>JAJQQW010000014.1:2260635-2860635 GCA_025583905.1 Ia io
GATTTCAGAGAGGATCCTAGGAAAGGGAATAAAACAAAATCTCAAGTTCCGTGAGAACTCGGTTCATTTTGAGATTACGCTGAAGAAAGAAGAATCACGTTGGTCGTAGGTCGTCTTCACGTGCCTGGTTGGGGACGTCTTTTGTGGAATTAGCTCTGCCACTTCGCCTCCTTTATATGTGGTTCCAAGTGTTTTCCTATCCAAATAGTAGCGATGTGCAGAGAGATTGCACTTTAGCCTTGGGGAAAAGTACAAGATATGGTCAGAAGTTCCCCAGTTCTTTTTATGTTGACAGCTATGTCGGTTAGGAATAACATGGCATGTAGAACTGAGGATGGGGGAAAATGTTTGCTTTCGTTTGAAAGGTGTGTCGAGCATTTGGGGTTCCCCTATATCAGTTTATAAATTTGATGCTCTGCTAATTACGCTCCAGAGAAGCAAGTTAACAGAGCTTGAGCCTCGCCTTGATACGCAGTGAAAGATAATTCTGCAGAACGCCAGCCACGAGGGTGAAACCCACTCTACTCTTCTTTCCGTTTTATGTTGAGGAACAAGGTTTGGCGGCATTTGGGCCCAGAAGGCTTTATGATGGCAGGTCAGAAATGAGATGGACTTGTGTGTTATTTTTCATCCCTGCCTTAACTTCAAGTATGTTTCCAAGTTTATGTGACTGCTGTCTGATGATGTTTGCATTGAGAAATTAACCCCAGAGGCTTTGCCAGGTGGGCCAGTCCTTCAGTTCTATTGTAGGAAAGCCTGTCTAGTCATGATAACTATTGAGCTGTCATTTTTTAAAAATATATATATATTTTATTGATTTTTTTAGAGAGAGGAAGGGAGAAGGATAGAGAGTCAGAAACATCGATGAGAAACATCCATCAGCTGCCTCCTGCACACCCCCTACTGGGGATGTGCCCGCAACCAAGGTACATGCCCTTGACTGGAATCGAACCTGGGACCCTTGAGTCCACAGGCCGACGCTCTATCCACTGAGCCAAACCGGTTAGGGCTTGAGCTATCATTTTTGACAGATTGGGGCCAGCTTCATGTTTTATGTCTTCAGCCCAATATAAAAACATAAAGGCTTATTCACTTTTCACTATTTTATTGATAATACTTAAAATCTGTTTTTCCAGGTTTTTGTTTGCTTTTGTTTTATTTTGCTGTGTGTGTGTTTTTTCTTTTTTTCTTTTTTTCTAATCTGAACCATAGAATTTGAAAATCACCAAAAATCAAGGAAAATTTTGTATTCAATTCCTTTTCTGCTATAATGGTACACTGTGTAGACTATTAATGCGTGTCCACTCAATATAACCCTGGTTTTGTGATATAACTGTTTAGATTTGATTGGTGACATTAGATTCAGGGTGGCATTAAATAACTAAATTCCCATGGTGATTATTGTTACTGGGGGAAAGAATGAAACTGGCTGGAACTGGCAGTTTATTTTATCTCTAAGAATCAAATAGTAGAGTGTGTTTTATGGTTAAAGCTACAAAGAAAGTGAGCACATAAAACCAATTAGGAATAAATGCTCATCGGTTTCCTATCCAGTCAGCAAGGCATTGCAGCACATTGCTGTGCCCAGCGGCACGGCTGCTCTCCCTGCAGCTGCCTGAGCTGAGTCATTACCTCAGAGAATCCGCTTGGCAGCACGGGAGAACCTGATTGCGCTCGCGATGTGCTTTGTGCCAGAGCCAAAGTACATGCTCCTCCTCAGCGTGCAGGCCTGGAGTCCTTTCTGCTGCATTTATACCGGCGACACCATTCCAGCTGCCAGCGCAGCAGACCAGATCAGCCCCTGGCTTCTGTTTGCTTTCCTGGGAAATCAATGAAGGGTGGCAATGGACATACCACCTGCACAAACCTTTCAACAAAACTCTAAAAATAGCACTTAGAAAAAGTACAGAGTGACTTCACTTCGTCTCTGAATGTTTTAAAGGAACATGTATTTGGGAGCAACCAATGGAGGTCTGGGACAGCACTTTTATATACCAATAATGAATTCTCAGAAAGAGAAACTATAAACAAAGTCCTGTCTGCCATCGTAAAAGCAACCACGAAAAGATGCCTTGGAATAAACTTAACCAAGGAGGTAAAAGACCTGTGTTAGGGAAACTCCAGGGCATTGGGAAAAAAATAGAGGAAGATACAAACAAATGAAAAAATATTTCGTGTTTATGGACTAGAAGAATTAACGTAATCAAAATGTCCATACTACCCAAAGCAATCGATAGATTCAATGCACTCCCATTAAAATACCAGCAACATAGTTCACAGATCTAGAGCAAATACTCCAAAAATGTATATGGAACTAAAAAAGACCCTGAATAGCCTCAGCAATCTTGAGAAAGAAGAACAGGTAGGAGGGATCATAATACTGAACATCAAATTATACTACAAAGCCATCGTAATGAAAAAGCCTGGTACTGGCACAAGAACAGCATGTAGATCAATGGAACAAAACAGAGAACCTAGAATCTCCCCAAGCCATTACGCCCAATTAATATAATGTAGTATAATCAATATCTGAGGAAGGAGCATACAATGCAGTCAAGACGGTCTTGTTTTTTCAACGAAGATGCCAACTCAACTTTATATACAAATATATACAGTATACCCTATGGAAAACAATTAACCTGGACTGCTATCTCATGCACAGAGGCATTAGCTCTAGATATGAGAAGTCAAAAGATACAGCTCTTTGATGAAAGTGTGGCAGGCAGTTAGACAGACATGAGCAAAACAATGACTATGGGCCAGGTACAAAAGATCACCAGGGTGGGAAACCCCACATGCCTAGCAACGACAATTGTAGGTTGGGACCTCACCCCAGGTGACCTTTCTTCCCCTCGCATATGAATGGTCATGTGGTTGGACCCCCTGACCTTTCCCCCCTGGAGACAGCATCTAGGCCTCAGTTGTATGTCAGCTCCAGGCCCAGAAAAGCAGCAACACCAACCCAGCTGCCCTCGGGACCAGCTGCCCTGGATAATGACCCCACCTGGTGCCGGCCAATCAGTGGAGACCACAGCCCTGAGAGGACACCCCTGGAGAGTGCTGACTGTCTATTGAGATCTTCCCCTGAGCCTGGGGCCTCCCCCAACACCTCCGCCCTGAAACCCTCAGGACAGGACCCAGTCGCTCTTCCTCCTGGGAGCAGGCCCATGCCTTTACCTCCCCCTCCTCCCCCAGCCACGCTATCATAGGCTTCCTCACTCCCAAGCTCCAAGGCCCTTCCTTTGCCTCTAGAACTGTTAGGGCAAAAATAGAATATTGGGGATCAGCTACAATGATAAGAAACTAGTAGCCTGGTGCACGAATTCATGCACATTGAAAGGAAATTAATTAGAAGAAATATTTTAATATTGCTATTTGCCCTTCCTCTATAATATAAGAGGCAACCAAATTCATGATCAACAATGACAGATGGAAATACACGCGTGCGATTGGCGCCAGCAAGAGCTTTATAGGTATCGCGCATGTGTGAGTCAACTTAGCCTTTTATAGATATAGAATAAAACTTGCTTAATTGGACCTGCTTTCTGATTTAGCTAAACTTTTTCCAGCCCAGTGAAGCACCCCAACTTCTCTTTCAGGTAATTGTCAGCAACACAGCAGTAACTATCAACACGAAGCAGATTATTATTGTAGATCACACAGGGAGAACAAAGGGCAAAATATTTAACTGCAGCAGTGTTTTACTATATTCTGTGCAGTGAGAAAACCTGAAGTAATTTTCACCATATGTTACTTCTTTTCAGTCGGGTCAAGTTTCTAAACGTTCTAAATCTCCGTTTTCTGGCTAATGAAAAGAAAATAAGATCCCACCGAGTCTTCTATCTACCTACTCCAGGACTTCTGTGAGGATCAAATGAGATGAAGCATGGGAAAACACTTCACAGTCATTTGGTTACAGTGTAAAATGTTTCCACCTGGCTATAAAGCAAGTCAGGTTCCTGGGCTGAAGAAACTCCAAGAAGTCTAGCCGCTAAGGAGAGGAAGCTGGATGTTTCTATGTGACATCATTACCCAGATGGACACTTAACATATTAGCCTTTTATATATATATAGATATTATCATGCTCTGTTAACATGATGGTTCTGTTCTGATCAGAGAATGCACATTCTAACCTGGCTGGCAGTTGTATGCCCTGGGACATGGGACATGGGAATTCACAACAGAATGCAGTCCATTCTCCTTCCAAGAAATGCCTGTCATTATGGAAAGATTTACAACCTTGTGGCCAAAAAAATCTAGTTCAGAGGCACCTGCTCTTTACAACCTCCAGCCCCTATTGCCTGTAGTCTGGTCCTGAGCCACGCCCCCAGCCCACGTGTCTTATAACCTGTAACCATTATACCTTGCCCACTTCCGCATACCTGTAATTCCCAGATTTTTGTGGATGACCTGCTGCTCTCCCACACTGCCGGCAGTATTGGAATAAATGCTCATATGATTCAACCCTGTCTCTGCTTAAGTGGCTCAAGTAGTGACAGGCAGCCTGGACCCCTTGGTTGTCCGGTTACAAAACTAGACACCCTAAATTTTCAGAAATCAAACAACATACTTCTAAATAACCCATGGGCCAAAGAAGTCTCGAGAGAAAATAAAGAAAAAGGAAGCAAAGAGAAGTTGAATTTAATAAAAAGGAGAACAGCCTTAAACAGGCCACTACACAAGAAAGAATTTCCAAATAGCTGGTAAGTATGTGAAAAATTTCTTCACATAGTCACCAGGGAAATGCAAATTCAAGTGATAAAAATGCTTCGATGATTATTTTAGGGGGCGAGGACGACAGGAGCCGACTGGAATGTGATGAGAGTATAAACTGACACAACGACTGGGAAACTGTCAGCTCTGCATACGCACACAGCTGTTCTGAAAGACATTCTTGTCTATGAATGCACCAAACAGTGATGTGCACCCCCCCACCCCAATTTTTTTTAATAAAAGATATTTTTAAAATATATTTTTATTGAATTCAGAGAGGAAGGGAGAGGGAGAGAGAGATAGAAACATCAATGATGAGAGGGAATCACTTACCGGCTGCGTCCTGCACGTCCCCCAAGGGGGATCAAGTTTGAAACCCGGGCATGTACTCTGACTGGGAATTGAACTGTGACCTCCTGGTTCCTAGGTCAATGCTCAACCGCTAAGCCAAGCCAGTCAGCCCCCAAATTGTTGAAGTATAGAATTTTCACACAATTATTCATAATAGCCAAACTAGGACATAAGCTAAATATTCCTCCATTGTAGGAAGTAATTCATAACTAAATTGTGGCACGGTGCTACAAAGGGCACAGTTAGCCCAGAAAACGAGCCAACATGCTACACACAACAACAGGAATGCATCTCACATCACAAACCAGAGTGAATGACCTGACACCAAAATAGTGCAAACTGTGTGATTCTTTTTGTCAAGTTCAAAAAGAGGCCAATGGAATTCTTGGTGTTAGAAGGCGGGGTAGTGATTCCTGTGGAAAGAGAGAATGGGGGGATGGGGGCGGGGTGCCAGGAGGCAGTTCTGAGATGCTGGTGGGGTTTTCAATCTTGACCCTGTTGGTAGTTACATGGATATGTTCTCCTTGTGACAATCTGTCAACCTGTACACTTTGATTTTATGCATTTTCCATGGTATGTTTTTCAATTAAAAAGCGTTCATTTAAAAAATTAAAGATACAATTCCACATTTCATGGTTTAGAATATGGTTCTTCTTGTTCCAGCGCTTATGGCGCCATACCACCCAAGCACTCTCATTCTCTGCATCTCAGACACTAACATGAAACATGTAAAGCTGCTTCAGTATACTCTCTCTCTCTTTTTTTTTTTTTTGGTAGAAAAAAAATAAGTTGTTCGTTTTGGAAGTTTGACTTACATTCCGAGAAGTTGTGCAATTTCCTGCCTGACGGAGGAAGGTTCCTTGTTTCAGGGATAAATGACCCCTGCGTGTCCTCTACAGTGTGAGAAAAACAGCCTTCTGTGACATTCTCTTTAGCTTTCCAGCTTCTCTTCAGGGTTAGTGATGTTCCCTCTGAAGGCAGGGAAGAGAATGAAATTCCTGCCCTTGGATTCCAGGGCTGACTGTCAGCTCAGGGCCAGAGCCCACACAGTTGCTCGCTTGAAGGCTTTCTGTTGCTGTGTTATGTACCTCCTTCTCCGTATATATTAATAGAGATTGCCCTGGCCCGGTGGCTCTGTTGGTTGGAGTCATCCTGTGGACCAAAAGGTTTCAGGTTCAATTCCTGGTCAGGGCACATACCTACGTTTGTTGGTTCGATCCCCAGTCAGGGCCAGACGGGAGGCAACCAATCAATGTGTCTCCCTTCCGCTCTCTTTACAATCAATAAACATATCCTTGGGTAAGGATTAAAAAAAAATAGAGCTCCTTTATTCTTAAGATAAAGTTATTGTTTTTTGCTCATCAAGCAAATAGGAAAGTGTAAACTTTAAGTCAAATTGCAGTTTGGTAAATGTACCTAACCCTCGGTGGCAGACCATTAGAAGTAAGTATACTAGAATTAAAGGGTTTTCTTTAGGTAGCCACACAACAAATTGCATTCTTGCATGAATATGTCGTCACTGGAATTCTCATTCAAATTGTGAATTCTAACAAGAATATTTTTCATTATATTAGGGACAAAGTGATCCAGAATATTAAAAATGACTTTGTCCTATTTTAGTTAGCTGTTCAGTCCTTCTTGAGAATATTAAAAAGAAAGAAGTCATATGCATTGACTCCATGGATGGGTAAAGGTACTTTAGTCCTCGGGGAAAAGTCAGCAAGCACAAGACCAATGACCTGAAAAGCACCCGTCTCAGACCCCACATTTAGAAACTAAGAGGAGAAGTGGGAGCTGTTTTTATGGTTAGGGGCGTGGGAGGCTGGCTATTAGAAATGTCTCTGGGCAGCAGAATATATGATATGGCTATTTTTAGCCAGAGATGAATTATTTTCATCTCTTGGGCTCCACGCTGAGCATGGACGAGGGTGGATGGCACCCGTCCTCGCCAGGTCTCTTCCACTCAACCCTCACCAAGCATTAGGTAACTTGCATATTGGTGAGCCAAGCACGACCTCACTGTATAAAGGCCCACAATGGTTTTTGCTTTTATTTTTAATTCTTACAATATTAAAGCTGTTTCCCTAATCCTTCTCTTTCCCCTTTCTTTTCAAATTAAAAATGATCCTGAGTGACTTCTCTAAGATGGAGAGGTGGCATTGAGTAACGGGAAAATGACAAAGCTTGGAATTGGGAAGCTTGGCCTCTAGTCCGGGCATTAACCCTTAGGATTTCCTTGGCCATACCGGTCTTTCTGAGCCTCAGTTTCCTCATTTGTACAATGTGGATGATAACTCTTGTTCCATTCCCCTCCCTGGGGTTTGTGAACAACTGAGGTTGGTGTGAAAGTTCTGGAAAGCCTGAGGGAAGGCATTGTTATCACCACTACCCTGCTGACTGTTTACAAAATTACTGGGACTGACTTTCTAAGATGGTTTCCCTGTCCCTGACTCAGTTCCTTGGCTTATATTGAATTGACTTTCTGTTGAATCTGGAAACTTCTAGAACTTATCTAATAATGCAACCCATAGGGAATATTTACAGTGTTAGAAATGAAGGGAAATACTGCCTATTTGGGTGAAAGTGGTTTACAAAGTCAATCAAAGCTCCTGCTTTAGATGGTTGTAGACTTAGAGAAAGATTGGGTCGGGGGAGCATCTCCCAAGAAATCAGGAGCCGCTGGCGATCTCTGTGTTAATGCGTCAGAGGCGAGCAGAGGGTCTCTCCCTCGTGATGTCTGCCAGGGGCACCCAGGCCACTGCTGAAAGCTCCTGGCTCGAGATTAGTCACTCCTAGGAACTTCCAGCTCTTTCCCCATGACCTTCCCTCTGGCTCCCTGCGCTAGTCAGCACCTCGCCCAGGCTCTCCCTCCTCCACACTGTGCTCCCCACCCTCCTTCGCTGGCCTCTGAACGCCAAATCCCTGAGGCTGCCAACCAGCAAACAGCCGGGTATCTGTGTTTGAGCGTCTCAAACCATTTGCTCCGTGCATTGGACGTGGAGACAGAAGGATAACAAGAACTGATGGGAAGGCTCCTGGAGTTTTCAGGGGCTGACTCATGCCCTAGGTCACCCTGACCTTTTGGAGTCCTCAGAACTCTCTCCACAGACCCTCAGATCTGTCTGACCAGTGACCAGCAGCCATGTCAGAGAAGTAGCAACCCACGGCTCAGTAGCCTGGCGTGGCCCCAACCACAGTTGGGAAGTACAGCCTGGATGACAGCAGGGGCACCCTGCACCCCACATGGCCTGTGTGGCAAGAAAATATTGGGGTTCAGTTGTCCTACCTACGGATTTCCTAACCTGGTCAAGTCCCTGTGAAATGGAACACATTGATGTCTCTCAATGACGTGCACATCATGCATGTATCATTAGGCTGGACTTCACATGCCTCTCACCTACATGGTCAATGTAGCTTCAGGGGAGGCCTCACTGTGTGTCAGGGGTGGTGCTGAAGGTGCGTGTGGCAGTCAAGAGGAAGGAGGGGCAGGGCAGCTGCCCAGAAAATCCCTGTAACATGTTGAGCAGGACTTTCCCTCTCTCTCAAGGGGATGTGAGGCCTACAGAGCCAGTGGAGACATCATTTAATAAGACTGCAGCCAGGACTGCGGAGAAATGCTTTCAATTCCCACATCAGTCTTAGTAGCAACATTTCTATATTAACATCAGTTTCCATTAGCTCAGACCTCTCCCTTGTGGGAAAACACAAAAATCTGCCAGATTGCTCCTATTAATCAGTACACAGTCCTGTTCAGCTACTGAATATCCTATCTAATAAAAGAGCAATATGCAAATTGACTGTCACTCCAATACACAAGATGGCTGCCCCGGGATTGGGCCTAAATGGGCAGTCAGACATCCCTCGAGGGGTACCAGATTGGAGAGGGTGCAGGCTGGTCTGAGGGACACAACCCCCCATGCATGAATTTTGTGCACCAGATCTCTAGTTTTATAATATTATCCATATTTTAATTTTATAATCCCTTAAAATATCATATGTATATATGTTTTCTTGTTCCAATGTCAGCATTTTCTGGCTGTTCCATAATGTATGTCCTCTGTGTATGTCTGTGCCCCTACAAGTGGTAAGATTTCCAATGCATGTTTTTTTCTAAATCATAGCTTGGCCTTCGAATATTTTAATTTGATGCAAAAATCTGAGAAAGGAGCCTCCCTACACGGAAAGCCAGTGCTGAGTCCAACACTTTCGCTCTCCATTCTGAGCCTTTGTCTGTTTGATTTTTATTCGCCTTTCAAACCTTAAGTGAAATAAATGTCCCCTCTTTAGGGAAACCTCCCATAAATCCTAGGACTAGTTTAGGTTCCCCAGTAACAGGCACACATAGCTCCCCGGACGGTTAAGTTAATGTCAAATCATACTGCTCTTAGTGAATTCCAATTTGTATAATTGTTTGTTTAAGTTTAATGGCTTCATGTCTGGGTTAAAGCTCCATTAGGTCAGTTCCATGCTTGTCTTGAACACTGCTGTATTTCCTCGGTCTAAGGCAGTGGTTGGCAAACTGTGGCTCATGAGCCACATGCGGCTCTTTGGCCCCTTGAATGTGGCTCTTCCACAAAATACCATGGCCTGGGCGAGTCTATTTTGAAGAAGTGGCGTTAGAAGAAGTTTAAGTTTAAAAAATTTGGCTCTCAAAAGAAATTTCAATCATATTGTTGATATTTGGCTCTGTTGACTAATGAGTTTGCCGACCACTGGTCTAAGGGAATACCAAGCACTTAGCAGCAGCTTCCATGTATTTTCCTAGGAGTGAAGAATGGACAAACCAACATGGTGAAGCCAACATGTCTCCGGCAGACAATTCCTGGTGAACGAATTGAGCAACCTTCCTGCCCCCTCGCTGGCAGGTGCAGAAGCCACGGAGGAAGAGAGTCTGCTCTGAGTTTCGCTGGAGTTTCTGAAGTCTACATGATGTATTGGTTCTCCCAGGCTTTTCAAGCTAATTCCCGAATCAGAGGCTGCAGAGAGGGTGTGGATTGTACCTTTGACCCCCTTTGATGGACTGCTGGCCAGCTTGACGTCAACTACAGAGTCTAGCCCTCAGACAAGGGGGTGTCTTCAGGGCCCCGTCAACTCAACCACCACATGGTCTGTCTGATTCAGTTCCTTATCTGTGGATTCAGAAGTAAAGATCCAGCCATACCGTAAGTGGCTGAAAACATAAAGGGTAGAGCATGTTTTCAATTCTCTCTTTATCATTTTGAAGAGATTACTAACAGCCATGCTTTCTGAGACCTAGTAAGAATCTCTCGTTCTTTCTGATTACTCACTTACCTTGAGGCAGTCATCAACTGAGATGACTTGCTAGCCAAACATTAGCCTATGACCCCAAACAAAAGTCAAAGACAAAGACAACAAGTCCTTTGAGCCATTCTATTGGACACCAGAGAGCCATTTTGATAACAGTGTTCCTTTGTTTTGGAGGAAACAGACTAAAACCAAATTCTCTCATAATTTCTCAGTTAGGAAGATATTATATGTTGAATATTCACCAAGTAGTATTCTTACCCACCTCCTCCTCTCAGACGTGATTCAAGAAGCTTCAAGGCCCCAACGGTTGTCATGCAATCGTTTTTCTTTTAATTCTTTGTATTTATTTGTTAGTTATTTTTATTTTATTAAATTCATGCAACCTTTCAATTCTAGGTAACACTAAAACTTTGACCTTGCCCGGCCAGTGTGGCTCGGTGGTTGAACATCGATTCATGCAACAAGAGATTGCTGGTTCAATTCCCGGTCTGGGCACGTGGCTGGGTTGTGAGTTCGATCCCCAGCAAGAGGCTTGCAGGAAGTAGCCGATCCATGATTCTCTCTCATCATTGATGTTTCTATCGCTCTCTCCCTCTCCCTTCCTCTCTTTCTAAAATTAATATAAACATATTTTAATACAAAACAAAACCAAACAAAAAAAATCTTCTGACCTTTAATTTTTTTCTCAACACCGCAAACAACTCCAGGTCGCTTTGCTTATCCCAAGTGTCCTTGTGATTGTTTGGAATGTGTGTGTTTGGAAGGCATGCTTTGAGCACCATATAAATATTCAACAATTGTTGACAAACAAATAATTATATTCTCCATAGTCTGCACACTTAATTGTAGAACCTGGGCCCGGGACATGGCTGTGAATGGTGAGTGATCTTTGCTCCATTCACCATGGTGCTTGCGCTATCAGAATGCACACGTGGCAGCCCCTCAGGGCTGGAGCCAAACATCTGGTGTCCACCGCCCGCAGCTCAGCCTGTGGAATGTGATCGCGGAGAGGAGCCAGGGCGATGCTTCCCGCACGCAGATGGCCCGGGGAGGCTCCTCACACGCCTGCTCCACCTGCACATATCTGTTATGTAGAAATGACACATGGGAATGCTGCAGGGAAGACCAGGATTAGACGCCGTCTTTAAAAAGTGTTAGGTGTATGTTAAAATATGAAAGTAAAATGTAATTTTCACATATCTGTTCACCCTCTACGGCGCCTTTTCCAGAACTGTATGCCCTCTAGAAGCCCTGCTCATCAATGGGCCTCTCCCTTCCCAGCCCGGGGCGACAGAGGCAAGGCCACGGGACTTCTGGAGCTGCACACATAACCCCACCAACACCAGGCCTCTGACAGCTAAGGGCGCTGCGCCGACTTCAGGCGCCCCGCACGGTGTTGGGACTGTCCTGCTCCAAAGACGCTGGGCCGCGAGCTGAAATGCTGGTGGGACACAGGAGGGGAGGGCGACTCACAGAAGTTCCTGCCCCCGTTATTCGCCCCCCCCCCACCCCCCGTCTGTCTTTTTCTGCGGGGCACACACTTCCCGAGGTGTGAGCCTTTGTTCTTGTTGAGAATTTGCTTCATGCTTACTATATACGTGGATCTTTTAAAATTGCACTCCAAATAAATTTAACATTATACCAAATACTCACTTTCTACCCCAAATGAAGCCTTAACTATGCCTGCTGACTGGAGGGTGAGGAGTGTCTTCCCTGAAGGAAGAGACGAGAGGGGAGACTCCAGACCCAGAGAGCGCCGTGGAGGGATGCTGAGCAGGAGGTTGGGGGATGTCCGGAATGATGACCGACACAGGCCTCGGGTACCGCGTGCAGGAGAAATCTGTTCCCCACGTGTTTGCTTAGGCTGCGTGGTGTCTTCCAACGTTTGGATTCTTTGTCGATATTTAACATCGGGGAGATCTCACACGACACTTCCGACTCCCGCTTGGTCTTAAACACGGTGGGGGGCTCAGCTTGCTCGCCGCGTGGCCGTGGCCGCATCAGTGAGCCGGGCGGGCGGGCGGGCGGGTGGAGCTCTGCGATAAACACTGCCATCTGCAGCAGCGACCGCAGCGACCCGTTGTTCTCCTCAAAGCGATAGCTGATCCACGGTGTTTCCGGCCGGCCGGCGCCTTTTCCGGGGAGCCCTCTGCCCAGCGCTGTGGCCGAGGCCCAAACGCAGTCTCTCTCCTGGTTGCACCTCCTCTGGGCCTCGGCGGTCTCTCTGTCCAGCGCGGGGAGAAGAAAGGGAAGAGCGAAGGGTGCAGGGTGGGTTTCGGGTCCAGGCCTGGACATGGTGCTGGTCAGCCTCACTCAGGGTTCGTGAGCACAAGTCAAGGCCATGCCTCTCCCACGGCAGTGGTGGCTGGGAGCCCTGCAGGCGGATGCTCAGGATGAGAGACGGCCTGTGACCCGTTAGCGATTTGTGCTCGCTGGCCGCTGGCCGAGGGGAGCGAATACTCTCTGCTCCCTGCATCGGGGCGCGTCCACTCCTTCTCCCCTGCCCGCACCCGGCCTGCCGAGCTCATCGGGCACCTTTCTGACCATGTGGCCGTTTGAGTGACCCCCAGGGTAGGGCCTGGGGACGCGCATGTCTGGAAGGAGTCAGAATGACTCTTTCTGAAAATGGAAAGGGCTTCGTAGACCTGGCATTGACAGAATTTTCCTTTTTAAAGTGAGAGCAGTTATCTCTTTAGGTCAACGGGCCACATGCAGGTGTACCAGGGGAAACAAGTATATGGTATTTTAGCCAATAACGGAGCGTTTCATAACTTCCCAACGCCGGTTTTGCTGTCCTTCTAAATGAAATGAGATGTTTGTGGCATTTTTATGGCCAATATTTGTCTCAAAGTCAGAGAACTCTGCTATGGGCTGTGATTTTGGATGGTGGAGAAATATTTAGCACACAGCTTAACACCTGTCAATTGCTCGATTGCTCTGAGCAAGTTTATAAAGGACAAAGCTAACATCAGGGGAACCCCACTCCTGCAGGCACCTTTATGACAGCTGCCTCTTGCCGGCTGGGAACATCATGGGCTTGTCTCCTGTGATCTTCCTTCACACACTGGCCAACAGGAAGGGAGCGCGTGGCAAACATTCAGGTGTGGAAAGGAACTTGGGCACCAACGCATCTCCCCGCATTTTACACTGAGGTCACGGAGCCTACAGGAGGCAAACGCTTTGCCCAGTTACCCAGAGCCGCGTACATTTCAGGGAACTCCCAGGTTGCTTTGCAGCACAGTCCTTCCATTTATTTCCACGCTGTCATCAAATTCTACAAATGCCGTTGGGTTGATGGTTTAGGGATACCCAGGTGGTAGCAGCAAAGAAAGGAGAGGCTGATGGTGGGACACAGACAGACATAGACTAGGAAGTGTGGCCGGAACCGATTAGAATGAATATTACCTAACACCCTTTTCCAAAATATTCTAGAGGCAGACGATCCCTGAAAGATGTCAGAGCCTCCAAACAAGGAACTCATACAACTTAACAAAAGGAAGATAAACAACCGAATCAAAAAATGCACAATGGACCTCACTAGATACTTTTCGAAAAAAGACAGAAGGAAGGCCAAGAGACATGAAAACATGCTCAAAGTCATTAATCATTCGAGAGATGCCAATCAAAATGACAATGCGGTACCATCTCACACCTGTCAGAATAGCTGTCATCAACAAACGACAAGCGCTGGCGAGGATGCGGAGAAAAAAGAACCCTCGTGCACTGCTGGTGGGAATGCAGACTGGTGGAGTTTCCTCAAAAAGCTAAAAATGAAACTCCCATTTGACCCAGTGATCCCACTTCTAGGAATATAACCCAAGAAATTAGAAACACCAATCAGAAAGGATATATGCACCCCTATGTTCATAGCGGCACAATTTACCATAGCTAAGATTTGGAAACAGAATAGTACCCATCAGCAGCATGGATGGAACTGGAGAGCATTGTGTTGAGTGAAATAAGCTAGTCAGAGAAAGATAAATATCACATGATCTCACTCATTTATGGAAGATAATGAACAACATAAACTGATGAACAAAAACAGATCCAGAGACAGAGAAGCATCGAACAGACCATCAAACTTCAGAGGGGAGATAGGGGAGGGTGGGGGTAAGGGGGAGAGATCAACCAAAGGACTTGTATGCATGCATATAAGCCTAACCAATGGACATAGACAACAGGGGGGTGAGGGCATGAGTGGGGGGGTGGGGGCAATGGGGGGATAAGGACACATATGTAATACCTTAATCAATAAAGAAATTTTTTAAAAATGAAAGAAAACAAGCAACATGTCTCCTACGATGGTTCCTTCACTCACCTGTAGAAAGTATTGCATCTAGCCACGACTGTCCTCCCTGCCTGGCCAAGCACAGCCACACGCTCTCCCAGCCTGCTCGAGGGCAAAAGGAATGCAGGAGGCACAATCTCATGCTGGGTCAGGGACAAGTTTCCCTGGTGTAACTTCTGTTGTTTTTCTATGAAAGAAAATACATTTCTAGGATTCTGACTTCCTATTGTTCAGATTTGTCAGCCTAGTATCTGGATTTTTTATTGCTTCATCATCTTTGTTTCCCTATTTTTCTTCCCTGAGATACCAATCCTGTCCCTTTTAAAAATATATATCTTTATTGATTTCAGAGAAGAAGGGAGAGGGAGAGAGAGATAGAAACATCAATGAAGAGAGAGACTCATTGATTGGTTGTCTCCTGCACGCCCCACACTGGGGATCCAGCCTGCATGTGCCTTTGACCCGAGACCCTTCAGTCCACAGGCTGATGCTCTATCTACTGAGCCAAACCGGCCAGGGCAGTTCTGACCCTCTCCACCTCGTTATTCTTCATATTACATGGCCCAGCTCCCAGCCCTGGATGGTCTTTGCCTCACCTGTTTTGACTATCTAATTCCACATGATTGAATTATTTGCTCTTTTCGTGTGAGAGTTTCCTCACTTCTCATTGTCTAACACTGACCAATATATTCCAGGTGTTCCTCGATGAACAACAAGATCAAACAAAGAGCTGGGGTACCCACTCCTATCCTCAATATGGTGTATATCCCAAATATACATGGCGCAACCCCATTCTTGGAGCATTAGTAATGCAAAGTGAAAATAATCGTAAACAATGTCTAAGGAACCAATGTTCATTACAACTCAGTGGCTAATAATGTAATAATGACGATGTTAATAATATTAATACAGTTAAGCAGTACTTAGTATGTTCTTTACATTTAAGCCTTAATAAAACAAAACAAAACCCTGTGAATTAGCTACAACTATTATTCCCATTTTACAGATAAGCAAATTGGGGTAAACAGTGGTTAAGGAATTTGTTCCAGGCCATAGACAATGGTTTGCTATATACAGAGCTCACAGGGAAAAATTTGTGAATTATGTTACAATTTTATTGCAATTTAGACTCATTAATTATAACTACAATGTGATTTATTGTCGTAAAGCTAATGAGGATCACGGCCAGCAATTCTGACAATATACTCAATAGAATCGTTTTTTAAACTGTTGACTTACATTATGAAACATTCATTCCTTGCTGTTTTCCTCTTTCACATCAACTTTATGTACATTCCAAAGGGAAAGAAAAGATATTTGTGGGAAATAGACAACCAAAGGCACTTAGGGGAAAAGCCACATTTATAATGATCACGTTCAAAGAGAAAATACAGTATTGCTTTTATCCTTTCAAACAAGAAAGGAACAGCCCTGTAAACTCAGTGGACCTTCTCCATTACTGTGTTGTGTCCGTAAATGATATGGTCAGAGCCGCTTTAATGACACAAATGCTCTCTGAACTTGTTCTGTGCTTATCAGTGAGAAACACTTCCCCAAATCACCCTAAAGATGCATTTGAGCTGCCAGAATGCTCCCATCCCCAATCATTTTGTTGAAAAATATGAATTCCTTTTGGATGAGACGCGACATGGGTGTGGGGAGAGAGAGGCTGAGAAGCCTTTGGAGACCAAAGCACTGAGAGAGAACTTAGCTGATGCCTCAGAATAAGAGCCAGCAGATTTACATTTCCTATGAAATGTATTTACATTAACAGAGCGTGATAAGACAAAACAAGATAGTTTTTTTTAAATGCGATCCAATGTGTACATTCCTCTTTATACAGAGTATTTGTCAATTATTTTAATATCAATCAAACCTCTTTGGAAAATAATGAATTTGATACCATACTGCAAAACCAATTTATTCTAAATCAAATGCTGGACCCAACATCTGTATATATATATATATAAGAGGCTAATCTACAAAGTGTCCCTTTGGGAGTTTGACCGGGAGACCAGGAGTTCGATCGCTTGCTATGATGTGTGCTGACCACCAGGGGGCAACGTGGAATGAAGGAAAGCCCTGGCCAGCAGCTGGAAAGCCCCAATCAGCCCTGTTCACCGGCCAGGCCTAGGGACCCTACCCGTGCAAGAATTTCGTGCACCAGCCTCTAGTATTAATAATAAGAAACAGCCGAAGCCGGTTTGGCTCAGTGGATAGAGCGTTGGCCTGCGGACTGAAGGGTCCCGGGTTCGATTCCGGTCAAGGGCATGTATCTTGGTTGCGGGCATGTCCCCAGTAGGGGGTGTGCAGGAGGCAGCTGATCGATGTTTCTCTGTCATTGATGTTTCTAACTCTCTCTCTCACTTTCTCTCTGTAAAAAATCAATAAATTATATTAAAAAAATAAAAAATAAGAAGAAGAAGAAACAAAAACACCAACACAAACAACAACAAAACATCCTCCCTCCGAAGCTGCAGTGAATTGTATCTTTGCCAAAAATACTTGGCAACACTTGCCCACAATACATGACACAATGGCCCATGGGGCCATGATATAAGGCATCTGTCTAAAAAATTGTAGGAGGTTCATTTTCCCAAAATTTCAGCTATAAGCTTACGTTTCTAGATTAAGTTTTATGAGCTGGCATCATATTTTAGATCTATATTTCTTGTGTAACTCTGAGTAATAAAGACTTCTAAAGTAATTACAAACGTAAATCCATTTCTATGTTCTAGCCCAGTGGTCGGCAAACTCATTAGTCAACAGAGCCAAATATCAACAGTACAGCGATTGAAATTTCTTTTGAGAGCCACATTTTTTAAACTTAAACTTCTTCTAATGCCACTTCTTCAAAATAGACTCGCCCAGGCCGTGGTATTTTGTGGAAGAGCCACACTCAAGGGGCCAAAGAGCCGCATGTGGCTTGCGAGCCGCAGTTTGCCAACCACGGTTCTAGAGCTCACAACAATTTGTCCCCAGTCAGGTGTTCATGAGCAATTAGAGCAGGAAGTGCAGGGTGAGAAGGAGATGGGGAAATGAGAGCGCATGCCAAGGACACACTCTGTCTCCCTTTTGAAGTTGGGCCAAGGGGGGAATGGGTGTTGGGACGTATCAAGATCAATGAGAGGAAACAGGATAACAATGCTCTGCGGAGTCCCGGGCAGAGACTCCGGAGTGAAGTTGCCTCCCATGCGGCGGGGCCACGTCTCAATGAGGCCGGCGGGGTGCTGTGTGGCGGTATGGAAAAGGCCCTGCTATGCTGCCTTCCTAACGAAGTAGGTGGGGCCAGAAGCAGATGACACCTGGCAGGTCAGATTGCGAGAGAGGGCCTCCAGCAAGGAGGGGGACAGGGGTGTGAGGGGTTCAACTGAACCAAAGGCAAATAGGGGTCACCCCCAGGCCTACCCTGCTCTGCAGTGAAACTGAAACAGCCGTGGAGGCCTTTGTATCGCTGGCAACGACGAGAGAGGCCAAGACCCAAGTCACACCACGCGTGGCCTTGGGGAGGAGGTCCATGCCGGGCAGGTCAGAGCGTGTAGAGACTAGAAGAGTCAGAGGACACAGCGCGGACTTGGGGGATGCCCCGCATCAATGCCAACGTCTCCCGCTCCAACACCAACGCGTTGTCGTCAAGAGGAGCAGGGCTGGGGGGGAGGTGTGAAGGAAACTTTTAAAGAATTAAAAGTTTAAATTTGCCAATGGGACTGAAAATTAGTTAATTTTATTGCCTCTTGTCTACCAACAGGTGTGCAGACACAGGAGGAAGACTCTATGTGTTACAGGCCAAAAAGAGATGCTGAAATTATTTTATTACTTTTCTTTTTTAATAAAAGAATGCTTTAGTAACTCTTCTTAAAAAATTTTAAAATTGATTTTAGAGAGAGGGAGGGGAGGAGGAAGAGGGAGAGAGAGGGAGAGGGAGAGAAACACCGATGTGAGAGAGAAACATAGATCAGATTGGTTGCCTCCCACACTCACCCCATCCGGGAATTGAACTCGCCACCTTTAGTGTACAGCATGATGCTCCAACCAACCGATCCCCCCCCCCCCCCCCCCCCCCCCCCCCCGAGCCAGGACTAAAACTGTTTTCTAATGTGAGTGATCTTGTGTATAAATTATGTCCTCAGGATATTAATTTGGAGATATGGATCCTATGCCTTTCAATTTTAACCTACTGCTACATTACATTTGTTAGTTCTTTATTCTTACATGGAAACTTAATAACAACCTCGATAATAATAATAAATAGCCAGCATTACTATGTGTTAGGCATGGTCCCAAATTATTTACATGAGCTATGTCTCATTTACCCTTCACAAAAATCTTGGGAGGGTGCTTTAATCATGCCCTCCCCCATCCCCTTTTTTTTCAGATGAAAGAAGCCAAAGCGGAGAATGGTTGCAGCATGCGCCGAAGGTGCAGAGCTAGGACTCCAACCCAGACAGGCCGACTACCATGCTCGCTTCTCAAACCGCCTGAGGCTGGCTTCACGACGCTGTTCGCTCGGACCTAAGACTGTGTCAAGGAGGTTGCTCGGCACCAAATGGGATGAAAGTGTTTGGAGGAATAAAAGGGTTTTCACTGAGCTGATCCTGTCTCTGTTTTACAGGCAAATTCCTTTGGGTTGTTTCTATATGAACCTAAAGCAATGCTGCACTTGCTGAAACTCCCTGAGCTGAACCCCTGAGGAGTCCCTGCCTCCGCTGGCTGGCATGTAGTTCTGAGCTCTGATGGTGAAGATGCAGTAGTTGATGAAGCAGACGATGGACGCAGTGAGGAACCTCAGGCAGCCGGTCTGTGGATGATTCCCTTACCCTATGTGCCCCTTCTGCACTTTTATTCTCCTTTTCTCCATCCCTTCAGTTCATTAATTTTGATCTCTATGCTCTCCATGTTTATCTCATTCTTTCCACTTGTGTTCTTTAATAGTTTTTTGGGGGGAGGGAGATATTTTTCCTCCTTAGTCCTTTGTCCTCTCCTATTAGCCTTTTGCACTCGGATGTCGAGTGTGACTCGACATGGTTAGCATTAGAATAAAGGAATCGAGAAAAAAGCAAGCAAGTGCAAAGGGTTAATATGGTCAGCACAACTATGGCAGAGAGAATATGAAAATAAGAGGCAGATAATCAAAGTCATTTGGTGTTGGCCAATCATTTAATGTTGCTAGGTCTCGGTTTCCTCACCTGCAATGTAAATGGATTAGATGAGAAAGTCTCTGAAATTCATTCAGGTTCAAGAATTCTCCATTCGGCTAGTTGAGTTGGCTATTTACATCTTACACAGAACATGACTTGTTTAGGACGTGTCTACACAAACATTGCATCAATTTAATCAGAAGATTCTCTTTGGCACCAAACACCTGGGAGAACTGGATGTTGGACTTCCTGGACCTAACACTTAAGCATGACTGCATAGGCCTGGCCAGTCAACGCATTAGCTCAAGTAATAGTTTGTGCAGTTCCCAGTAAACACTTCTATCCTATCTAATAAGGAGGGAATGTGCTAATTGACCCTCATGCCGTCGCGAAGATGGCGGTGCCCACAGCCAATAAGGATGGAATATGCTAATTGACTGCCCCGCCCTCAAAGATGGTGGTGCCCATGGCCACAAGATGGTGGTGCCCAGTCCCCTTATCCCCACCAGGGTGGCAGGCGTGTGGCAAGATGGTGGCGCTGGGGTGGCAGGCGCACGCCTGACTCCAGAGTTCCCCAATCCCCTCAGCCCCCCAGCTGCCCAGGGCCAGCCCAAGGCACAGGCAAGCCTCGGATGGTGGCTGCCCAGTAGCCCAGGGCCGCCCAAGGCTCAGGTAACCAGGGCCAGCCGAAGCTTGCGCTGCCGGCAGTGGCAGCCACAGAGGTGTGATGGGGCATTGCCTTCCCCTGATCGCCAGGTTGCCTCCCATCCCTGAGGGCTCCCGGACTATGAGAGGGGGCAGGCTGGGCTGAGGGACTGCCCCCCCATCACAGTGCATGAATTTTCATGCACTAGGCCTCTAGTGTGTAAATAAAGTTCTAATACCTGCATTTTCACTGCAACTATTTGCAACTTCTCAAGAGCTGGGTGAAATTTGAATGAACCTATAGTCACGAAACAGAAAGATTATTCCCACTAATGATTTTGCAAACATCCTAGCTGAGTCTGAGGATGAGACAGCCAACCTGGTTTCTTAGGGGGTTTTCATTTTGATTTGGAAAGCTTGGGAGACTTAATTCAAAGGCCACCAATCATCCTAGCTGGTCACTAACACTTCCTAGGCTCTCGCTCTCTCATTCTCTCCCATTTACCTTACTCCTTAGAGCCACAGCGTGTTCATTCCTCTAGGTCAATGGTCGGCAAACTCCTTAGTCAACAGAGCCAAATATCAACAGGACAACGATTGAAATTTCTTTTGAGAGCCACATTTTTTAAACTTAAACTTCTTCAAACACCACTTCTTCAAAATAGACTCGCCCAGGCCGTGGTATTTTGTGGAAGAGCCACACTCAAGGGGCCAAAGAGCCGCAAGTGGCTCGCGAACTGCAGTTTGCCGACCACTTCTCTAGGTCATGCCTTGGTGATGGTGAAGCACATTTGCTCACCATCCTCCCTATAAAATACCTAAAGTGCTTAAAGATGTCCCTCCAGGGTACCATCTTCCAGGTGCACTGCCCCCAACTTAAAGCTCACTTTGCCATTGGGAAGTGCGGAGAATGTTTGCCTGGATGCACAGGATAAAATGAGCAATTATGACTCTGTGGTCACCTTGCTTTATGGTTATTAGAGGAAGCGTGGGTGCAAGTAATTAAAGATTGGAGACTGGAAATGATAAGAAAGTTTAGTTACAGTGAGTCATGGTAATAAAAACTCCTCTTCATTCATTATCTACTTACTAGAGGCCCAGTGCATGAAATTAGTGCAAGAGGAGGCCTTCGAAGCCCTGGCTTCATACGGAAGGTTGTGCAGATGATCATCCGGACGGCCGCTGGGCCAATTTGCATATTATGTTTTTATTATATAGGATATTACAGATATTTAAAAAACACTATAACATCTTCATTTCCAAAGTTAGGACACCAAGTTTCAAAAGGCCTAGCAGAACTGCCCAGCCACACAAGAAACTGTATCAGAAACTGCGTCCGAGTTCAGACTCTGGTCTGTTTCTCTCCAAAAACCATGCCTTTTCAATACACAATGTTCTCACTAGACCAGAAAGTGTGAAGAGGTCATTGTATCCCACAAAACCCACAGATTTATTTGAAGGATTTTACAGAGTTTTATAAGGTTATTTTATCTTTGGGATATTTCACATAAGATCTAAATTTTCGACTTCCCTAGAAAAAAATCAAAAGGTCTAGCAGGACCTGCCCCACATGGGCAAGATAACCATAGTGTCTGCCTCCCTTAACATCAGCACACACTGTCAGGCTCACCCCGTCATCCCCACCCCTGGACCCCCCATCAGTGTGTGTGAATGGCTATTGCTGTATAAAAATATTAAATATTATGCCATCATATTACTAGAATAATAGTCTAATTAACTTAATGCATATCATTTATATGCATGTTAAAACAACCAGATATTAAAATTTCTATGGGAGAGAAAGCCAGAATCTAAAATTAGACTCATTTAAATAAAGTTTTCACTTAACTTTTGAATGTGTCTACACAAACATTACATCAATTTAATAAAAAGGTAAAGAATGTGGTGAGCGTCTCCCTTCAGTTCTGAGTAAAGATTTACCTAGAATTTTAACCTGCAGGAGATATGACTGCCCAAATTCAGACTCACATGAGTGGCAAGAAAAATGAGTCAAGGACATTGCATGATTTACACACACACACACACACACACACACACACACACACACACACGTGTAACACATAGGCGGTGTGGATTTGCCATAGCATCCAGATGGGATGCATGATGCTAATGTATGAAAATCTTTCCACTTGAAATAATGGGACCACAGTGCCAACATGCTCTGGCTCCCCTCTGAGCTCTGACACATGCACATCTGTCACCCAGCTGTGTGCTCTAACTTTGCTAAAAGTGAGAGGTGCCATTTTCAAACAAAGACGCCTTAAATTGATTTTTGGGGTAAATGTGTTGAGCCAGACAAATTCCAAACCAGATGCCAAGTCTTCATCCCTCAGTCCATGATGAGTTTGCCCTGAACCCAGAAGGGTTAAATGACATCATAAATTAAGAAATGTTGTTGCCCTAGCCAGTTTGGCTCAATGGAGAGAGCGTCAGCCTGTGGACTGAGGGTCCCAGGTTTGATTCCTGGTCAGGGCACATGCCCGGGTTGCGGGCTCCATCCCCAGTAAGGGGTATGCAGGAGGCAGTCGATTAATGATTCTGTCTCATCATTGATGTTTCTATCTCTCTCTCCCTCTCCCTTCCTCTATGAAATCAATAAAATATTTTATTTTTTTTTAGAAAATGTAAAAAAAAAAAAAAAAAAAAAGAAAGAAAGAAATGTTTAATGCCGTTTTCCCAGTGCGCTTTGTGAACGATAACCTAGTCTCACAGGTATTGGCAGGGAGTCTGGTTGCCGAGGAGGCAGCCTCATGCATGGGCCCTGGAGCTTGCAGTTCCAAGAAGCAGCGCTGTTGACTGGAGGACCCACAGAAGAAGCAGAAGGAACACAGGGGGCATGTGACCATCCGTACGTTCGTTTAACAAACTGTGAACAAACCCTGTCCTGGGCTCTGGGCGAGGCACGGCAGATGCCGCCGTGAAGAGAGCCAGACACAGGCCCTGCTTGCGGGCAGCGGGCGTGCACGCCAGCGGACGGAAAGGCGTCGGAGGCAGAGTCCATGCTCCTGGTTCTCCGGGAAGGCGGGAAGGACATTGGGTCTGGAGAGGGGGGCCGCCCGGAGGCAAGGAGGGTTTGCACTGAAACCTGGAGGTGAGTAGGTGAGAACCATGCGAGAGGACTGCGGACATGCAGGCGGAGAAACGGCAGGTTTGACAGTCTGGAGGGACATAGAGTGACCTGTGTTGCGGGACCTGCGCTCTGGCTGCCAGGGAAGGGATTCGCAGGTGGAGAAAGAAGAGCCGAGAACGAGAGCGAGGCAGAGCCCATGTCCAGTGTGAGCTATCTCAGAAGTGACCTTCCCCCTCCCTCCGTCACCTCCTCTCCTTAGACCCGGGCCCCCCGGGAGGCGCTGAGCCCGCAGGGGGTTCCCGGGAGGCGCCGGGTGCTCGCTCAGCCCTGCAGGTCGGCACTGAGCCCAGAGACGGAGGAGGACCACCTGGCCACGCCACGGCCCTTAAGGATGGGACACGATGTGCAGTGGCCGGGCTGCCCTGTGCGGTGACCTATCCGCAGTTGCCGGCTGTCAGGAGCAGCCGGGAACGTGGACGTGGGCACAGCCACGCTGGGTGTCGCCTGACAGGCTGGCAGGACAAAGGGCAAAGGGCACGGGTTGAGGCCGAGTGGCCGAGCCTGGTGTCGTGGACAGGGGCTGGGTAAGAGGGGCGGGAAGGGAGGAGGCAGATGTCGCATCTGGACAAGCAGTGGGACCGCTTTCACGGCGACCACAGGCGACACTAACGCGGGAATCTGCGCTTGCTCAGGTGAAGGTCGTTTGGTTCTGACTTAAAGCCACGCTGTGTCTGCTAAAGTAGAATTTAATGTTTCCCAGACGAACAGGAATGGGGCAGGCGATGCCATCACGATGGTGCACGAGACCAGCCCCCTCTATCAACAGAGTCAACGACAGACGCCTACACGGCAGCTCCAGGAGCTCGGGGTTCGTGTAAGAAACGCCCCCGGATGACAGAAACCAAACCTGGTGATACCCACACACAGAGGAAGACAGACCCGCCCCCCGCCCCGCCCCACTCCAGCCAGCGCTCTCAGCCCCGCAGCAGCTCCCTTAGAAAGAGGGCTTGTCACCGGGAAAGGAGGGGGGAGCACCCCGCATCCACTGCCTTCCGGGCACCCACCGAGGTCCTACCTCGGCACCATCCCTTCAGACTGGCAAAGCTGAGATGGAGCGAGATGGGGAGGACAGTTGGGGGGGACCCAGGCCTGCAGAGGAGGGCAGTTGGTGTGACCAGGCCTGCAGGGGAGGGCAGTGAGCCTGAAGACAGATCAATGGCAAGTATACAATCAGAGGAACAAAAAGAAGAAAAACGATGAAAAGTGACGAATAAATCCTACATGATTTATGGGACATCATGAAGAGATATAATGTGTGTATCATTGGAGACCCAGAATGAGAAAAGAGGGAGAAAAGGGTAGAAAGCTTATTTAAAGAAACAAGGACTGAGAACTTTCCAAATCTGGGGAGAGATTTGGGCGTCCAAGTTCATAAAGCTAATGGGTTACCTCAAAATCTTAATCAAAACAATCTTCTTCAAGACACAGTATAGTAAAACTATCTAAAATCAAAGACAAAGAGTGAATTTTAAAAGCTTCAATAGAAAAAAAATCGTCTCCCACAAGGGAATCCCATAAGCCCTACAGGCCGGGAGAGGACGGGATGACAGATTCGGTGCTGAAAGAAGGAAGCGGTCAACCCAGCAAGGCTGTCCTTCCAAAACGAAGGCGAGATAAAGACTTCCCCAACGAGCCGAAGCTGAGGAAGCTCATCACCAGTGAACCTGTCTCACAAGAAATGCTGAAAGGACTTCCTCAGGCTAAAATAAAATGCTAATTAGTAATGTGAAAATATACAACACTCTGGTAAAGGTAAGAATACAGTCAAGTGCAGACTACTCCAATGCTGTGATATGATGGCATTAACCCTGAACTCCAGTAGGAAGGTCAGCGTGGCGTCACTCTCGTGCCGGGGCCAGGACAAGGCAACGTCCCAGCAGTTCTTTGGGATGAGAGGATCCTGAACTGGGTTCTAGGCAGAAGCGGCTCGATCATGTTAAGTATTTAAATCGAATTCTGCGGTCACTTGACCCTTTCAGTGATGACATGGAAGGGAATGAAGACGCGTGATTGTACAACTGAGCAGGTGGACAGACCTCCTGCTGGGCTAGATGTGTAGTGATGTGTTCAGTAGGGATGCATTCGTTCGAAGGAGTGGACGCAGCTCGGCGAGTCCATCTCGGTTCCTGTTAACCATGGGCCAGAGCTCCACCTCTCTGAGCCTCAGTTTCCTCTCCAGGGAGAAGTCATTGATTTGAATCGGCCTCCATGGCTTTACAGCTCTAAGATCTGTGATTGCGAAGCTGCAGTTTTCTAGGTCAGATACACCACATTCTCTGGAGATGTGCTCATACCGTCCACGTACTCACAAGCAGGAGATCATCTGTTGCTCGTTGGAGATGGGATCCAAGAAGGGTTGAATTTTCCCGATTGGAAAGAGGACCTGGGAAGTGTGTTCCCCCATGTGGTTCTGGTTAGAGGAAAATGTAAAGCCCACCCCTGCCTCATCCTGTGGGTGGTCAAGAGGAGGACAACGGGAGGGAAGCAAAGGAAGCCTGTTCCTGCGATCCTGTGGCCCTGCCATGCTGTGCCTGCAGACGCGTCTGAGAAAAGGCAAACAGACAAATGCTTCAAGCAAGTGAACAAAGAAAACCTTTGGTTATATCCAGGCAAAAACAACAGGCTCTCCTGCTTCTTAAAGTGGAGAGGGCCAGAGATACCAGACTGTAATCTCTCAACATTCTCTTCTCCTCTTGCACAAACACACACACACACACACACACACACACACACACACACAGAGTCCTCCCTAAGCCATTGTTGCAGCATTGATAATGTGCAAGTTGCCCTCAAGTAATCCAGAGTTCCACTTTACTAGGTTTCTTTGTCTCCTTTACATATACACACATATATTTTTAATAACAAAAATTAAAAAATATATGAAGTTGTAATATGGCAGGATATAATAGAGGTGGGGAGAGGCCCTCATATAATCTGCATGCTTTCTTTGAAAGGAGTCACAGCATTAGAGAGCTGAAGTTTGTCTGAGGAAAATGTAATTAAAATTTGGAAATATTTCATGGAAGTTCTCCTAGCAGTGAAATAAACTCTGTGTTTCTTTTGTTTTGCTTTTTTAAAACTAGAGGCCCGGTGCACGAGTTCATGCACCAGTGGGGCCCCTCAGCCTGGCCTGTGGGTTTAGGCCGAAACCAGCTCTCCGACATCCCCCGAGGGGTCCTGGATTGTGAGAGGGCGCAGGCCAAGCCGAGGGACCCCTCTGGTGCATGATCGGGGCCAGGGAGGGATGCGGGAGGTTGGCCAGCTGGAGAGGGACCGCTGGGGCCACAGGAGGGCTCCAGGGTGTGTCCAGCTTGTCTCATTCAGTCCCAATTGGCTGGACCCCAGCAGCAAGCTCACCTATGGGTCGGAGCGCCTGGCCCCTGGTGGTCAGTGCACGTCATAGCAAGTGGTTGAGCAGCCTTAGCATATCATTAGCATATTATGCTTTGATTGGTTGAACGGCTGATAAGATGACTGGACACTTAGCATATTAGGCTTTTATTATATAGGATATATTTTTATTGATTTCAGAGAGGAAGGTAGAGGGAGAGAGAGATAGAAACATCAATGATGAGAGAGAATCACTGATCAGCTGCCTCCTGCATGCCCCCTACTGGGGATCAAGCCCACAACCTGGGTAGGTGCCCTTGACTGGAATCAAACCCGGGACCACTGAGCCAAACTGCTTAGGGCTACACTCTGTGTTTTGATGCATTAGATCAATTATTATAGAATATTTACCATACACCAACTGAAGATGCAGATAAGAATTTAGATTCACATACGTTCCATTATTTAAAACTGTACAAAATTTGTTTATTGAGTTTGAATATGAATACTGATTTAAAAATCAATTTAATGCTATTTGCTGATAAAGAAAAATTAATTTGTGAAACAGTAAATCGCTAAGAAAATGGCCTCATTCACATGATTTGTGTTTTCCTCATGAATGGACATGTGGTATTTTTCTGTTTATAATTATTTCAATTGATTCAAGAAATTTTTAAATGGAAATTATCAGTGTAATTTGGGATCATGAATCAAATCCCATATTTAGAAATAACTTCCCTTTTATTACTAAGGTAGGTCCTATATATTTAATAAGCATCTCCCTCCATTATCAGATGTGGTCTGAAAAAATAACATAGAAAGCTGAAACCTTACAATAGGAAGATATGCAAACATTTTAAATATTTTATTTGAGTCATTTTTTTTGCTTTTTGTATGTATAGTATAATCCTATTCATACATGTGCATTAATGAGGGCTAAAGCTAAAACAAGAGTAATACACCAATACTCAAACCACAGCTATGCACCCACATGTGGGTCTCTTCTGTGCTAAGAAAATGGAACTGAAAAGTTTTAATTTTCATTTCAGTTGAAAAATAACCTCAACAACCTGAATTATTTTAAAGAAAAACTTGTGAATAGAGGGAAGATTCCCCCAACTTGCAGTCTTTTCACTAATCAGCTAATAATGTTTTTATTTACTTAGCATGTAACCGGAGAATGTGATTTCTTCTTACCTTCAAAGAAATTAAAGCAAAGTTTTTACTTAAAGTTTTTAATTTTTTTTTGTTAATCCTCACCCAAGGACATTTTCCCACTGAGAGAGATTGTAAGGGAGGGGGAGAGACAGAGAGAGAGAGAGAGAGAAACGTTGATGTATGAGTCATCAAGACACATCAATCGGTTGCCTCTTGCATGCTCCCCTTCTGGGACTGGTGATCGAGCCTGCAACCTAGGTAATGCCCCTGATAGGAATCGAACCCGTGAACTTTCAGTCTGCAGGCCAATGCTCTATCCACTGAGCCAAACAAGCTAGGGCTTGACTTTAAGTTTCTTAAATCATTAGCTAATCAATTCATTCCCTTGTGAACAAAAAGATAAAAGGTCTAAGGAGTGAATTTCCAACACACTCTTCATGGTGGGAATCTGGCCCCTGGTTAGCAATTACTCTGAAATCATCCTTTGCAGCTTGCTGTGTGTGTGTGTGTGTGTGTGTGTGTGTGTGTGTGTGTGTGTGTGTGTGTGTGTGACTCTTTAAAATTAAAGGTGTAAATAATTTTGAGCTTTTAAAAGCTCTGAAAATGAAAAAAAATAATTTAAACATTTGGTTGCTTGCTATTCCTTCTCCTTGAGTTGAAATGATACAATATGAAATAAGCGGGTTCATTTTTCCTGTCTGACTTGGAACCATGTGTGGCCTATCTGTGTGTGACTATGAATCACGCAGTTGTGCAGACTGAAGGACAATGAGCCAAGCCCAAAATTCTATAATGAGATGTTTAACTTTTCATCTAAATTCCCTGTTATTACATGAAAATTCTCTATATTGGAAAAAAACAGCAACCTTCCCTATAATGATTAAATGTGTGTGTTGGGTACGTTTTGTTTACATTTAAATATCTACCTACACTTGAAGTAGAACAACTTTGAGAACGTTTCAGTTATGGCAGAATACGCACTGGTTTCACTCTGGATTATTTACTGAGTGCCCATCACCTGCCAGTAAATGTGTAAGCAAAGCAGGGATAGGAAAATAAAACATCTCCCTCTTCCCAGGGAGCCGTAACCACTGGATGCTATTTGATTGGGAATTGGTGAGATTGAAGATGAAGACTAGAAGGCAGCCAAGGACAAACCCCAGGGGACACTGGTGTTTAATAGGAGGAAAAGGGTCACCCTAAAAGAGATCGAGGAGCGACCAGAGGGAGGATGGGAACGGTGTCGGGAAAGAGGGCGAGAAGAGACAGCCGTGCAGGGTACTGGCTAGATTTCAACAAGATGCTGTTTACTTTCCGTCTTTGTGACACACGAGCAATATTTTACAAATAATCTTCAGTCTACACGATTGTTCTCTCTCCATCCAATGTTTTAGTTTCAGGGAAGTAGATTGAGGAGGCGTCAGTTCAGGTAAGCAGAGGAAACTCTGGAGCACAGCCAGCCACGCCCCATCTCCGAAGCGGTGGTAACACAAACGCGAGGGTAGAGGGAGGGCTGGTGGGTGAGAGTCATAGGTCCAAGCCTCCCCTCTCTGGACATTGGCCTGGAATGTGACGAGCGGGTCAGATAAACTGAGAATGCCAAAGGAATGAGGTTTTTGGAGAAGTAATTGATCTATGAGGTGATTTCATGCCAACAGAGAGTCCTTGCCAGGACATCTATGAGGGAGGCCTGGTATAGTCAAGCAGGGAAAAGCCCTCACTTTAGAAGAATCATTGATACCAAATTTAGAGCCAGCAGATCGGTCATGTGGCCTGACATGCTGTGGCAAAGTGAGAGATATTGAGAAAGAAGAACAAAGTTGGAGGGATCACAATACCAGATATCAAGCTATATTACCAAGCCACTGTAATCAAAACAGCCTGGTACTGGCACAAGAACAGGCATATAAACCAATGGAACAGAACAGAGAACCCAGATAGCGACCCAAGACATTACACTCAACATTTGACAAAGGAGCCAAGAGCATACAATGGAGTCAAGACAGTCTCTTCAATAAATGGTGTTGGGAAATATTGGAGATGCAAAAAATAAATAAATAAATAAATAAATAAACTAGACCACAAACTTACACCATACACAAGAATAAACTCAAAATGGATAAAAGACTTAAATGTAAGTTGTGAAATCATAAAAATCCTTGAAGAAACCATAGGCAGCAAAATCTCAGACATCTCTCATAGCAATGTGTTTATGGATACATCTCCTAAGGCAAAGGAAACTAAGAAGAAAATAAACCAATGGGAATATATATATATATATATGGCTAATATGCTAAGTGTCTGACTGTTTGACCATTCGACTGGTGGCTATAATGCGCACTGACCACCAGGGGGCAGACGCTCAACGCACAGGCATGAAAACATGGAACAGACTGATGAATCTCAGGAGGGAGCGGGGAGGGCGGGAAGAGATTAACCAAAGATCTTATATGCATGGGTTTCGGCCCAATCCCCGAAGGCCAGGCCAAGGGATCCCATCAGTGCATGAATCTGGGCACCAGGCCTCTAGTATCAAAATAAGCTTCTGCACAGCAAAAGAAACATCAACAAAATGAAAAGGGAGCCCACTGTATGAGGGAACATATTTGGCAATGATACATTTGATAAAGGGTTAATATCTAAAATATTGTCTTTTTTCTTAATTAGAGTAAAGAGAATAATTTCTTAGTCTACATCTAATAATTTGACAATCTGAAGTCTTTACAGTGGCTTCCTTTTTCTCTTGTTTCTTCTGGTTCACAATCATTTCCTTGTGACTAATTATCTTCTATTACTGGTTATATTTTTAAAAATTTGTCCCTAAGAAAAGATCCCTTTTTTTAGACATGATTCATATTCTTTTCTGACAAATGACTAGAAATACTACCTGTCCATGTACAAGTTAAACCATACCAAAATTTCAAATTTCTTGGAACACCAATGGGTAGAATCCTGGATTATAATTATACTAGTGGCCTGGTGCACGAAATTCATGCATGGGGGGGCGGGTTGTCCCTCAGCCCGGCCTGCACCCTCTCCAATCTGTGACATCCCTCTCGCAATCCGGGATTGCTGGCTCCTAACTGCTCACCTGCCTGCCTGCTTGATCACCCCTAACCACTCTGCCTGCTGGCCTGCTCGCCCCAACTGTCCCCCCCTGCAGGCCTGACCGCCCCCAACTTCCCCCCCCCTGCTGGCCTGCTCACCTCCAACTGCCCCCCCCGCCACCAGCCTGATTGCCCCTAACTGCCTCTGCCTCGGCCATGCCACCATGGCTTTGTTCAGAAGGACATCCGGAAGGTCTCCTGGATGGTCTCCCGGTCTAATTAGTATATTACCCTTTTATTAATATAGATGCAAAGATTGGTTCTCTTTTGGCTTATTTTAATCTGGAGTGTGTAGCCCTTAGAGTCCAAGATATCAAGTTTCTCCTGTCAGACTCTCCACTTTCATGTGCCCTCAGTTTGAATTCTGTCCCCTTCATCATAAAGCAGTTTTTGTTTCTGTTTTTTATTTTCTAGGTCAACAAGTGCCTACAGGGAAAAAGTAGCTTCTACGCTTGCCTGACTCCTTGGTTTCTGGCATTCCCTTCACTTTGTCATTGGTAATTGTTTGCAAGCTTGTTGTTTTCTTAAGTGTTTCTTAGAAGAAATTTTATTTTTCAATCTTTTACCTAAGTGTTAAATTGCTTCCTGCAGGATGAATAACCTACGCCCGTGGTCGGCAAACTGCAGCTCGCGAGCCACATGCGGCTCTTTGGCCCCTTGAGTGTGGCTCTTCCACAAAATACTGCGGCCTGGGCGAGTCTATTTTGAAGAAGTGGCGTTAGAAGAAGTTTAAGTTTAAAAAATTTGGCTTCCAAAGAAATGTCAATTGTTGTCCTGTTGATATTTGGCTCTGCTGACTAATGAGTTTGCCAACCACTGGACTAGGCCATCATTATCAGAAACAGGAAGTGTCTCAGAGATTTTCTAGGTCCTTTCATTATCCTGCTGTTTTTCTGTTTAATTTCCTTTTCTCCCATGTTTTCCCCCACTATTTTGTATGTTTGCGCTGCAACCAATTCTGACAGAAATTAAAGTACTATTGCAAAATCTAGAACCGCATGAAGTCAGTGTTGCTGTTGATCTCTCTCATCTTTTACTTTGGTGGGAACAAACCCTCATCGTGGACCCCAATTTACTAGAATCATTTTTTTCTTCCCTTTGGAGTAAGAGATCATACCTAGAAAGTCTAGAACATTCTCTAGCAGGGTATCACTGCCTTACTTTTCCACCTCTCCTTTGCCATTGCTGAAATCTGGTCTCTGCTCTTCGATCCAAGTGACTAATGTCATGTTTGTTTAGGAAAGGCCATCTTGAGGCATATGTCTGACCTTTATATGTTATTTTCCACAGAAGTTCTTGTTACAGTGTTTTATTGGCCTCATGAAAACTGAGTGTTACTTTCTGAACCTCTTTGATACTGACTTCTAATGGAATCACCTCCTTTCAACTACTTTCTGGATGCCAAGCTCTCCGCCCTGTCTGACTGTATCCATCTCCTACAGCTGGATACATGGTTTACCCACAGCTCTCACACCTCTCATAAACTCTAGCTCCACACCCCGGCTCCTCTTCGATGATGCCATCAGCTTCATGAACTATTTCATAAACATTCATGTTACAAGACACGACCCTTCACCATCAATCACTGAGTGAAGAAAGAAGATGAGAATTAATCAATTGATTGACCTATTTGGTTACACGTTTAATAAAGAGTGTGATATTTAAGAATGAAAAACCAATTGAGTCAGCAGTATTTTTAAATCTAAAAATATTGTCTATCTATCCTGTTTCATATGTATTACAAAGATTGTGAGTACCCTCCTAACAACAGGAAACCCCCTCCTCTCAGCCTTTGAAAGTTGACTTTATTGATGGGTTCTTTCTCAATAAAATGTATTAAAGTACTTCTCTCAATATGTTGGCCTACTTTTGCAACCTAACTCAGGGAGGAAAGGTATCAGACATAAAGTCTGAATTGCAGCTGTGTTGTTTCGAAATGAATAATGTCTTTTGGGTGAAACACTGAGTCAAGGGTTTAGTTTGCAGCATAAGGAAAATATTTGTGAGTGTTGCTGGAAAAGCTGACAGCATAGCATATGCAGCCTCCCTTTTAGATAGAGAAACATGGGAATGGGAGCAAATTGCTAATTTGGCTAGAAAAGAAAATGCAACCTTTGTAACCTCAGTCGTATTCAGAAGCATCTCTGATTACAAGTAACCCTCATCTGCTCTTATTTGTTTTAAAAAATAAAGTTATGAACTTTTAAGATAAACCTCTGGTCTTAAATTCAATGAGAATACATTTCCTGGGAAAAGATAGTGAAAGCACTTTTATTGCTCTACACAGTATTATCCAAGAGATGAGAGGCCAAAAATTGAGGTCAGTAGCCATCACTTCCTCAAGCATAAGCTAGTAACTTGTTTGTTGTGTTGACCTAGGTAGAATGCAGATGATTTGAGGCTGTGTGTTCAATTGGGTTGGGTATCACCCATGTATCGAGGGGTTGCCAGTTCTATTGCCAGTCAGGGCACATGCCTGGGTTGCAGGCTCCATCCCCAGTAGGGGACGTGCAGGAGGCAGCCAATAGATCAATGATTCTCTCTCACATCAATGTTTCTCACTCTCCCTCCTTCTTCCTTCCTTCTTCTCTCTCTAAAAATCAATTAAAAGCCTTTAAAAACTTTTCCATATGGGTTTTTCATTCATATAAGCTTTCCACATTGATTGATTTCACAAGACAATTAATACTAAAAGTTATAGAGAATGGTAATGAATTTTTGGGAAGCATGGGTTTTAAAATACTAGGTTGTATGTATTTTTAACTCAATTTTAAAAAACTTTATTTAAACTAAACCGACTGGCAAGACATTGGTGGATTCCAGTTGGTTGGGTGGTGGGCACACAATGAATACACAGATCATGTATCATAGAAATATACACTTGAAACCTATATGATCCTATTGACCCAAAATAAAAATAAATAAATGGATAGCCAAAGAGAGAGAGAGAGAAAGAGAGAGAGAGAGAGAGAGAGAGAGAGAGAGAGAGAGAGAGAGAGAGAGAGAGAGAGAGAGAAAGCTCAGTTTATTATTGTCTAAGGGGTATTCATTTGCTCTATTTATAAACCCAAATGCATGGGGAGATATGAGCATATATGAACATACAACTTTGCCATTTATGTATCTTGATGGGATTGAAAGACTACTGGTGTCAGTCAAAGCAAAGCATTTTTAGCTCCGGCATAACTTAGCTCTACAACTCCCCAAGAAGAGCAAAACCCCCTCTTTCCACGTTAAGTCTGTTGGGAAGCCCTAAAGATATAAAAGCCCAATGAATAGGTCATTGAAAAGGCAGACCAGTTTTTTCCGTATGTCCAAGAGTTTTCCAGAGTTAATCAACAATGGATACTGAGCTAAGACTTGCATGGCTGGACCTTGCCTCCAGGAAGCAGAAGTTGAAGAGAGATGACCCGTGGTCTTCTTCCAGTTTTCAGTGTCTTTGCCGATTCCGCCTTAAACCGGGTGCCCAGCCCACATGGGCCATACTACTTCAGACTTCGGAAGGCGCAGCACACACAGAGTTAACTGAAGGAAAATGAGCTAAGAAACTCTAGGGAGGCAACCGGGTTGCAGGATAAAACATTTTCTTGGCTTCTAAAGTAAGACTTGATTTAATAATGTAATAAATGAAGTAATACGAAAGCAGAGAGCCAACATCAGTCCATGAAAACCCGCTCCCAAGTTGATGAACCTAACCTCATTTCTAAAAAGCCATTTGTGTGGGTGAATAAGCACCATCACTAACAACGTAAAGACAATGCAGAGGCGTTTACATTTAACATGTAAATTTTAGAAATCAATTTCAATCATTACTAAGGATGATTAGATTTTTAGATCGAAAAAGTCAAAATCAAGGTTGGTCTGTTTCTATGAAAAGCCTTAGTGGTCAATTTTGACCACTGTAGTCCACTAGCTCCATGGTCATACTGCCATCTGCTAATAGAGAAAAATAATCATGTTCAGAGTTAGTCATGGGCTTTAGAGGCGACCTGAAGAAGTTGCTAACACAATACATTTGGCCCAAATGAGAGGCCTCAATGAAGAAAGAGGGGGAAAGCAGAGAAGAGAGAGGAAATAGAGTCTCTGAGGATTCCACTGGAACTAGTTCAGTCCTCAGAGATTACCAACAAAAAGTCTTTTGCTTTTGCTTAAAATAGCCACTTTTTGAATGTGTCAGACATATTTGAATGAAATTAAAACAATGATGAAATTAGATAGGAACTGCCAGTAAACTTGCCCACTGTCTGTCCCTGACCCCCCCCCCCCCCCCCCCCCCCTCCGCCCCCGCCCCGCCCCACTTCCCTAAGGAAGTTCTCGAGTTGGAAAACAACTCTGTATTGTACTTCACCGGGATGGCAAATTGGGTAAGAAATTAGAAATCCCCACAACATGCTCCCAGACCCCTCCTGTGCCCGGCTGGATCACCAGGGCTCATGCCATCGGGCTTACCTAGCTTTCTTCTTGGGAGTTCAACTTCTGCTCAAATCTTGAGCAAAAGAAGGAAGTGATAGCTGCCAGTTAAAGCACAGCACAAGTAACACCTCGTCCTCCTGGTCCAGTGGTCGGCAAACTCATTAGTCAACAGAGCCAAATATTGTCAACAGTATAATGATTGAAATTTCATGTATTGAAACAGTACAATGATTGTCAACAGTACAAATTAGTCAACAGTACAATGATTGAAATTTCTTTTGAGAGCCAAATTTTTTAAACTTAAACTTCTTCTAACGCCACTTCTTCAAAATAGACTCGCCCAGGCCACATTCAAGGGGCCAAAGAGCCGCATGTGGCTCGCGAGCCACAGTTTGCCGACCACGGTCCTGGTCCATTACTTCGGGAGTCACATACATACCACTACCAATGAGTTCCTTGTTTGTTTAAAGCAAATACATGTTCCTTTTCACCAATATGCTTATTGAATCAAGAAATTAAGTATTTATATTTTATTGGAAAATTAATTCTCTTTATTGTTGAAAGTACTACAGCTGTCCCATTCCCTCCACCCCGTCCCATCTCCTCCCCAGACCTTTCCCAAACTATTGTCTGTGTCCATGGGTTATGCATTTATGCGTATTGGTTCATTGGGTAACCTCTTTCTGTCCCCAGACCCTTTTCCCTTTGAGATGCATCAGTCTGCTCCATGCTTCAATATCTCTGGCTCCTTTATGTTCTTCAGTTTAATTTGTTTATTAGATTCTACATGTGAGTGAGATCATGTGATACTTGTCTTTCTCTGCCTGGCTTATTTCACTCAGCATGATGCTCTCCAGGTCCCTCCATGCTGACTCAAAGGGTAAGAGATCCTTGTTTACAGCAGCATAGTATTCCATGGTGTGTACGTACCACACCTTTTTTATCCACTCGTCTACTGATGGGCACTTAGGCTTTTTAAATGTAATGTACAATGGAATTCTTAGTAAATTCCAAAAAATAAAATAAGACTTAGAAATATTTTAAAAGAAGAACTTAGATTGTTTACATTACAGAACCATTCTCTGTGGGCGCTCTAATTCCCACACCCTCTATAACCATCAGGCAGGGTCGATCATGCTTAAATAAATACATTCTCAGCCACCCAAGGATCTTCTCATTTCTGATGGTCTAGAAACATTGGTGAATGTTTTGCATTTCTGGTTTCTGACCTGGATTGAACTGGACACGCTGAAATCGTGTGAGAACGGTTTCTTGGCGAGGACTGGGAGGGAGCCTGCCAGCGCTCTCAGGAGCATGCCTCTCTTCGCTCCAGATTTGACGGAGAAGTCAAGTTATGCTAGGCCCAGCCCTGACCCTGAACTGTAGCTGGACTACGAGGCCTTCCTGAGAATGATAGAAACGTCCAACCCAAATCAGGGAGAGCAGAGGTTTTAGGAGCACTGATCTCGCCCAACATCAAACACATTTGACAGATGAGAGAAATGAATTGTCAAAACACGTGCTGATGGAGACGCGGGCTCATGCAGGTGAGAGGAACTGAGAGTCGCTCCTCACCCCGATGTGACCAAAACCACTCCAGAGAGAAGGCCCCGCCGAGGTTTCTGAGACCCATTAGGACAGTCTCTCCTCCACACTCGGTGGGAGAGGGCAAGCCAGGAGCTAACCCTCCATGCAAGCCTCAGCAGACCGAGCTCTTATTTCCCTACCAGACACGTGGGCTGGTCAACTTCTGCAAGTTCTACATAACTTTAAACTTCAGTAATCTTTAAGACAATCTGCTCCCACCAACACTGTTTTCACTTTTAGAGCCATGAAGTTTTCAAAGAGGAACGGAGAGGGGAGACTAACTGGGGCTGCGTGTCATTGTTAACAAGCTGCATGTGGCTTTTCCTCTTGCTTATTTTTTTAAATTTGTTCAAACATGACTTGGTTCTCTTTTATCATCATGGAATGGAGTGGAAATGCTTCTTCAAAGGTCCAAACATCCCAGAATATCTGTTTGAGAAAAAGAGTGGCCTGCTAGCCCTACGTCACACGAACACTGGGTCTTGCCCAGGCCTCGGTCCCCCAGAAAATCACCCCTGGGGCCCATTTTTGCCTTCTGGGTCACCAGGGAAGAAGGGAACCAGCTGCTCCCTCCTTTTATATACTCAGGGACCAGGCTCATCCCTCCGTGTTCTAACAAGACTAAACAAGAAAGATCCTGGGGCCTGACTCATCACTCTTATCCCCAGGTCGTTAATAACCGCGTGGGTCCCTGAAACTTGGCTAATGTTTTCCTTCCTCTTGTTATAGAGCTCGAGGCCCTCCCCATCTTGTTGAAAGGACAGAGCCTTTCCTGAGGAATGCTTGTTGGGGGGTTTCTCGTGGTCCTGACAGGCTTCCCCATTTGCCTCACATGCACAGCGAGGAGGACACGGCTGAACGCATGCTCACGAGCGTGTTCTTTGCCCATTTCTGGCCACGCCGGTGGCCGTGCTGAAGGCAGGCGGCTCCTCCCGTGTTTGCTCCTTCTCACCTCGGTTCCGGCCCAGCAGCTGAATACGGGGCGGGCACACGTGGGTGTGCAGTTGTGAGCACATGAAGCAGAGTTTATTATTATTTATTAACTGTGGTATTATTTCCCCTATGTACACCCACGCTTGCCCCACCCAGTATTTATATTTGATCTGGACTAAGAACCAATCCGATGTCCACAGGCCTGTCTGTGTGTACAGGGTGTTCACACATTGCTACCACCCCCGGCAAAGACCCCCAGGCAGCGCAGTTCTCTGGAATGCTGCACATAGGAGAAAAGGGCTCTACATTGGAGAGCAGGTCCCAGCACGAAGGCAGGAAGAGCTGGCCTGGGACTATCGCTCCAAGCTGAGTTGGGGTTACACTTCCATGGGCCCCACTGGGAGGCAGTCATGGGTCAAGCAGCTAGAAGCCATCTTCCAGGGCCGGCACCCAACATTGACTTTTGTCATTAATGACAAACTCAAGCGCATAGCAATCCAACATATAAGAGCCCGATAGATTTCTATACTGTGGTTTCATATACCGTATTTTCTGGCGTATAAGACGACTGGGCGTATAGAAGATTTTCCTGGGTTAAAAAGTCGTCTTATACGCCAGAAAATATGGTACCTTCTGTACCATAGAGCTAAAAAAAAAAGTCTAAGTCTGCCCATTAATGAGGAAACTGTTATTATCTACCTTGATTTTTTAATTTGGTTTAAAATACTTACTATGCCAATACTTTCATCAATACTCTTCTCTAAATGGCTATCTTTGGCTACAGATAACAGAATGCTTGACTGGCAGCGACTGAAACCATAAAAATATGTACTGTTGACTTTAAGAACACACCCACAGCCCTCTAAATGTTGGTCTCGCCGCTGGGGGATGTCATCAGGGACCCAGGCTCCCTCCCTCTCTCTGCTTGGCCATGTTTTCATGTTTCCTGTTTGTCTCTGATTGACAGATGTCTGCCGAAGCTCAAGACATTATCATGTTCTTCCCCGGAGTAGGAAGAAGGAGGGAGAGGAGCTCATCTGACAGCGGCCTCACATTGACTCTCTGATGGGAAATTTCTTTCCGATCCGCCTCCTCCCAGGAGAGTTTCTCTCTAATCACTTGGTCCCTCCCTGCTTCCAGAAGAGTGCAAAATCAGTGTCTATGAAACGGTAATAAATCACCGTGATTGGCATAAATGAGTCACACTTTATTCTCGAGGCTCTCAGATCGCTGTACTGTCTGGAGAACAAGACCTCTGGGCCCACACGTCCACAGACTGGCTGCTGGGAGGCGGAAAGGAACAGGCCAGGGAGTGGCCGCTGACCAGCAGCCGGAAGTGTCTGTCACAGCAGCCATTTCACAGGCACCACACACGCCTTGGAGAAGACACGTTTTAGGAAATAACACAGATAGCTTAACCTCAAATGCATGGAGGTGTGTGTAAGAGACAAAACTGTTCTGGGCTGAAAAAATGCTGGACTGTCAACCACCAAAGGGCTCAGTGTCCTCAGGCCCCGCCCACATCACTGTCTCACCTGGGGTGCGGGGACGGGTCTCAGGAGGGTTTGGCCAATGCTGAGGACGCCCCGAGTCCACCCATCTCCCTCCTCACATTCCTTCCCTCTGGAACCTCCCCCTTCTTAACCCAACAGGTTTCTTTCTTTCTTGTTTTAATATATTTTTATTTATTTCAGAGTGGAAGGGGAGAGAGAGAGAGAGAGAGAGAGAGAGAGAGAGAGAGAGAGAAACATAAATGATGAAAGAAAATCATTGATCAGCTGCCTCTTGCACACCCCACTCTGGGGATGGAGCCTGCAATCTGGGCATGTGCCCTGACTGGGAATCGAACTGTGTCCTCCTGGTTCCTAGGTTGAATCTCAACCACTGAGCCACACTGGCTGAGCCCAACAGGTTTCATATGTGAGCAAGACTCCTCCCACCCACCCTCAGGAAGATGCCACCAGGAGGTATCAAGTACACAGCACACTGTGTTGAAAACTGTAACAAGGCATGGATCTCTTTAACCTTCACTTAGCTCATCTGTAAAATAGAGATAATGACTGATGGACACAGAAAACAGGGTGGTGAAGGCCTGGAGTGGGGGTGGGGGTCTGGAAGAGGTCAGTGGGGGAGGGGATGGGGACATATGTAATACTTTCAACAATAAAGATTAAATTAAAAAATAAAATAAAATAATAAATTTTAAAAATAGTAGCCACTTTACTGAATTGTTGTGAGGATTAAATAAGATGGTTACACATGATGAGAGCCAAATCAATATTGTAGCACTCCTATGAAAAATGTGGATTCATGTATAACATTAATGATAAACAACCACTAGTTAGATATATCTGGTGAAATATTTGAGGTTCAAAGGTAAATAACAACAGAGACTTCTCTAAAATGATACGATAAACATTTTCCACAAAAAAGATAATAAAAAAAATGCCATCCCTCCTGTACCACAGTAAGTGCTGGAAGATACTAGCATAATAAGGACTGGCTTTTCAGGTGAAAACGTTAGAACCCAAGACATTGTTACTCACTCAATAGAAGCAGTAGAAAGACAGCCTCAAACACTCAAGAACTTGGAGCATAACCCACATAGTCTTCATGAAAACAAGAACTTATTCAAAACATACTTTAACTAAGAATAGCAACCAGCATCAGCCTTTTAAAAAGTAGGTCAGAGTGACTTATTCCTCTGCTTAAGGCCTCCAGCGGCTCCCTGTTCATCTTTGGGTGTGTTGGCCACGTCAATAGGGAAAAGAAAATCTGGCCCTTGTTGCTTTCTTTCTTTCTTTTTTATTTGAATATATTTTATTGATTTTTTACAGAGAGGAAGGGAGAGGGATAGAGAGTTAGAAACATCGATGACAGAGAAACATCGATCAGCTGCCTCCTGCACATCCCCTAACTGGGGATGTGCCCGCAACCAAGGTACATGCCCTTGACCGGAATCGAACCTGGGACCCTTCAGTCCGCAGGCCAACACTCTATCCACTGAGCCAAACCTGCCCCCACCCTCATCCTCAGTGCTACTCTTCTCCATTTTTCTTTTTGCTGAGGTCTGTCTGCTCATTTTGCTCAACTTTATTTCCAACCCCATAATTCAAATACAAAGCCCCTGTTGCTTTCTTATTTCGTGTCCAACTACCTCACTGTGGGCCCCACAGGTCCAGTAGCAGTCCCTTCCTCGCCATTCCCCCAACCTCCACCTCTGGGCCTTTGCAGAGACCGGCCTCTCTCCTTTGAAAGCTTAGCCCACGGTTTTCTCAGGACTCACTCCCTCATCTTCTCGCTCAAATATTCCTTCTCCCTGTGGCCTCCTAGGACCGGCCACGTATTTGATTACTCTCATCCTCAGTGCCACTCTTCTCCATCTTTTCTTTTTGCTGAGGTCTGTCTGCTCATTTTGCTCAACTTTATTTCCAGCCCTATAATTCTTTTTAAGAAATTATATCTCTACTATTTTTTTTTAATTTTCTGCATATTTTCAGTTTTTAAGAATTCTTCTTGGCCTATGACTACTCCTGTTCCCTAATAAGTTGTTTTTGCTTCATGGAGGATACATTATCTCAAATATCTTAAGGATACATATTAGAGTTTTTAAATTCTCTACTATTTCTTGTACTGTTTCTATGTATGGGATTTGTTATTCTGTTTGTCCATCTTGGTCCTTTCCTTCCAGGCTGTTAAGTATTCCTCAGAAGTCTAGGATTCCTTGGTTAACAATTCACATAGATAAAACAGAATTTGATTTGACTCAACATAATTGCTACTTTTCTTTTTGGTAGGAAGGGCTGACCGATCCTCATGCAAGTTGATGGATCCTATTGAGAACCTAGCTTTCCTTTGTGGTACATACCTGGGAGCAGGAAGGCTAGCTCAAGAATTCCTCAAATGCCAAAGTGAAGCATATGAAGTTTTAAAGCTTGCTGTCAATACAACAAAATAGCATACATATCAAATTGCATATATATCAACATATGTGTAACTCCATCTATTGAAAAAAATCTGCATTGTTAACTGGTTGACAGCAAGCTTTAAAACTTCATATGTCAAATTTGCTGAAGGTGTTAACATCATAGATATTTTTATGCTTAAAAATGTCGAATCTTGTGCCAAAAAAAAAACAGCATTTGTGGGAAGTTTTCATTCATTACTTTATTTTGAAGAAAAGTGATGCTGAAAGTTATCGTAAACTTCAGGAAGCTGATGGTGAACATGCTCCATCTCAAGATACTTGTGAACGCTGGTTTGAAGGCTTTGAAAGTGATGATTTCGATGTGAAAGACGAAGAATGTCCAGGTCAACCGAAAAAATTTGAAGACCAACAATTACAAGCATTATTGGATGAAGATGCATGTCAAACTCAAAAACAACTTGCAGGAAGATTAAACGTTGCTCAGCAAACAATTTCCGATGGTTTACAAGCAATGGGAAAGATTTTAAAGGAAGGAAAATGGGTGCCACATCAACTGAACGAAAGACAAATGGAAAACCGAAAAGTCATCAGTAAAATGTTGCTTCAACAGCACAAAAGAAAGTCTTTTTTGCATCAAATTGTGACTGGCAATGAAAGTGGATTTATTTTGAGAATCCCAAATGCACAAAATCATGGGTTGATCCAGATCAACCATCAACATTGACTGCAAGACCAAATCGCTTGGGAAAGAAGACAATGCTCTGCGTTTGGTGGGATCAGGAAGGTGTGGTGTATTATGAACTTCTAAAACCAGGTGAAACCATTAATACTGATCGCTACCAACAACAAATAATCAATATGAACCACGCTTTGATTGTGAAACCACCAGAATGGGCCAGAAGACATGGCAAAGTAATCTTGCTTCATGATAACCCACCATCACACTCTTCAAAACCAGTTAAGGACACGTTAAAAGATCTTGCCTGGGAAGTATTAACCCATCCGCCATATTCACCAGGCCTTGCTCCTTCAGATGACCACTTGTTCCCATTGATGGCACACGCACTTTCTGAGCAGCACTTCAAAATGTACGAAGAACTAGAAAATAGGGTCTCTGAATGGTTTGCCTCAAAACAAGAAAAGTTCTACTGGGAAGGTATCCACAAATTACCTGAAAGATGGGGGAAATGTGTAGCTAGCGATGGACATTACTTTGAACAAAGCACTTTTGATGTTTCTCTTGAAATTACCGTGTTTTCTTTGATGACAAAATCCGCATTTTTAACCGGTACACCCAGTAGACAGGTTTGCCACAACACACTCCAACAGGCACTGTCTCTTCTTGTACTACTGTGGGTTTACGGTGTCCTGGCAAGTTCCTCTTTACTTCCCTCACTCCACGACACCAACTCTGATTGACCCCTCTCTCCAGTCTATGTGTCTTGGACTTCCCTCTGTGAACAAATGTTCTAGAATGCTGCTCTAAAATGCATGGGAGGATGAGGAGACACCTGAGACCATCTGCATTTCTGTGACTCTGCCCAAGCCTGCTTTTTAGAGGGCTGCCAGCTCTGACCTTGGGATTTCTGTGGCTCAGCGAGGAACAGCATCTCGCTGTACCATCTTACTCCTGCATCTGGCCCAAGCTCTGGCTCTCCACACCAACCTGCTTTATCTATCGGTATCCCCCCTTCTAATTTGAGAGTCCCAAAAGTCTGTCCATTCTCCCGCTGGCTGGAGGAACCTTCTCTGTGTCCAGGAACTCACCTTTAAAATATATTTACTGCCATTCTTTGGGATCTATGGATGGAGGAAAGATACGTGAGTGTTTTCCAGTTTGCCACTGTAGACTGGACAAGGATGGAAGTGTTCACTGGACAGTGGCAAGAAACAGGTTTCACGTGAAGGAATCAGAATATGGTAATGGGAGCAGGAATGTGAATTAGGGGTTTTCCTAAGAGGAACCATGCTATTCCCTATTCCTCAGTGTTAACCACCAGCAAAAACAAAACAAAAGAAACCTCACTGTGTTTTATATCCTTAGGACTTCGCTCTCCTTGCTTCTCAAGGCTTCTCATTAAATGTGACATAATGGCCCTGCGGAGACAACATTATCTGTTTAGTCTACCTCTAGAAATTTCAGGAAAGGTAAATGTGGAAGTCAGCCAGTGGTCCAAGCTCTGGACTGAAAGCCTTGTGACAAAGATGGCAATGACCTTCACTCGAGAAAAGGATGTTCAGGTTCCAAAGATATTGTTTGATTATGATATTAATTTTCTAGAAAACATGTCCCTCAGACTTGTTTTGACATATCCCTATTCTGCCTCTTTTTTTAAAATTTGTCCCTTTGATTTTTTTTCTTTATTCTTTCCATTTCCACCTCCTCTGCAAAACCCTGTAAGAAAATAATTCAAGATGACAGACAAGGCAACATCTTAACTTCATTATGGTTTTCCATCCCTGAACAATTTTCATGGCGAGAGAATTCAATTGGCCCAGGACCTAATTCTAAATCTGAGTTTTTGAGAACAAAAGTCAGGACACTAAAGCCAGCAGGACAAATGATGGAGCACAAACCCCCCTGCATTCTCTAATTTGAAACAAGGCAAGGATTTTTTTTTTTTTACTTTAAATTGATGACATATAAATCAGGGCAAGAGAAAGTAGGATATATAAGATTGCCCAGTTTGATGCAAATGTTAATTTAGTAAATTCTAGTGCTCCCATATTTGCTTTAATAACTACTAACATGTACATATGCTGATGATGGCTGTCACGTAGAGCCTGGAGTTCCATTACATTGTGGAAAATCTCCCGTGGGAGGCTTCGTAATTAGCATAGACAACCATCATCTGTTTTGGATGATTTTGGAGACAGAATTTTTAAGTCCCTTCCAGCTCGGATCCTGTGTCTGGGTCTAAACAAAATGAATAATTTCTAAACAATTTTCCCAAATGCACACATCAGCACTTCCTGGTGCTGCCTTTTGGCAGCTATGAGTGTGAATTTGGAAACGGCCACTCACCACATTTTATCTCAGTACCACTCACCCCAAAACACGCTTCTGACTGTGGTCTTCCCAGTAAGCTCCAGGCCCAGCTGCCCCTTCCGTTCCTGCTCCACCCACACACCATTCTCAAGGACATCAACTCACTGTTTCCAGCTCATCAACTGATCCCTCACTTCCCCTGCAAGTCCAAGTCAGGCTGCCCAGTGCAAAGAGCATCATCGAGTCATAGCTCCTGTTCTCCTCCAGGTTCTCGGTGAAGTAAAGCACTCTGTCAAAGGAGCGTTGCTCTGGAAAATTCCTCTCTGTTTTCAAAGAGCCAAGATTTACACGGATAAGCCAATGAAAGTGCTGCCTGGTAGGCAGACAGATGCTCACACCAGTGTGCAATGATGTACCCTTGAGCAAAATTATGGATCAGGCTCAACAGAATCCACCTCTGATTGATGTTCTAACATTAATCCATCTCCGATATACGTATGCACACACACACACACACACACATATACATTACAAAAATTCTAAATAAAATTAATAAACCGAACAAAAGTAGTTTAGAGTCAAGTAGTTTTATGAATCCTCTTCCCATGGACTTACATTATAAAATAAGGACTGGAAATAATAGCAATAGCTAATTAAAAACAAAACTCTCACATGTGCCGTGCATTGTTCTCATCATTCCTCACAACGTTTCTTTCGAGTGAACGCTACTTTTCTTCAGATTTTATGCACAAGGAAACGAAATACAGAGATTGTTACGCATCCTATTCAAGATTAGCACTATTGAGTGGCAAAATCAGAATTCAAAATTAGAGCCTTGGTCCCGAATTCACGGCTTTGATTAACATGCTATAATGGCTCAAGATATAACGAATAGTTCTAAGTAGTGGTAAGGCCTTGAAAAATTATTTCATGGAAAATAAAATAATCATCTAATTCAATGGAGGTCGGACTATAACAAAAGATGGAGGTCATGAGAATTCAGCCCGATCTTCCTGCCTGCCTCGCTGCTGGAGCTCAGGCGTCTCATTCCGTCTTTCTGTCCCTCCGGGTGGGATGTGCATCACTGGCTCCCCTGCTTCTCAGACCTGGGACTCAGACTGAATTATCCCAACCACTTTCCTGGGTCTCCAGGCTGCAAGTGGCAAATGGCGGGATGCCTCAACCTCAATCATAGTCTTTTATATCTTACTGGTTCTGTTCCTCTGGAGGACTCTAATGCAGATTTTGTTTTTAATTATGTAAATAAAGGAAGTCAGCGGCTATCCAAGATTTTTAAAGAAGGAGAAAGCACAATGGTCTGGCCCTACACTTTTCATGAGTTGGCAATGCTTGTTGGTGTTTTGGTTGCCAGGCAACTGCTCATGAAATGCTTTCTGCAATCCCATTGGTAGGCAGCATGTAGTCATGCGTCTGGGGAATGTTCTCAGCAGACATCTGGAATTTATCCTTCTGTGGTGTTTTTATTTCTCATCTCAACCTTCTTTATCCAAAAGTTATGTATCCACCTGCCCAAGCCTAGGAGAGTGCTGGAGCTTTCTAAATACATGGAGGGAAGAATAATCTAACTCATTCCTGGGCTGTCTTTCCCAGTGTGCATTCTCGATATAAAAGGAAAACCAGAGCCTTGAATAGCACATTATGCAAACAGAATTGCCTGTTCACTCATTAAGACTAGGATAGACTAATTAAACATTTAACTGGAATAATGACTGTGGCTGACTCCTCAACATCTAGCTACCAAGTCCCACCATTACAATTTTGTGACCAAAGCCGAACCCTGTTTTTTCTAAGATACGCATGATAATCTTATCCCCTCTGATAGTGACTGGATTAAAGAATGAGTTTCACCCAGCCGGTGTGGCTCAGTGGTTCAGGGTCAACCTCTGAAACCAAGAGGTCATGGTTTGATTCCCATTCAGGGCACATGGCCCAGTTGTGGGCTCAATCCTCAGTTAGGGGCGAACTGGAGGCAGCCGATCAATGATTCTCTCTCGTTATTGATATTTTTCTTTCTCCCTCTTCTTTCCTCTCAGAAATCAATAAAAAAAAATTTTAAAATAGAATGAGTTTCTAATCAACTTGGTCTGATGAGACATAAGAGAAAGTATTCAAAAGGCTTCTAGGAAGTTTCTTCACTCTCAAAAACAACTTACAGACCAAAAAAAAAAATCAGTCTACTATCTCTTTCCCTCACTGGATATGAATTAAACCATGTAGCCCTTATTGCTAAAATTATTCAACGAAATACCAGGGTTACTTTGAGCAAATAATTATTTATTGTGGGGTTGTAGGACATTTAGCAGCACCCTTGGCCTCTACAAGCTAGATGTTAGTAAAAACTTTCCCGTTATGACCATCAAAAATGTTCTAGATATTGTCCAATGTTCCTTTGGGGTAAATTTTCTTCCAGTTGAGAAACATTGACTTAAATGAAGCTAAAAGAATGGACAGCAGCAGGGAGAAACTAGATTCATGACTGCATCATTAAGTCTCTAGGTCAAGTAATTCTGGAACCCTCTTCCCATCTGGCTTATTACATGAACTAATGAATTCCTCTACCTCTTAGCCAGTGTGAGTTGATCAAGACCTTGATTACTAAACAGTGGTTGAATAAAGAGCAGCCTAATGGATACCGAGCTGCCGAGAATCAATTCCAGCATGTAATAATTATAAGAGTTTCATCAAAAGGTTGGTGAAGCTTGGTGGGCTCAACAAGGGTGAGCCACATATGTAGTTTACCTGTTGGAATGGCTAAACGGCACCTCCCCCAAACCTGAAAAGGATTGTCTGCTGCCAGACAGCTCAGGGCATTTTATTGCCTCCTGTTGGCCAAACACCTGAACAGCTGTAGGCTATTCCCCAAACTGGTAATGCTTCTGTACCCTTTGAAGTCCTACCCTTTGAAGTGTATATCTCCACCTTGCCTTAGGACAAATTGTGTTAAATAAATAGCACAGGGTCCTAGACGAAGAAGGAGTCTTCAGTTCCTTTAGCTGAAGATCCTCTGACCCCCAATGCCTGTCAAAATTATCTTTCGTCTCGGACTCTTTAATCATCTACGCATCAGCCCCTTTCTCCAGAATGCTGAACCCTATGTAAAGCTGGGACCAAGAACCCTGGCACCGAGCGAACCCTGGAGTGAAGTGGGTAGTGATCGGAAGAGATAAAATGACATAATGTTAAAGCACAGGCTTGTGGGAGAACATGAGCAGTATGGGGTATTGGGCACATGATGATTATTAACTTGGGGAAAGAAGTAGCAAAATAGATTGTTGAAAAAGACAATAAAAGGGCGAAGGCACAAGACAGATTTACCCCATGAGGAAGAATTGTAGGCTAATGCTAGCCCCCGTTTTATCATCCTGCTCCCCTATTTGTTTCAACAGCAAACCTAATACATCTGCAGGTGCATTTGCTGTCCTACTCTCCTAAATGACTTTACATTCTAATGTCCCCAGACCATCATCTCCTCATCTTCACTGTTAGCAGTGGCATTGCTCTCCACTTCACTGAGAAAACAAAGATGAAAACTCAGACTTCCACATCCAAATCTCTTTACCAACCAGCATCTGTATCCATGCGCTGTAGCTTGTTATCTGTTACTACTGAAGAGACATTCCAATCCCTTCATTTGTGCAATAAGCTCATTCCATGTCTCCTACTAAAACTCATAACCTCACAAATTTTCCATCTCTTTCTTTCCTGTTTCACTCCAATACAAGCATGCTAACAATCTCTCCCACTTTGTATTAGTCTGGGTCAGTGGTCGGCAAACTCATTAGTCAGCAGAGCCAAATATCAACAGTACAACGATAGAAATTTCTTTTGAGAGCCAAATTTTTTAAACTTAAACTTCTTCTAACGCCACTTCTTCAAAATAGACTCGCCCAGGTCGTGGTATTTTGTGGAAGAGCCACACTCAAGGGGCCAAAGAGCCGCATGTGGCTCGCGAGCCGCAGTTTGTCAATCATGGGTCTGGGTTCTACAGAGAAACAGAGTTAACAGGATCTGTCTATCTATCTATCTATCTATCTATCTATCTATCTATCTATCTATCATCTATCATCTATCATCTCTACCTCTATCTCTATCTATCTATCTATCTATCATCTATCATCTCTACCTCTATCTCTATCTATCATCTATCTATCATATAATATCTATCTATCTAGACTTAGAATAAGGAATTAGCTCATGCATTATAGAGGTTGAGAGGTCCCCAGATGTTGGCATAACCAATGGTATAAATTTAAGTCTGAGTCCAAAGGCAGGAAAAGACCAATGTCTCAGCTAAAGATGGTCAGGCAGAGGAGAGAACATTCTCCCTTGCTTAGCTTTTAAAATTTATCCAGGCCTTCACTGAATTAGATAAAGCCCACTCACATGGGGAGGGCAGTCTTTGTCTACTGCTTCAAATGTTCATTTCATCCACAAACACCCTCACAGACACACCCAGAATGATATTGAACCAAATATCTGGGCACGCCATGGCCCATTCATGTTGACACATAAAATTAATCATCACACACTTTAAATTTGAAAGAATAATAACCTTTTGATGACCTCACTTTCCCAATCAGCAATAGCTCCATTCACCCATTTTCCTTGCTAGCAACTTCTCAAGAGTTATCTCACTAGAACTATCTGTACCCAGTATATCTAGCCTTTTTCCATTGTACTCTCTTGATGTCACTCCACACTCTCACTCCCATTTCTCCACCAAAATTGCCTTTATCAAGATTAGTAATGACCTCTACGTCCCTCCATCTAATAGTTAATTCACAGTCCTTATTTAAAATTATTAATCAAGAGCATTAATTAAAGGTGATCACCCTCTTCCCCTTGATCTATTTTTCTCACTTAACTTCCTGCCTCACTGCAGCCTCAGAGTATTTTACTGGGCCTTTGTCATCTCATTTCTGTCAATCCCGAACCCCCCATCTCACTTCTTGGTTCTATTCTTTACTCAACACTTTGGTGACTTCATCCAATCAGAGTTATGAATTTATATGCTATCTCCCACATTTGTAGTCCCGACCAGACCTCTCTCTCTCTCTCTCTTGAATCTGAAACATGTAAATACAATGATCTTTATGGTGTAACATAATAAGTCCAAACCTGTACTCTTGACTTCCTTCCACCCAAACTGGATCTCCCCAGAGTCTACCTTTGTAAGTCGAAGACAAAACTCTCCTTTTAATTCTCAGATCAAAAGCTTTAAAATCGTTTATAATTTCTCTCTTTCCCTTACTTTCCAGAGTGAATCTGTCAGGAAGTCTGGTGAGGTCTATCCCCAGATTATAAATGGAATAAAGAAAAGGATGGCGATTAGAGCAAAAATCACTAACGTGGTGTGAGGTTTGTATGCATACATTTCTTTTCCACAGAGCCGGTGGCTGAACATTTAGGATCATATCACTGAACTCTGGCCATGTCCCTTAACTGAAAATTTCTTAGGCAGTTCCACATCTGAAAACTACTTAATATGACCAAGAGTTACCTCATAAGTTCAACATGATAATTAAAGAGGTAACATTAAAAATGCACAGCCGAGTGCCTAATGAACATGGCAGCAACAATGACAGAGACCCTGCCACTGTCTCTAGTGTTCTCACTCTTGCTAGATGGTCATGGATGGCCCCTGCTGCTCAGATTTCCTCGTACCTTTCCCCCCTTCCTGTGTGTCTTGGAGAGGCTTACCTGAAACCTATCTGTCCATGCACCATTCCCACAGGTAAACTTACTCTCTCTTCTGGTTTGCCAACCTCCAAACAAGAGGCAAAGTCTGTATTTCTTTCTAGGCTGGCATTTTCTCACCAGTGCACGAGAGGTAACCCGGTGTTGTGCAAACAATGGCATACGTGTCTTTTCATGAATGACTGCATGTTTCCATGAAGCACTTCTTCCCGTTCAAACATTTTATGATATTTGGAAATTAAAAACTCTTCTAACATTTAAAAAAAAAATCCCCTCTTTCCTTGAGAATTACTAGAAAGCACTATAAAATAAAAATATCTCTAAGTCTACCACTTAAAAAAAAAAGTATACGATGTTAGCCCTAGCTGGTTTGGATCAGTGGATAGAGCGTCAGCCTGCGGACTGAAGGATCCTGGGTTCAATTCCAGTCAAGGGCATATTTCTGGGTTTCAGGCTCGATCCCTAGTAGAAAGTGTGCAGGAGGCAGCCAATCAATGATTCTCTCTCATCATTGATGTTTCTATTTCTCTCTTCCTCTCCCTTCCTCTCTGAAATCAATAAAATATATTTTTAAAACAAACTGTATGAGTTTAGACAAATAACCTCCTTCACCTTGCCCATATCCAGTCCTTAAAATGCTATCTACTTAAAGATTATTTCTTTTTCTCAGCTTTTTATGTAAAAACTTTTTAAATAAAAAATTTATAAAGATGTGAAATTAATAATAACATGTTACTACTCTGTGCTATTCCAAGTTCTTTACATTTTTCTATTTGTCAAGATTTATACTCACATACACACAGATATTTACACATAGGAACATAGTGTCAAGGTCTGCATATAAAATATGTATATATTCACATATAAATATATGATATAAAAGCTCTATTGTCTACAAAAATGAGTAATGTATCTATTAATGTTAGCATTCTCATAAACAGATTTTTAACTAACATACATTTCTATCATGCCTTGATAATTGCATATTATTATATTAAGAAAATTTAGTAAAGTGAGCTAATTATTCTCCTATTGTTGACATCTTGATTGTGTCCTATATAATTCTAAAAACTCCACTATACAAGAAATATCTTTTTCCCTATTTTTATGTGTCATTTTCTATTTTGTTTTTTGTGATTTAAATCTTTTTATTCACATTAAACTCAAGAAATTGTGACTCTGAGGGAACTAGAATGAAATTCTGACCCTATGATTTAGTAACTGGAAAATCCAAATCTCTCTGAGTCTGGGTTTGTTCATCTTCCTACAGAACCTCAGAGCTGCTGCAGAGACAGAGCTGAAGGGAAATGTGAGAGGACCTGGAGACCCTGGAAGGCCTCTCTCCGTGAGCGCTCACTCACCTGTGCTTGCGCCGGCAAGTGAGGGAGTAGAGTAACACATGTGTGTGTGTGTGGGGGGGGGGATAGCAGGTTACAGCTGTTGGTGTGGGAAGTGATATGATAATCTATATTAATAAAAGGGTAATATGCTAATTAGACCGGGAGACCTTCCGGACATCCTTTTGGACAAAGCCATGGTGGCAGGGCCGAGGCAGAGGCGGTTAGGGGTGATCAGGCCAGGAGGGGAGGGCAGTTGGGGGAGATCAGGCTGGTGGGGGGGCAGTTGGGGGCGAGAAGGCCAGCAGGCATAATGGTTAGGGGTGATCAGGCAGGCAGGCAGGTGAGTGGTTAGGAGCCAGCGGTCCCAGATTGCAAGAGGGATGTCCGACTGTCAGCAGTCGAACATTGCCCAAGGGGTCCCAGATTGGAAAGGGTGCAGGCTGGGCTGAGGGACACCTCCACACACACACACACACACACACACACACACACACACACCCACACATGCACAAATTTCATGCACCGGGCCACTAGTTAATAAATAATGATACAAGAATAAACTTCCATATTTACAACTGTAACCTACACCCCCCCTCCCCGACCCCCATATATGCTCTCAAGTGGATCGGGTGCCCTCCCCCTCCCCTGCCTGAGTGGCAGTGGGAAAGCCTGACTGTGCATATGAAAACAGCCAGGGAGCCGTAAATATCACATCAGTGACCTGCTGGGCTAGTCCTACTTCAGTAGTAGCAGCAGCTGCTGGGGAGTGAGCCTCCTGGCTCAGGCACCTTTCCACAAACCTGTCTTTTGCATAACAAGACTTTTTGCTCCAAACATGTGTTTCTAGGACTCCTTACTCCCCACCGCGGCCTGTGGCTCTCCTTACAGATAATCTTTAAAACACATCTGCGAGGAAGAGATGGCCGCTTCCTTTCCGAGCTTCTTTCAAGGACACAGGGCAAGGAGGGGGCACTGCGGCAGAGCCAGGCACCTCCACGTCCAGGAACTTTCCTGGCTGCCAGCACAGTACGTTCCTGAGCATGATGAGAATGCACACTGCATTGTGAACTGTGACTGTGCCGGCACTATGCCTGGCATAAACCGGGGCTTAAATAAATGTTAAATGAATGAAAGAATAAAAATTAATATTTTCCTTTTCTCTTTTTAAAATATGTGTGTGTGTGACTAAATACATATATATGTATATGTATATATATACACGTATGTGTGTGTATATATACATATATATATATATATATATATATATATATATATATATATATATATAATTTATTTCAGAGAGGAAGGGAGAGGTCAAGAGAGAGAAACATCAATGATGAGAGAGAATCACTGATCGGCTGTCTCCTCTACGCCCCCTACTGTAACCTGCAACCCGGGCATGCGCCCTGACCAGGAATCAAACCGTGACCTCCTGGTTCATAAGTAGACTCTCAACCACTGAGCCACGCCAGCCAGGCTAAAATAAATTTTTTTTAAAAGAAGTCATTTGGGAAATAGCACCTTAGAAATCTGGGAAATGTTTCAATTGAAAATAAAACACCCACCCACCCCCTCATTTATTCCATAAATGCTGACTCAGGGTTTGTTACTTCCAGGCAAGTCACTGTGAACGCTGTGCTCAGTATGACGCGCTGGGCCCCCTGGAGAGCGCCGTCTGTGAGGAGATGAGTCGGGAACATCATTCCGGAATTACGGAGAGTGACGGAGAAGTTCAATTATAAGTACATAATAGGGAATAAAAATACAGACATGTCTTGTTCTATTTGTAAATGTATAGGAATGAGTGCATTGAATGCTCCTTAATGTACACTTGTACTGGTTATGTTCCAGGATAACAACTGACCATACCATGATCAAGTTCTCAGTGTTGGATGATCTAAATTGTAGCTCAAGATATCATGAAAATAAGCTTGTTATAGAGTCATCAACTACAAAAGCGCAGGCTGGTTGCTCTATGGGAGACCTCACAGAAACTCAGCTGTTTGGAGCTTGGCTGCTCGCATGACCTCCCACCGCTGGATCTATGTCATTACTCGGTTTATTTTGTTTATTAGATTCCACAAAAGAGTGAGATCGTGTGATACTTGTCTTTCTCTGCCTGGCTTATTTTGCTTAGCATAATGCTCTCCAGGTCCCTCCATGCTGTCTCAAAGCGTAGGGGACCCTTTAAACATCTTTCTTGCCCATGAGCAAAAAACCCTACAACTCAAAATAGATGGCTAAATCTTAAAATGCTAATATAGTATCACCCATAAAACCCCAAGTGGACAAAAGTAACAGAGAAAGCAGAATGTGCTCAAAAACTTAAAAACAGCAAAATGTACTATGATTCAATGTAAAAAAAAAAAAAATAGATAAAGAAAGATTACAGATGAATTCCACAGAAGACGGAAAGCCCTAGACAGATGATTAAGAGAAGAACAGTTTAGACCACTCTGCATTTCTAAGCTGAGCATGGGAAACTCTCACTGTTTGTGACAAAAAACAAACAGTACTAGGACTGCTCAGTCTGGTGGTCATCAACCAGGTCTTTCACTGTCTTGTTCTCCTAATGTTCTGGCAGCAGGAACAGGACCCAGCAGACCCCCAGCTTCTACCCACACGGATTCCACGGTGATCTCATGAGGAGCTCCCGCCCACCCCCCACTCTGGTGCAGTGGGCCGCGCCCCTCCCAGCACTTCCTACCCCCATACATAATCCTCTCAGGGACACAGGCCTGGGGGCAAACAAGCTTCGGACAAGGAATAAACCTTTCCCTCAGGCAAGCATGGTTATGGCTCAGTTAACGATTTTGTAATAACCTGGTTCATACCTCTCTTTCCCAATACTGTTCTGTGATGGCAGGCACCATGGCTGTTTTGTCATAACTACATGCCTGTGTCATATAATTGATGCTTAATACATTTTTACTGTATGAAAAATTAATGTTTTAGAGATGAAAATTAGTTAATTTGATATAGGAAACCAATTAAATGCCTTTTAAGATCAATTTTATAGCTTTGGTCTAGATGGATACATCTTGATCAAGTAAAGCCACAAAAAAAAAAAAATGTCTAGTTTTCTAACCGTTGTATGTCTTAGTAATGTGTTTGAATGCCTGGTAGGTAGCAGAGCAAGAAAGAGTGATATAGAACTTCATCCTAATTCTCCAGCTCCATAATAAGAAATTCTGACTCTGAATATGTACCCATGACTTGAGTCGCATTGTTGGCATGTACATAAACATGTTTTTATCATGAAATGTAATGACAAAGTACTTACAGGACCTGGACCCTCCCCATCGCCAATGGTGAAATTTAGATTTAGAGTGGTCTTTTTTAAATGTAGGAAGAGTTATTTTTGACATTTTTTGATACCAGTAAGCCCCACAGTAACAGGACTTTATACTGCCAATGAAATGTGACTGGAGGGAAGTGGTGGGAATTCTCCGGACTGTGCATTCCTGTGCCCTTGAGAACGCATCTGGCTTTCATTGTGATGGTAAGACTTGAATATCGCTGGCTGATCTGCCAGCTACCACATTGGAAGCACACACACACACGAAGAGAGGCATGATTGTAAGTGGTTTATAATATTTAGGATGGTTTCTACCAATGTTGAGCTATTTTCAAGCCCTGGAAAAAAACTGGAGGCCACTGATTCAGAATCTATACCCATGAGGCGATATGGCTAATATCCTACCATAATCAATTCTTCGGAAATCATTGCATAAGTGCAATGTATTTTATATTTTTATCTTCACATATTTATTAGGTGTTCATTGACTGTAAGATTGAGTGTCCATTAGTCACCAAGTTCTCAGCTGAATGTGCCCTATTAAGTCATAAAGAAATTATTAGGTGACACTTCACTGCTACTATCATTAAATCAGAGTTTGGATAAGACACTCTTTTTAAAAAGCTATAAAAAGGGTTACACAGGAAGAAGCACGAAGACCAGATTCTGAGTCCTTGCAAGTGAGGAAGATGACAAAGGCACGTTTAGCTTACAAACTACAGGCCTCCCTGCATTTATTCAACAAATCCAGCGGCCAGAGGCCACCGCGAGCTCCGCTGTCCCTCCCTCACCGAGCTTCATCCAGGTCAATGCTGGTAAATCCCATCACAGAACTATATTTTACTCTCAGTCACTGAGCTGGTGTTATCCTTCTTATTATATCCAAACGGTATTTGAGGTTGACATTTAATAGTTCATACTAACACACCTAATAGACAAAATAAATGTTTTGATTTCTCACTAGTCGATTGTGTCACTTTTTCCATTTTTTTAAAAATCGTCCCATGTGTACATCAAAGAAAATGCCAAACCGATGCTGTGCTTTACGTAAAGGGGAGGCTGGTTCTTTTGTCCCTTTCAATAGCAGAGCTCTCATATTCTCAATCGCTCCAGGTCATTTATGAAAACACATGTCCTCATCGGTTCCCCATCGCTGCGTACGCACCTGCCCGCCCCGCAGGTTGGCAGCCCCGGCCGGCTCTGCTCCGGGGAGAAGAGGTGCGGGGAGCGGAGCAGGAATGACCGGGGCGTGCACAGGGATCACAGTGCTTTTCTTGAACGTTTTGACTGTCCTTCGATGCCAACTGCCTCATGCAAAGCCACACCACTCCCAGCCCAGGGGGGACTCAGGTGCCTCTGCTCCATCCCCGGGAGCCCAGCGACTTTGGAGAACCAGCCGTCCTACCCAAGAACCACGTTCCTTTTATGTTCATCACAAAAGGGTACCTTGCCTCATAGACAGAAATGCTTGATGGTGATGCCCGGGGGCAAAACTAGCCAGGCATGCCTCGCCTCAACACCCCTCCCAGGGTCTGACAACTGTCAGTGACAGGAATGCCTCCTAATTGGGCCCCACCATGACAGGAAGTCCCCAAAGAACAGGGAGCAGATGCTACTTGCATTTACATTACCAGTGGTTAGCAAATATTTGGACTTTAAAAATGTTTCAAGAGTAAAAACAAAACGTGCCGATTCTCCACCTAGTGCTCTGAGCAATGCCCAGGAGCCCAGGCTGCTGAAGGGAGACCCCGCGGACGGCCCAGCGCTGAGGCCCTTGCCGCCAGCCCGCCTCCTCTGTGACCTCGCAGTGGTCCTCAATGTGGGCTGCACAATAAGACCGCCCAGGAAGTTTTGCAAAAGATCCCCCTGAAATCACATCTCAAGATTAAAGAAATCAAAGTCTCTGCCAGGGAGATGCAAACATCCCTATTTCTTAAAGCTCCCCTGTTCCTGGCAAGGTGTAACTCCATGTGCCAAGCACTTCTGTAGAGCAACCTGGAGGGCCAGTCAGTTCACTCCTGCATCTTAAAGAGAAGCAGCGCAGCGGATTTCAAGACCTGATGGTACTAAAACAGCTGAAAATAGCTGACTTCAACAGACTTAGAGTTTCTCAAAGAAGAATGATTAATATTTCAGTTCCTCAATCCTAAATTGGAGGATATTTTCAGATCAAAAAGTAAGTGTGCTTAACAGGTTGAGCCATATGACAGAAGATGCGTCCCGTCTGTTAAACCTGCGGGAGGCATCCCGGGCTTCAGGAATCCTTATCCACCAATTAGACTGAGCGTCTCGGTTTCCTCACCTGTAACGTGCCTGGTTGGGGAGATGATCATTATGATTCTTTCCAGCCTCATAGTTTTATAACTGGTTTGAGAAGCATCCTGAATAATTATTTTAATCAGATTCTAAAGTATATAAATTTTTTTATTTGAGTGAGCAAGCATCCTTTATAGTGATAATGAAACAGGCCTTCGGTGGCAATCAAAATTCTTTGTTTTATACTTAAGAGCTGTGTTAAATAAGAAAAATAAATCTAGTCCCTTGGTGTTGGTGAGGGTTTGCCCTGGCTCAGATTTATTAAGGTTCAGTCCAGATACCAGAACCCCTGTCCACAGTTCGCATGAATAACGCCAACACTGCTGGCTACCATTCTCTGTAAAGCAGAGTTCATGGAATAAGGGTGATTCTAACCAAGAAAGGGTGTTAAAGCTAACTACAGAAAACCATACGCAACCGTTCCAGCTGCCCCCGATCTGTGGAGAGATGTTTTGAAATGTATCTAGGGTTCAGAGTTAGTGCAATGAGGGTAAAATCAAGCCCATTTTGAAAATTTCACTCAGAAGTTCACTGTCATGTTTAATATCCCATCTTTCCTTCAGACTTGTACAATAGTTCATAGGGTTGCATCAGTATCAAGGTAATACCAACTCCATATTCTACTTTGGTTCTCAGTACTTTCTCATATATCTCAGCAAACACTCAAAACAAATTCTGTGAGGCATACAATATTACTTTAATTTTTTGAAATGGGGAAAGGGGGGTCGTAATAAAGTCAGCCTGTGGCAGAACGGAGGCTGGGGTCCCATGTTCCTGACTCCAGGTCCAGGGTGTTTCCTCCCTGCCCTTCTGTGGGAGCGATGCGCATTGCTAATCAAGTTCCTGCTTTTGTTTCTTTTGAATTAACCCAGTTTTCATTGGGTTCACAAAAGTTACTTCTTCAGCTCTTTTCTAGGCAGACAAAGGGACTGGACAGATTGGTACACCCCTGCTTTGAAACCACCTGAGACAATGGCCTAAGCCAGTGGTCGGCAAACCGTGGCTCACGAGCCACATGCGGCTCTTGGGCTCCTTGAGTGTGGCTCTTCCACAAAATACCATGGCCTGGGCGAGTCTATTTTGAAGAAGTGGCATTAGAAGAAGTTTAAGTTTAAAAAATTTGGCTCTCAAGAGAAATTGCAATCGTTGTACTGTTGATATTTGGTTCTGTTGACTAATGAGTTTGCCGACCACTGGCCTAAGCAATAATGTCCGTCTCAGCGATAGTAAGAGGCAGCAGAAAAAACAATGTTCTAGAATCACATATGGGGACGTTAGTCTCAGCTTTGCCGTCAAATGACGGTATCTTCTGGGGCAAGTGGCACCCCTTCTGCATCAGCTTGCTCAACCGTTAGGTAAAGGAGAATAGACTGAAAAGTCTAGCACTTCCTTCTTCAGTTCCTAGTTATATATAAATTTTCTTATCTTGGTAGCATACGGTGGATGGTATTCCAACTGACCAGACTGCCGCTTTTAGTTAACTTTCTTCCTGTCCATATCATACAGACTTCAACTGATTTATTTTTCTAACTTCTCTCTCTCTCTAAATCAAACAATTTCATTGTGTCTTTCAAAATTATTAGTAGGTAATTGAAATATTTTCTCTGTGGTTTTCATTAAATTGCTAGAAATGAGTACCAGACACCGGATTTCCCTATTTACAGGTGCATTTCATTTTTTTATATAAGATATTGGCTAAATTATATTTCATTTTCTTTGATTTAATAATATTAAGTATGTAACATTACAATTTTTTAAAAAATCACATTCTGATATTATAATTACACTAGAGGCCCGGCGCACGAAATTTGGCCTGGTCTGTGATCAGGACCATCTTCCCCAGCTGCCCACAGCTGGCCCCACCCCCCACTGCCACCCACCCCCCCGTTCCCCATTCACCATTGGGTGATTGGAGCCTGCCAGCTGGGAGTAGGAACCGAGAGATCGTCGGCTGTTCAGCCCACTCGCTGGCCCTGCCCCCGCCGCAGGTTGCACTCTGTGTGTGGGGTGACTGGTGGGACGGGGGCCTTGGCCTGGTGCCACTCACATCCCCCACCACCCACCCCTGGCGATCGGAGCCTGCAGGCTGGGGAAAGGGACCAAGAGGGGGTCAGTACACCTCATAGTTACTGGATGAGTGGTCATTCTGGTTGTTCCACAGTTAGAGTCAATTTGCATATCACCCTTTTATTATCTAGGATAGTTGCTAGCAAGCCCATCTGTATCTAAAGACCTATAAAATGTATCATTGCAGTAGGCAGAATTCTAGGATGACTCCCAAAGCAGCTGTCCTACTCCAGGATTGTGAATAAAAGAGATATCACTCCCACAATCAGGTTATGTGATATGGTGGAGTGGACTCAGAGAAAGAGAGATTACTGAGGTGAACTTCACCTATGACAAAAGTCCTTTAAAAGGTGAGAGTTTGCCAGGGCTGGCTACGGAACAGGGAGCCAGACATTCCAACACTAGAAGCTGACACACCATTGCTGGTTGGAAAAGTTGGAGGATTTGGCTAAGAATGCCGGTGACCGTCAGGAGCTGAGGACAGCTCCCTGGGGACAGTCATTGAGGGAATGGTGGCCTCTGCCCTCTGACTGCCAGGACCAGCCAGAACGGGCGGGGAGATGATATTGCTGCTGGGCCTCCGGAAAAGAACGCAATGGCTGACACCTTGATCTCCACCTTCTGAGGCCCCGAGCGAAGAACCCAGGCTCCCCACAGCAGACTTCTGTTTGACAAACAGACAGACAATGGGCGTTGTTCTAAGCCAGTGAGTGTGTGGTGATTTGCTGGCACAGAAGTAAGAGCACCAGGACATGCCACGCAGCCTCACACTGCTTTAGATGAGCAGCTGCAGATGCGCACTGGGCTGACCCGTGAACACGCTGGGGTTAGAGGCACCGCCCTGCCACCTCCAATCCCTGAATAACGTGCGACCTGCAGCTGGGCCTTTCTCATCTGCACATTCAACTACCTCACATGGGAAACAGCATTTTCGATCTGCGTTTGCATTTGGGAATCCACAGTTGGAAATGCAAAAATACTGTTTTCCATCACAGTTGGTTGAATCTGTAGATGTAAAACCCACAGGGATGCAAAAGTCCCGCCATATTTATTGATTTCTTAAAAATCCATGTATAAGTAGACCCATGCAGTTCAAACCTATGTTGTTCAAAAGTAAATAAAACATGTTTTTCATAGCTTTGCTATGGCATTTGTTCTGACGTTCCTTGGGCAAACATAAATCTACCTTATCCCCCAAATGATAAACTACTCTATTTCTAAGCCATCCCAATAAGTCCTTTTCCGATGCATTGCTGTGCTAAATAACTCATGAGAGAATCTGCTCCTAGTCCTATTTCCTCCAGATTTAAAGATTCCTGTAATTCATGCACGGCTGCCCTACCTATGCAGGGATTCCTTGTGTAATAATTTATGCATGCTGCCGTTAAACAACACAAACACAGAAACAAACTCCGGGAGGATGCTGGAGAGGGAAGGCGAAGGACTGTGATGGCAACGAGAATGGCGGTGAGGGCCCAGGGAACCTTAGCAGCCATCTTGCTTTTCTCATGTGCTGCAGGATTTTTCTCCACAACCAATTGCCTCTGGATTTTCATGACTCTAGCTTCATCTATATATGTGCTGTATAGTGCTATGTTCACTTGTTGTCTGTGTCCGTGGGTTATGTGTATATGTTCTTTGGCTAGTCCCTTCGTCTTCTTTCATCCAGTCCCCCACTTCCTCCCCTCTGACAGCTGGTCAGTCTTCTCCATATATTCATTCTGTTTATTTTGTTCATTAGATTCCACAACTCCAAATCAGATGCATAAAAATTCTTTACCAATGAAGAAAGAAGGCAGAACTTGAAAGTTCTTGATGATGGCCAGGATAGAGGGAGGTGGAGGGGTGGGAGGGGGGCTGGGCAGAGGTGAGCAAAGGTGAGGAAAATGGGGGACATCCGTAATAGTGTCAACAATAAAAAATAAAAATAACTTTAAAAAGAAAGAAGTGGGTAGAAAACTAAGGCAAAGTTAATTTTGAAAACATCAGATCATCAGAATTGAGTTGGGAATAAAGGTATCAAATTGTGTCCTTCAATCCTTCAAAAGTATCCACCAACATATGTGACTTTTGTGGACATAAGTTAAATTAAGACTAGAGGCCTGGTGCACAGATTCATGCACCAGTGGGGTCTCTCAGCCTGGTCTACACCCTCTCAAAATCCAGGACCCCCTGGGGGATGTCGGAGAGCCAGTTTCAACCTGATCCCTGCAGGCCAGGCTGAGGGACCCCACTGGTGCATGAATCCATGCACCAGGCCTCTAGTATGCATATAAGATCTTTGGTTCATCTCTTCCCACCCTGACCCTTTCCTCTGAGATTCATCAGTCTGTTCCATGTTTCCATGCCTGTGCATTAAGCGTCTGCTCCCTGGTGGCCAGTGTGCATCATAGCGACAGGCTGGTTGGCTGGTCAGCTGGTCGCTTAGGCTTTTATATATTTAGATGACCATTCTTGTCCTAACTAGCCAGTAATGACAGAGGCTCCAATCAGACAGTGCTACATTTCAAGAATATAGCAAATGCTATATGAGCTCAAAGGAGGGTGATACCACTTCTTTCTGAGGTAGTTTATAACAACTTGTAAAACTGATCTCATCTTTGGACGATGGGTAATTCTCAAATGCATTCAAACAGGTGAAAAGACACTAAAGAAGGGCACAGTCATCTCAGTAGAAGGATGGCAACGGGAGATGAACAATCCCAGTTGGGACAATATGGAGACCTAGAGAAAAACACTCATAATGTGTTTTAGAAGCTGACTTACACAGAGTAAGCTGTCACTCTAAAGGAATTTCAGCCCTAGCAGGTTTGGCTCAGTGGATAGAGTGTTGGCCCACAGACTGACGGATCCTGGGTTCAATTCTGGGCAAGGGCACATACTCGGTTGCAGGCTCAGTCCTCGGCCCTGGTTGGGGTGCATGTGGGAGGCAACCAATCAATGTGTCTCTCTCACATTGTTGTGTTTCTATGTCTCTCCTCCTCCCTTCCACTCTCTAAAACGCAATGGAAAAATATCTTCAGGGGAGGATTAACAACAAAATTTTTTTTTTTTAAGTTCTGGATAGAAAGGTGTAAAAGAAACCAACCATACTGATCTCATAAATATCAGACAACCATTTAATAATAATGACTAATGGTCTTCAACTTTGCTTAACTATGTGCCAGGACCTATTCTTCACATACACTGAGTGGCCAGATTATTATGATCTCTGAACGCATAATAATCTGGCCACTCAGTGTATATGTGTGTGTGTGTGTGTGTGTGTGTGTGTGTGTGTGTGTGTGTGTGTGTGTATTAGAGGCCCAGTGCATGAATTCGTGCATGGGTGGGGTCCAGCCAGCCTGGCCAGCGGGAGGGGACATGGACAGTTGGCCGGCCTGCCTGCTGGTCGAACTCCTGGTCGAGGGGACAATTTGCATATTAGCCTTTTATTATATAGGATATACACTGAGTGGCCAGATTACTATGCGTTCAGAGATCATAATAATCTGGCCACTCAGTGTATATTAACTCCTACTATGCTCACAACATGCTGTGAGATAGATGCCATTATATTTCACATTTCACAGAGGAGGAATCTGAGGAAAGTGATTAGAAGACTTGTCCAAGACCATTGAGCCAAATGAGGAATTTGACACCAAAAATGTCCTATAAGCTACTACTATCTATTTTTTTATAACTCAACATACTTTTTCTAGCACATGATTATTTTTCTCTTTCATGCATTTTAAGAAAATTGAATATGGTGTATTTTTGAAGATGTGGAGGAGGTTATTTCTTTGTTGTTACTTTAAGAGTTCATAGGAGAGGAAATGGCAACATGGAAATATGGATTGGACCAAGCACAAACTTGCTGACCTTTGGAATATTCAGCTTTTGAAAATGTATTTGAAACACTGATAAGCAACCGTTGCTTTGTGGGCACATTTGCTTGTGAGCCTTTCAAAGCCCTGAACTGTTTTGCATTTCCCAGGCCACATTAGCATGCCACTTATTTCAAAGAGCATATGGTTTCTCCCAAGTTCCCACAATTTATCACTCAGAGGCCACAAACTGGAATACCCTGTTCAGAACTTAGCTGGGGTTTCTTTCATCTATTTCAAAAAACTGAGATCTATAGAAATTTCTCGTCATTTTGTTTCTCTTCAGACCAACAATTTATGACAGTACTAACCATGAAAACAAAAATAAAAAGCTGACTATTGTAAGAGAAAAACACAGCAGTATTTTGTGTGCTTCATGATTGCACTGAATGATTGATGCCTGGTTGCACAGAAATGGAAAAGAAACATTACATTGATTAGCAATTAGTGACAATTTTCCTAAATTTGTGCTTAGCTGGTAATATTGATGGAATTTGTCCTCTGTTGTCAGGGAAGTTTCTGGAGCGGGAAGCATGCTTTCTGAGCTCTCCTGGCCACCCAGGCACTAGACTTGCATGTATTATTGATGCATTTTACTCCAATGATACATTTACACTTTTTGTCAAAAGAGAAAAGTTTTCACTAATTAACCACTTCTGTACTAGAGGCTTGAAAATTGCATAAAGATTTAGAGGCACTGAAATATTTAAAAGACAGTTGTTTGCAATAGTGAATTTTTTATTTTAAAAAATCTATGGAAGTGAATAAAATATGAATAACTTGTTTGCATCTTTCAAATAAAAGTTCTTTGAACATAAAAACTTCTACAGCCCTAACTGGTTTGGTCCCAGGTTCGATTCCAGTCAAGGGCATGTACCTTGGTTGCGGGCACATCCCCAGTAGGAGGTGTGCAGGAGGCAGCTGATCGATGTTTCTCTCTCATCGATGTTTCTAACTCTCTATCCCTCTCCCTTCCTCTCTGTAAAAAAATCAATAAAACACGTATATTAAAAAAAATAAAAAACTTCTGCAGCTTAGTTGACCGTGATCACTTTCCTTTGTTCCTCACACATGTGGCCTTCGTGTGTAAGTATGTAAATTCACTTTGCGGTTTGATTGAGAAGAGACCACCGAGGTGTACATGGTTTCATTAGACGGCCCTCTAATGTTATTTGGGCCCCCAAGTCATTTTCTAAAGGCATATTTGTTTTGTTTATCTTTTTCTGTCTTCTCAAAGGTCTCACAGTCTTCTAGGATGGATATGTAATAATTAAATTACAACCCAACACCTAAAATGAAAATTGACTATTTTCATGTTTTAGGCTTTCAATCTCCTGAAAAGGTGGCATGAAACTAGGTTCCTACACGATGAGATATATCTTTTTATTATCTCAATGGCCTCTCACCTGTCATGCTTATAACCTGATATGGAATACTTACTATTGCTCAACAAAACTTCTAGTTTTGGTTTTTTTTTAAACATATTTTTATTGATTTCAGAGAGGAAGGGAAAGGGAGAGAGAGAAACATCAATGATGAGAGAGAATCATTGATCTGCTGCCTCTTGCACACCCACCCCTGGGGATCAAGCCCGAAACCCGGGCATGTGCCCTTGACTGGAATTGAACCCGAGACCCTTCAGTCCGCAGACCGACGCTCTATCCACGGAGCCACACCAGCCAGGACAAAACTTCCAGTTGTTTATGCCTGAAATGTTCCCCTGGCCATGTTATGCTCTTTAGCCCAGGAAAGGTGATCGGAGGTGGCATGCCGGTAACTAATGAGAACTGCTAAAAGCCGTCCAAGGCGCCACCTTCTCCTCAGCTGGCAGGTGGGAGCCTAAAGCCTCAGTGAACACACCTGCAGAGCCTCTGTGGCCTCATGCCCTGAGTGGCCATGACACGCAGACACCCCTATCGACCGCAGGGCCATGGGGCATCAGCGCAAACCACCTCTGCGGCTCTGAGAGTCCTCTGTATACTCTGGAGCGAAGTCTTGTGTCAAATATGTGATGTGCAAATACCTCCTCCCAGTCTGTGGCTTGTCTTTTCTTCTCTCTCTCTTTCTCTCTCTCTCTTGCTCTCTCTCTCTTAAATATATATTTGTATTGATTTCAGAGAGGAAAGGAGAAGGAGAGAGAGAGAGAAGCATCAATGACAAGAGAGAATCATGGATCGGCTGCCTCCTGCACACCCCACACTGGGGATGGAGCCCACAACCTGGGCATGAGCCCTGACCAAGAATTGAACTGTGACCTCCTGGCTCATAGGTCAACGCTTAACCATGGAGTCATGCCAGCTACACTCTTTGCTCTCTCTTAACAATATCTTTCAGAGAGAAAAATTTTGTTTTAATGAAGTACTTTTTTGTAATGAATGGTGCTTTTGGTGTTGTATCTAAAAATTTATAATCAAACACAAGGTCTTCTAGACATGTTATAGTTTTGCATATTACATTCATGTCTTTGGTCCATTTTGAGTCGATTTTGTGTAAAGTGTAGCAGTTAGTTACCACCATTTGGTAATTACCCATTGAATTACCTTTGCACTTATGTAAAAAAAATCAGTTAATTCTATCCACGTGGGTCATTTTGGACTCTCTATTCTGTACTATTAACCAATACATCCATTTTTTTGTCAATACCTGACTGTTTGGATTCGGTAGCTTATAATAAATCTTGAAAATTGGTAAAGAGTATTCCAATTTTGTTCCTTTTTTTCAGAATTGTGTTGGTTATTCTTGGCCCTTTGCCTTTGCGCTGAAAATTTAGAATATTTTTTTTTACAGCTACAAAAAGCTTTCGGGGATTTTGAATGGGATTGTTAAATCCATAGCTCAGGCTTCGAAGAACTGACATCTTAGCAATATTAAATGTTTCAATTCATGGCCGTGTAAATAGCTGTTCTTTCCACTTATTTTGAAATTATTTTATTTCTTTTATAAATAACTTGCAGTATTCCACATAAAATTCTATACATATTTTGTGGATTTAAAACGATTTCGTTTTTCTTGTTGGTGCTATTGTAAATGTTTTTTGTGAGGGTTTTTTTCTTCAAAATTTCGAATTCCAATTGTTTATTGCTGATATATAGGACAGCTAACTGCCTAGGCGTCTGTTGCTTTAAGCCAGTGGTCGGCAAACTGCGGCTCGCGAGCCACATGCAGCTCTTTGGCCCCTTGAGTGTGGCTCTTCCACAAAATACCACATACCCTAATTAAGTTAATAACAATGTACCTACCTATATAGTTTAAGTTTAAAAAATTTGGCTCTCAAAAGAAATTTCAATCGTTGTACTGTTGATATTTGGCTCTGTTGACTAATGAGTTTGCCGACCACTGCTTTAAGCCATTGACACATGGGGGCTATTTGTTACCAATGAACTATCTTTTTTAAAAAAATATATTTTATTGACTTTTTTATAGAGAGGAAGGGAGAGGGATAGAGAGCCAGAAACATCGATGAGAGAGAAACATCCATCAGCTGCCTCCTGCACACCCCCCACGGGGATGTGCCTGCAACCAAGGTACATGCCCTTGACCGGAATCGAACCCAGGACCCTTCAGTCCACAGGCCGACGCTCTATCCACTGAGCCAAACCGGTTAGGGCCAATGAGCTATCTTGATGCACCTCAAAATGGTACCCGAAGCACTGGATTCCCTGATAAAACCTAAAGTGTGTCTCCCTGGCTGAGGGACCCAACGGCTGGTGGTGGGAGATGGAGCCCTGGGCCTGCAGCCTGGGAAGCTCTTGCGAAGGCCCAAAGCTGGAGGCAGCCCCCGTTCCCAGCACACTCGTAGCTCGAGGGGAGTAGACTGGAAAGCAAAACGAGCATTCTGTGTTTGGGTTTCCACTGGAGAGCTTGGCAATACATTGCACAAAACAAATCAACTCGGGAAAGAACGAGCCAGTTTCCAAAGCTGAGGGCACAGGAAGCAGAGCAAGTCCAAGACTTTCTCCGCCCAAGCAAGGAAAGATAAGACTGAGAAAACTCCGTGGAATGAAAATCCAGGAAAACCTTTTACCGGATTACATTACTTCTGGGCAAGGAGGAGCGCAGGAGGGATGTCCAACCCCTAAATCCTTTCTGTTAAAGAAAAGTCACTATTGGATCCTTCCTGGAGACGGAGGCAGACAGATCACAGCCTGCTGAGCTTCTGAGGAGTCGGCCCCTCGCCAGGCTTCAGGCGACCTTTGTGCATCTTGCCTTCAGCTACAGGCAGGAAATGAGTGGAGAGAGCAGTACTGCGCATGCCCCTGCCTCCACTTAAGCTGCAGCCAGAAAAGATAAAGGGAAAGGCGCTCTCTCCCAGACGGTGTAGCTGATGACTTAAAAAATAATGAACAAAGGAATTTCTCCCAAAGAATAGATCAGGGCATAACCAAGGCCCCTGGGGAGGGAGCCTCAGAGTAAGCTCCCAGTGAAGTTTGAGGGCTGCCGTGAGCCAGTGTGTAGACAGTCACCCATTCTTTCCCTTCGGATGGGAGCATGTGTTGCTTTTCTCTTCTACCTTCAGATATGGTAGGTATATCTGGTTGGGAAGGTGTTGCATTTTAGCTCTTTTTATTTAAAATATATATATATATATATATATGTCTCCTATATAATAAAAGCCTAATATGCAAATGGACCAGTAGGTGGGGGGCTTGCCGGCAAGTGGGTAGAGGGAGGGGACAGCGATTGGGGTGGCAGCAGGGTAATGGGGGGCGGGGCCGGCTGCTCACCTGCCGGCGCTGTCCCCCATTGACCCATGGGTCACCTCCTACAGAGGGAGGCCAGACTGTCAGACATCCCCTGAGGGCTCTTGGTCTGTGAGAGGGCACAGGTCGGGCTGAGAGACCCCCCACCCCAAATGCATGAATTTTCATGCACCAGGCCTCTAGTGTGTGTGTGTATATATAGAGAGAGAGGAAGGGAGAGAGAGAGACAGAAACATCAATGATGACAGAAAATCATTGATGGGATGCCTCCTGCATACCCCACACTGGGGATGGAGCCCACAACCTGGGCATGTGCCCTGACTGGAAATGAAACCTTGACCTCCTGGTTCATAGGTTGACCTCAACTACTGAGCCAGGCCATTTTAGCTCTTTTTAGCTCACTGGTCTCCAGATCCAGGGAAGCCACAGTAAGGCCTGATGAATAAACCATGCACGTTCCCCAGCAGTGGTGATGGGCTCTAGAGTTGGTAACGGGTGTGTTCTATGTGTGAAGAAGAGTAAACAGAATCCTTGGTCATCAGAAAAGCAAACTCTGATTTCATTTTCCCAGAGAGAGTTCTGCCCCGCCCCCAGGAACAGTCCTCTGTGAGCTCTGCATCGCTGTGGGACTTGCTTTGGCCAATGCCATGTGGATAACCGTGCTTCCTGAGCAGAAGCCCACACACTCCGTTCTCCATGTTCTTGACCCCTAAGGCTTGAAACCTTACGGTCAGATGGCACCCGAGCCTCAATTAAGGTGGCCTCCTGAGCAACTCTGGTGAGCAAGTTGCCTTTTCCTACCTGGACTTCACATGTAACATACAGAAGAAATAGATCTGTTGTTTAATGTCACCATTGAAATCACCACTAAAAGGTGATGAGTCTGTGTTTCGCAGCACAAGGTAATCTATCCTGATTATAGCAACACTTGGCACTTCGATGGATTCAAACTCAACAGCTATGTAGATAAACAGCTATGTTCAGGCTCTGCATGAAAGTCTCAGAGAAAATAATGATTTCAGTCAAGTTACTACAGCCTCCCAAGACACAGTACCCACAGTAGGCACTGGAGACTCGATGTGCAGGTCTGGACCAGGGCGGCCTTGGGAAGCTTGCTTTGGGAGCCTTTCTACTTCCCCTTTCTGTGGCCAGTCAGTCTCCAGAGCCCTAATCGCCACCCTCCAACCCAACCCTAAACACATGCTGGGACACAAGTTAGGAGAACAAGTAAAAGTGGTGCCATTGGAGTCAGTGCAAATGATCTCTAGTATTTGGTTTGGAGACAATGACATGGGATGTGAAAAATAATGAGCAGGTTTTTCCACATCCACACGAGAGCATATTTAATCAGACCTCCCCTCCTCTTCTCTCTCTTGCCCCCTTATTTTCCTTTTCTATTTTTCTATCTTCTTTTACTTCCTCCTCTTTACTTTTGTTTGAGAAAGGTAGTTTAAAGGTAAAGTGCAATAATTTGATGTGATATCAGGAAAATATATATGATGATGTGTTCATTCAAGGTTTTTCTTTTCTAAGATGTCATTATCTACATATTATACAATAACCAGAGTAAATTCTATTTTAGGACTTGAAAATTAAAACACAGAGGAGTTCATTTGTCTGAAAATTCATAACAGAGAAATTCAGGTACTGTAGCTGGTGAATATAAATATGACTAAATGCTAGTGCAGAATCTCAAATTTTATGAGCATTTTATCGTGTGCTTACCCATTACACTGAAAATTTTCACTAAATGTTAAAGAAAACAAATATTAGCATTTTATTCTAAAATGGAGGCAGATGTTTTATGAAAGACATCCTAATTCTCCTATTTCCCAAGATACCAAGTATTACCTAGTGAACTATTTTCTCACTAGTGGCCCTGACCACGAATCCGTGTGCAAGTAGCTCACTGCCACTTGCCTCAGCTGGCTGCCCCGCCCACCACCGCTTGTAGCTCTCTGCCACATGTAGCTCGCTGCCCCGCCCCCCTGTAGCTCTCCGCCCACTGCCCTGCCCTCCTATAGATCTCCACCCACTGCCCCACCCTCCTGTAGCTCTCCATCCACTGCCCTGCCCCCCTGTAGCTCTCCGCTGCTTGTAGCTCGCTGCCCCGCCCTCCCGCTCTTTGGTCGTTACGTGATGGCATCCTGGACCAATTTGCATATTACCCTATTATAAGTATAGATGAGCTGCTTCACACCTAAACATGGCTTTGAACTTTCTAACGTCCTTTGAGTGTAAGAAATTGAATGTATACTATACCCATTTCCTGTGACAAGAAATCAACAAACACCTACTTGCTAGAAGTATTTTTTAAATATCATTTTAACATTAAACAGAGTAGATATTGACTCTGATAAGACAGGATGAAAAAGTATGAGTTAACAGAGTCTGAACAGGAAATACACACAGCCGAGCGGAGTCCTTGGCATAGCAGGCATTCTGATTCTCTCAGGACTGGTTCCCAGGACCAGACCCCAGCCTGAGGGCTCTTCTCCAGGCTGTGATGAGACTCAGCTGGGCTGGGCGACCCCCTGCAGGGAGCTGGCAAAGGGCAGGGGTTGCTGCAAGGCCTCCCCTACCCCCGCCTGGCTCCGCTGCCCTCTGGAACCTTTGGGGAGATCTTGTACACACAGAGAACCCAACATCAAGTAGAAAGTGGAGCCAAAACCACTTTATTTAATGTCGGAGTGACTTTCCACCCACAGCTTCCCTCTCTGAATGCCCCAGGCCCGCCGGCTCATGAACAATCTTTTCCTGTGGACAACTGCCAGTTGCTGGATTATTGTATTTTCCTTTCTAACTTTGAGCTGATTTATCTTCCACGGGTTGGAACGTTTCAGAAATATCCCCCAAGAGCAGTGAACTCTTTTCATCTTTCCCTTTACTTGAGAAAAACTCAAGAATGTGAGGCTAGCTAGCACCAAAGTGAAATTTGAGTTAAAAGAGAAATATCTCCATATTTCATCGGCCTGGAGGGAACCCGTTGATGTAAGGGAGGTGTTTGATATTTGATATTGTGTACCATGTCTCCAAATGCAGCCCTCAACCTCTGATGCCATGCTTTTTAAGAAAAAAAACCAAAAAACTTTTTGTACGGTTGCATCTAATTTATTCTAATTTTCATTAGTGCAGCTCATAGAAGCTGCCTCCCCGAACCTAATTTTTCCCTCAGCATTCCTTATTACAGCTCATCTTACTCGTGTAGAAGGTACTATCTGTGACTTTATATGTAACTCAATATGGCTTCATTAAAACTGAAGGAAGGACGTCTAACCGAACTCATTAAAATCTTATGGCACTGGCATTTCCTCCAAGTATACACGATCATAAACAATGGCAAGGAGGGACTTCAAGTACTGGATCTAAATCAAGAGAAAATACATGAATGTTCTTGAATTCTCATCCTCCATGAAAAAAGTATAACAAAAATAAATCACCAGGTCTAGTTTTCCTAGAGTAACTGTTTTCCTATACAGAGAAAATTCCGAATTTTGAACCCATATTTCATTGGGAAAATAATTGTTTGAGGCCCAACTCTCATGAAGGAGGGGTAAATTGTTGGGCTCTTGGGAAATGTGTGTAAACATTGATTCACTATATAAAATAACCAAACAATATGGAAGCTCACATAAATGCGTCTTACCTTTTACATAAAAAATGTGTTTGCTGAATATATTTCACATACAGCATGTGTAAATGTAAGGTTTACCACATACTGATTTGATACATTTAGATATTGTGATAGTTATTGCAGTGATATTTAGGAACTCTGTTCTTTGGAATAATCAATATTTCTCAAAAAAACACTCAGTCTCCTTCTAACGGCACGCATCATGCCCGGTTCCCGTGTAAGTGCTCCCATTTCACTGAGGACAGTTGCCATGTGAGGTCAAGAGGAGGGTGGTATTGCACTTTGGCAGTGGGTGACATGACTTCTGGGTAAGAGAATGAGAAAACATATTTCCATCCAAAGTGTCAGTTAAAAATTCCGTCTTGGGTGGTGATGACGGGTGGGTGGGGAGGGCCTTCTATGGTTTTCTTTCTCTTGCTATGGTTTTTAGAATGTTTCAAAAATATAGCCACTGTTCCAAAATAAACCACATAGTTTCTAATAAGGTAATTGGAGGATTTGACAAATTTGATGATCCTCTTTTTTTTATTTTATTGATTTTAGAGAGTAAGAGAGAGGGAGAGAGAGATAGAAACATCAATGATGAAAGAGAATCATTGATCGGTTGCCTCCTTCACTGGGGATCAAGCCCACAACTTGGGCATGTGCCCTGACTGGGAATTGAACTGTGATCTCCTGGTTCATAGGTCAATGCTCAACCTCTGAGCCACACTGGCTGGGCCAGATCTTTATTTTTATTTTATTTTATTTTTACTTTTTTTTTTTTTTTTTTTTATTGAAGGGAGGAAGAGGGAGGGAGAGGCAGAAACATCAATGATGAGAGAGAATCATTGATTGGCTGCCTCCTGCACACCGCCCACTGGGGATGGAGCCCACAACCTGGGCATGTGCCCTTGACCAGGGATCAAACCGTGACCTCCTGGTTCATAGGTTGATGCTCAACCACTGAGCCACACTGGCCAGGCTGGGTCAGGTTTTTTACTAACCTCTCATCTAGAAAAGGACACAAAGCCAGCCTTCAGGCATAGGGATTCTGTTGACTTACGGTCAAGGACGGTTTGCACCATATCATTTGTTACTGAGGAAAATATAACAGGAAACACTTACATTGAAATATAAACAAGGTTAGTAGAGCCCACGATCATAAGACAGATTTTATGAATTTTCAGTAAAAATGAGTTTATGTAGGTAGGTTTTAGTTTTCTATTATAGTAAGCTCAGTCATTTGATACTAATTCTATGATTTTGTTTATTATCACTGCATGTCCTGAATCATTTCATTTACATGAATATATATTTTCTTATCTTCATGATTGGCATGACCAAGGGTAAGAACATGGTATGAAAAAACAAAACCTACTGCCCTGGCTGGTGTTGCTCAGTGGTTGGAGCATCAGTCCACCCACATAGGAGTTGTGGGTTCAATTTCCGGTCAAGGGCACATACCTGGGTTGCAGGTTCAATCCCCAGCCCTGGTTGGGGCAGGTGCTAGAGGCAACCAATGTGTCTTTCTCATAGTGATGGTTCGTTCTCTCTCTCTCTCTCTCTCCCTCTCTCTCTCTCTCTCTCTCTCTCTCTCTCTCTCTCCCTTTTCTCACTCCCTTCCACTCTCTCTAAAAATCAATGGAAAAATTTTTCTCATGTGAGGATTAACCAAAACAAAAAAACAAAACCCAGTGATTTTTCAGGTAAAAAGACCTCACAGTAATGTTAACATATTTGTGAAGATAGACTTAATAAAAATTCTGAATGTTAAGGAGTTTTTCTGAATTCCTTGTATTTATAATGTGGAAAGCATTGGTAGAAATTGGTGAACTAAATTGTCCCAATGGAAATATTTGTTTTGAATATAAAAATTTTGCCTAAGAACTCAGAATTAAATTCAAAGTCTCTGACTATGTTTACTTAATTGCTCTTGTCTCTGTAACTGAATAGCCTTCCTTTATGTACCTACGGAAATAATTCCTGCCAAGGTTGCTGATGCTCATGCTTTATCCAAGGCCAAAATGGGTTCTCCTTTTCTATATATTATTTCTAAAGCTTATAAAAAATAATCATTGTCTCAATTTTTCTAATCCTCTCCCCTCCTATTTTTGTTCTAATTTCTCTCAAGGAAAAATTGAGAAAATTTCAGTTTTCTCATATCAAGCTTTTCTCTATATACCCATGATGTTTTTGTAGCACTGTTTCCAGGTATCATACACAACCAATGTCATCCACAGTATATGTATCTTGATAGGCTTATTACTTCTCCTGAACTCTCATAGTATCAGTGTGCTTGGCCCACAAAAGGAAGTTTACCTCTTCACGTGTACTTACCTGCCTCTGACACATATATCAGTATGTATGTGACTGCTACCTTACGCCTTTGACAAATGAAGACAAATATCTATATATAAAACCTTAATATGCAAATAGACCAAACGGCGGAACAACCGAACAACCGAACAACTGGTCGCTATGACGTGCACTGACCACAGGGGGCACGTGCAGAACATGGCGGGCATCGGCCGCAGCAGGATGGTGGAGCAGGTGAGCGGGAACGCCAGATTGTCATCGGACCGAGCCCCCAGTGGTTACTGATAATTCCTTGCTCTCGTGCACCACGGTCCCACCAGGCACTCACACATGCTGCCGGCGCCGGCGCCGGCGCCGGCCCCACTCGCACCCGCGTCCGGCGCCTGGCACTGGCCCCGATCGCTCAGCACCATCAGTGGGTGCAAGCGGCAGCTTCGGAGCCGGCAGCGGGTGCGAGAGGTGCCTGCCAACCCTGATCACCCCTCAGGGCTTCTCCACCTCCCCTGCTCCTGAGGGGCGATCAGGGCCGGCAGCCACCTCTCGCACCCGCTGCCGGCTCTGATGCTGCCACTCGCACCCACTGCCGGCGCCGGCCCTGCTCGCACCTGCACCCGGCACCGGTCCCAATCATTCAGCACCATCAGTGGGTGTGAGGGGTGGCTGCCGGCCCCAATCGCCCCTGAGGGCTTCTCCACCTCCCCCTGCTCTGGAGGGGCGATTGACCACTCACACCCACTGCTGGCGCAGGCCCCAATCACTCTGTACTGTCAGCGCACGGGGGCGGCGGTGGTGGGAGTGGCAGTGGTGGGAGCGGGGCTGCTGCCAGACAGGGGACCAGGGTTGCAGCAGGAGGGTCTGAGTGGGGGCACAGGGATGGGCTGAGACCCTCCCCTGTGCCCACTGCAGCCTCGCAGCCCAGTTTCTTCCAAGGTGCACGAATTTGTGCACTGGGCCCCTAGTAAATAAATAAGACCAAAACTAAACAAGAAGTGAGACATAAGCAGCTTTGTCACTAATTAAAGTAAAACAAAAGTCACAAAGACATTTCTCACAGGCAACAATGAGAGTCTGTTCTGAAGATTAAGGAAAAAACCTGGAAGAGGGAGAAATTGTGATTGTTTTTGTCCAGACTATTTCACCATCCATACTATAATTTTATTTCCTCAGTCATCATTGTCTTCCCTCCCTTCAGGAGTAACACATATTTCACAGAGATGAGATATTATTCTAAGGCTGGACACCACGCTTCTTACCTCTGTTTATTTGCTAGAAAGTGTACAAAATTGAAAATTATAACATCAGGGCGATAATCCAGGGCCCAAAGAAACTAGGGTGAATTTAGCATGAAATGAAAATGAACTGTTTTTAAGGATGTGATGTCCATTGTAAATTACTGATTTTATGCCTTGGGAGAAGCCAGTAACTTCTGCGTGCCCCCGTTTCCTCGTTTATGAAACTGGAATATATCTCCCAAAATGCACAGGAATAAAAATATGTTATTTAAATTAATAAGTAAGTAATGTAAGGATATATAATGAATTCTAGATCTTTGAGAAATTTCAAAATTTTTTCCTGGTATTTTGTTATTTTAACACATTTTTTCTCTAGTTAACAAAGTCAAAAATGAAAACTTCCTGTCTAATAAAGAGGGAATATGCTATTTGACTGTCACACCCTCACAAAGATGGCGGTGCCCACAGCCAATAAGGAGGGAATATGCTAATTGACTGCCATGCCCTCAAAGATGGCGGTGCCGGTGCCCAGTCCCCTCAGCCCCGCTGGGGCGGCAGGCACGTGGCACTGCCAGGCCTGCCCCCAGGCAGATTCAGCCATGCCGTGCACCTGCCTCCAGAGTCCCCCAGGCCTCTCAGCCCCCCAGCTGCCCAGGGCCGGCCCAAGTTTCAGGCAAGCCTTGTATGACGGCTTCCCAGCTGCCCAGGGCTGCCTGAGGCTCAGGTAACCAGGGCCGGCTGAGGCTTGTGCTGCCAGCAGTAGCAGCAGCAGGTGTGATGGGGGCATCGCCTTCCCCTGTCTGCTGGGTCGCCTCCCACCCCTGAGGGCTCCCGGACTGTGAGAGGGGGCAGGCCGGGCTGAGGGATGCCCCCCCTCCAGTGCATGAATTTTCACGCACCAGGCCTCTAGTATTCTCATAAAGATGAGAAAATTTTACTTCCCGTTACCACCAGATTTCTTGTATTTTTCTTGACAATATCATTAGTTAGCTATGAATTGTCAACTTCTATTAGCTTTGGTTTTAACTTTTTAATTGCCACGATTGACCCCAAATCTGCTATTTTGATGCCATAGTATTCCATGGTTTATCCATAAATTGACTAAAAGTTAAATTTATCATGTGAGACAGGTATTACTCATTGAAGAGACCATCATGTGATAAGAATGTACATACTTTTATTTTTCTTGTTGTAGGTAAAATTTCATGTACATTTAGATATCAATGTGGTAAAATTAATTATCTCTTTTTACTCCATTACTTCCCCATATATTCTAAATATTTACCCATGACCTTTGGTAGAACATTGTATATTTTTTTGAGTTTTTAAACTGCCTCCATATTGTTGTTGTTGCTGACAAAAATTATGTACCGTCTTCAATTCTTAGATGTGTGTTTTTCTGAAGACATTTCTCCCGTGACCCTCCAGCATGTGCAGCTGTTTCACACACAGACACACACACAGGCCTTGGTCACTCTGCCTGGGACCCGCCCTTTATCACGCTGCTCTGTGACTCCCCGGGGCCCCACTGGACACTGAGCCTCTCTTGTCTACCCATACACCCAGCTCTGTCATTGTGGGGCTTGGGCAAGAGAAGAAACAGGCCCATGTAACATATGGCTGAATATTTAAGGGTTAGAAACGAACAGACTGTTAATAAATTATGCTTTATCCTGTGTCTTAACAAATATATACATATAAAATTACAATTACAAAACAGGTGTAGAGCCATGGTTTATTACTGAAAGGCAAAATAATATCAAGGATAACCACACTCAATTATTAGTGTGCATGCAAGCATTCTGTTGATGGTCTGGCACTTTTCTTGGAAGAAGGGTTCAATCGAGATGTAGGTAATAAACAAATTAGCATACACACATATCATGTCAGTCCCTAAAATGTGCTTTCATTTATTTTCACTTTAGCATAATGTTATTGTATGATAATGTTAAAATACAAAATAAAATTGTATTAAAAATGTAAAAAACCCCAAGAGACTAATTTAAATTGATGCATTTTTCAAAATGTTATTTTTATCAATTATTTAAAATTATCTATGAGAATTTAGAGGCAAAATACAATGATAATTCATAAATATCTAATAATTAATTCAAAATTACTTAAATTAAGCTAAATTTGTCATAAATCTTTGGAAATTAAATACTGTTGTATCACTTAATGTCCATAGAGTTGGCAATTGAATTAATAACAATGGCTCACTGTGAACATGGTATGACTCGTTCCCAAAGAAACAAAGTAAAACTAATACGTTTGTGATTGCACAAAAGTAATATGTTAATCATTTAAAATTACAAAATGTCCCTCAGCAGCCATGAGCGATCTTGGCTAACGTGTGAATATCGTGCTAATTTGTATCTCCAAGAACACCTAAAGCAAAGCAAAGTGGTCTCAGCACAGCAGGGGAAGGGTGCTCCCTGAGGCAGGAATCTCCGGCCATCAGGCTGCCTCAGGGGAAGGATCTGCCACCTGACTCTGTCTTTGCTCTTCTCCAAGCACCTCTGCCATGCACCTCTCTCTGCACTCCCTTCAGCCCCAGATTTGGTCTCACACAAATCAAAATTCCTACAGCGGTAGGACTGGGTCGGCTGCAGCTTCAAGAACATGGGGGCAAGAAAAGCAGATATTTCGAGGGCCTGGATGCGTTAGTCCCGAGTGTGGGTCCTGGGAGTCATGGCTGGCTCTGCTTTGGCACTAAGTGGGATCCCGAGGGAAGGAGGGACGGAGGGGCGCACGTGCAGCGAAGGGTAAGCTGGGCCCACAGGGAGGTCTGGTCTTCGTCCTCAGCTCCTGGGAGGCGGTTGCGCTCCCCTGGAATGTCCTGCTGGATAAGCATGGCTTTGTTTACAGGAGGCTTGGCCACCAGACACTCCAATCATGGGATTTACGCTTGGGGCTTTGAACCATGTCCTATCAGTTCTGACCTCCAAGAGGAACTGAACACTATAGCAATCAGCTGAACACCTGGCGGAGGTGTGTGCTGGAGGTTAAAGGTCAGCCTTGTGCTTAGTATATGACTGAGAAGTAACACAAATTCTGGACAACAAAGAGGACAGTGAGCTTCCCTGATTGAAATACATGCGTGCCATCACACATTAATACCCGGAAAGTACCGGGATCCCTCAGTCCGTAGGCCAGTGCTCCATCCACTGAGCCAAACCAGCTGGGGCCGACAAATTATTTCACATTCTTCATTTGAGTTTTGGTGGGGTGTGTACTCATGATACAGGATTATTTGTTAACTGAAGAATGAGTCGAGATTCCCTGATAATATTCAAATGATGGGTATAAAATAAAATAGGGTTACCCCACCCCCGTTTTCCTAATCTCTTTTTCCTTCCTTCTACTGTACCTCAAGCCAGCCAGCACGTGGGCTTCCCGCACCACAAACTTTCTCAATCCTTTTTCTATCCCCAAACCTCACTCCAATCAACTCCTTTTCCAAGGTCGGCCACACGTTCATTTCACATTCTCTCGTCTCTTGTCTCAGATCTCACTTCACATATCAAAAATGGTTCATCTCATACTTCTAGAAATCACATTGCAATAAACTGACAATTTTGTGGTGAATTCATGTCCAACATATTATCAAATCATTTCGATGATTGCAGATAAAGCCAAAAAACAGTAAGAACCAGTATCAGTGTTAGATATTTGGCTTAAAACGCAAAATCTGATGAAATCTTAGGTTAATATTTCATACTTGGCAGTCCTCTCGCCCACATTTTACTCCTTTATTCAGCGAGGAGATGGTCATCAGAGCCATAGATTTCTTGTTAGCAGAACTAGAAGGAAAGCATTACACTAAAACATGAGTTGGAGATATTTGGGCAAACAAAAATTCAAAGCACAATAAAACACATAAGGAATAAAATGTTCCTCTGTAAAACCTTCTGTGATATTTTTATTTTGTTGTTATTGTTAATGTGCTTTTTTTACTGTGTATACAATTGCGCCAATGCAGTGTGAAAAGGAAGTTTTACATAATAACGTACACAGCTCTTCCTCAGCACACTGTGTTAAGCGTGAAGACTGAGTTTAGCTCTGATGATCACAGATGGTGCGCTCGCCTGCCCCACTCGCTCCGGCCTGGGAAGAGCAGGGACACATGGCAGGGTCAGGAGAGATGGGTTCCAAGTCCTCAGTCATGTTCTGGCGAGGAAAAGGCACTACGCATGGCCTTGGCAGAATCTCTCAAGCTCAGACCCGTCCCACCCTTTTTCTTCACCTACATTTCCAACTTTATTTCAAAATGGTCATCGTTGCAGATCTGAGAGCAGTGGACAAAGAAGAGGCTCTAAGTGGCTACACGTCTGTGCGGTCCCCGAGCCTCCGCTGTAGCAGCTCTCCCGGGGCAGGGGGTTAGGGTTGGGAGTACTCGCCTCCACCTCCTTCAAAGACGAAGGCCGATTGGAAATTCGATGGAAATGAAGAGGAGGGAGCTGATCATCTGGTGTGTGGAGCTGCTCAGGAAGTCTGGAGGTGCTGGAAGTCCTGGGCAGCCTGGACAGCTCTGAGTGTGCAGCTTTGGAACAATTGAAAAGGCTCATGAACAAAGCGACGATTAACTTGTGACACTTGATTGCCCAAGAGTTGATGCTGCGTAAAGAAGTAACAATTTAATAAGTAGGCCCTCGGTTACGTCGGAGATCTGCTCCTCCGAGATGGAACGCTATTTCCACCGCAAGTTGGAACCCACCTCCATGAGTACCTACGTCCCTCACATGGAGCACACACAGCAGTGATGATGTGACTCAGTGAAAAAAATTTAAAAGAGATAACAATTTCTGGCCTTTACTTGTGGTAAATAAATAATAAAAAACATAAAGCACATATGTACAGATGTCGAAATGACGGAACTTTTTTTTTATAAATAAATGGGAGATGGCGATGTAACCACGAAAGGACATAACCAAGGACGGCCTGTGGTGATTCTGAGGAGTATAAAGATAATAAAATACAACTGGTTCAGAATTACCCGATGAAAAACTGGTCGAACAGAGAGGGCCTTGAGAGCTCTCTTCCATTTCTGCCCATGGCGTCACCCTCGGTCTCATGGTAAATGCTGGGCTGGTGACCCCTGACCTGGCCTGCAGGGCATTCTGAATGCTCTCCCCAAAATCCAGTGAGCTTATTGAACAAACACTTCATGCACATTCACAAAGGCTGCCTCTCCTCTCGCTGGACAGGCAGTCTTGTGTGTGTTTTACATAGCTGTTTTATATAGCTGTTTTATATAGCTGTTTTACATAGCTGTTTTATATAGCTGTTTTATATAGCTGTGCAGCACTCGGGAAAGAGGTCAAAGGTGAAGTAACTATTTAGGGTGTACTTCTACAGTCATTTGCTTGACAAACATGAATTGAGGACTCACCATGTACAGTGCTTAGTACTTGAGTGTTAGGTGCTGGTGTTGCAAGAAAGAACCAGCCAGAATAGGATCCAAGATGGTGGCATAGGTAAACATCTAAACTGCTGCCGTGCACAACAATTTCAAAACTACAACTAAAAGACAAAACGTCTGTCACCCAGAACTATGGGAAAGCTGGCTGAGTGGAAATTCTACAACTAGACGGAAGGAGAAAAGAGCATTCAGGGCACAAGCGCTGAAAAAGTGAGGTACGGGGGCGCACATGTGATACAGGCTGGCGGCGGATCCCGGCTGGCAGCGGGCGTTGCTTTCTTCAACCCGAAGAGAGACAAGCTCCTGATCTCTCTGTAATCCAGCTTCTGGAGAGAAGCTGGACTGTCTGCCATCGGGTCGGAAAGTAAGGGTGGCTTGCTTACAGAGCTGCGCGCAAGAATAATTGTTTGCTGTGCTGGGGCGCAAGACGCGGGGACGCGGTTGGAGAGGCAGAGACGGCTCACTGCCAGCCATCGCTGTTTGCCACGCCCTAGCCTAGTGATGCCCTGAGACTCCGCCCCGCACAATCTACAAACACACCCAAGCTCCAAGCAGCGGCTTTTGCATATGAATGGCCTTCTCTATTGCAGTTTAACCTATTAAACCTACAACCCAGTACAGACAGCTCCAAAGCCTCCAAGCTCCAAGCAGGGAGGAGAGGACTGTGGTTCTCACTGTAGCTCCTGCAGGGTGGCCTCAGACAGTAGCTGAACTGCACCCCTTTGGAGATCCAGAAGCCAGTGTACCTAGTGGTCATTGTGAGACACAGATTTCAACTCCTCACACCCATAAGTGACACATTCGGAAGGCGGACTCAGTGAGCACCAAACCCCACTGAAACAAGTCCTGCACCATAAGCGTGTCTCCAGCGCAGCAGTTCTTCCATTATAGACACAGTGGGTCCTCACAGCCAATTGGCCTGGAGGTCAATTCCTCACAGTGTACCAACAGCAATCAAGGCTTAACTACACCAAGACTTTGCACTCAGCCCACAAAGGGGTGTACCAAGAGCGACCACCTCGGGTGATTGGGGAAGCTGAGCTACTGGCCCCTATAGGTCACCTACCACACAAAGCCACTCCATCAACACAGGGAGGCAGCCAAAATGCGGAGACACAGAAGCATGTCATGAATGGGAGAGATGGAGGAAATTAAACTATTGGACGACACAGAGTTCAGAACCACATTTATAAGGTTACTCAAGAATCTTCTAAAAACCTCTGAGAAACTTGAAGAGACCTTCAAGGACCTTAATGAGAATGCCAAAAAAATGGACCAGTCAGAAATTAAGCATACACTGTCTGAAATAAAGAATATACAGAAACTCAACTGTAGATCAACGTACCCCAAGAGTCAAACCAAAGATCTGGAATATGAGGAAGCAAAAAACACCCAACCAGAGAGGTGGAAAGAAAGAAGAATCCAAAAGTGTGAGGATAGTGTAAGGAGCCTCTGGGACGGATTTAAGCGTACCAACATCCGTATTTTTGGGGTGCCAGAAGAAGAGAGAGAGCAGGATATTGAAGGCCTATTGGAAGAAATAATGACAGAAAACTTTCCCCACCTGGTGAAAGAAATAGACTTACAAGTTCAGGAAGCGCACAGAACCCCAAACAAGAGGAATCCAAAGAGGACCACACCAAGACACATCATAATTAAAATACCAAGGGCAAAAGACAAAGAGAGAATCTTACAAGCAGCAAGAGAAAAACAGTTAGTTACCTACAAGGGAGCACCCATACGACTGTCAGCTGATTTCTCAACAGAAACTATGCAGGCCAGAAGGGAGTGGCAAGAAATATTCAAAGTGATGAATAGCAAGAACCTACAATCAAGATTACTCTACCCAGCAAAGCTATCATTCAGAATTGAGGGTCAGATAAAGAGCTTCACAGATAAGAAAAAGCTAAAGGAGTTCATCACCACCAAACCAGGATTATATGAAATGCTGAAGGGTATTCTCTAAAAAGGGGAAGAAGAAGAAAAAGGTAAAGGTAAAAATTATGAACAACAAAAAGACATCAACATGTGGATACCTACCAACAAGTGAATCTAAAAATCAAGTGAATAAAAAATCTGAAGAACAGAATGGACTGGTGAGTATAATAGAATCAGGGACATAGAAAGGGAGTGGACTGACAATTCTCAGGGGGAAGGGGGTCTGAAGGGTGCAGGAAGAGATTGGACAAAAATCTTACACCTATGGATGAGGACAGTGGGGGGGCAGGTAAGGGCAGAGGGTGGGGTGTGGAATCAGGTGGAGGGGAGCTATGGGGGGAAAAAAGAGGAACACCTGTAATAATCTGAACAATAAAGATTTATTATAAAATAAAATAAATTAAAAAAAAGAAAGAACCAGCCAGACCAAAGCCCTTCTTCTCATGGAACTTATAATCCAGTTGCTAAGACAATCACAGAAAAATAAGGAACATATATTGTATATTTTAAGTGGTGAAACAATAATGCAGAAAAACGTGTCAGGATGGCTGGTAAGGATGTAAGATTTATATGTGATAGCCAGAGAAGTACTGGCTAGGGTGGTGATATTTGAGCAAAGATCTGAAGAAGATGAGGGAGCAAACCGTGATTATTCCATGGGAAAGGCAGAGGTACTAGGAAGTGCAACCCCCTGAGCCAAGAGTATGCCTGGTGCATACCTCAGTATATGTTGAGGTTAAAGCCACAGAAGACACAAGAAGGTAGTGAGGAAGAGAGAAGGGGGGTGGGGAGAAAATGGGCCTTAGGATAAAGGATACCTAGATTACTCTAAAAACAGACATTTAGAAATAACTACGAAATTACCTAATTCCTTTCATAAAATAGAGTATATACCATCTCTCTCTCTCTTATTGGAAAGCATTATTGACAGTACTGTGGAATAGGGCTTGTCCAGGAACTAATGGCTGTTGTAGATGTGTTTGCTCCAAATCTTAATGTTTTGTGGGCATTGAGATATGAACTACAAATAATAAAAATAACCAATCTGCTTTTTAGATTTCAGCTATATATCCCTTTCTTACTTTATCTCATAAAAAAACCCTACTGGGATACACAACCTGAATGCAAATCTGTGTCTTACCAAGAGAGGGAGGACGCATTATGAGAGCTCTTTGGTTTTCAGAATGTTTCTTTGCCCAACTGCACATTGACAAGATTACTCGGACAGCTGAGGAAGTTGGCACCATGTTCCACCTTTTCCAGAGAGTGCAGAGGAGGGAGAAGGATCAGTCTCGTTATGGACCAGAATAAAGTTGGGATCGAGATGCAACAATGTGAACCTCGGAGAGTGAGATCAGTGGAGAACATAATAGGCATTGTTTTTACATCCCTTCCTTTGAAAAGCCCATCTAGACCCCTCTAGCTGGATCCTGTGCCCTTCACATGCTTCAGTTCCCCCTTTAGCCTCGCATTCATCACTCTGAGCGGAAATGGCTTCTTGTCAGTCCTGCAGGCCAGACTGTGGACTTACTAAAGGTATTGAGCAGGTCTGTTTCATCACTGAGCTTGGTGCCCAGCATAACGCTTAGCACATAACAGACACTCAACAGATATGTGTGTCATTCAGGAATGAGGGCACCGGCCCATTCAGCTGCCACGCTTCCCTGCCAGGATCAATTAAAACCTACCAATCATTTCTTTTGTTTCTTGGGTTTGTTTGTTTTTCCAGACCAGCTACTACTATGCAGCCATATTTCTCTTCACCATATTCTTGTGCAGGGGTTTTTTTTGTTTGTGTTTTTTTTTTTTTTTTTGAGGACACAAAATTATTTTTTTTAATTTTATTTTATATTTTTTACTGATTTCAGAAAGGATGGGAAAGGGAGAGAAAGATAGAAACATCAATGATGAGAGAGAATCATGGATCAGCTGCCTCCTGCATGTCCCACACTGAGGATCGAGTCCGCAACCCGGGTATGTGCCCTGACCGGGAATCAAACTCTGACCTCCTGGTTCATAGGTCGATGCTCAACCACTGAGCCACGCCGGTTTGGCATGTAGTTCAGATTTTATACTTATGTCTTTCACAGCTTTCTATATTGCTATTAGCCCACCATCACTATGTTCTGAGATTTTTTTTACTTTAGTCCTAATGCTGTCATGTAGCAGGTAGCTTTGTACCACCTACAAGTTTGACAAGAATTTCTACTACGTCTATTAGCCACTGGATAGTATTCAAACTGATTTCACACCTCCTGTTCCTCCTGTCCAATAGCACCCACCCCACCAGGGCTTTCCCCTTCTCCAGCAAAGGGTGACGTGAGAGGCTTTGCTGGAACTGACCCCTGACCTCCGCAGCATCAGGAAGACAGCCGCATCGCTGTGTGGCCAGGCAGCAGAACGGTCCCAGCGCTACTGCAACTTGGACACGCATGTGCTGTCGTTCTTAAGCACATTCACTCTTCTCCATACAAATACTGGTTCCATGACCATCGGCGCTCCCCTCAGTCGGAGTGAAGAATGGATTAGACCTGCTAGACCCGTGGTCGGCAAACGGCGGCTCGCGAGCCACATGCGGCTCTTTGGCCCCTTGAGTGTGGCTCTTCCACAAAATACCACGGCCTGGGCGAGTCTATTTTGAAGAAGTGGCATTTGAAGAAGTTTAAGTTTAAAAAATGTGGCTCTCCAAAGAAATTTCAATCGTTGTCCTGTTAGTATTTGGCTCTGTTGACTAATGAGTTTGCCGACCACTGGCTAGAGGAACACGTGCGTGCAAACCGGGGCCTTCCACGGGACAATGCGAATCAGACTCAACCGCTTTGACTGACAAATAAACACAGCAGGACAGCCGGGGAGCATCAGCCTGCCTCCGCCCCACAGAGCAGCCCCGCACAGCTAGCCCGCCTCTGGACCATGACTACCAGCTGGTCCAGTTACTTATGATGTACTTATGATGCTAATCCTAACCTCAACCCCCACGTCTGTCTTCGTGAATTTCTTGGATCTCTTGGCACAAGAAACATGACAGTTGGAGGGAGAAGGTAGACACCTTTTTCCTTTTTTCTAGGCTCACTTGACGGAACTGTACACAACAGAACAAGACAGATGCCGCCTGCTCCGAGTGGGAGTCTGTAAGTGGGAGACTGCTCCGAGTGGGAGTCGGTAAGCGGACGGCCTCGTTCGGGGGCCTCCCGTTCACCATGCAGACCTGTCAGCGAACCAGGCTACTCCAACCGAAAACAAACTGAACTCAAGCACAATGAGTAACAACAATAAAGACTGAGCCTAGCGTGTGCGGAATCCTCTGTTGTAAGTATGAGAACCTCTAAGTGAAAGCCGCCCATCCGTCAGCTCCAGGGAACGCTTCAACGACTGAACAGCTGAGAAGACACGTCATGTGCAACTTTTAAAGAAGTTTGATTCTCTTCACCGTGTTTTATAGGAATGTGCGCTGGGAAAGAGGGCCACGTTCTGATACACCCGGAGAAAGACACCTCTATTCCTGAGGGAGCCGCGTGGAACACAGAAAGTGGTCTACAGACACCCAGCATCACAGGAGAGGAACAACTGTGAGCACACAATAACATTTCCTTTAAATTGGGAGGAAAACCCTTCCCATATGGCTTTTTAGAAAATTATCGCATGTCCCAACTAGAATAAACCATAGTCAAATTGTGTTTCACCTTGACGTTTCATAAATAAACTTATTCTCAGTGGCCAAAGGACTTAGAGCAAGCGGCTGTCCAATACTGTTTGGTTCACACCCCGATTTGCACACAGTAGGGACTAGAGGCGCACAGCGCACCAACTGAAGGGAACGCACTGGGACTGTCAGCTGGACGCCCACTCACCTACGGGCTTGCAGGAGGTGGACAGTGCCCTTGAAAACCGGGCCTGCCTCCAGTGTTCGGCAGAACAGACCGAGGGACCCCCTTCTTCCAGCCCGACCCTCTCCACCCTCGTTTCCAGCCCCACCTTCGCAGCCACCTGGGCCGCCTCAGCCTCCCAGACCAGCCAGCAGCGCTTTCCCACCACCAGCTCCCAGATTCTCCGCATCCCCCCCAGGCGGAGGCCCCGGCCCCGCCGCACCTACCTGTCCGGGCGTCGGTCCCCACGCGGCCGCCTGGAGGGGCCTCTCCTTCGCGGGTGGGACAGGAAGCCAAGGAAGCCTCTGAAAGATGCTAACCCAGCACAGGGGCCGCCTTCTCTCCGGGAGGAGCTGGAGCCTCCCCAGGTGAGGGGGTGACACCCGGGACCGAGGAGGCCCTGGCCTGGGGGGAGGCTGGCCCAGGCCCGTGTGGAGCTGCAGGCACTGGTGCTGCCGCTGACCCTCAGCTCCGTGGCCCCTGCAGAACCACCTCCTGGGGAGGAGGGGCAGCTCATCAGGAAGATGGGCCCCACCTGCCTCCCCTCTGCAGGTGCCCCTAGGCGGGGCTGGCGAGTGTCTCTTCCAAAGGCTCCCTCTCCAGCACCCCCAGGAGCCTGGGAGCCCAGAGGCCTTTGGGGCCCCTCTGCGTCCCCCTGGGGTCTGGCTTCTGCCTGAGCCTCTCCCCGAAATGACTAGGCATCCTTTAAGCACCTGGAGCCCTCTCCCCGGCACTGGACCAAATGCAACAAGAAAGCTTTTTGCAGAAAAAAAAAAGAAAGAAGAAAATTAATATGTGAGAACAAATGGCACATCCATCAAATGGTTACAGTAGAAAAGAATAACAACTAGATTTGGGTTGGGTCAGCTGCTTAAATTAACTTAATAATCCACAATGTCTCCCCGTGTAACTGTTCTTCATGCCCCGTGATTGCTTCCTGGCAGGGAGTAAGAATGTACATGAAAATGAAAATGTTGTTTGAAGAGACATTTTTCCTTTGAAGAAATTGAAAATTAATCAAGCTCTCCTAGAGAGAGAGAGAGAGCTCGAGGGAGAGAGTGATTAATACCGGGCCAAGCTGAGCAAGCTGGAAGGCCGGGCGCGGGCTGCAGAGTCCGGGAGCCTCCACATGTTTGTCTCCGCGTGTCATCCTGGGACAGCGCCCTGTGCACATGTCAGCTGTGCTGGCAGCCTGCTCCTGGCTGCATGTCAGGGTGGGACCGTTCTGTACAGTTTACAACGTGGATGGGACCTCAGGGGCAGGGAAGCCTAATTTTTCACTTTCTGGTGACTTGGCTAATCCTCGCTTACACAGACTCCAGTGAAACGTGTCCTCGCAGATGCTGAGAGAAGCAGCAATAGGATTAAAAACATAGTTTGGGGAAAGAACAAGACCCCGGTCGCCTAACATGCACTTACATCTCAACTCAAGGCCCAGATGCCAGGGCCCTCCCGCCGACAGCTAAATTCCCCCGAGCACAGAGGTGTTTCTACTCTTTTCACCAACACAACAGGGAAAAGCGTCTTTGGTTATAGACTTCACATCATTATTTTCAAAAACACATTCCAACCCATACGATAGGGTTGTCTTTAAATATGGGACTGCAAGAAAATTGGAGTCATGACTTTATGTGTAGGTTTCAGGGTGGTTGTTGTTTTATGAAATGTCAAATCACTTTAATCCTATTTAGTCACCAGAAATCGCCACAAATTGTGTTTGCTAGTTTAAAAACATTAAACCTACCTTCGGTGAATCTACCAATGAACACATTCAAAAGAATATGTTTCAAACCAATATGTAGTTGAGAAAAAAACTGAGGTAAATACCGTTTCCCCAAATTTTTCACTAAAGAGGAAAACACTCGTTTGAATACAAAGTGCTGATCTCTTAGGGCCACATGGGGGTTAAAATAATGGATTTCAGAAGCAAACTTCCCGGATTTGAGTCTTGTGCCTCTGGCAAGTCATCTTACTCATTTGTAAAACAGGTATAAAACAGGGCCTGCGCACAGTGTTGTGGAGAGGGTTATATGAGGCATACACACTGACTTTTATATATTTGCTTAATACTGGAGGCCCAGAGCACACCAAATCGTGTGCCAGTAGCTCGCTTCCACTTGCCTCAGCTGGCAGCCCCACCCATCGCCGCTAGTAGCTCACACCCCGCTCACTCGTTTGGTCATGATGGCGTTATGGCGTGACGGCCACAGGCCTTTTATATAAGAGATGTTATATTAAATGCGTGTATGATTATTGTATATATAGAGTTAGAATAGGGCTGGCACGTAGACAGTACTACATAAAATTGCTATTATTATTATTACTCATTATTATTATCAAAAGGCTTTGTTTATTGTTGATTATGGACAATCATCCACAATCATTTTTCCATTACAATAACCTTCTTCATACTAATAAAACCCAAACATGTAAACCCACTTCATATTCTATTCACTAAGCAGATGTTTACTGACCACCTCATGTGCCAAGAACTGCATCAGGCATTAGATATTTAATATTTTTTTGGATTTCATTTGGGGGTGGCTCAAGTTCTCTGCCTTATACTCTTCAGGGCTGTGCTCCAATGACAGTCAAAAACCATTTCTGGGAATATTTTGGTGGTGGGGGTACTCTGCTCCTCTTCCTTACTCAACCCCAGCCCTTGTCTTTATCTGTGCAAACTAACATCTAAAGGCCAATTTTTTTCTTAGAAGCTTCAAAAATTTATCTCTTGGACAACAACCCAAAATAAACAGTTCAAACAAGATATGCTTTGGAAAAATGTTAATAAACTTGCCTCTGGGAAATTATTTGAATTTACTTGCATTTCTTTCACTTGGAAGGGACTTTAAAAAAAGGGAACTGAGAAAAATGTCTTCAGGCTTTACAGATGGATACTTTTATTCTAAAGTGACACTTTTCTTATAAAACCACTATTCAAAGTTGAGAATTGGGAGGATTTTAATTGAACTGAATTGTATAAATGAGACTGGAAAAATAATGAGATCGCCAGAAAGCTCAGCATCCTTGGCATTGGAACAGATTCTCAACCTCTCATCAGCCAATAGCTCCTTGCTGAGTGCCCGCTGATGTTAGAAATAAACTCATAACGTCTTTGAGACCTTCCTGCTCTCAGTGGTTCTCACCCTTTCTAACGCCGCGACCCTTTAATACAGTTCCTCGTGTTGTGGTGACCCCCAACCATAAAATTATTTTCGTTGCTCCTTCATCACTGTAATTTTCTACTGTTAATGAATCGTAATGTAAATATCTGTGTTTTCTGATGGTCTCAGGCCCTACAGCAGCAGTTCTCAACCTGTGGGTCGCGGCATCAGGAGGGTTGAGAACCGCTGTGCTAGGTACTAGAGAAAGGATGACTGCCCAGGCACAGCCCTTTCCCCATGGGGTTTAAAATCTTGCAGGAAATATAAAGTAATAATTATGAGTAATCAATAAGATGATTATAATAGATATATAACTACCAGAAAATAAGTGAAGCACCTTGGGAATGTGGCCATTCAACATGGCCCACACGTGGGCACGCCTTTTAAGTATTTCAAAATCCTGTGAATTAAGATTCCCTTTGCCCCAAACTCTTCAAGCCCATTTCCCCTAAGTTCTTAGCTGTTGAGAAGAGAACATGAAAAGTGTTCTCATTCTCGTTTTCAGCCATGGAGCAGAGCATTGCCCCTCGCCAGGACAGCGCCGGGAAGAACCCCACAGGAAAGCGGACCCCGTGGTGGGTACACGTAGGCACTGCATGTGTTCACTAGTCAGCATCGCTGCTATTGTCCCCTCCCGTTCACTGTCACTCTGCCTCCTTAGCAACAGCGACCAAGGGTTCTGCTAACTAGGAGGGCTGCAATCATTAAACATTTGGTGAAATTCCAAAATCCACAAACCCTAGAAATTTTCCTGGATCCCCTCCTTGGAGAAATACTGCAAGCAACTTACGACATCCTCAATCAGAGCATTTGGGCTGGAAAACCATTTATGTAATTTCTCTCCTTTTGTTTTGGGGAATCTTCCAGAAGAAGTGTCTAGAGAATCTGATATAATTATGAGCAGGGTTTGCTAACGTGGCCTCAACCATGATTTTACTTTTCTTGTAACGTTGCACTCAACTCCACATCATTTTTTCCAGTGGTGTGTCACGCTGTCCCAATTGACTGTCTGGCCATACTCTGCCCTGGTGTTGGCTATAGCAAAAAGGGTGGATATAAACTTCCCTTCCTCAACGTGATGTTAATTTCAGTGAACTCTCCCAAGATGGACCCCTTTTGATTACTCTCCCACTAACTAGATACGAGTTCAAAGAATCTATCAGTTTTTAATTATATTTTAAATAGAAAATAGTAACTTTGATAATGCAAGAGCCTTGAAATTTAGCTATGAATTTCCTCTTAATTAGTTAGTCATCCTAATGAATAACTAGCAAACACATCTCTTCTTTTTTTCTTCCCATCCCCATGGAGAAAGTATGCGGCTGGGAGATGGGGAAGGTCAGGGATCCTCACACCATCCGCCCCCCTGTGATCAGCGCTGCCTCCAACTGCTAGCTCTCAGCTGCCGGCCTCCGCTGTGGGGCACGCCCGCCCTGCAATCCAGAGGGCCTGTGTCAGCTCACACCAGGCAGCAATCAAGAGGGGGACAATCCCGATTCGGAATCTAGGTCAATGCGGCTGCCCACTTTGCAGCTAACCTTGCCCCTAACAACCAACATGAACAATACATAACTGGTCCCAATTCTCAGACACAGGGCACCTTTGGAGGCTGCTATTCCATGACTTCTCTATGTCCCTTGACATACTTGACTAAACAAACAGAAATTTCTACAGTTCCCCAGGCAATTTACACACACACACACACACACACACACACACACACACACACACACAAGCAAGCAATACAAAACTAAACTTTAAGCATTTGTCTTACATTATGTGTGGGGTGTCCGTATTTGTGGAAGGGGAGGGAATTTTCAATATTTTGATTTGATACATTCCTTTTTTTTTTCTTTTTAAAAAATTTAACTGCAAGAAAATTGAATTAAGTAAATTTGAACAAAAGGGGTGAGAACCCCTCCGGGGAGCATTTTTTCCTCATGATTCTCATTCCTACACCATTTTGTTTTTACCCTTAAAATAAAACAGAGTATAATTGTGATGCATTTCTATTTCAACTATTTAAATTCACTTTGAAATCAACTTTTGACTTTCCTGTCATTCTCTCTTATACTCCTTGGTGAAATACCTGTTTTCTTCCATTTAGTAATGTTTGTGTGGTCTTCTATCTGTGATCCTTGTGGTAAACACAGAGTGTGCCTGCTTTCAATTTTTTTGCTAACCCGTTCTATTGTTTATTTTTTTCTATTTTAGAAATGAATCCATAACATCTGGAAGTGCTAACAACCCATTGTAACTCCAACGACTCCCTGCGCTGGAGAGAGCCACCTCCCTTTCCTCAGTGATGGGAGCGCCGGGGACAACCCGCTTACTGAACATCACAGGAGTGATAAAGCACACGAAGGAATGGATTCCTTTCCATGGATTTTGCTGGATGAAGTGTTTCATATTTTAAATCACATGCCATTTGATATTTATTAATCGCCTACTATGGGCAAGGCCATGCAATAGCTACTCTGGAGTATAAAATGGCGAATAAACGTAAGTCTTGCCCTCAAGTAACTTTCGGTCGAGTAAAGGAGATAAAAAGGCTATAAATGAAAAGAAACTAAGAGCCACGAGAAAGGAAAAGGAGGTGAAAACAGGAGGAGAATGATCTCAGCAAGGGAGGGTCCGAAAATGTTCCTTTGTTAGCGATGTTTGGGCTGAGCCTTGGCAATTGCGTGGGACTTGAGCACGTGGGGTGAGCAGGATGGGTCAGACGGTGCAGCATCCAAAGGCGTGGAAACAGACAGATATGTCAGGCCTTGCAAAAAGAGCCATTCCGTTCGTTAAGCACCCGGTGCCGAAAGCGGGATGAAGTGCATATCAGAACGCGCCTGAAGGAACTTACTGGGGTGGTGGGAGGGAACAGAGAGGATGGCTGGACATTAGAGAATAGAAACAAAGTCATAGTCATCTCTTCACTGTCCCCCAAAGATCAGCGCTGGGAATAATCAATGTGGCAGCGTTTCTACGTGGAAATGTTCTACTGGGAATGGTTTGCTTTCATTAGTCAGATGTTTTGACTTAATCACTTCATGAAACACAGCTAACATCTGAAAAATGATGAAAGGTAGAGGCAAGTTCTGGTCTGGGTTTTGTAAATTTCAAGAAATGCCTATACCAGTGGTCGGCAAACTCATTAGTCAGCAGAGCCAAATATCAACAGTACAACGATTGAAATTTCTTTTGAGAGCCAAATTTTTTAAACTTAAACTTCTTCTAATGCCACTTCTTCAAAATAGACTCGCCCAGGCCGTGGTATTTTGTGGAAGAGCCACACTCAAGGGGCCAAAGAGCCGCATGTGGCTCGCGAGCCGCAGTTTGCCGACCACGGGCCTATACTATTAAACACTTAGTTTTCCGCCACGCTTTTATTTACTTACTTTTCAATAAGTTGAAATCCTTGAGGGGGTACATCATCACATGAAGTGTGTGTCCAATGGCCTGAGCAGGAAGGTGGCTGCGGAATTTGGCAGGAACCACGCCGCCGGTTCCGTGGGCATGAGTGACCTTGCCTCTGACTCCTCTGCTGGTGTTTCGTTTGCCACCAGAACTCACCGTGTTGTTCTTTTCTTTGTCTTCCTCAGCACCTTTCTCACTCAAGTAGCATTCAGTTCCATCTCAAGCCTAAGCATCTTCAGCTTTAAGAAGGGCTGTGTGTCCTTCTGTTCCAAAGACCCCACCTAAGCCGGGAAAGATGACTCTGGTCTGCAGCCTCCCAGTCATCCCTGCCATTTCGGAAGTCTGCTTCCCGGCAGGTCTCCACACACAGGCCCCAACACGGCAGAAAGAGAGCCTACTATTCTACATCCTCCATCCCAACCCACTCATTTCTTCACGTTTATTAATACCGATAATATACAAGAAACTACGCTTGGTGCTGTGCATGATTTTTTAAAGGGGGTTGGGATAAAAAATAAGAATGGCCTGTAAGAGGGAATCAAATAGATACATAAATATGAAACAAAGCTACTAAAATGAACATTACCACATGCAAGCCAAGACTACAGAGGACAACACTTAGATCCTTGGGAAGAAAAGGAGCCCATGAGCCACAGCTTCCTTCTACCCAAGATCTAATGTTGGCATGATTCCATAGGCCCGTGGTCGGCAAACTGCGGCTCGCGAGCCACATGCGGCTCTTTGGCCCCTTGAGTGTGGCTCTTCCACAAAATACCACGGCCTGGGCATGTCTATTTTGAAGAAGTGGCGTTAGAAGAAGTTTACGTTTAAAAAATTTGGCTCTCAAAAGAAATTTCAATCGTTGTCCTGTTGATATTTGGCTCTGTTGACTAATGAGTTTGCTGACCACTGCCATAGGCCAACAGCACGCATAAGTCTAGAGCTTCTCTACACATGACCTAACATAGAGACAGACATAGTCTTCAGAGTTTTTACATAAGCACTAAACCTGCTCTGAAGAGGAGTTAGTTGTACAGAGTAATGGTCATGACACGTTAAACGTGGAAAGGCCACAGTTACTGCCACTTGTTTGGGGGGAAAGAGGCAGAAGCCTCTAAATCTTTGCATTCTTAAGAATTATTTGTACTAAAATAACTCTGGACTCCCATCGAGTGGATGAACATTAAAAGTGTGGACAGGAATGAAAACCAGTCTCGGTGCGAAGCCTGCAGATACATGGAGTCTGGGCCATGGCTTATCTCCTGCTTCTATCAGAAGATGGTGGTGGGCCTTCTTTTTATCTTCACACAGAACGGGCCACGTTTGCAAAGCTGTTGCAGCTGTGTTGGATGCTGCTGGACATTCCTAAGCATGACTCAGACGACAGATTATACTGGAGAGAGTCTGTGGGGTGTGCAGAGAGGAGCATCAACCCTGAGAGTGATTAAGTTAGCGAAGACCCAGCGGGGAGCTCTTCAGCTCCTGCACAATGCTGTAGCCCAGCCTCCACGTCACCGTTGAGGTACAACTCACAAATAATTAGTTACATGACTCTGGGGTGAGTCAGTGTCTTAGGTAATGAGATGAATTCCAACTTTCTATGAATTTTCAAGTACAATTACAATAATAATTATGATGGCAAATCATTATCATGGAAACATAAGTATAATAAAGACTTCATTCAGGAAGACATCACTATAACACTTCAGTTCAAACATGTACATTGGGGCAGTTTCCAGGAAACTTCACTGGCTCACATTCTTGTCAACCTTTAATAGTATATGTGTATATTATATATAATGTATATTTATGCATGTATATAAACATACATAGAGACACACCTTAAACACACACAAACACATATGTAAATTATCTTGCATCCCCTAAAAATGGACTCCATTGCTCAGTATAAGCTAATGAGTATTTACTCAAATTTTTAAAAATTAGAGCAATATTGGAAATTATTTAAAGATTAACAATAAGCCAAAAATCAGAAAATAGTGTTTTTAAAAATTGGCCATTAACTCCATTCTTTCTCTTCTCTCTATCCTTTTATAATCAATCCCCCAGTAGGAAAAAAAAAAAATACAAGATTAAATTCCAAATTTCTATTCACACAATTCCTAAACTGTATAAAAATATTGTTACTGCAATCAGTGACTAATCTAAGTGGAAAACATGGTGAAAACTTTTGGAAAGTGTGTTATTCAGTTCCAATTCCAATGAGTAATTTTGAGAGTCCTGTAACCTCTTTGAACTTTCTGTTTAATCTTGGGGCATTTTTCAGCTGAAAAAATACAAGGATAGAAATGCAAAACCTCAGGTTTAATAGCAAAGGATAGAATAGATAGATAGATGATATAGGAATAGAGATATGTCATGTGTCCAAAATGATTATGTTGTAGCACACTATTTTACTAAATGTCAAGGAAATTTTAGTCTTCTCCAATTTTCTAGGCTAAAGAGAAGTGGTTATCAATATAGTTCTGTAAGAATAAACACACGGGAACAATTAACTCTACCTTGGGAACTAAGAGGAAATTAAAGAAAGGATTTTAAAAAATTGGTTAGAGCAGTGGTCGGCAAACTCATTAGTCAACAGAGCCAAATATCAACAGTACAATGATTGAAATTTCTTTTGAGAGCCACATTTTTTAAACTTAAACTTCTTCTAACGCCAATTCTTCAACATAGACTCGCCCAGGCCGTGGTATTTTGTGGAAGAGCCACACTCAAGGGGCCCAAGAGCCACATGTGGCTCGCGAGCCGCAGTTTGCCGACCATGGGGTTAGAGTAACCACTCAAATATTTGCCTATCAAATCCCACCACCAATGTCTGCCCCAATTTTGAATCTCTATGGTTAGATACACCCAAGTCCTTCAACTACAACATGACATTTTACAACCATCTTTCTGGCTCTACTACACACATATTGGTATTTGTTGAAATTCTTTTAAAGGAAACCCAACTCTCCAAATGTGATTTTACCCAGTAAACAGTTAACTGATCTACCTCTCTAGAAATAGTGAAGGAAATTTGCATGTATTTTACAGTTGCTTGTAAGTTATCCTCATTTAGGCTACAGTTCTGCAATGGATTCAGTCCATTTTTAAGTGCATCTTTATCACAAGTACATTTTAAAGGAGTTTACAGTTGTTTGGAAGCATATAAAAATACCCATAAAATAATGCATCTCCTTGTCTTAAGAAAGAAAACCACACACGAAGCAGTACCATGAGAGACAGAGAGCTCTCCTGCATGTGTTTCTCATGATGGAGAGAATTGATTTTCTCGTTGCTATTGGAGAGAACACTGCTGACATTCGCTGGCCCATGGAGTTCATCCCAGCTGTGCTCCTGCACCCCTTCCCAAGCTCCGTTTTCTACTGAACTGGGAAAGATTTGAACTTGGGGTTGATCACTGGCCACACCCTTGCTTTGCCTCATCTTTCCAGTCTCTCTCTGTTAAAGGAGAGCCAGACGCATCGTGCAGTCACGGGTGTTTGGAACTCTGTGAAAACTCCAGAGGCAGTCAGAGGGTGACCTGGGGTGTCTGTGTGAGCTGGTGAACCTCAGGGAAGCCAGGGCTGAATAGAAAGAAACGTGTCTCGATTCACCACTGAGTGATGTCACCCAGTGGTGATACCAGCTCAGACCCACACCCACACCCACTAGACACCGATTTAGAAAACACAGTGGCATGAGGAGGAGGACGGGGACCTGGGACACCATGCAAAGGGTCCTGGTGCAGGCCCTCCACGTGTGTTCATGGTACTGGGGAGTGCTACGTCACCGTCGGGAGCATGAGACTCCTCTTCTCTCTGGGGCTCTCGTGGGCACCTTGAGATGCAATACTTTCATGTGCAAAATGTCATCTCACTTCTCTTACATGAACACATCCGTCATGAATTTTTCTTATGAGCATAAACGAATATAAGACTTTTACTTGAATAGCTAATCAAATGTAAGAATTTTAGGACAAACAAGAAAAACAATAGAACTTGCCCATGTAAAGCCTGAAAGAAAGCATAAAAATTTTTTAAAATGCCTATTTTTTCACAGTGGAAAAGAATTCTAATGAAGAAATTAAATGTCAACTTCCTTGACCACCTAAAACAATAAGATAATGAATATACATTATGATTTTTTTTTGTTGTTCAAGCATCAAAGACACCAGGAGGGAAAAATGAATCCTGCTTCCGAATCGGTGTGAACACACAAAAAGTCTTAAATCTAAAATGGAGGTGATCGGGAGGTGGGAAGATGCACAGCTCACCCCCTTTCTTCCTGGCGTCGCGGGGTGACCCAGGAGAAGAGCGTCTCTTCACAGCCATTCAACGGTGGCCTTGTCCTCCGCAAGCAGTGACTCTCCAGTCTGAAGTCAGAAGGTGCACAGCGAGTGGCCCAACGACTTCTCCTTCCCTGTCATCCATCGGATGATGTCATCCGCATCCGGGCATCTTGGTGCTGTTGTAACTGGGCCTGCAGAGAAGCAAGTGTTCCGCTGACCACACTCATACAACAGACATTCACCTGGGAATATACGTATCACGTGTGAACGGAGTGAAAATTAAGTAACATAAATTGGGAGATGGAAAGATGAAGACAAGTTTAAAGGAACCAAGCGTTGAGCTGGGTCTTAAGGAAGTGACTTCAATGAGTGGGTGTGAGGTGCGGAGAATGTTATGTGCACATACAAGCATGGAGGTGGCCCTGCTTAACGTGAACAGGAGAAAAACAAAACAAATGCAGGGGGTCTTGACTAGAATAGAAACGCCTGCGTGGAAGATAGGAATGAGCGAAGGAATGATGGACTGATGGTCAAGGTGGTAAGAAAGATCTCGCTTCCTAGAAATAGCTTGATCCTGTGGACAACCAGGTTTTTCTTGCAAAGATGTCATGAAGAACTACACGTGGTGTGTGCCCCTTTCTCAAATACACGTGGTATGTGACCCTTTTCAAACACGTCCCAGAACTTGTCACTAGACCCAGAGATGCATTGAAAGGCTGTGGCATGCCTGTGGACGCCTGAACCTGGAGATGGTTGTGCTAATCTTTGTAGCAGCTCAGATAGATGGAGAACTTTCTGGGGTGCTCTTTTGATATTCCCTGTGACAAGCTGCTTCTTTCCCCGTTTCTTTAAAAAAAATAAGCCATGGGAAGGCTAAGTTTCTCTAGAAAAATCCCTTCTGGCTTTCACAGCAGCATACAAATCTGAACTCAAGAAGTCCCACTTTGGCTGGCTAAAGAAATTGGTGAGAACCAGAAACAGCAAAGATAAGTGTTTAACTTTAAAATGCCATCCAGACATCTGCCTGAAACTAAGCGGCCGGGGCTAGGGGGGGTGGGCGAGGAGGACAAGCAGGCTTTTCTTCCCGGGACACCCTGGCAGCCCCTCTTCAAGCTGCGTCCCAGTGGGATCTGGCAAGATCCCAACACAAAAAACTCCTAGGAAGATAAGGTTTGCAAATTAGCCATGCCCAAGCAGAGGGCACCCACCCGTTCTTAAAATTAGGCAGGGAATGTGAGAAGGAAAACATTCTTTAAAAAACACACACATCCCACTGTTGTCCTAGAATGCACGGCAGAGCGCTCAGAGAGCGGGCCGGGGGCTGCACAGGCACATAGGTGCTGAAACGAGGCCGCAAGCGTCTCCGTAAACAGAGGCGGACGCAGTCCAGATGTGCTCGCTCCCCTCGGTGGGTTGTGTCTCCTATAAGAGCAAAAGGCATATTAATCATTTCTTTTACTGCGGAGGGGATGGGTGCTGCTCTCATATTTCAGAAAGGGGCTGGCAAGTGAGGGAAGCCAAACTTTTTCCTATTTAAGGCCACGGCAGAGGGATCCCGCGGCTGCTGCAGGACGGGCCGCGCTGGAGGGCAGGGACTGATGGTGCTACTCTGAGCGCCCGGCGCCGCTCTTTGTGCACGGAGAGTCTCATGTCCGGCCTGTAGACATGACGAGCTCTGTGCGGAAGGGGGCCTGGCTGCTCCTCACACTGCTGCACCCTGCGCTGGTCCTGGCTCAGCAGCTCCCGGAAGGTGAGTGGGTGCCGTTCCTCCGGACCCCCGGGCTCTGTCTCTCCTGCCGGGGCAGAGGGGGCAGCGGGGGGCTCAGGCTCCGGGGGGGGGGGTCCCTGGGGCCGCTCCCAGATGTGAGCGTGGAGTGGCCGGATGCTGCCGTTGAGGACCTTGGCTTAGCAAGAAGAGTGTCCTTTTTGTGCCGGGACGTGTGCTGGGGCCTGAGATAACGATGTTTCCCACTAACTTGCTTTCCTGTTGGCGGCATGGCAGCGCTTAGAGCGGCTGGGAGCCCGCTCCTGGATGCCAGCGTCCTGGGAGGGTCCCGGGCAGCTGGGAGTCATTGGGCTCCTGCACACGGCTCTGCGCTCCTTTGTATGCCGGTGCTCTGTAAGGGGGAGAGGGAGCCCTGTCCTCCCAGGAAGAACATGCACTTAAGTCATAGCATGCATGCAGAATGGGCTAGAGGAAACTCTCTGCATTATTAGAGTTACTGAATAGGTTTCCATACAATGGCAGCAGGATCACCGTAAGCCCCTTACACAGGTCCGAACTCTTCAGTGTTTCATGGTTCCTAACTTTTTTCTGTTTCAAGCACTTAGAGTGTTGACTGATACCTATTTTCTAAGAGTTTGTTGTTAAGGATCTAGTGTTTTATGTCTGTTCTACACTTTACCTACATCTGCATGAATAAAGAGAGTTTTTTTTAAAAAAACATACCTTCTACAGAAATGTTTGACTTTCCTGCAAACAAGGTAAAGACACTGGGACTGTCTGACTTCCACAAGCTTGATGTGCCGTGTGTTCTAATAAGGGCAAATAATGATTTCCATGTGCTAATTTCCCCCAAACCGCATCTGTCTCATCATCTGATTATGTGAAAATACTCCTTTAAATTCATACGTTTCTTAGTCACCAAAATCCTGGACATACTGGAATACAAACTTAAAGAGAAGCAAATATTTAAATGTTAAATGTGAAGGTGCTAGAAGAAATCATTACACATCCATTTCCATTTGCACATGAGCACCATGTCCACATCTAACCCTATAGCTTTCGCAAACATGGTGTCCGAAAACGGTTGTCTTTGTTTTTAGTACCAAACAGCTTTGATGTTCTCACAGGTCCTGTATGTAAGTAGGGGGGAACCCCACTGGCATTTCCTCAGGCATATTCAGCCTATGGCCACAAAGAAAAGAAACAGGCAAACCCCTTATTCCCTCACCTCCTCACCCCTGCCCCTACTTCTCTCCCCCTCCCTTTCCCCTCCTTAGCTGTCCACCCTTTCTGGCTCCTTTGCACTTCCTCCCCCTTTTCATTCTTTCACTCGTCACCCCACCCCTTCCTAGGCAAGTCCACCTCTCCTCAACTCTCCTTCTCTCTCCCCTCCTCTCTCACCACCCCCCCCCCCACCGGCCCTCACGTGTCCTCCCTATGCCTTCACCTCTTTTCTTCTCTCCTCTGCCTCTTCCTTTCTTTCCTAGAATCCTCCATCCTCCGCCCTCTCATTTCTCCCCCCTTTTCCTCCCCATCGGACCCTCCCAGAAGATGCTAAACTCCCACGCCTTGGCTAGAAAACCAAGCGACTCTTGCCACACCCCCACCTCAATGAAGACTTTTACTTTTTTTGTGAAGCTTTTAAATCCCTCTGATTTCTGAAAAAGAGGGGGAAAAAATCACAGCGTTTGCACTTGTTGGAAAGACTACAAACCTTTGGTGTTTAGTTCAAAGACTGACAAAATATTCGTAATTGCCTAGGGGTTATAATTTTTCATAAGCACTGTGGCTATTTGTCTCCTAACCCCCACTTTGGGGAGGGAACATGTGTGCTGCCTACATTATCTGAACATGACATAATTGTCTTCACCCCCCTTTTCTCTTAGCTGCAGGAAAGAACAAACAGCTATGGGACTTTGCTGACACACGGGGGTGCTTTTTAGTTCAAAGGAGGTGGAGAGGGATTCTGTTCAGCTTATTGTTCATGGTTAAGGATTTTTTTAAGAAGAGACATCTTATGTCCCCCATGGGCTTTCCAAGACAATTCTGCTGGGGCGTGAGCTTTGGGGAGGTGCCAGGGGGTGGCTGGATACGCAGCGCCTGGAGAGCACCGTGTAGTTCTCATGTGTGCCCCGAGAGCCCCAGAGCAAGAGCACAGTTCTATCGAACACGCACCTCGTCTCCTCACACACGGCTCCTGGCACAGGAAGCCTGTCCTCCCAGAGAATTGTGAGTCCTATTTAATCCGAGTATTTGATTCCAGCGACGGAGAAATGTGGTCTGTTTTATATTTCCTGTCCTGTAGGAACATGCCAGGTTTTAAGCAGAGACTCACCCCCTAGTGGCTGACCCGCAGAGCTGCAGAACCAATGCGGACATGAAGGTCTCACACAGCTGGACCCCCTATTTCATAAGGAGATTTAAAAACAGGACATGAATGAATGTTAAATATTAAATAGGACTTTCCTAAGAAAATAAGCATATTGCTGAGAGCATATTGCCAAATACAAATGCTCACACACAACAGTCACAATATGGAAAGTCTATTTGGAGATGAGTTTGATGTTATGGGCCATTTAAAAAATCCCACATGTAATATATAACTTTATGTTATCTATAAAGTTCCACATTTAATATATAATAACTTTTTTGAGTATTTTTCGAGTTTCTGCTGTAGTCTTTATTGGACATAAGTATTTCAGGAAGATATTACTCAGTATTTACTTCATTGGGGCCGGGAGATCAGCTACATTTTACTGAAAAGTGTGCTAAGTTGTGAGCTTATCTTTTGCTACTCCGATGCACCCACCGGGACAACGAGGTTGGGGCCTCAGCTTGTGTTAGAACCGCAAATGGTCGGTGGGGTCTGAGAGTCGGGTCCGAGGTACAGTCTGTGAGGTTCTGTCCTTCACGCTTTGCAAGGAGAGTTTGTAACGGATCAAGTAGCACCGATGTTTTCTGGTTTGTGTCCCCCCTATAGTGCAACACAGCTACCTAACGGGGGAAAGTTAGCATAAAAATCACTAGAAACAATTACACTTCTAGGAGCAGAGAATGCATGATTGCTCACAGGGCTCGGTGTCTGACACCCAGCATGGATTCAGTGCTGTAGTGGAGATCACACAGCTAGGAAATGACGGTGTGAAGACTAGAACCAAAATTCTGCTAAATTCTAGGTAATTAGAAGAAATAAGATATACCTTACATTTAGAGCATATGGGTTTCCTTATTTTTGTAACAGTCATTGAAAAGAGATACAAAAAAAATCACATACTGTTCTAGAAAATATATGAGCTAATGCATTTCTAAAAGAAAAAAAAAGGCAGATTTTTTTTTTTGTTAAGCACTCCATTTTGAATTGGTACATCTATTTTTTAAACAAGAGGCTCCCCTATAATTTAACCAGAAATCATCTTCAGTCTTGTAGAATAAATTCTCAGTGAATAATGTATTAGTACAAAATACTGTTTCTCATGGGTGATGATGCCCATTTCCTGAGGGCCTGCAGGCCCCAGGCGTGCTGGTGGGGTGCCGGCAGGAGGCCTCTCAGACTGTGGGAGCAGCAAGCCCCTGAGGCGATGCTGGGAGAGGAGGAGGAATGGGGTGAGGCCTTTGGAGGAGGGGCGCCTCCTAGCTGGACACCTTACCTACAGGCTTATGTTTAAGAATCTATAGCCAGGAGCTGTGCGCTTCCCAGGAGGAGAGCTGAGACGGCAGGCACTCCTCCAGCAAGTCCCTGCTCCTGCACCTCAGGGGTGCCCGCCAGGCCCCGGGGCCTTCAGAGAGAAGGGTGCCCTCTACCGAGCGCCCCGTGTCCAGGGCGGAGGCTGGGGCGGACCCATGGCCGTGAGCCCAGCTCTTCCATCTGGCAACAGGGTTTTGTCAGAGAGGGATTGCTCCAGACTTCAGGTTTAAACATGAAGGGTGGCATTGCCTTGCTGGGCACGGAGGCCCTGGGCGGTTCTCAGGGCCACACTAAGGTCTGGAAGCAGCTCAGTGGACTGCTCCCTGGAAAACAGTTTTCCCTGGAAAAAGTGCAGGCCCGCTGCTTCCCACACTCAACAGCAGGGGAGGGCGTAGTGGGGGTAAAAAAAACCCAGCATTTTCAAAGGGGAGACTGCCTGGTTCATGTCAAGATGACAACGGAAAAAATGAGAGAGGCCTCCGTGCACAAACCCTCTGCTCGCTGCAGTGCGGGAGGGACTGGAACAGGGGATGTCTGTCTGTCTGGGCCTAATGCAAACACACAGCTGCGGATGCCTTTCCGATTAACGAACAAAGCCCTCTACTTTCCAGACGGGGGTCAAAGAGCCGCCACTTAAAATGCAATCTTAATGACCAAGAGGAAAAGTTCCAACCAGAGGCCACACACTAAATTGCTCAAAAGATGTAAAAAGCAGAGATAAAGGAATCAGACGCTGTTAACAATCCCACTGGCTTTTAAAACTCACGCTGAGAAAGGCCTGCGTTAGTCAGATGGCACTTCCCCCTCCGAAACTGGCTTTTCTACCATATTTGGTGCGGAGGGAGACAGAGCCCATGCTTCGCAAGTTAATTAAAATCGGAAAAACACCCTTTAAAGCTGCTGGCATGCTCATGCTGTCTAGACCGAGAAGGGAAGCGTCCGGTGAAGTTAGAAGTTCAGGAATGGGAATGACTGAGCAACGTTTTCCGCAAACCAGCATCTGGGTGAGACATCATCCGTGAGGTTCCTGACGCTGGTCCAGGAGCCCGCCCTGCTCGCTGCAGCTGTGGGAGCCCCTTTTCTGTGTGTGAAACCCACGCTGGGTTCCCAGGCTTCAGTGAATCTATTGCGGGTCTAGCTGTCACTGGGGTGGTCTTAGAGGGAAAACCTTTTCTTTGTAAGGTCGGGAGAAAATAAACAACGGAATTGAACTCCAGATGCTCACTTCCCGGTTTGAGACTAGACAGGAAAGATGTTCTGCAGAAAATCAGTATCCCTTTCCAAAAAATCTACCTTTTCGGACTCTGATTTTAAACTTGCAGGGTTTAGAATCCATAAGGGGAGAGGACCTCAACCCTGTCCTGCCCTGGGAACTGATGACAGGGGATGGAACACAGCAGTCGAGATAATCATAAAAGCTTTATGACTCGTCATTTAGATGGTTTTTTAAAATTGGTGAGGACAAGAATAAGCAGACTCTGCCTCGGCCATGCAAACAACATTTTAAAATTGAAATTATCCATCTCTGCAGGTCTACAGACCTTCCCTTCAAAACCCTTTGTGTTAACTAACATTTAAAGATATTCCAATAAATATAAAAGCAGCAGAAACATTTAACAAAAAGATATGTCCTCCAAACATTAGTGTCATTTAAAAGTCAAACATATTTCAGTTGGAAACTATATGAACTCCATATATACACTTACAAAATATTCAACTTTCTAATGTAACAGGAAAATAATGTTATGATGACTGACTTATATCTATCAGTAAAAAGAGAAGAGAAAAATATTGAACTTGTCACTCAAGCTAAATTAACAACGTGGATGCTTTAGGGAATACTATTTTTACTACAAAAGTGGAATTAAGACAAACATAATTTGCATTAGTTTTAGTCACAACAATAAATTCAGCATAAATTAACATGTGAAGAATGAAAACAAAGAAAGATTTCAGCATATCCAAAAATATTAAATTGTGTTACTTGGTTTTATTTTTCTGCAAAGTTCCAAACCAGAGAGAGATCTAGGAAATAAAAGAAGCTAAGAGTAGATGATGATAAACTAGCTTCATCTTGTTTTGTAATTCAGACCCCAGTAAGGACATGATTTAGTCTAATGAGCTGCTTGTGTGACCATAAATAAATTTATCTCAGGACCGTGCTTTGTAAAGGGACCGAAAACACCAAGTGACGTAAGAGGTGGAGTTTAAAGTTAATTGCAAACTAGAACAGGGGTCTTAGCGTAAGTGGTTACAATAAGGGAAGTCACTGGAAAACATATTACTTGTCCCGAGTAAGAATGAGATTATTTGCTCTTTACTTAGCATGTTTGCAAAAGGACTTGACTTATTTCTTTATCAAAGGGAATAACGTGAGATGACTATCATTCACGAGTCCCCTTTTCCACTCCATTTCTAAACGCTGCATGTGGCTAACTGGGGCACTTTGTCCCCTTGAAGACACACGTTTCCCCTGTGAGGCCATGATCCTCACGCATCACTGGGCTTTCGCACTAACTGCGAGGGCCACGCGACATCGGTGTAAGTGTGTCAGCTTCCTGGGGGGACACGTTGCCACCACAGAGTGTCATGTGCAGAACAGGAAGTGAGAGGAAACGGCGTGAAAGTCACCGTTCTTTCAACAGTGACTGAGGGAACGCAACAGAGAAAGTCTGACCACCCGCCACAGCGTCGGGGAACTGCCATTAGAGAGAGCAAACCCCCTTCCTGTCTGTGAAAGAAGTTTCGTCAGGACACAAACGGCATTCACTCTTCATTTCCCAGCATTCCAACGTTCTCTGGTCACCTAGACCAACATCACTTTTAATAGGAGGAGAGCTGCTCTCCAATGACTCAGGCCTCCCGTGGAGGCTCTGGGTTGTAAAAAGTACGATGCACATGGTTTCTAAGAAGACTTGGGAACAGGGGGCTAAATAACAAGCTTTGTGTGTATAACATTGGGTTTAACCCAATTCTAACAAATTTGCTTACAGTGTTAGTAAGTCAATATTGTGCTCATGCATTTAGTTGTTTGCAGAGCAAATGGGAAACACTTATTTCTAGTGATGCGATGATGCCTTCAATGGGACGGAACAGGAGGGTGAACACACAAGGAAGAAATGTATGGTAATTTGAAGGCGCTTTAAGGACACAGGAAGAGGAGGCATTTAAAATATGAGATGCTCAACCCGAGCTTAAACTGTCATCCTCATTTGCCTCTAACATGTCATTGGTATTCAGTAACTAATTTTTATAACAGGTCTTGTGTTAAACATAGAAAGCTGTTCCTGATCCAGAGACAAAGAGCTGAAAACCATTAGAATAAAGCAGTAGTGTTTTCGCCAGCTTTACTGAAGCATTATTGATATAAAATTGTATGCACTTAAAGTGCACATATGATGATTTCCTATACACATACACTGTGAAGTGGTTACCTCGGTCACGTTAAGTAATGCATCCATCCCCTCCTGGTTACCTTGTGTGCATGGTAAACACACCCAGGCTCTAGTCTCTGGCACATTGCAAGTGTCAATGCCGTGTTACTACCTGTGGTCCTCACTTTGCTCCTGTGGCATTCTCAGGGTCCAGGAAGCCCCAAATCCACACTATTAATGGGCGAAGCTTGACCTAAAACTAGTCTGTTGGAACATTTCATAAAGTTAATTTAGAGAAAGTTTTCTTTTTTAAAGGAAGTCGGTGCAAAGACCAAAGGAAGGAAGTCATGCAATCTTCTTACACAGGCTTCCATCTCATTAACACTTTCAGATCTTTCCTGGAAAAACAGTCCACTTAGGGCGTCAGGTATGCTTAGAGAACAAAGAGTGTAATGCCTGGCCCCTCTGCTGTGTCACTGCTCATAAGAATATAAACCAGTGTGGGTCCCCTCTCAAGCACATCTTTCTGAACACCATTCGAACAGGCCTGCTCATCTGCCTGAGGTCCACGTTTGGCATTCAGCCTCTATGCTCACTAAGTATAAAGGAATGACTCTTCAAACGTTTAGACGGCATTTCTTCCCAATATCCTCATATATCTGTTTCAAACGTGAAGGACGAACTAGAACAGCTTGCCTGCTAAAAATTGCAATAAAACAATCATCCCTTCTTTTATGAGCTGTGGACCCATTGGGTAACTGTCACACGAAGTCAGAGTGAACTTTTAAGCTTCTTGAATCGATGGAGGGTGCGGCACAAGGTCGTGAAGGTCGCAGCTGCACACGTGAATGGGCACAGGGATGGCAGCGATGGCAGGGGGCTGGGGCGTCTACAGGTTCTGAAGCTCTCCTGGGAGCTGTTACTCACCCCGCTAAGCCTGTAAACCCCAAATACTCAGCACAGACCTGAACCGTTATCTCTTCAGCTATGTGGGGGGATGGGGAAACGGGAACTTAAAAAGGAGACTTCATGGTTGTATGTGAAAAGCTCAGGACCCACGCAAGGCCTTTTGGTGCCAGGCAGCAAAGCGTGGCTGTTAACCGCTTACCTGCTGCAGGCAGGCCGCTTCAGAGGACACTTTAAGATCTTGGCTCTGAGAAAATAAAATGAAAGTTCACTTTTCACAAAAATACAAATACTGGACAGCAAGGACACCGTTCATTGTTTGCAAAACTTTTTGCAGATATTTAGAAACTTATTTATTCACGGCTGGCCAGCTAGCATAGTAATCCTCAATCCGAGGCTGCATTTTACCACAACCACAGCTCATGCCTGCAGAGCTCGGCCCAGGTTTTATTTTGGCAACCCCTACGCTGATTCATTGGTAATAGCTGCTGAAACAGTCTAAAATTTGCGTTGAAGCAAATTTGGGGCCATTTTAAGCCCCAAATGGTCATGATTCATATTTTTCATGTGTTTTTTACTTCGGTCTTACCAATATTTGTTTAAAAAAACACACCTTTGTTTTGTAATTTGGAAAACTCTTCACATCCATATGGCACATCCAACATATGGTCATTCCATGTTGACCTACTGCAGCCCCACGAGCTGGCAGTGAGATTCTGTATCTGCAACGAGTGTCGCTAAAGCTTCCCCAGGGTTCTGGACGGGGGTTATGTTGCCAAGAGCACCTGAGATTCCCCTGAATGTCTCAAAGAGGTTAATAAATCCGGACCATCTTCTGAGGCCCTGACACCATTATCTTTATAGTTCAGTGCTCCCATCTGCTGTTGGAGCAAATCACAGCCATTGGGTTGAGAGGCTTATTTTCAATGGCACAATTAATAAATAAGTTTCCGTGTTGTGTGATTTTCATCGGTATTAAATCCTTACTCTATATAAAATTCAAGTACTTCCTGGCCTTAAGAGAAGTTTGCTATGCTGTGCCAATGTGATGTTCAGAAACAGATTTGGTATTTCACGCAATCTCTTACTACTTAGCAAATTAGGTAGGAAAAATAAGATATTCTTGGTACCTAAATTTGTGGATTTTTTTTTTTTTTTTGCATAAGCAAGTTCATAAGAAGATACACTTAATGAAATGGATAAATTATTTGTTTCAAACCAGCTCTACTTTGGCTATTGGAAACAGTGAAAATCACATTTCAGCAAAACATGAACAAATGTCACACCATCTTACCTGTTTTCCAGTTATTGATGGAGGATGCTCCCATCTCGGCCAGTCCTACGCGGATAGAGATGTCTGGAAGCCAGAGCCATGCCAGATATGCGTGTGCGACTCAGGATCTGTTCTCTGCGATGACATAATCTGTGATGACCAGGAATTGGACTGTCCCAACCCGGAGATCCCGTTCGGAGAGTGCTGCGCGGTGTGCCCTCAGCCTCCGACCTCTGTAAGTGGAAAGCACAGCGTCCCTCCCCCCGGTTTGTATGTAAGCACATGGCTAGTTCCTATATCCCAGGACGTGAAAAGGAGTCTGTCCAACAACCCTGTTAGCGTTACACGTAAAAGGTGGACGCTCTGGTTTAAAGCCAGAGACTGGATGTGATTTGGGATAAGAAACAGACGTGCAAACTGGGACAGACTTCGTGGGAAAGTAGCTCCTACGTCTTTTTAACCTGTACCTTCTCCATTCATTAGCCTACGCGCCCTCCGAATGGCCATGGACCTCAAGGCCCGAAGGGAGATCCCGTAAGTAAACACCCTTCAGTGGAATAACATTAGCTTCTTGAGTAGTTTGCTTAAAAAAAAAAAAATCTAATAGCCTTTGTATAATTGAACTTCCATCGTTTATACATTTATTTGGTAGCACGTATTTCAATAATGACACAAAATAACTCAAACTAAGATTCCATGATTGTCCTTGAGGAATGAAGTTTCCCAAACTTTATGTAGTGTCCTCATTCCCATTAACAGTTTCCAAAATAAAGCACAGGTCAATATACAAAAGCATAAATGGCACTGGAATTACTCATAGGATTTCCTTTAAAAGGTATATTTTCCCCCCAAAAAATGTATTACTTATATTGATTCCTCAATTTATAAAGCAGAGAAGCTACTACTTGATAATGATTCTGAGTCATTAGGATTTTTCACTGTTTCATTCGTTTTTATATGATTTTTAGGGCCCTCCGGGTATTCCTGGGAGAAATGGCGATCCTGGGCTTCCCGGGCAGCCAGGCATCCCCGGTTCTCCTGGTGCCCCCGGAATCTGTGAATCATGCCCTACTGGTGGCCAGGTAATACATGTCTGGACAAAAAGGTTCCCCTGGTTAAAGCTCGCTCCTCATTGCCTTTTCTTTAGCCTACATCACATTTCTCTCCGGTGGGCTCCTTATCTCTGTTCTCTGATTTTACATATTTAACAAATTCTTATTTAGTGCTTATAAGTGCTGGGTACTTTCCTAAATGTTCTATAAACATTTACTCTTCCTCATTATGCTAATGCTATTACTACTATATCGCTACACAACGTCCCCTCTTCTCAGCACGCATAAGCCATATGCACTCTGTGTGAGAAACGAACCATCAACTGCCAAAAGAATTAGCGAGAGAATTTAAGAATCACTGCAACTGAGCCGATTTCGCTAATCACCCCAATGGCAAAGCTTCCAGACGTTTGGATGAAAAGCAGTTGAGCTGTGAACATTCCTTATTGACTTCAAGTCAACAGGGTTATGTTCCTCTTGAAAAGCAGGGCAAGCAACTAACTCTGCACGTAAAGCAAATAACCAAGCACCCGTCCTGCCGTGCTGGAGTAAGGAGAAATTTACAAACACTACGTACACAAACCACTATGAGTTTTTAAAAATTATTTTCAAATATCGATTAGCAAGAAGCAAAGGATAGCACCTAACGTATTCTTACCCTGGTACCAAACAGAACCCATTGCTAAACCTGCAATTCAACATAGACTGATCTCCAAAGAAATTCAGCCAACACACGCGCCTTTCTCTCATTTTTGGGCTTATTTTCTACGCAGATGTTTGTTTTGGGGTGAATCTGCTTGGCATATCAACCCAAAGCCAGGGGAGAGATATTACTTGTGTCATTAACTGTTGGGAAAACAACTTGACTTCTCCATTTTTCTGCTCCAAACGAGAAGTTCAGATTATTCATCCTTGGAACACTCTTTTGGCCTCAACCAGACTCTGCCCCTGTGTTTCTAATGCTGTGAATGTCACTGAGAAATGCTTCGGGGAAGAGCATGGAGGAGCAGGTTATGTGGTATTGCCATTGCATGCAGTTAATTAAAGGATTACAAAGCAACTCTTTCTGTAGAACATAAAGCTATAGAGAGACAGGCTAAGCAAGATCATGAAACAATACATACCACATCCTCTGGCACGCGGGGAGGTTCTCTCCGTGGATAGCGGGTGTTGCGTGCGCTGCTTCTAAATGCTTTTGAAAAGAACTGCGATCTATATATCAAAATGATTGTCTCTGTCTGGTCTTTTTGCTACAGAACTACTCTCCCCAGTTTGAGTCCTACGATGTCAAGTCCGGAGTAGGAGGAGCGGGTCTCGCAGGCTATCCCGGGCCAGCTGTACGTACAAGGGTTTCTCGGCGTTGTAGAGCATCCTTTAGTCTCTGATAAATCTTGAATGGTTGTTCTTCCAGTGATACGGTATTACAGCATCATTGTATACAGTAGCTTGTTCCCTATGAAGGATGGGGAGGGAGATGGTAGGATAATCATAATCCTCTATCCTAGCTCCCTTTTTCCTTACCTTCTCGTTTCTTCCTTTTTGACCATTCATTTCTGTCTTATAGAACCACTTACACCAGGCCCACCTGCTTTCATGATTTGGTCTCACACTCATATATTCCTCATTTTAACCAAATTGTCACTGCTACTTTTCCTCTCTCTCATCTAAGTTTTTCAGAAGCTTCTTTTATTGTCTTTTCATTAATTAAATGCTACTTTCTAGATGACATGTTGAGTGATGAATATCCAATATCCCAATCTGTCTCAACTCATATCCTGGAATCAAATACAATTATTTACAGGATTCATCCCATCTTTAAGTTCATGTACCATAATGATAGGCTCCTCACATTGTACCCAAAGCGTTTCTTTCAATGTAAATGACCTAGTGTTTTGAAAGAAGAAAATAGCAATAAGCATTGAGCTCTGGGCACGTGCCCATGATGCATGGTGTCCCATGCAAATGACTGTGCTGTGAAGAGCCTATCAGGAGGAGCAACATTAGGTCAGGTGACCATTTCACTGAGCAAAAGACATAAGCGTAAGTGAAATGTAAGACTGGATTCCCAGGGATTATGGCACATTGTTGCCCAGATCATTGGTCCCCATATTTGTGACTTCTAAAATGACAAAATTTTAACTAATACATCCAAATGAAGTGGCTAAAGAAATACCATTAAAATTTACATAAGTTACAAAAAGAGACTTTTATAAATCTCTGAAATTTCAGGGGCTGTGATTTGTGTGTGTATGTCTCTTTCAAAGTCAGGGAATTATATTAACTATGTTAGCACCTGCTCTTACTCACCTACATTTATATTATGAACCCTATGTTTAAATCAGATATGTAGTTTTTACTTAAAAAAACAAACACTGAAAAGCCACTACTTATTAATATTCCAGAAAAGTAATCACAAGAGAAAATTTAATGACAAACTGTGGTTTTATAAATTTATTAACAGTCTTTAAAAATAGCAGGTTACAACACTGAATGTTTTCTAGTTTAATCTGAAAAAAGTGATAAGTCAATTGATTAAAATTGTAATTCATCATTGTCCCAAATATGGATGATTCTCAGAAGCACACCTAAATCTCCATGTCTACATGACTCAGTGATGCACGGAGAACTTTGGGGGTGATTTACACTGTTGTTTTTAGAAATGAGGTTGTGTAGAATGCAGATAACTACTTTTCTGCAATGAGTGGGGCTTCCAAGCAGAAAAATAAAAATAAAATGTTTCTTGTTCCACCATCCTAATGTTGAAGGGATTTTCATAGCATTTCACTGCATTTTTCCAGATTTTAAATCCCCTTTGGGGGGTTTCAGGCCAACAAATTTAAATATTTATCAATAATTGTTGTTGATTTGGTGGGAATTTCATTTAGAGTGATATTTTTGTAATATCTTTGTTGTAAATATAATAAAATTAAGCCTATCCATGAATAGCTATTATATGGGTAGCTATTATGTACTAATTGTTCACATTTTTAAAGACACGGTTATTCCTATGCAATGGCGTCTCTTTGATGCTTGCGTAAAGTGTATTTCAGATGCATTTATTTTGTGCTTATTCTTTAAATTTGCATTCCAGGGTCCCCCAGGCCCTCCCGGCCCCCCTGGTGTATCTGGTCACCCCGGCTCCCCTGTAAGTATGGCCATAGCAGTGCTTCTCTTCATGCATGTTCTGTAAGTCAAGGTAACACAGACCCTGCCATCATTCCGCCACGCCAGCATGCATAGTTCCACTGCAGCAGAGAAGTCGCAACCAAGAAACTACCATTCCTGCAAAGATGTTCAATTCCTTCCCACAAACAACTCTTAGCAATCAGAACTTGGTCAAATTAAACCACATGTTTAACTTGCATGTCATACGACTCAAGTTTGAAACAATTCGGTTTCAGTGGAATTGAGTAGATGAAATGACTGTCTTCAATGTAAGTGAATCGTGTGAAGATTAAGTTACTTTAGAGAATATTTACACATTATTCTACTCACTAGGGTTCTCCGGGATACCAAGGCCCCCCTGGTGAGCCTGGGCAAGCTGGTCCTTCGGTGAGTAACGATCACATCTACATTTAATAAACTGAAAACTCTGTATAGAAACCACCTTCATTTTCTAAAACTTAACCATAGGTTCCTACAAAGTATAGACTAAGTTTATGCTTTCAACTTACAATAATAAATGGTGTTTTTATGATAGTTGAATGGGTTTCACAGACCTTTTGGACCCTTTTAATGGTTTAAATATCTAAGAGACACTGTTTACTCTAGGAGTTCTCTGGCTAATTAGAAATTACAATAATCCACTTCCTAGTGCAATTATAAATCTTCCATCTCTTAAACATAGATTTAATCTTCCTATAGCCACTCAGTTCACCTTCATATCTACTCTTCTGCTATATGATTTGTAAAACTTAATTTAGTAGAAATAAACATAATCTAATAGGGTTCTCCAGGAAAACATGCTGTGTAAATAAGTAAGGTGAAGTTATTTTAATATTTCAAAGTATTTTGAAATACCTATATATTTAAAATTCAATATCTCAAAAATGGAAAATTGTATCAAAATTTATAAATACGCACATGTGATATAAAACATAGATGCATGATATTTTTAATTTGCATAAAAAGTAAATTTAACAAAGGGGACTGGGGGGAAAGAGACTCCTGCAATAAAGTCAACATTAAAAAATGTTTAATTTTTTAAAAATAAGTTGAACAAACAGTAAAAACTGGATACAGTACAGGTATAATATTAACTCAATTTGTTATTTTCTTGATAAAAGTACTGAGAGTATTTTCATAAAGGAGGTTTCTTCCACTAATGCATACAATATGTAATAATTAATTGACTAACAGAAAAATCTACGGATTTATTTACTTTTAATTTCCTTATTTTTAGGGCCCTCCAGGACCTCCTGGTGCTATTGGTCCAGCTGGTCCCGCTGGAAAAGATGTAAGTTTTTAAGGACTGAATGGAGATACAGCAAAATTCAACTTGGAATATTTTAAGTAGCATGCACCATATGCCACAATTTCAGAGAGAAAAACCTTACTCAAAAATCACCTTAATGACATTTTAGCTCATATTGATCTTTGAATATCTAAGGTTAATCGTACTTGCATAACTACATATACCGCTTGTTAAATTCTAAACAGCAGAACCCCCAAATGTCCATCAAGAAGACTCACCCAATGACTGTCACTTAATGGGAGGAGAGAGAAGTTTCTTCTCTATCAGTACTTTATGAATTTCAAAACTTATGAACACCTTTAATATCATGCTACTCTTCCTTTCCCATTTAATTTCCAATTGCAAGTTCTCAGTGGATTGGGAGAAGGTCATACTATGTCAGTGGTGGGAGATGCCGGCATTACTCATAAGTTTACATTGAGGTGGGAGAATCCCACCTCATTTCTTCTACTACGAAAGCTGACCTCAGCGTTATAGGTTCAGCGCAACCATTGTCATGCGTTCTTGGTGAAAAATTGCAAATGAGTCAGTTTGTTAATTGCCTACAATGTATTTGTCACTTACACTGTGCACTTCTCTCCCTAGGGAGAATCTGGACGACCCGGACGAACAGGAGAGCGAGGACTGCCTGGCCCCCCAGTAAGTCATCAGCAGCCCTTGATTGAACTGGAGCAATCACAGGCTCTTCACTTGAAAGTTGTTACCTAATTACATGGAACTGACCTTAACAACAGAAGGCATTTCACTACTGGGCCGTGCTTCTCGTTGAAGATCCATTAAAATCTCTCCCACTCATCGGTTTTAGGGTATTAAAGGCCCCGCTGGCATGCCTGGATTCCCTGGTATGAAAGGACACAGAGTAAGTAGAGTCTCTACATCGACTACGAGCTGCTTCACTTTGTCAGTGTTATTTGCCGAACCAATATCACCGACTATATGCCCCAAACGATTGACTCTAACAACAAACTAGTTATTTATACAAAGTAGTGAAGCTAAATTTAAGTGTATTTAAGTAAATTTAAGACTTGGGAAAGAATAATTTAGTTTTCTTATCCCAACTGTCAAAAAACATAAAATATATTATAATAGTTATGCATATTTATTGTCTTAATATGACTTACAGATAGAATTAAGCAAGTTTATTCTATGCAAAAGATTAGGTTTAACCAACTGAGCCAAAAATATACCAACTTACTGTAACTAAAATCTATGAAACAGATATTTGCTGCTCTAAAGTTAAGGCAGCTTCTACATTGGACTCAATTATACATTCTAATTAGTTCAGATTTTTTTCTATTGTAAATCAGCATCAAATGTCTTCAGTCTATTCGAAGGAGTTTTAAATTATTTAAGTCAATGTTGAACATATTGTTAGGTGGAACACTAGCAATCAAAAATCAATGTAAAGTTTTCAAGCATTCTGCATGGTTAGCAGATTTTAACACGTTGACTCTTTTTATCCATTTCCTAGGGCTTCGATGGACGGAATGGAGAAAAGGGTGAAACGGGTGCTCCCGGGTTAAAGGTGAACCACAGCAAAATCCCACTTTCCTGAGCACATTCCTGGGCGCAGTGCAGCTCCGCTTAAGATCTCCGCTGGGAGGGTGGGGGTAGCCTTTTCCGAAATTCACCGAGTTCTGCGTTGTAAGAGCTGCGTACCAGTGACGAGCCGAGAAGCTCTATTAACGCTCCCCCGAGAGCTGAGGTCTTGGACTGCCTCAATTAGAAATGAGGGAACATCCCTGAGAAACTCATGAGTTACTTCTAGTAAACCCACACGTTTTTAAAATACAGAGAGTGGTATTTCTGGTAAAGAAAAAAGTGTCACAGAAACTTGATATTGTTAAAATGTGTGTTTTTTCCCTTGGGTTCCATAATGTTTTTCACAAAACGCTATGTTTAAAGAACTGGGCCCTCCCTCCCTGTTGCACGGATGGTAACATGTTGTGTGTTCCCAGGGTGAAAACGGCCTTCCCGGTGAAAACGGAGCCCCGGGCCCCATGGTAATCCTTCCTTACCACTTCTGCATCTTACGTGAACCTCCGTCTAACCCCAGCCCTGCCTTGCTCCCTCCGCCCCTGCTTTTACACTGTCAAGTTCAAAGTGTAACCGTCCTTTCCATGTCATTCTGCAGGGTCCCCGAGGGTCTCCTGGAGAGCGAGGCCGGCCGGGACTCCCTGGAGCCGCTGTGAGTACCTTTGCCCCAGCTCTCTCTCTCTCTCTTTCTCTCTCTCTCTCTCTCTCTCTCTCTCACCCGGAGCCACAGGGGCTCAGGGGCTCAGCCAGGGCTCGGCTGTGACAGCTGCACTCAGAGTCACCCTGTGACACCTGAGCCATGACTACAGGGAAACGGGTGTTTTTTAGTGATTGTCCCTCCTGAGGATGTTTTTTAAGTGTTCACTTTGCATATGTTATCAAAGCCATTAATTCACATTCAGACTGTAAAATACACACACCAATCATTCTACACTAGATCATTGCTATATATATATGGGATTTAACAAGTTGGCTCCAAAATATATATAATCAGTCAGTAGGTATTCATGTACTTAAAGAAAAGTTAACTCAATTGAGTCAGAATTTTAATCTAAATGTTGCTTGTCACCAGTTGTTCAGAATCAGAAGATACTTAGACAAACTTCTCTTTCTAGGGGGCTCGAGGCAACGATGGTGCTCGAGGAAGCGACGGACAACCAGTAAGTAGCTGTCACCGGGCCGGACTTGCCTGGGGAAGTGAGAGTGAGGGGTGTGGGATGTTGGAGCCATAGGGATTGTAGGCCCAAACCCAGCATTTTCATAAACATCGGACCCAAACGGGCACTAAACCCAGACGTCAAATCTAGGAACAGTTCCCCTAGAAATGCTAGACTCATTCATTCTGATGCTCCCTGTTATGCTTGGCCACTTGCTACCGTCTGCGCAGTGCTCCCAATGTTAGCTAACAGTCAGTACTGGACACGGCCATTGAGACAGATCATAATGTGACCTCTGGTTTCTAAACGAGTGCTCAGGGCTAAGTACCCCACGTAAAGTCACAGAATTTGGGGCAGAAATCAGGAGCGGGGGCGGGGGAGGACCCAAATTGCCCAACTTCAGGTTTCACCCCTTTTTAGTTTGTCGCATTGTCCTTCCACATGCGGTTCATCCATGAAGGACCCCACTGCCTCCCGTGCACACTGTCTCTGTGCTGTGTGCGCTCACACGTTGCTCCCAGCAGTGTTAGCTCCTGATGACTTGGCTCAAAGTTCTTGAGATGGTACTTAATCCTTGCAGGGCCCGCCCGGTCCCCCCGGAACGGCAGGATTCCCCGGCTCCCCTGGTGCTAAGGTAAATGAGCATCTCTACCGAAGAGGAGGTACCGCCTGGAGGTCGTGGCACTGCATCTTGAAAGACTTCTTGTAACCAGTCAAACAGATATCTCCTATCTGAACGAGCTACAACTCCCTCTTCCTTTTTAAATCTCGGGGGTGATACTGCTTGCTGACACACACCTGTCACATGTCCAGCTTATAACACTTCCTCCAAGCCTGGTCTCCTTCGTCACCCTGTGCCTGAGTCCCTTTACTGTTTCTGATCCCAAGTGTCTTACACCCGGTGCCCCACCACCCTCAGACCCTGCCGAGGCCACCTCTCTTCCCGGCCGCTTTCGGGGACACAGCGATAACACAGTCACACGCACAGCTCCATCTTCTCTGCCTCTGCGATGAGGATTCAGGGAGAGAATACGTAGCCGTCCTTCAGCTAGTGTCCGCATCGCCACCCTCCCCACCGGAGAGAGGGTGTGAGGGGGGCGGGAAGGAAACTGGCTGAGCGATGGGATGGGGCAGGGAAGCTGACCATCAGGGCTCTCCCGCAGGGCGAAGTTGGACCCGCAGGCTCTCCTGGCTCCAACGGCTCCCCGGGACAGAGAGGAGAACCGGGACCTCAGGGACATGCTGGTGCTCCAGGCCCTCCGGTGCGTGCAGCCCTGGCCCGAGGGGGCAGGCGCCCCTACTTCCTGGGAGCGTGTGTTCCAGTGCTGCCGTCCGTGGAAATTACTGGTGGGGGTGGGGGTGGGGGTGGGGGTGGGAGTCTTGCTTAGGGCTCCGCAGTAAGTCTGCTGTGAAGAATGCGGATTTGATTGGCGCTGACATGGCCGTTTGTGAGGTTCGCACTCTTCTAGAACTGACGAATTCGATGTTTATCTGACAGAGCGAATTGGAAGCTAGTTTTCTGATACTTCAAAGCCTACGCCCCAACCTAATGGCTGATAAAAGATTCAGAGAAGAAACCAGACTGAACCTATTCCATCTGTTGATTTAATTATTGAGAACGAGTGCCTGTTACCTGTGGTTTATCCAGGGGATGGTGACAGCTAGCCTACATTTTGTGTGTGGCACTGTACTTGGAGGAATCACCTAATCTCTATAAAGCACGACACCCACCAGCAAGCTTAGCGTACACATCTGTGCACACCGTCTCCCGTGGCCGCACTATTTGCATTGTCACTAACATGCCTTCCTCCCCCGCCCCCCAGGGCCCTGCTGGGAGCAATGGGAGTCCCGGTGGCAAAGGTGAAATGGTAAGATGCCCCCTCTCCCTCCTCGCACCCCCACACGCACTATTTTGCATGACAAGACATCTGTGATGTTCAAGGGGAGCAAGTTCAAGTGTGACTAAGACGAGTCTTCTTGGGTTGTTTCTAGGGTCCCGCTGGCATTCCCGGGGCTCCTGGCCTGTCCGGAGCCCGGGGTCCTCCAGGCCCGCCCGGGACCAATGGTGCTCCTGGCCAGCGAGGTGCTGCCGTAAGTTCCTCTCCCCTTTGTGGCCTGGGAGGTGGGGTTTTGTTCTCACGACAAAAGCACACATGCAACCTTTTTATTCTTGTTGCGTTCATGCTGCTTTCCCCACATTTTATAAGTGAATGCTACTGGGGATGATTTCATTAGTCTACCCCCCCACCCCATTTTTAAACCAAGATCTTGTTCCCTTAGGGCGAACCCGGTAAGAACGGTAACAAGGGAGACCCTGGACCACGCGGGGAGCGCGTAAGTACCTCCCCCAGACCCAGGTGGGAGGTGGACAGGCCGCGGTCTGCCATCTAACGCGGCCCCCTCGCGGGCATCCTTCATAGGGGGAAGCTGGTGCCCCCGGGATCCCAGGCACGAAGGGTGAAGACGGCAAGGATGGTTCGCCTGGAGAGCCCGGCTCCAACGGACTCCCGGGAGCCGCGGGCGAGAGGGTATGTCTCCCACGGGCTTCGCCAACACGAGGCACCGTCACCCACGCACAACTCGGCCCGCGGGGTGAGGCCGCCTGGCTCCTCCTCGGGGGAGTGCCACCCCCCATGCTGTCCGGAAGCATTTCACAGTGGGAGGATGTCTCTGCGGCCGCTCAGGGGCCAGGAGACGTTCTCTGCTTTGGACTGAAATTCTCGCCTCTCCCGGCCTCCAGGGCGCACCCGGATTCCGAGGACCTGCTGGACCCAATGGCCTTCCCGGAGAAAAGGTGGGAACCCCAGTTCCTAGTCTCTTACATGCTAGGACTGCACTGAGGAGTCCCCATTGCTTCCGGACAGCTCCCCGTTAATTAGAGCTTAAACCTCTGAAAGAAATGTAACAGTTTTCAAAGCACAGTCACCCCCTGCGCTTCCAACCCCTGGTCGCCACCTTTCTACCTTCGTGACCCAAACAAGTCCCTTCGCGATGACAGCCCTTGACCTGACCTGTCAGTGGGAACGTCACCTCAGCCACATTGCAGAATAAGATAAACTAAAATGCTTAGAAGTTCTTTGAAAACGTTCAAGTGCTAGACAAATATGATTTCATACCAACGAAGATAGTTAACTTTTATATGCACAGATATATAAAGTTAAGTTCACTAAATATTGATTTTTGAGCATGTGATATTCATCCACGTTGCCTTAAGATACTTCCAGTAGGAGAATCCGAGCTCATGGTTAGCAGTGATTTTATGCTGAGCAGGTCAGCAACAGGCAGCTCTCTTTATGCGACCAGAGGGCCCTGGTCAGGCGGCTCAGGGGGTGGAGGTTGCGGGTTTGATCCTTGGTCTGGACACGTAAGGGAAGCAATCAATCTCTGTTTCTCTCTCACATCTGTGTTTCTCTCTCCCCCTTCTTCTCTCTCTAAAAATCAATAAAAACATATCCTCAGGGGAGGATTAAAAAGAAAAAGGACCAAATGAAGTTCTCTAGTGGAAACCTAAACATTGCCCACGTCTAGGCGGATGCGGGCTCTTTCACTCACCTGCTCATCCATTTCGCCATTCAGGGTCCCGCTGGGGAGCGCGGTGGTCCAGGCCCCGCAGGGCCCCGAGGAGCCCCCGGAGAAGCTGGCCGAGACGGTGTGCCCGGAGGTCCAGGAATGAGGGTACGGAGGAGCACTGTTTACTGGGAAAATGCACAGGAGGAAGGCTCAGAGGCCTCTGGCATCAGGCTCCACCTATTCTACAGGCTCCTAACCAAACAAAAACACATTTAAAGGAAACTTAAGCTAATCTAGATGAGAGAGCAGACACAACAGAACACTTAACTAAAACACTGGCCTGGCACAAAAATGCATGCCACTGCGAAGCTACCTATGTGCGTGGGGATGTCGACATGGTGCAGAGGGACGCCGGTGTTTGAACCTCTGTTTAAAGCACCTCCGTGACTTTCCCATCCAGGGGGTGCCCGGGAGCCCAGGAGGACCAGGCAGCGACGGGAAGCCGGGGCCTCCGGTAGGTACACGTTACTTCCTGTTGGAGCCCCGGGGATGGCGGCACGCGGGGCACCTGCCCGCCGCACGCCTGTGGCCTGGCTGTGTGAGTTGTCTGTGTGGGTCATGTCTGTACTGAGCCTCTCCTAACGCGGCCTATTCTCATCAGGGACCTCAAGGAGAGAGCGGCCGCCCAGGTTCCCAAGGCCCACCCGGCCCGCGGGGTCAGCCTGGCGTCATGGGGTTCCCTGGTCCCAAAGGAAACGATGTGAGTCTGCCTGGGTGTCCTCACTGACTGTCTGCCCTTGGCCGTGTACCTCCGTGTGGGAGCAGGAGACGGCCAGGGTTCCATCTCTGCTCCAGAGCGCAGAACATTGCAAAGCAAAGTGCCTGGGGGAAGGGCGTTAAAGTGTGTTTTGGTCGAGTTCTGGGGACAGAGTGGAAACCTAGTTATAGAAAGTAGTTTTGGGTTGTAAATGTGTGTGTGTGAATATGTGTGTGTGTGAATATGTGTGTGTGAATGTGTGTGTGTGAATATGTGTGTGTGAATGTGTGTGTGAGTGTGCATGTGACTGTGTGTGTGAACATGTGTGTGCATGTGTGTAAGTGTGCATGTTTGTATGTGAATGTGTGTGTGACTGTGTGTGTGTGTGAATGTGTGTAAGAGGCAGGTCAAAACTCTGAGGGGACACCATGATGAGTTATTTCCTCTTTGGAATTGGTAAACTCGGGCCATTTCTTTAGGGTGCTCCTGGCAAAAACGGAGAGCGAGGTGGCCCTGGAGGTCCTGGCCCCCCGGTATGTAGCTTCCACCCCCTGCTCCCCCCCCCCCCCCCCCCCCCTGCAGGACTTACCTCCAACCCCATGACTTCTCTAACGCCTGTTTTCAGGGTCCTGCTGGAAAGAACGGTGAAGCTGGATCTCCGGGCCCCCCTGGACCGCAGGCAGGTGTACCCACAGCCTGCAGATGTGGGGTGGGCGAGGGCGGAGGGAAGACTTGGGGAACGGCACAGCCTCTGGCACTGGATCGTCACAGTTCTCCCAGCAATCATTCTGCTGCTTATTTAGCTGGCGGGCTGGCTGCTGGCACTGAGGAACGTGTGGATTGCAAGGTCTCTTGCGTCACTTCCACAGGCCAGAATCTTCCCTCCTTTCCCACGGCTCATTCCAAATGAAGCCACCAGCCTCTGAAGGGGAAACTCTGTGTTCTAAGTAGGAAAGATGTCTTCCCATGGAGGATCTCATCATGTTCTTTTCCCTAGGGGCCAGGTGGTGACAAAGGAGATGCAGGACCCCCTGGCCCTCAAGGATTGCAGGTAAGAATTTATTTAACTCGTCACTGGACACCTGCTTTTAATCAAGTACTCTGGTAGCTATTGTTATTTTTTTTTTTTTGTGACACTAATAGATCATAATTTATCTTAAGCTTAAAATTTGCGGGTCTTTAGTCTTCTATCTGAAATACAATGATAGGCAATGTGAATAGACAGGCATAATTCCAATAATTTCTATGTCTAGTCCAGAATGAGTATTACTAATTAAAAATTTTTAATATTAACAATGATAAAATAAGTGAGTTCACATAATTCTATATGTATATACTTCTACGAGAACTTAAATTAATGTAGCTAAATCCATTCACCATGATCATCAGTTCATTTTGATAAACATCTCCCTCTATTCTTTAAACAAAAAGAGTCGGGCGAGATGAACACTGGTTTGCAATATGGGTGTCCCACCTTTGTCACTGCATGTTGAGAGCCGTAATGTTTTTGCCTCTATAAAGACCACTGAACTCAAATTTTAATACTTAGCAGAAACATCCGAGCTAGAGCTTTTGTGCAGGCAATGTGTGAAGTGATGACACACAAATCCGATTCCTCCTAGGGCATCCCCGGGACCGGCGGGCCCCCCGGGGAGAACGGGAAACCTGGCGAGCCGGTAAGTGGCCTGTCATTCCCTCAGAACCCCGAAACCAAAAAAACGCGTTGTCCTCACTTATTGCTTTTTCAGTGTTGCCTTTCCTCATGCCATGTGGCCTGAGTTTTAACGTTCAGTTTTGAGATATTCATTAACAAAACAAAGGAAAGCTTTTCTAACTATGACATTGCTTGAGCTTGAGCATAAAACAGAAGGAACTAAAGAGAGAGTGCATACCTCGGCGTGACAAACTGTGCCGTCTAGAGACAAGGCTAATGTGTGTCTCGCTTCTATTCCATAACACGCGCTCCGATGGAGCCTCATTCTAGAATGTCCATCTCCTAGGGCCCGAAGGGCGAGGCCGGGGCGCCTGGAGCACCGGGAGGCAAGGTAAGTCTCCCCGCTTGCTTTCTGCTGTTTTAAGCATGTTACAGAGCGACTGGTTCGTGACCTCGTCCTAGTATGTTATAGCCAAAAGCTCTTTTTAAGAAGCACAGCATTGTAAATGTTTGGGGAACACACCCAGGGCAACTCAAGACATTGTGAAGGGATTACATTGGCCGCATCTGGAACGCCACGTCCTCTGACCTAATCAGCACCCAGAATCCACTGGGGCCTGACATTTTAAAAGAAAAATCTTCCCCGTGCCTGGATTCTCTAGAAAGAACTGCCTTGGCAGTTTGCTCTTGTGAATAGAATGATTAGACTCGTTTTCATCAGACCAGGTGTCAAGGTCGCCTCGTTGGGGCTACCTTTAAGACTTCCGTTCCCACTCAGGGGATCAAATGTCTTTTATAAAAATTCCCCAATTGTTCAAAAATGTAAGTTTAAGAACCTAGTGGTCTGCATGGAAATACTACAATTGAGGGTGCTGGGCACATCTCTGGCATTGCGTCTCCTAACAGATTACATTTTCCCATGACAGGGAGATTCTGGTGCCCCTGGTGAGCGTGGGCCTCCCGGAGTGGCAGGTCCCATGGGACCGAGAGGTGGAGCAGGCCCCCCTGGTCCCGAAGGAGGCAAGGTAAATGCCCCAGCATCCGGGCCACGCAGACTTTACACAATGCACTGCATCTCCTTCGTGCAATTTACCTTTTCTCCTTGAATGTCAGGGCCCCGCCGGTCCCCCTGGGCCACCCGGTACTGCTGGTTCCCCTGGACTGCAAGGGATGCCTGGAGAAAGAGGGGGCCCTGGAGGCGCCGGCCCGAAGGGTGACAAGGTATGGGCTCACCTTTTGTTAATTATGGAACAAAACAGACTTTGTGGGTAAAAGAGAAATACGGCTGCTGGGAAGCAATCTATTTTCTAAATCAGTGCTATCCTCTTATAGTACAAGAAGTTTTGCTGTAGCCAGAACATCTGGTATTTACCCAGTAAGCCTTGCGGGTGGCTCCTCTCGGGGCAGGTTCCCAGTGAGGACACTTCCAAGCGGCTGACACTGGCCTTTGTTTGACAGGGAGAACCGGGCACCGCCGGTGCTGATGGGGCTCCTGGCAAAGATGGTCCCCGGGTGAGTACTCGTTTGGGGGAGAAACTGGCCTTGTCTGTGTTTGATAGACAATAGTTTCCTCACCTCAACTTCTGTCTGCTCCCCAAACTGTTCATGATAAGTTAGATCAGACTCTACTACCTTCTGGGCATTAAGAAGACCCAAATGATGTGATAGTTAAAATTTCTGATTTCTATCTCTCACTTCCTGACAATTCAACTATGACCTGAGAATGGAAAATTCCCCAAAGTAGGATAAACGTTACAAGCTAAAGTCATACTGAGCCACTAAAATCCAAGATAATCAATACTGCTCATGAAGGAACTTTTTTATTAAAAACAAAACACACTGCCATTCTGGGGTAAAGCCACACCCTGGCATACTGCTTAGCAATGAAAAGGAATGAACTATGTATAGACCTCGGGCGTCATGCTGAGGGAAGAAAAGTCACGTCCAAAAGAGCCGCCGTGCATGATTCCACCCATGTCCCATTGAGAACAACATTCCATGGGGGGTGCAGGCAGCGCGTGGTTGCCAGGAGTGAGGAATGGGGTGGGGGCCACGGCTATAGCTATAGGAGACGAAGGAGGGAGTCTGAGCGTGACTGTACCATGTGTCTTGATTATGGTGGTGGTCATGTGAGGCTACGTGTGATAAAAATTACATAGAGCTACACACACACACACACACACCAACAAGTGCACGGAGAAGCCTGAGTAAGCTCTGTGGGTTGTACCAGTGCTGACTTCTTGGTGTTGCTATTGGACTACAGCTGGGTGAGGTGTCACACCGTGGGAAGCTGGGAGAAAGGTGTACAGGAGTTTCCTGTATGTTTCTTTGCAACCTTCTGTGAATCTGCAACTATTTCAAAAAAATGTTAGAAAAAAAATGTTAGAATAATCAATTCTATTCCCATTAGCAAACATCTTCTAGATTTAGTCATAGTTACATAATAAACATGCTAAATAAACATGAAATCTAAGTCATTACATAGATATATTTACTATCGTTGCCTTAAAAATTCATAAAGAGTTCCCATTTGACAGACTAGATGGGTAAGACATCATCTAATTTTTTTAAAAAACTAATATTTTATTTACGTAAATAAGTAGAACTTTAATATTTGAAAATGTCCATTTGAACACATGATATGTGTAATGACATTTTGTGTAGTCAGATGACACACTTTGAATTATTAAGCAGTGGAATAAGGCAATGTATTTTAATTTTTAAGTTATGACTATAAGCTCTTACATCACATCTCATTTACCTTCTGCAACAAAAAGAAAAATAAATCAATAAACTTCTCCTGAATCTTGTAACCCTTTAGAGTCATTCCTTAGAAACTTATATTCACTAAGCTCTGAAGTCCTTGCACATGGAAGAGAATATCATCCCAGCAATAAAAGAAATCGTATTATCTAGTATATTCGCTGAATAACATGCCTATATGTTCTCTGTGTGATTAACAGGAAGCTGATGCTTTCTGTCTTCAAAATTAAAAATGTTTCTCTTTTCTTTAGGGTCCTACTGGTCCCATCGGCCCCCCTGGCCCCGCTGGTCAGCCTGGAGACAAGGTAACCCTTCACACTACTTGGAGACAACAACAACATCTCTTAGCTTTTTGGATGATGGGCACATCGTTCCTCTTCTCTCTCTTTAAAGGGCGAAGGTGGTGCCCCCGGGCCTGCGGGCATAGCTGGTCCTCGTGGAAGCCCTGTAAGTGTGAAAGGCATTTCAGCACCCTCTTGACCCACACACGCAACAGCTGCTGGTCGTTCACAGTTCTGCCCAGAAGCCCACGACTCATGGTGGGACATAGGCTGTAGGAGTCACACAACATGCAAGAAAAGTTCAAGTTCTCAAACCCAGAGCTCACAAAGGACAGTGCTACATTCTGCCTTCTTTACTAAATGATTTGGGGGAAATATAAAAATCACACAAGTAATATTCCTTGGTAAATGAGCATTTCCTAACATACAGAATCTGAGCCCGAGGCTCCATCTAGATCTGAAGCTCTCTGCCTCCGGGGTGTGGGACTCAGGAGAGATATAGAGTAAATGTTTTTCATTCATTATTGGCTGATAGATTTCTCAACCCACTTACCGTGTGCATAAATCCTTATATTCCTTAGAGTTATACAATTAGGTGCGTTCAGTACATCAGAATTCTCAAGTTGTGATTCTTGCAAATACTGTCACAGTCAGAGGCAGAAGGAATCGATGGTTTGGGTGTTGTTCGCAACTTATTTTGTTCAGAAATTAAAACAGTTACCTGAGTACACTTCCTCCTTAAAGGAGAGATGAGATGATGTAGAGGCGGATGCGTGGTGCCTGTGGGAGGCTGTCTTCCGGGACTAATAAGGATCCTTTCCCTCCAGGGTGAGAGAGGTGAAGGCGGACCCCCCGGCCCCGCCGGCTTCCCTGGTGCCCCCGTAAGTATGAACATTAGGGATCAAGAGCTACACATTGGTGGTCCCAACGTGGCCCCAGGCGTCTAAGTGCAGCACCGGGGAGAGAGTCGACGATACGGTGATGATATACGGTGCCAGGTGGGCACTGGCCGTAGCGGGGAGGCTCTTTGTAGAGGATCTGATTGTCTAACTGCTGTGCCGCACACCTGCCACGAATATGAATAATATTAAATGTAAACTGTACTTGAAAAAAACATACATGTCACACAGCCCGGAGTCTGATCCAGCTGAAAAATGGCAGAAGTCTAAGTTGCGTCTGGATATAGCCCTGCTTCAGCCACTCACTCCCTATCCCATCATGTTACTTTAGCTCCTCCCCCTTTTTACTCAAACTCCTTACTCTTAAGATGAGGCTGAAATCCCTGCCCTGCTTTATGCCAGGCAGTGAGGGGAGCAGATGCCCTGCCTCCAAGCGCACTCTGACATGGGCAAGTCCTTCCTCAGAGGATGGCCCCCTGAAAATGAGCTCTGAGCCCCACCTTCCTCAGATCCACCCCTGTGCCCACTTCCACGTGCACACGGTCCCCGGAGAGACTGTCACCCACGTGACATGCAGTGGGCGCCTCCATGCTGTCTCGGTGTAGTCTTCCACCAGGAAAGCATTAGGGCTGTCCTCCAAGGACCGTCTTTCCTGACCTTCTGTCACCTCTCCCCCGGGCTAGCCCTGGTTCTCGCTGTGAGTAACGGTAAGCTGCGGGCGCGGTGGCAGACGCCCGCTCACTCGTGTTGTTTCTGGCTGCAGGGACAGAACGGCGAGCCTGGAGGTAAAGGAGAGAGAGGCCCTCCTGGCGAGAGAGGCGAGAGCGGGCCCCCTGGGGTCGCAGGCCCCGCCGGGGGCGCTGGGCCCGCGGTAAGTCTTCGCTCACCTTCTCTGCAGCTCCTGGCGGGACTCACTCTGTCAGCCTGAGCGCTTGTCACGGCGACAGGTGCAGTCTCCATGGCAACATAGTTCTGAGTTTGAAGCTTGGCCTAACGGGCTGAATATCATCTCGATCAGCTCTTCGGAGAGTTGCGCTTTGTTGTTGGGTGGGGAGGGGTTCTTACTTCTATTGCAGCATTTTCCCCAGTTTTATTGAGATGTAACCGACATAGAACATTGTCTGAGTCTAAGTGGCAGGACAGCATGATGGGATATGTGTGTAAATTGCAAAACGATGATCACACGGAGTTACCGGTTGGCAGAGGCCTAATGCTTTGCCAAACGTGATGTGGTGCTCTTCTTGTGAGTCATTCTCGCCTCCGTTCCACACAGGGTCCCCCTGGTCCCGCGGGTGTCAAAGGTGAACGCGGCAGTCCTGGCGGCCCGGTAAGTGCCCCCCCGAGCTGCTATCGCAGAGCTGCCTCAGTATTGTCTGTCTATGAGCGGCTTTGAAAGCACTAGGTCCCCAACGAGAGTATAAAAACTATGGGCACGGACTCACATATGAGTCGTATGTAAATTCCAAGAGGAAAACAAACCACAGCGACTCACATTAGAAGGCAAACCCCCCCCACATGCTTGTCCTTCGTGTGTGTGTGTGTGTGTGTGTGTGTGTGTGTGTGTGTGTGGTGCTCAACTGTTTGTTCTACTTGAAATTCAACAACACTCCGTCCTTCCACAGGGCGCAGCTGGCTTCCCCGGCGGCCGTGGTCTCCCCGGCCCTCCTGGCAACAACGTAAGCACCTCCCCCCGGTTTCCTCACAGCCCCCCAAAGAGAACTCACACCAGCTGAGAAACTCCCCTCGCACCATTGCTTGTATAAGTCCCATAGACAGTTATTTGGATGCAGGTAAAAGAGGGAAGAATCTTTAATGTTTTCATTCTAAAATACTCGAATGTTGAACCTGTTTTGTAGGGTAACCCAGGCCCCCCAGGCGCCAGCGGTGCTCCAGGCAAGGACGGCCCCCCGGGCCCCCCTGGGAGCAATGGCAGCCCCGGCAGCCCCGGGATTTCCGGACCTAAAGGTGACGCTGGCCCGCCTGGCGAGAAGGGATCCCCCGGCTCCCAGGGCCCTCCGGTGAGCAGTGAACCATTCCGTTTCCATCACCAATTCACTAAGGAAGCACGCTCACCTGAAGGACACTGAGCTCTCATTGTCTGCCCGCAGGGAGCCCCAGGCCCACTCGGCATCGCAGGCATCACTGGAGCACGGGGTCTGGCGGGGCCCCCGGGCATGCCCGGCGCCAGGGGCAGTCCTGGCCCGCAAGGCGTTAAGGTGAGTGTCGTCTTGGCATCGCCGGCCCCTTGTTTTTCTGGCAGCCTTGGGGGACCGCTGAGCCACAGCAAGGACAGAATGCGCAGGTTTTCCTGTAACAAATGAAAATTCTTGATCTTTTCACATTTGGGGAAAGCATGCATGTTGCTAAAGGCTCCAGAGTACAAAGCAATGCATATCATAGGCCAGCCTGGGGCATGCGCACAGAGTGGAGGTCACAGAATAAGGTATTTTCCTACCATCTCAGTTACCTCTGTTGGAAATTTGTGAGCTTCCTTCAGTTTGTTGACCGTGAGTCTGAGGGGAAATCATGTCAGCGTATGGCCCTATGAAAGCCTTTAACTGGTAGCAATTACTCATCAACTCAGTTCGTTCTGCACTCCTGACTTGTTTTCATTAATACGACTTTGATATCCTAGTGGTTAGCGTCTTAAATATTCCTTTAGCAAATGGGACAATACAATTCTGTTTTATGAAGGCTCATATTTCAGTACCTCAAGCACCTCTTTACACATAAAGGTCATATAATATTGTAAAACATTTGAATGTGTTCGATGTATATGAACAAATGTAGTAGGTGTATATTCTGTAGGCGGAGCCAGATGTCCAATGTCACTTCATTGTCATGGTCACCATAAGCCCAGAGCTTCCTGGTGGCTCATCCTTACGTTTTTCTCATAATGGCCACACCTGTGTACACATCTCCTGTCAGGATGGAAGCTGAGTCTGACCACCTGTGTCTGACTCAGCCCTCCGGTGCCCAGAGTCCCTGGAAAAGTTAGGAAACACAAGACGTTTGCTTCTCCCAAGCTTCTCCCTGTGGTGGAGACTGGGTTAGGAGCCAATTCAGCAGACGTTGATTTAAACTTCTAATCACATGATATTCGCTTAGTCCTTAGGTTTTAAAAAATGCCTTGTATGTTTCACACAGGGTGAAGCGGGGAAACCTGGACCCAGCGGTCACAACGGAGAACGTGGGCCGCCTGGACCCCAAGGCCTCCCTGGCCTGGCGGGGACAGCGGGCGAGCCAGGACGCGATGTGAGTGCCGGGTCTGGGAACAGCCATCAGCCAGGTGGTCTGGGTAACTGATTTAAGCGAGAGTCACCCTGGACCTTCGGGGCCAAGAGTGTAAATATGGCCACCTGCCAAGGTTCACCTTCCTTTTCTCAGAACAGACATTCTTTCCATTACAACTTAGAACAGCCTCAATGTCCATGTTCATTGATACAACTCAATGAATGACCATTCCTGGGAAGACTATGACCTCTAGGTAAATAAAGAAATGAGTTGGGGCGGGGATACACAAGTTACAACATTCCTTCTGGGTGGAGATGTATTCCATGTTACCGTGACTGGCTTTTCCTTTAATTGTAGATTTCTAGTATCAGCTTAAAGTACTGTTTGTCCCACTTTTATTTATCATCTCTCCCTTAAGGGCTCCTATTGGACATTTTCTCCCTCATCCTGTCTCCCTGTCTCACCCAGGAAACTTACCACCACAGACATACTGCCCTTAGGCCTGTCAGCCTGGGAAGGGCCAGCCCACTGTAACATCTACCAAGCTTTACTCCCCAGAACCAACTCTCATCCGCTCCAGGGGGGTAGTGTTCCCGCTGAAGGACATGGCGGCAGTGGCGTTGGAGTGGTTCCAAAGAGGTGGATCTCATTTCTCTGTTTCTTTCTTCTCTTTCCGCAGGGAAACCCTGGATCCGATGGTCTCCCGGGCCGAGATGGAACTCCCGGGACCAAGGTATGACAAACACATGGACAGCAGGCACGTGCCATTAGAACACCAGCTGCCGGTCACACTGGTTCTGGATCTGGCCTTTTCCCACAGGGAGATCGTGGTGAAAATGGCTCTCCTGGCGCCCCTGGCTCCCCTGGACATCCCGGCCCGCCCGGTCCCGTGGGTCCTGCAGGAAAGAGTGGTGACAGAGGAGAAACTGTGAGTCCTGATCCGCACCATCTCTCTTCACTTGTCTGTCTTCCTCCATAGAGAGGTTAGCAGGTAGCAGACAGAATGTCACATCTGCCAACCAAAAAGATGGACTATCACCCGTGGTGCAGTTTTCATGCTAGTCATTCCATAGGCAACTGTGGTCATAAGGCCACACGGGAAGTCTCTGGCGGTACTCAATGACGAATTCATTACTAAGATTCAAAATGGTACTGACCAGGCCAAGTGTACACTTACCAGGTAAAGGTAAGGCTGGGTTAATAGGACGCTCTCAGCTTGTCTGTTTAGAGCCCCTGGTAAAGATATAAACAGGAAAAGGACAATGAAGGAGGAAACGATACTAACTTCCTCTAACAGTAAGCACAGTTATTCCTTCACAATGAAATTAACTTTTAAATCAAACAAAGCTGTATCGCTGAGTGAATAATTCCGTGTGTTTCTGTGTTTCCTTTTATTTTAGGGCCCTGCTGGCCCTACTGGTGCCCCAGGTCCTGCTGGTGTCCGTGGTCCTGCTGTAAGTCACGTTCTTTTCTTAACTTATTCTATCTAGGAATGTTCTCATTTCTGGCATGTTCGGGGAAAGGGGATGACAAAACACAGAACTATGGATCAGAGGTTCAACTTTCCTTCCATGATGCAGAAAGCAATTCAGGACCCCAGAGTTCCTTGGGGCCAAGGATATACACATCAATTATTGGGGTTTCATGCAATTATCAGTCCAAACTCCCATCAGTGTGTTGATGGGATGTCTAAGAGAACGCCGGAATGTAAGAGAATGTAATTGGCATAAATTCTATTGTGTTTTCCCAATGAGTGTGTGTGGACACAGCCTTGATTGGGCATGTGTTTTTGTAAAGGGTCCCCAAGGCCCCCGTGGTGACAAAGGTGAAACAGGTGAACGTGGTTCCAACGGCATCAAAGGACATCGAGGATTCCCCGGGAACCCAGGTGCCCCCGGCTCTCCAGTAAGTGCGTCGTTTTGTTAGAAAACCCCCGTCAATGCACTTTAACCGATGGGACAGGCAAGTTTTATGCACTGAGAGTAGAAAATGTTCGTTTCTAAAAGTATATGCTAAAAGAGATGGGGAATGGATTCAAGGACGTATTTGAAATAGCAGCTGGCAGGAGACAGTGGGGAGACTGAAGGAAAGGAAATTATGTTTTATCACGATGCCCATCTTCCTCGCTCTGATCTGGAATGTGCAGTTTCCTAACTTTTTCAAAGCCTTCACTCCTGTCTGCCCTGCCTCTCCTCCCAGGGCCCTGCCGGTCACCAAGGGGCAGTCGGGAGCCCAGGACCCGCAGGCCCCAGGGTAAGTACCGCGGGGAGAACGGGAAGGCCCATGCTGCCGCCCTGTCCGCACCTAAGGATGACACAACACCGTGACATCATGATCCTGTTTTAGGGACCTGTTGGACCCAGTGGGCCCCCCGGCAAAGACGGCACCAGTGGACATCCAGGTCCCATTGGACCACCAGGGCCTCGAGGGAACAGAGGTGAAAGAGGGTCCGAGGTGAGACATCCCTCACAGACACACGCATTTGACTTGCTCTCACCTTCACATTTCCAGAAACACTTTGCCATATTCTGAAACTCGAGTGAGTTCAGCATAACGCAGTCACCCGACTTGATTTAGAGAATGCACAGTGACTTTAAGACATTCTCCACCACATTCAGACTTTATCACCCTGCCACGAGGAGAAAACCCTTTCTTACAGTTTGATCAGTTAGCAGGTGTATCCAAATAAAGACATTCGCCCGAATAACCAGCTCCACTCTGCCTGTGCTCTCTCACAGCGGAGCCCCACAACCATGAGGAACAGAATGAGCTGCAAACGCAGGGGTGGGCAGGCGTGGGTTTGCGGTGGTTCCCAGGGAAAAAGACACGCGGTTATGATTATTACCGTGGTCTTACGAACTCCGTGTTTCATGTGCTCACCCTGTAAACACACTTTGCCTCCCCTGTGCGTAGTACTTTCTCGTTCTCAGAGAGCTTTCAGAATTTCATTCCTAATACCTTTCCATCCTATACCTTTGGGGTCGGTGGGATAAAGACTATTCCCCCCACAAGGTACACATGTGGCAATTAAAAGGCAAGTAAGTGATCAGCCCAAAGACACAAAGTTAATGACAAACCTGGGCTCAGGATTCTAATGCTGGCATGACACAGGAGGTGACTGACACGGGAGATGAGGGACACGGGAGGTGACTGACACAGGAGATGAGGGACACGGGAGGTGACTGACACGGGAGACACCCAGTCCGCATTAGCATTGCTTACGTCATTCATCTAGAAGGAGGCCCATGGGGTGAACACATGCTCCAGCACCACCGACTCTCACACAGCGGAACACGCATCCTGGGGATGCATCAGAACCATTATCAGTTTGTTAGCCTTTGATCACCTGGCCCTTTGGTAAAACAATGACCATGTCTCCGGCACCCATTGTCTTTAATAGCTTTCCTGGGCTGTCACACGTCCTCACGGAGACAAACAGTACACCTCCGTGACGTACGTTCTTCCCTCCACAGGGCTCCCCAGGCCACCCAGGCCAGCCAGGCCCCCCTGGACCCCCCGGCGCGCCCGGCCCCTGCTGTGGTGGGGGCGCAGCCGCCATCGCCGGCGCTGGAGGGGAAAAGGCTGGTGGTTTTGCCCCCTATTATGGAGACGAACCCCTGGATTTCAAAATCAACACCGAGGAGATCATGACTTCCCTCAAGTCAGTCAGTGGGCAGGTGGAAAGCCTCGTCAGCCCCGACGGCTCTCGCAAAAACCCGGCCCGGAACTGCCGAGACCTGAAGTTCTGCCACCCCGAGCTCCAGAGCGGTAGGTGGGGGCGCCTCGGGCTGGGGGCGGTGGGGCGCAGGGAGAGCTGCCTGGGTGGGGAGAGGGCTCAGGGGAGAGGAACATGCATCCGAGGGCTGTGCTGTTAGAGCAGAAACGGGGCTTCAAGATGGTAGTTGAAGGGAAACTGCTTGACACCGTGAGAAGAAAACAGGAACTTAAAGTGTAACCTGAATTACTTCACAGCACCCCAAGTGGGACACTTTAAAGACAGTTTTGCAGAAATTGTAATATAATCATAGCTTGTGTATTTCTGCATATCATCACAAGCTTGTGTGAGTGATAAAGCGATGTTTATCACTGTGTTCTGAGGATCAAATATGTGTAATTTGAGACAAAGTTTGCAATCTAATTATTGAAACAATGCAATTTATTGTTTGTAATAAATAAAATTATTAATTTTTTTCAGATTAAAAAAATCCAAATGAAAAATTCCAGAGTATCATATGCAATTTCAGATTGCAGTAGTGTAGGATTTTGCATGCATTGGGTTCTTTCAGAAGGGCACCCTTATTTCAAGCTCTTAAACACCTTGGCATGGAACATTGCCTTGGAGTCACTTCAGGAAATTACTTAACGTAGAGGACAGTCAACCATGGGGACTTTAGGTTTAGACTTACGGCATAAATCTGGATTAGACAGGAGCTTACATTACGCTATACTATAAAATGCAAGTACATACAATGCAAGTACATTAGCAGTCAACATTCTGACTGTCTTACCAGGGAAAAACACAAATCACTCTGGTCCACATCTCAGTACTGGATTTTGTAACCAAGTTCCATTGTCCTTTGTGGTGCCTGTCAGGAGAATATTGGGTTGACCCTAACCAAGGCTGCAAGATGGACGCCATTAAAGTGTTCTGCAACATGGAGACGGGGGAGACGTGCATCGGCGCCAGTCCTCACAGCGTCCCCCGCAAGCGCTGGTGGGCAGACCCCGGTGCTGAGAAGAAGCACGTCTGGTTCGGGGAGACCATGGATGGCGGCTTCCAGGTGAGAGGGGCTCTCCCCGTCTCAGCTTACACTAAATCACCCTCCTGCCCATCTTACACTAAGTCACCCTCCTGCCCATCTTACACTGAGTCACCCTCCTGCCCATCTTACACTAAGTCACCCTCCTGCCCGCCTGCCTTGGCTCCTGCTATTTGCTCATCGCACACAAGGTTGGTTAATAAACAGAAGAGCTCAGCTGACTTTATGTATTCAGGCAACCACTTGTAACACTTGTGCGACTTCTCTCTTAAGAACTGAGCTAGAATGAAGTATGCCACCACCTTTTAACTCTCTAGTCATTTTCTATTCTAACATGTTATGTTGTACATGTAGTAAACACATGTTCACACAGTGAAGATGGTTATCCTTATCTCGGTGATCACATTGTAAGGCATATACATGTAGAATCCCTATGTTGTACACCTGAAACTCATATAACACGGTATGTCAACTATCCTTGGAGAAAAATTCATATATAAAATATTCTTAATAAATGAACAACCTACATTACAGTAACCAAACAGCATGTGTGAGTCGCTCAGTTGCACCTACAATGTTTGACCCGTTGGCTGTGCTCCCCCTGCAGTTCAGCTATGGCAACCCCGAGCTCCCTGAAGATGTCCTGGATGTGCAGCTCGCCTTCCTGCGCCTGCTCTCCAGCCGGGCCTCCCAGAACATCACGTATCACTGCAAGAACAGCATCGCGTACATGGACCACGCCAGCGGCAACGTGAAGAAAGCCCTGAGGCTGATGGGGTCCAATGAAGGCGAATTCAAGGCCGAGGGAAACAGCAAGTTCACATACACCGTCCTGGAGGATGGCTGCACAGTAAGTCACCGCCTTCTCATCAGCCGGGTCACCCTGACTCAGCATCTCTAGTTGGATGTCACTAACTATCTAGGAAAAGCATAAAAATAATGAGGGTGAACCAGTGAAGGAAGGCAGTTGGTGCTAGTTAGATAGAATCTACTGAGTCGCTGCAGGAAATGTTCAATACCACGAAAAATGAGTATGTTTCTCTCAACCACTAGGTAAAAAGCAGTTGAAATGAAGGCAATTGAAACTTAAATCCGTAATATAAACGTTAGCAGATCATCTGGTTCCTACGCACTCTGCCTAATTCAGAAAGCGGGGTGCCATGAGACAGTGTGCCTGTCACCCCAGCACAGCCTCCCGCGTCCCAGGGTGGCCGTGTCTCTCGGCTGCATCATTTCCTCTTGTGCTTGGTTTAATCTCGTGTTGTTTGGACAGTAACACACTGTACCGGCTCACAGCCTGGGAGCCATGGGCTAGACCCTCCAGCCTCGGTGGGTAGGAGCAGGCTATCCCACCGAGGTTTGTGCCAATGCTCCCTGCTGTTCACATAATGAAATCGCATAGTGACACACTTCTGAGCAGGGCCCCTTCGGTAAGCGGCATCTGAACGGAACTGTGATGTCATGATCACTTACCTTGTTTTGCTCTTTTTACAGAAACACACTGGGGAGTGGGGCAAAACGGTCTTCGAATATCGGACACGCAAGGCGGTGAGGCTCCCTATTGTGGACTTCGCGCCCTATGACATCGGTGGCCCCGATCAAGAATTCGGCGTGGACATTGGCCCTGTTTGCTTTTTATAAGCCAAACTCTATCTAAAATCCCAGCCAAAAACCTCACACTCCATATGTGTTCCTCTTGTTCTAATCTTGTCAACCAGTACAAGTGGCCAACCAAATTCCAGTTATTTATTTCCAACATTTTTGGAAAAAGTATAATTTGACCAAGAAGGATACTTTTTTTTTTTTTTTTTGCTGTTTCACCAAATACAGTTCAAATGCCTTTTGTTCTATTTTTTTAAAAATTTCAATTTCAAAATGTCTCAATGGTGCTATAATAAATAAACTTCAACACTCATACAATCACACTGAGTTACTTCTTTGAATCCAACCCATGAGCAGAGCAATGACTATGCTTACCACTCAAGCACAACCTTTCTTCCTGAAATACTCAGACAATTTGAAAAGACCTCCCTGTTTCAACTACCTCAGCCTGGTCAGAAACACAGATGAATTCTCTAAGTCCCAAAAGATGAAAAAAAAAATGTATACCTTGGTAAAACTTATGAATTGCATTGATTTATTTTCAAAAGTATTTGTTTTTTAAAACGTAGAGTGTAGTGCAAGAATTTAAAAAAATATATTTTAAGATTCACCATTATTTTAATCTTGGATATCAACTGCTTTTAAAGGTGCTTTCCTCCTTCCTTGTCATTGCTAAAATGATCAAGATGACCAATATTTGGGAAGACTTGGAAGACACATGTTATGGTGCTAATGTACTTACACTTTTAAAACTCTAGGCCAGAACTGTTGCCTTGCATTCCAAACACTAAATGCACACCATCTGTACATGTCTCCTGTCAAACAAGATTGATTGGCATGTCACTTTAGAGGACTCTAACCCTTCATCGTGTAAAAGTCAACAATAAACAACAACAACAAAAACACACAAATCATGGGGCTGATTTGCCACAACAACGCAGGGAATGTGTTGGAATTTCACTTTGTAAGCTTGTATGTGGTTGTTGATCATTTTTTCTTACAGACACCCATAATAAAATATCATAATGAAACATTCCTCGTTTTTGTCACTTTTCATAGACTTAGCAAATGCATGTTTACACTCAGGAACTCTAGTGATTTTCTCGAAAGAAGAATATTGAACCCTAACTCTCTAGCCTAATAGTGCAGTGACCTTCAGACATAGGCGTTAATATACCCTACGTCAGAGCAGAGAGCATGCCCTGGCCGGGGAGGGGGGGCCGGGGGGGGAGAGGACAGTGTAGATATTCAGATCATATTCAGTGGAAGCCCTGAGGCACAGTGAAAGTGAAAGGCATTGGATCTATCCGAGCCGAACCCTGGAAACAGTAACATCATAAACCAGGTCTTCCCGGAAGCGGAAGTAAGCAGGAAGGAAGGTTCTGGTCCTTTTTAAGGGTGTAAGCTGGGTTGGCAAGACTGACATTAGGAGTAAGTGCAAGTTTAGGATTTCCCTGCCACCTGGACATACCACCTATCTCACTGCCATCTTCAGCAGCCCCTTCTCCACCATCAAGTTCTCACGCTCTTAGTGGATGTCAAGAAACATGCTATGTTCTTGCACACTGGACTTTATAGTTTGATATTTGCTGGCTGTACATGGTTTATAAAACTAACACCTTCAAAAATAAAAATGCCACCCGTCAAATGTCACAACTCTTAGTCAAGTTATCCTCCACGTTAGGGGCAACCCATGTCAACAGTTTCTCCTGCATCTCTCCAGAAGTACTTGATAGAGTATCCAAATATATTATCTATTCTACTATTATTTGAGAGAGGGACATGCACAGAGAGGTGGAGACAGAAAACCAATTGGCATTATGAGTTAAAATTAAATTACTTGGAGCGCTAATTTGAGACATTTGCAAAGCCAGGTATATTTTGGTCAAGGCTTTTCAAAAAAATATATATTTTTTTATTGATTTCAGAGAGGAAGGGAGAAGGAGAGAGAGATATATCAATGGTGAGAGAGAATCATTGATGGCTGCCTCCTGCACGCCCCCTACTGGGGACCGAGCCCGCAACCTGGGCATGTGCCCTTGACCAGAATCGAACCTGGGACCCTTCAATCTGCAGGCCGACGCTCTCTACCAGCTAGGACTGGCCAAGGCTTTTGCACACTGCATCACACTGACGGTGGCTCTCCCACCTCCCCCTTTCACTTACACGGACCCTTATAATTGCACTGGGCCCATCTGAATCACTTGGGACAATCTCCCCACCTTGAGACTAATCAGCAGCCTGAATTCTAGCAGCAACCTCAGTTCTTTCTTGCCTTGCCATGTAACGTCAGCACACATAGGTTCCAGTGGTTAAGGAGTGGACGTATTCGGGGACTGTTGTTCTGCCCACCTATGCAAAGAAGAGAGGCGGGTAGGAGACCCACGTTGGTGGTGGTCAGGCAGGAGGCAGGGCAGCAGCGGGCATCTGTCTAAAGCAGCGTGGCCGCAGTGCCTGAGATGGCATGGGTGCCCAGCCCGCGACGGCTTCACCAGCTGCTTCTGGGCAGGACTTTGCAGATGGCTCCGGACATCAGCATTCTTTTCATTCTGCTCATTTGATGAAGCTGCTCACTTCCTGACCTTCAGGCAGATTGTAAAAATCATTTTGGATGCTCAATAAGGACCTGTGACTAAGTGGCTCACTAAATCAAGGCAGACTTACATGAATTATGCTACATGAATTAGCTATGATTATCCTGGAAGTGAATAATCGAAATCCCAACTCAACTTAAGAGGACTTGGTGATAATTTATAATTATTCATTAATAACCCCCTTCCTTCCCCCAAGAAATGCATTTTCTTGGTCCCTCCTGCACCACTAACATGGCAATTGGGTTTCTTTTGAGGAAACAGTAAAATAGCTACTTTAGGCTGCTTACTGTCATGGCCCAGGTTATCAGCTCTGAAGTCAGATTGTTTGGCCCAATATCTTTTTAAAAAAATATATTTTTATAGATTTCAGAGAGGAAGCGGGGGAGAGAGAGAGAGAGAGAGAGAGAGAGAGAGAGAGAGAGAGAGAGAGAAGAGAAATATCAATGATGAGAGCAAATCATTGATGGGCTGCCTCCTGCACGCCCCACATAGTGATTGCTCTGAGCATACATTCAGGAAAATAGAAAGGCTATGGGACCAAATATGTACACTGGTTAGGGGTAAATGTAGAAAAATCCAATTTACATCCAGGGATGAGTATTCGGCAGCCCATGGAGATAGGATCCGTCATCTGTGATCACTTGGCTGGTTGGCCCATTGGAGTCCAGATGAGTGGTTTCTGCTCCATGACAGGCTATTTCAGTTTCATGAGAAGCTGAGGAACTGCGGTGGTGAACACAGGCAGAGAAGGACAAGTTTAAATCCCCAACTTCCGGGCTCAAGGTGCAGAAGGAAAGCAATGGTTTTCCTCTCACTGAGCTAAAATAAAAACAGGAATATACTTAAAACTCACCTATTTATACAGACAACGAAAAAGCAAGTATAAATTTAATTCTGCCAATCACAAAACTTTAACATGAATCTAGATGGATTTTCAGTTCTCTGCTTGGCTGCCATATGATGGAGAAACACAGGCCGCATCGCTTTGAGTGGGGGGTGTGGAAAAGCTCTCTTCCCACCGCCCCATGTCACGTTCCATCTCTCTCGCCCTTCAAGACAAGGCCCCTCCTCTCCTGCCCGGTGAGAGCGCTGCCTTCCTCAAGATGCAAGCTGCCCGCCAGCAAAGACCAGTTCTCCCCATGCTCCACCATCATCTCCAGATTTATAACTGGAGTCAGACCCTGACGCTTCCTGGGCAACCATGTAAAGGTCCATCTCAGGCTCACACACGGAGGGATGGAGGGTGTCACTCCTTCACAGTGTGTAACACCAGGGCGATGTGTGAGGAGGGGGTTCTGAAGTGCAGACACATGAGGATTGTACAATTCATGCTCGACAGACGATCAGCTTTGCATGAACAGAGGATTCTGGGAAGATGGTGATTATTACGGTTGGCTGACATAACCAGGCCGCAGAGGCAGCCCAGCCTGAAGGAAGCTGAGTCCTCACACACTTCCTGGCAAGGCGAAAATCCAATTTCAACTTGAAGGCGACAGACATGCTGGAACGGTCTACTGCCGGCGACACGCTGCTTGTCTCCTAACTGCCCGTCACGCGGGACTCACAGGTGCGCGGTGGCGATGTGCCAGCACGCTGACAGCTCCTCGCAGTGTCCTTGCCTCTGGAGATGGAGGGGACCAGCTGAAATGAGCTGCTTGGTTTCCGGGAAATTACAGGATTCCACCGCGCAGAGGCCAAAGGGCAAAGCTAGAGGACCAGAGACAACGTGGAATAACTGTCGGAGACACAGGCTGGTGTGGCTACAAACAAACAAACAAAAACAAAACAACCAAACCCACAAACAAACCCCAAAACAACAAACCCCCCAAAAAAATAAACCTAAAAACAAAAGCCAGCACCCAGGACAAACCTCTCACTTGGAAATGCCGTGGCTGGTGGCTAATTGACAGTGAACTTAGGAAGATGGGCCCTAGTAGGTGGGCTGCCTGGGAGAGTTGATCTCTTGTTGTTGCTTTATTTGTAACAACAAATCCCAGAGCAGGTGGAGAGAGCTTCGCTGAGCCCGCACGGCGACGGAGGGCACCTCGTTCTCAGACTGAGGAGTTCCTAGAGCAGGACCTTGAAGGAAGGAGGGCAGTGCTTAGGGGAGTCCCTGCAATCACAGTGCAACTAGTGAGCAGCTGACCCGGCCAAGCATTGTTCTAGTCACGTTAGACACAGTAAATGCACTACGCACTTTAACCTTTGTTTAGCCAAAAATAAAGGAAAATAAGAAAATAAGAGACGTGAGGTAAATTGCCCAAGGTCACCTAGTTAGTAAGAAGGAGGGCTAAGATTTTAGCCCAAACAGCCCAGCCATCATGGCTCAGTGGTTGAACACTGACCTATGAACCAGGAGGTCACAGTTGGATTCCCAGTCAGGGCACCTGCCCAGGTGTGGGCTCGATCCCCATTAGAGAGAGTGCAGAAGGCAGCCCATCAATGATTCTTTCTCATCATTGATGTTTCTAGCTCTCCCTCCCTCTCTCTCTCTCCCTTCCTTTCTGAAATCTATACAAATATATTTTTAAAAAGATATTGGGCCAAACAATCTGACTTCAGAGCTAAGAACCGGGGCCACGACAGTAAGCAGCCTAAAGTAGTTATTTTACTGTTTCTTCAAAAGAAACCCAATTGCCATGTTAGTGGTGCACGAGGGAGCAAGAAAATGCATTTCTTTGGGAGGGAAAGGAGTTATTAAAGAACTAGAGGCCCGGTGCATGGCATTCGTGTACTTGGGGGAGGGGGGATGCCCTAAGCCTGGCCTGTGCCCTGTAGCAGTCCAGGAGCCCTCGGGGGATGTAAGCTACAGTGGACATCCTTAGCGCTACCACCACCACCACTGCACTCCCCAGCCGTCAGCCCTGGGGCAGCTTCTGTGTTGAGCATCTGCCCCCTGGTGGTCAGTGCACGTCATTGCGACTGGTCATTCCACCGTTCAGTCAATTTGCGTATTACCCTTTTATTATACAGGATAATAACAAATTATCACCAATTCCTAGGAATTCAGAATGCTAACCCTTGAGTTGGGATTTTGATTATTCACTTCCAGGATAATCATAGCTAATTCATGCAGCGTAATTCATGTAAGTATGCCTTGATTTAGTGAGCCATTCAGTCATCAGATACTTATTGAGCATCCCATGTGCAGCAAGCAGTGAGAAACTATCTTATCTGAGTGAATTTCCTCCCCTTGCTACGCCATTTCCTCTCTATGCTGTCATTGTTTTCTATCCAATCACCAGAATGCCCTTAGTCACCCTAATACCTCTCCGTGACATTCTCACCTACTTCCACAACTTTTGCTGGAGATAACTCATAAAATCACATCTGCATTGCATGGAACTAAAGACCCATCGATTCTATGGCCTAACTGAGACCCTACTAAAGTTTTCCAAGACAGTTCTGTGCACCAGATAAGGTGTTGGTCAGCAGTGAACTGCAGGAATGATGGCGGCCCCTATAAGATTATAATGGAGCTGGAAAGCTCCCTTTGCCTACGATGTCATTGCTGAGTTGTGGTTGGTATAAGTCTGAAGGCCAGAGGAGATGTCCAGTCAGAGAAATATATATATGATATATGTATGGGAGTTTCAACATCTGTATGGCTTTTAAATCCATGCAAGTAAATGTGATTATCAAGTAATAGAGTATGAACAGACTGAACTCACAGGGTATTTCAATATGTGTAGGTTGGTGAAATAAGGAAGAAGCTAAGACAAGGAGAAGGAACGAAAGAAAACAAGGAAAATGCAGTGACCTAGATCCGTGGTCGGCAAACCGCGGCTCGTGAGCCACATGCGGCTCTTTGGCCCCTTGAGTGTGGCTCTTCCACAAAATACCACGGCCTGGGCGAGTCTATTTTGAAGAAGTGGCGTTAAAAGAAGTTTAAGTTTAAAAATTTTGGCTCTCAAAATAAATTTCAGTCGTTGTACTGTTGATATTTGGCTCTGTTGACTAATGAGTTTGCCCACCACTGGCCTAGATGCCAAGTAAAAAAAAAAAGTGTGTTGTTTAAGTTTTAGAATTATAGCATATTAGGAGGAAAAATGCACTTACAGTTATGATTCCAAGGTCACTAATGAAAAATGGAGGTCAAGTAACGTTATGAGTCTTCCTTTGTCCTGTCGATGCCAAATAGTGATGGGAAGCCATCCTCCAACCCACAGTCATCTTATCACATCGTTATCTCTCTTTTTAAAATGTATCTTCATTGTTGCAAGTATTATAGAATTCCCCCTTTTCCCCCATTGACCCCTTCTAGTCCACCCCCAGCCCCCACCCCAGGCCTCACCACACTACTGTCTGTGTCCATGGGTTATGCATAGATGCATACAGGGTCTTTGGTTGATCTCTTTTCCCTCCCCTCCCATCCCTCTGAGATGCCTCAGTCTGTTCCATGCTTCTATGTCTCTGGATCCATTTTGTTCATCCGTTTATTTTGTTCTTTAGATTCCACATCATTATCTATCTTGATAGAGAAATAAATACAACCCTTTCACCTTCAAACTGGCACTTGAATAAAAACGATTTCACTTTGTGTTTGAAATGAAGCTTATTTCATGTTGTGAGGATGAAATTTATAGTCATTAGAGCATTATTTGGGAAATGCAGAAAGATAAAAGCTTGCTTCTCCACGTCTCACATCGTGGACATCTCCTTAAAGTCATCTCTGTGTAATTTAACATAATTTCTACAATACTACATGTGCAATTCTGTATGCTGCCTATTTCATTTAAAGTGATACTATTTTATCTCTAAAAGATATTTTTTACTTTGGTAATAATTAGGAAAATATAGAAGAAACTATTTCTTTTAAAGTAATGGCTTCAAAGTTAGAAATCACATCAAAGCTAACTTACTTTTATCTAGTTTATGGTAAAATTTTACTTGTCTGGGTCTTATCGTAGAGGAATGTGCTTATTTTAAAAAGTGAGTCATAAACTGAAAAGTGTTTTCCTTTCAGACATAACTCTCCATGTAGTCATGACTCACAAAGTGAGCTTGATACAGTCCTGGTGAGAACATTCTATATGACAAAGCATACATGAAACCTCTCCCCACATCTTCATGTTCCCCAGTCTGCCACACCTACAGTTTTCAGAAATCTTATGAAGAGTTGCTTGTTGAGTCAATGCTATAGAGAAAAAAATGTCATCCATAGCCAGTATTTTTTAAACAAATTTTTCTGTGATGATATTTCTGCTCCTTTTTCTTCTCATGTCCTTAAACTTTGTTCAAAAACATATTTCACTGTAAAATTCTTAAGTGTTTTCACTAACATGAACAGAATTACTTGGCATCTCATAACTGTATCTGACATAATGAGTGTTAACAGAAATCTGGCTACCCTTTGTGGTCCATAAATTTCATAAATGGGAATCATTGTAGTTCATACCAATTTAGTGATGATGTGATAGCAATGATATCCTTATTGCAGTCTTGCAAATGAGACATTTCATAATTGAACAGATGGGCATGAAGATGATAAGATTTAAGCCCTGTCTTAGATTGGGTTCCCTGGTAACAGACTCTGAGATGGAGACTATGGGCAGGAGATTTATTGGAAAGTTATCTCAGGAGATACGTAAAGGCAGATGTGGACGGATGAGAAGCTGACCCGCATGCCCTGACACTGCGGTTTCAGGCAATCCTATAAGAACTTGGCACTGAGATGGCCCTCAGAGTTGGGGTAATTCACAGGGGCCGGCACCGAACCAGTCCTCAGAACTGCTAACTGTGGGCCAGAACCTGGAGGAATGGGGGTGGCCATCTGTGAGGCAGTACTGGTGACAGAGGGTGATTCTCAGCGAGGGCCTCACTCTGAGCCACAGTGACAGATAGTCCCAGAGACTGACAGGTCAGCGGCTTGACTTTGAAGAGGAAATATGGGCAGAGCAACATATTGATGACCACAGGCCCCTACTCCATGCTCGGCGCTCTGCTAAACACTCCAAGGAAATGCAATCCCTGCTTGCTACTCTTTAGGAATGTGTTGTCTGGACTAGATAAGCTGAACCCATATGAAACAGCCCAAAAGCATTCAAGACGGAGAACAATGAAGTGTTTAAATATGCTGGGTGAACCCCAGGCGATCAGAAAAAGAACTGGCCAGTGATCATTTCATTGTCAGGACAGTCTTCTTTAAGAAGATAAAACTTGAGTTGTGCAACAAAGAAGGGTTCACATTTAGGTAACCGGTGGAAAAGAGGAAAGCCACTTCAAATTAAGAAACAAAAGAAAGAGGAAAGGTAGAAACATTAATGATTATTCCATGCCTGTGGAATAGCAAAAACCTCAGGCCACCTGCATTTATTCATTTCAGTTCAGCAACATCATGGAACAATTGTTCACTGCAAGTCTCAGAATCAAGTCAGTGCTCACGACGATTCAAGGAGAGTGAGCTGCCATAGAGATGTAGACACCAACACATCACGAGACTCAACGGAAGTTGCATGAGAGGCAAGACACGAGACGGGCAGGGGAAGGAGCCACCATGTCCACGTGGAAGCCTCGAGAAAGTCTGCATGAGGAAGGTGGCACCTGAGGCAGACGGTACGGAATAGAGCGTTTTCAGGGAGAGAACAGAGTCCACAGAAAATGCTGGGAGGAAAGAGGAGCCGAGGTAGGAGGTATATGTGGCGATTTAAATTAGCCCAGTTCCAGGTGGAGCATGGTTCTGTGTGCGGGGGTAAGAAATAACACTGGAGGTACAGATGGTACAGAGAGCTTAGAACAGCAAGGTGAGAGGTGTTTGGTGTGTGTGTGTGTGTGTGTGTGTGTGTGTGTGTGTGTGTGTGTGTGAATCTGCTTCCCACTGTAGAGCCACATAGATGTTTTACCTCCTGGAATACTGCTGCTTGAGGAGAGCTCAAGGTCAAGGGTTGTGTGGGGAGACAGGGTCAGGTTTGCAGGCAATCGAGAGATACTTATCGTGGAAAGAGAGAAGGATGGGTCTACATTTTAGGCAAGAGGGAAACAAGACGAAAGAACCCTGGCAAGGGATCAAAGCACTTTTTTTCCCCAAAAAAACTAGACTGAAGGAAGAGCCGCAGCGGAGGCACCCTCGCTGGGAAACTGGGTTAAGAGGGGAACATGAGGACAGCAGGGAGCCAGGCGGGCCGGCTGCTTCCTGAGGAAGGGCGGGTGGAAAGTTTCGCAAGCCCAGCCCGCTCCCAGCCATCCACGTGGCAGCCCTGCCAGCAGCGATTTCTCTGGAAGGATGCTCCAGCATGACCAATGTGGGACTGATTGGGGAGTACTAGGTCAGGGGCGGCGAGCGGCAATTTGGAAATTCTTTCATGCAGATGGTCGATGAGATCATCTGGCTCTGGATGAAATCATTAGGGAGCAAACCTTCCCAAAGGCAGGGGGGTGGGGGGGGAGGGGGACAGCCCGGGCTGCGCCTGGGAGGGGGGCTGGGAGGAAGCACCAGGGCAGGTCGGACTCGGCCTCCTGTCCCTTTCAGTGGCTGAAGGAGAGGACCTGACTTTTAGGGCCAAGGTTGTGATTAATTCGCAGGCTCTGAGCACAGAGAGGAAACGGAGCAGAAGGGAGGGTTAGCAGTGCTCGGAATAAAAAATGACGCGGGTCCGAGTTTCAAATTGAGTCTTGAGTCTAAGCCAGTGTAGACTTTCCGTGGAGGGAGCAGAGCTCAGGTTTGAGGGGCTGGAGGTCGTGGCTGCCACTGGGAGCCCGCAGAGCACAGCAGGGCACAGAGACAGGGCCGACGTCTCGGGGGGCTCGGACTCAGCTTCCTTCTGGAATCTTCGGGGCTTACATGTTGACTACAGATGTCTTCAATTCTGCTGCATTTTTTTCATTAAAGTGGCTAACAATTGTGAACATTCCAAGCTCCAGCTGCCTTTCATTAACAGGCCTCTCTCCTCGCAGCTCCCACGCCTGGGAAAACGGTTCACATAAACACTGCCGTCCCCTCTTCCTCAGGTTATCAGCATGCGAATCCACATTGTTTTCACATGTGTGCAGACCCATGTCTTACCGCACTGATGGCTTATATACCAAAGCTTCTGGTACGCACTCCTTATGCCGTGGGGAATCACGCTGCTTGATAAAAACAAAGAGAATCTTTGGGTTTTTGTTCTGTTTTACTTATAAGACAGTCACATGGTAAGGCATTATTGTGAATTAAATCATTGAAGATGCTTGTTAATGGCATAAAAATAAAAGCCGGCACAGAATTATAAGTACATATTGTGGAGGATGGCGCTAAATTCGAGTAACTTTCTCCTCAGGGTTCTCTATTACCACAGTCTCCCTGGTGTCTTTGCCGAGGCTGGTTTTCCACCAGAGTTTTCATCTCCGTGTGGTGTTCTCTCCTACTGGTCTTCACTTGATCTTAGGCAAGAGGCCGAGGAGCGATCTTCTGTTGGCCTTCTTGAGTTCAGTCACGAAAGTGTACAAAGAGACTATGAACTGCATTATAGCCACCGAAGTGGCTTCAAGCTCTCTTTCCCAAAGTTTATGGCTACCTTTAACAACCAAAGCTCAGATTCTATAGCTAACTCCTTAAAGAGCAGGCACCCGAGGGATCTGTCCTCACTCCCCACTCACCTCTCACATCCTCCTTGGGTGGGCCCATTCTTGCCCGAAGCGCTAACCTCGATGCGATGGCTCACACCTCTCTCTGATGGCCCAGCCTGTCTCCAATGAGACGTTCCACCAGCACATGGCATGTATCCTCAGCCTGGCCCCTTCCCTATTCTTTATCTCCTAGTAAATACCAGCATCTTCGTCCAGCTACCCAAGCCATGAACCAGGAACAATCCTAAAGTTCTTGCTGCCTCACCTGCTCACTCTCCCATCAGATTCTGTTGGTTCTGTTTCTAAAACATCTCCTCAATCCATCCCTCTTTCTCCACCCTCACTGGCCTTGACTCACTCCCTGTGTCTTTCTTCCAACATTGTTCTAACTCAGTGGTCGGCAAAATCGTTAGTCAACAGAGCCGAATATCAACAGGACAACGATTGAAATTTCTTTTGAGAGCCAAATTTTTTAAACTTCTTCTAATACCACTTCTTCAAAATAGACTCTCCCAGGTATTTTGTGGAAGAGCCACACTCAAGGGGCCAAAGAGCCGCCTGTGGCTCGCGAGCCGCAGTTTGCTGACCACTGTGTAACTCATCCCTGTTTTTAGTCTCACGTTAAAAATTGCACCTGAGTGTTGCTGCCAAGGCGCTCTTTCTAATATGCAAACCCAACACATGTCCTACTTGCTTTAAACACAGCATTTTGAAATAAAAGTTCCACTGATATTTTGAATGGTTCAGATTTACTTCAAAGGGATTGACCTGCAATACAAGATATTCAACATTTCTGGCCCATTCGCAAAATGCCTAGGATACTTCCCAACTTTTATGATAACCAAAAGCACCTTGCTCACACATCTCTAAGGTCTTCTAGAAGGTATGGATACACTCCCAGCTGAAAACCAAAATTAGTTCCCTAAAAAAAACCTCCTTCAGAATAACTTTCAGCCTCTTTAGCTTTTACAGAAAAGTCCCTTCATCTTATCTCTTCTATTTCATTAACTTATCTCCCCCAAAACCCTTGCATGTAATCGACTGCCATGGCCAGCCAAGTTGGGGGTGCCCACACCAGCCCTATCTAAGAACTCAAGCCTTCATGCCTGCTGTGCCTCCACTGCTCAAGACATGGTCTTTATCCCTCGAGATTCACTGAGAAAAGCCGTTCCCAGGTAGTTTTCCCTCCTCTTCAAATCCCAGCCTCGGCTAGATGAGTCAGTGGTTCCACTGTGCAAACTTCATTAAGACTGGTCATCACCATGCGTTTATTCAGTTCAGTCCATGTGTTACATTTCACCCACTCAGTGGTAAAAACAGCATGCCAGGCATGGAGGGGCTGCTTGTAGTGTTGCCTGGGTGGTCATTTTACATTCCAAATAAAAGACACCAACATCCTGACATAAAATACACACACAGAGCATACACCTGCAACAGATTCCTAAGCTACAGTTGAAATCAATCTGCCACCACCGTGAAATTGATTTTGTCGTGTGGGTTTTAAGTTTTACTCTAGGTACTATTGGCAATTTTTGCAAATGGTATTTGTTACTTGTCATCCAGTAAAATTGATGATCCTGAAAGACACCCCAGTGCACCCTGCTCTTTCTGCCACCCCCACACCACCTGCTCACCTTTCCAGGAACTCTGAACAAACGACTTGAACTATACTTTCAGTATCCACTGGGGAAAACAGACAAAAAAGTACATGTGACTGTTTCTCTGCATTTTCTATCACACCTAATAAAATCAGACATTTTAATGTTCGCCCAATTATGATAACATTTAGCATCATATTGATTCAGCTGCACTTTTTATTTCTATAAACATCTTCCACGTGTTTATTGGCATTTATATTATGGCTTTTGTGAGTTATCTACATACAAGTTTGCATGTTTCATTTCTTTCTTACTGTTTCCTAAGATAAAGTATATTAAACCTTTTCTGTCATATTTTATTACAAAAATTTTCCCAGTGTGAGCATGGTTGCAAGCATGCTTATTAAGAGTTTTATAATATATATTTAAAATATATTTTAGAATCTAATCTTCCAACCTTTTACATTATTAATTATATATTTGTTTTAATTCCCATTCCAAGATTATAAAACTACTCAAAATAGTTTATGCTAATATATTTAGAGGTTTTTTAAAATTGAAATATTGAGTCCATTTGGGAAAGGTTTTGGTATAAATGTTAAGAGAGGAAACATGCTTTAATATGATAAATATCTATAAGTTTCTGTACTACCATTTACTAAATAAATGAGAATTAATTTAATTACATATTAAACTCTAATACAGACACATGAATTTGTTTCTAAATACTCTTTTTACCATGAGAAGTAGCTTTTTAATTATTTTTTATATCTACATGGGCCAGGGACCCATCTTAACTCACCATTTTGGGGTGGGGTTTTTTTGTATTTTTTTTTTGAGGGGGAGATTCCTTTATCACTTTTCTTGCATATTTTTTATTCCAATGAGCTTTAGAGTGGTTTTGTCTTGTTCCATGTTTTTAAAATCCTATAGGGAAGGAATGATTAATTTATGTATTAATTTAGAAAAAAATAATTGCATTTTTTCAAATATTGAGCTTCTCCCATGACAGTAGGCACACTTAGTCCCATTTTTTATCTTATTATATATACCTCAATATTACAGGTTTTTTCAGTCAGGTTCTACAGATTTCTTGTCATGTGTGGAACTTAGTGTTGTGTGCTATTGTCGTTGTGAATAGAATCATTTCATCTATGATATTCTTCTTTTTCATCTTCACTGTTGAAAGTATTACATATGTCCCTCTTTTTCCCCCACTGACCTCTTCCAGCCCGCCTCCACCCTCCACCCCAGGCCTGTACCACCCTATTGTCTGTGTCCATGGGTGATGCGTATATGCATACCAGTTTTTTTGGTTGATCTCTTCCCACCCACCCACCCTCCCCGACCTGCCCTCTGAGATTCCACAGTCTGTTCCATGCTTCTATGTCTCTGGATCTATTTTGTTCATCAGTTTATTTTGTTTATTAGATTCCACATATGAGTGAGATCATGTGATACTTGTCTTTCTCTGACTGACTTATTTCACTTAGCATAATGCTCCCCAAGTCCCTCCATGCTGTCTCAAAGGGTAAGAGACCCTTCTTTTTTACAGCTGCATAGTATTTCGTGGTATAAATGTACTGCAGCTTTTTTATCCACTCATCTACTGATGGGCACTTGGGCCGTTTCCAAATCTTAGCTATTGTAAATTGTGCCGCTATGAACATAGGGGTGCATATATGCTTTCTGATTGGTGTTTCCAGTTTCTTGGGATATATTCCCAGAAGTGGGATTACTGGGTCAAATGGGAGTTCCATTTTCAGTTTTTTGAGGAAACTCCATACTGTTCTCCACAGTGGCTGCACCAGTCTGCATTCCCACCAGCAGTGCACCAGGGTTCCCTTTTCTCCACATCCTCTGTCGTTTGTTGATTTGTTGGTGATAGCCATTCTGACAGTGTGAGGTGATACCTCATTGTCATTTTAATTTGCATCTCTCAGGTGATCAGTGACTTTGAGCATTGTGTTCATATGACTCTTGGCCTTCTGTATGTCCACTTTGGAGAAGTGTCTAGTTAGGTCTTTTAACCATTTTTTAATTGGAATTAGTTGTCTTCCTTTTGTTAGGTTGTATGAGTTTCTTATGTATTTTGGATGTTAAACATTTATCAGATGTATCATTGCCAAATATGTTCATCCATACAGTGGGCTTTGTTTTTATTTTGTCGGTGTTTCTCTTGCTGTGCAGAAGCTTTTTATTTTGATGCAGTCCCATTGGTTTATTTTCTCCTTAGTTTCCTCTGCCCTAGGAGCTGTATCCATAAACACATTGCTACGAGAGATGTCAGATTTTCCTGCCTATAACTCCTAGGATTTTTATGGTTTCACTATTTACATTTAAGTCTTTTATCCATTTTGAGTTTATTCTTGTGTATGGTGTAAGTTAGTGGTCTAGTTTCATTTTTTGCATGTATCTGTCCAATTTTACCAAGGCCATTTATTGAAGAAACTGTCTTGACTCCATTGTATGTTCATGCCTCCTTTGTCAAATATTAATTAAGCATAATGGCTTGGGTCGCTATCTGGGTTCTCTGTTCTGTTCCATTGGTCTATAAGCCTGTTTTTGTGCCAGTACCAGACTGTTTTGATTACAGTGGCTTTGTAATATAGCTTGATATCTGGTATTGTGATCCCTCCAGCTTTGTTCTTCTTTCTCAAGATTGCTGGGGCTATTTTTGGTCATTTTTGGTTCCATATGAATTTGGATATTCATGTCCATAATACTAATAGAAACAGTAATAATAATACAATAGTCATAACTGCTTCACACTAGTACATAAATCAAGTATAAATGCTCTCTAAACATAATTTTCTAGTTACATAGTATACAACTTCTCATAATTCACTTATTAAATGTCTTTTGAACAAGCACAAATAACAAGCAGTATGTTGGATCCTTGTAAACAGGGTTGCCCTTGTGACACACACGATTAATAGAGAAGAGTGGAACTAAACAAGTAATCCTACAGCTGTGTGAAGCATCAGAGGATGTAAAGACAAGTACAGCTGCCGAGAAAATTTACAGCCGGGGCTGCCACCCTGGGCTAGTGAAAGGCGCGGAGGCTGGAAGGGTTTTGTGAGGAGGCAGCATCGAGCAGGGCACTCAAAGATGAGTGCCCGTAAACTGAGCAAAGGGAAAACCCACGCACCTGGTCTTTGATAGGAGTGGAAATCTGGCTTTTAGGAAATGAGACAGACGTCCACTGTGTGTGGAGCAGAGAGGATGGTGGGAAAGCACAGCATGAGAAGTAGGCAGGGCTCAGGTCCTGCCAGAGCTTCCTAGGACTTCCGGATGCTTGACTTCATCCTAGAAGACACCACTGAAGCTTTTAAGCTGTCTTCCATACGTGGTGTGTTGGGTTGTGGGGTGGAGTCTGGTGAGATGTTCAGATTCGTATTTCAAATTTACTCTGGTTCTCATGGGACGAATACATCAGAAGAGGCAAGAATGGGTGCCTACGTGCAGGCTGTTGAAGGGGTCCAGGTGAGAAACAATGATAATTGGGACTAGGATGGTGGCAGTAGAAATGGAGAGAAGGGTATGGCCTTCATGAACATTGAGGGGGCAAAACTCAAAATACATAGCCATGCCAGGATTCTGGCATGTAAGGGGGAGAGAAGTGTCAAGTCTAACTTCAGGTCTCTGCCTAAATAGATGGATGAGGAGGAGGCTATTGCCTGGAATAGGACTCACAGACCACAAATCAGCTCTGAGACAGAAATGTGAATTTTCTTGAGCATTTTGATTTACAGGTACCCGTGAAGCCCAATGAAGATGGTGAAACGTTTATACATGCATTTCCTCAGCGCCAAGGAGAGATTTGGGCTGTGTACACGCATTGGAAGCTTTTGCTATGTAGATAGGAATTAAAGCCATGGGCATGGATAGGGGCCGGTGGTGAGAGAGTGTTGAGTGTGAAGATAAAGAGAAGACTGATCCCTGGGGAATGCGGACACTTAAATATTGTATGAAACGATGCATTGATAAAAGAGGCTGAGAGAAAAGCTGAGCTTGGGGACACCAGCCATTTTGATAAAAATAAAAAATAATCAACTTACTGGCATGCCCCGGGCTCCACAGGCTTCCGGTTTCCATTGAAGCATCATTGCTGTTAGACCTCAGATCCAAATTAGCTTTTTCTTCATAATTCCAAAGAAAAGCCTTGTGTTCGATGCTCTTTATTCAGTGGGACAGAGACTCTCGGTGCAGTAGTTAAAATCATTTAATCTCTCCAGATTTTTTTCACTTGCTTTCTGCTATATAACACCATTCTCAGGATAAGGGATGCTGTCTATAATTTCTTTGCACCTCTTTTCGATTTGGAATAAGTTATATGGTACCTGGCCATAATTTGCCAAATTTTGTGTTACACATCAGGGAATTTTTCAGCATTGTTTATGCTTTCTTTGCTATTTTTATATTTTTTCTTCATTTCTATTGATTTTGGGAATTCCCATTTGTATTTTTTAATAAATAATAAATGAATGTCACCATCCTCCCAGATGTAGATTGTTTTGCTTTTGATCACATAGAGTTTGAGGTGTCTGTTGGCCATGAAGGTAACGAAGTCTGCTGGTCTAATGGGGCCTGTGAATCTAGAGCTCAGACAAGAAATCCAAGGGCCTTTGAAATTGCCTTTTATTTGTTAAACATTTCCGAGTTCCAAGTATAAACTAGAATTTCTATATTTGGAGATTATAAGTGTTCTTGACTTAAGAGAATCACCACGTTTCTGGCTCATCTATCTGAACTTGACAACCTGTATAGGTTGAACTTGAAAGAAGTTTTAATGCAGACAAACTCACAAATGTCTTCAGGGATATAAATATTCAAATTCAAGATGTAGGTCACAAGTCAAAACCAACTTGGGGAAAAACAATGTTGTTAAAGAAATATTGAAATAAAACTCTGAGAACGTTAGGCTAAATTCATATGTGACACACTTTGAGACATGTGTTTTATTATCATAGTTTTTTCAACCAGTTGCTTTTCTCTTTTTATCAATAATATTACCCTGAGGGTTTTAGGGGCACAGACAGTGACAATTAGTGTCACATTTCCCTTCCTGAGTGACACTGAAACTTGACTTTCATCTATGAGCCAGCGTATACTCGGTGGAAGATATTTGTTGACTTACTTTTTAAACAAATGGTGAACAAAGAATGCCGCAGCACCCTTCTTTCCGCTATTGGAAATGAAGTGGATCTAATACGCTCAAAGGAATTCCACAAAACAAAAACCATTGACATGACAAAAGCGTGCATTTAATTCGATGCTGTGCAGATACATGACTACAGTTGTGTGCATGGCTTGTCCTTTGGGATGGTCCCGGCTGTTTATTGTTAAAGAAAAAATTAAAACGGAGCCAACAAAATGCAATTAAGGAAAAACAACAACCTTGAGACACAAGGGCCCTACATGCTCGGACGTAAGAAGCAGGCAGGTTACAGACATCCCAGGTACAGCGTGACAGGTGGACGGTGGGAAGGCCCGGAGCCACGGCCCCTCTTTCAGAAACGGGCAAGTCTAACGCTTTCACAAACGGCACTGATGAAACCATCTTTACTTTTAAAGAATTTTATAGAAGGAATTTTAGCACCATCATTAAAGGAAAAGTAATAACACATTTCAGCCCTGCCTATCTCCAGTCTTGGAATAATAACAGAAGCATAGCACCTTTTAGTATCTAAAATATAAACAAGAACAGTAAGTCCATCCCAGCTTCTAGAGATGAGGTAGCTCATGCTAAGACATGTTGGTCATGTTTCCTCAGAGAGTTCAATGGCCAGATGGTCTATTTCCAATCGTCGCATCTGATTAGTCAGCTCCATGGCTGGGTTTCTAACGCTTTTCTTCGCTACAGGCTTCCGGACGGTGATGTTGTCATCGGAAGACTCTCAGCCCTGGTCCTCGGCATGTTTAGAAGGTTGTATGTGTGAATGTTTGCATCAATGTCTTCTTGAACCAGGAAGGGCTGTACTCAATGGTTTACTCATGTAACTTTCAGCTGTATTAGTAAACGAAGTCAACAGGGAATGATACCTTTAAATTTGAGTAAGGAGAAAGTCTACACTTACCACCCTTTATAAAATCTAAGTTCATTTTGTTTTCAAGAAATTTCACTGAATATATATTATTTAAAAAGTCCACTTAAACCAGCGAGGAACTATTTTTTTCAAGATTCTCTTTCAAGAGTCTCTCTGATAGTTCTACAAGATCAAGACACGCATGAGGGCTTTCAATCACAAGGGCAAACATTTTGATTTCACTTTTAATTGATCATCTGGGTCTGAGAGGTCACAAAAAGGCACTATCTTCTATTTTTCCAGCTGCAGCCAGAGGAATAAACACGTGCTGTGGTTTTACAGACCCCACTCTCTAGGCTACCTGCCAGGAAGAAAAATGTTCTCATAAATACTAAGCAACTCTATCATGACATTGAAATAAACTGAAGAAAACAAAGACTTATGTATTCAATCTATTTACTTTTTTTTAAAAGGTGGTCATTGTCATTGGTCATCTTAAACCTAAACTTCTGTATTGAAAAATATTTTAACTCAATGGACACGGAGGACTGTAAGTAAAATAAATATTCTGAAGGCGAAGGAGGCCAGGCACGTAGGACCGTATGTACAACGCTGGCCGCAGCCAGCCGCTACTTCAAGAGTCTCAGGATCAGCTTCACGCAGGCCAGGTTCTCATGACCAGGGGGGCCAGGGGCGGTGAGGGTGTTGCTCGCTGTCGATGGGCCGTGGCTGCTTCACACAAAGCAAACTGGCCCGATCTCGATGCCAAATTCTTGGTCTGTGCCGCCAACATCCACAGGGGCAAGGTCTATGATGGGCAAGCGCGCCACGTTCTGGGTTCTGTATTCAAAGACGGTCTTGCCCACGTTGCCGTTCCGTTTCTAGGATTAAAGGGTGCAGTGGGTTAATAATGGTGTGAATGGACAATTGCAGAGATGCTAGACGGCACTTCTGAGCCAGTTGTCCTAGCATCTGAGGTCAAAGCAACGTTCTCAGAGCTCAGCGCGCCGCCCGCAGGGGAGGTCGGCAGGCCCGGAAGACTTCGGATCCAGGAGATGCCCTTTGTTCCCCTGAAATGCCCCAAATGGGCACTGACAATGTGAATTGTGAAGGCCTGTTTGCTTTTCACATGCAACTATAATTCATCATCAAATGTTTTCCTTTTTCATATCTAGATATGCACGTAGGGAGACATACAAATCAGTGAAAAATAGAACCTATCTCAGATGGATTACACATTTTAGAACCAAGAAAGTTGAAGCATGAAACTGAGATTTAAAAAAGTAACTTGCAGAAGAGCAGGGTCAGGTTCCAAAGAACCAGCCTTTCCTTGCTGTTTCGTATTAACACGTGTGTGAACCCTGCCTCACGTCCCAGCACGCATTCACGTTTTCCCTAAAGAACAACGACAGGCAGACTGCTGTGTCTACACACAGGGTACAACTGTCCCTGCCTCTGGTGCCGTCACAGCATTTTTAACAACAATGGATTTTTTCTCTCATCCGATCAGCAGAGCACAGAGTACTTACGGAGCACGTGTCTTGAAGGACGATGTATCTGAATCGGACGTTCCCTTCCGCTCTGATGTCCAAGTCGTTGGACCCTTTGAGGACCACGGCTTTCTTGAGGTTCTGCGCTTCGTCGTCCTTGTAGCCGACGCTGTTCTTGCAGACGTAGGTGATGTTCTGCGAGGCCTCTTTGGACAAGAGGCGCAGGAAGGTCATCTGGGTGATGGCTGCGTTAGGTGACTGGTGGTCTCCATAAGCAAACTAGAGAGACAAAGAGTCTTTGCTACACGCAGTTCTGAAGGGTTTCACAGTGCCGTGTATGAGTGTGTGTGTGTGTGCGTGTGTGTGTGTGTGCGCGTGTGAGAGAGAGAGAGAGAGAATGTGTGTGTATGTTGATTTCAGGTAAATCAATTTTGAAGGGTATTACTTCTATCTACTTTTTAAAAAGTACCTTAAAATGCTTATGACTATTCATCAGTAAAAACCTCTGTCCTTACTCCCCAAAACAGCAGATGAAGAAACCAGTGATAATTACACCCATCAGAGAAAGTTTATGTATTTTTAAACCTCCGGAATATTATTTTTAGAAGAAGTTACGTACTTGAACATCGGCTTGGATATTTAATCATGCATCAAAAATAACTCATTGTTTTTATTGCTGATTATATTAAGATTTAGGCCTTAACTATTTGTATAAAGTATTTTTGGTGTTGTTACTCCTCACCTGGGGAGATTTTTTCATTGATGTTTAGAGAGAGTGGAAAGGAGAGGAAGAGACAGAGAGAGAAACATCGATGTGAGAGAGACACATCGATTGATTGCCTCCTGCTCGTGCCCTGACCAGGGCCAGGGATTGAGCCTGCAACCAAGGGACGTGCCCTTGACCAGAATCAAACCAGGGACCCTTTGGTGCCAGGGCCAACGCTCTACCCACTGAGCCAAACCAGCTATGGCAGTGTAAAATATTTTAACCCAATTGTTATTCGTTGTAGGAAATATGAATTACAAGTTTTTCATTAGCTAACAAAAACAAATCATCAAAATAATTCCCTACAGGCTCTTTCTTATTCATCTTCTACTCTGAGGTTTATTTTCAATGCTCCCTTTTGAGCTCTTTACATAATATTATATTCACTGAATTATCTTTCCATTGGGTACATTTAAAATTTTTCTGCTGATTAAGTAACGGTAGATTCTGGTATAAATTACTCATACCCATAATATGCTCACATTATGTTTATTATGAACATGAGTTCTGAGGAGAGAGCAGGAGTAGCGAGAAGGACATTTCAGAGCTAGGGTGCTGTAAAGAGATCCAGAATGAAATGCTCATGTTGCAATCGGAGGTGGCAAGGCTGGTTGAGATTCTAAATACCGGGCCATAGAAGAAGCATATACTCAGAAAAGTACTAAAAGACTTCATGTCATTATGAAAATACATTAAGTTTAAGTAATACTACATTTACAGTCATTTAATTATATGAATACTTATAGTAATTATGTAATATTTATTTACTAGAGGCCTGATGCATGACATTCATGCAAGAGTAGGCCTACCTTCCCCTGGCTGCCGGCACTGGCTTCCCTCTGGCACCTGGGACCCAGGCTTCCCTCCAGCCACAGGCAGGCACCCAGGACCTGGGCTTTCCTCACAGCCCTGGCTTCATCTGGAAGGTCATCCGGAAGGATATCCGGTCTAATTAGCATATTACGCTTTTATTATTATAGTCTAGTGGCCCGGTGCATGAAATTCATGCGGGGGGGGGGGGCGTGTCCCTCAGCCCGACCTGCACCCTCTCCAATCTGGGACCCTCTGGGGATGTCCAACTGCTGGTTAAGGCCTGATCCCACAGGGCCTAAATTGGCAGTTGAACATCCCTCTCGCAATCTGGGACCGCTGGCCCCCAACTGCCCCCAGCTGGCCTCCTCTTCCCCAACTGCCCCACCCCCTGCTGGCCTGCTTGCCCCCAATTGCCCTCCTGCTGGCCTGCTTGCCCCCAATTACCCCCCTGCCAGCCTGCTTGCCCCCAGCTGCCCCCCTCTGCCAGCCTGCTCACCCCCAACTGCCCTCCCCTCCTGGCCTGATCGCCCCTAACCACCTCTGTCTCGGCCCTGCCACCATGGCTTCGTCTGGAAGGTCTCCCAGTCTAATTAGCATATTATGCTTTTATTATTACAGATAACTTACCATGTACTGGATACTATAGGAAGCACATTATATTCACACAAAGACTACGAAATAAATATCACCCACACATCACAATGAGAGCCTGAGGCTGTGGAAGGCTAAGTGGCATCCTGCTGTCCCCACATCAGCAGGACATCCAGGCAGCAGTCACCTAGGTCTCCTGTCGTTCAAGGGGCCAGACCCCTTCATGTATACTCACAGTCCGTGTGACGTGCATTACAGGAACTAATAATAAAAGCAATTACTTTCTACATTCCACCAATGGAAAAATCATCATGCGAAATTTATGTTCATTTAATTCACACTAAAACGTTGTTTATTCAATGATACAGCAATGGTAACTGATGAGAATATATGACTTTAAAATTAACATGGTAAAATAAATCTGGTCAAAAAATAGTAACATTGTCCTAAATAAATAGGAAGGCATAATGAAGAATGAAGAGCAGACGTACGATTGTAAGCACGCAGCTGCGATTACCTGAGCTCCCCTGTTCATGTCGAGGCCGTACCAGACAGGCTTGTGGTCCGGCGACTTGCTGGTCCACCAGGTTTTCCGGGGGATGCTCGCCGGGTTGGCTGAGATGCACGTCTCTCCCGTCTCCATGTTGCAGAAAACTTTGATGGCGTCTTCCACGGAACCCTGGTTAGGGTCAATCCAGTACTCACCTGTTTTCCAAAATAAACGTATTTGCAAAGAAGAGTGAATTTCAAACATGACGAGAGCTGTGTATTGTCAAAACTATCAATAAAGTAAGTATATGAGTTAAACTGTGGTTAGAATGTTATAAATGATTTCACTGGCCAGTTAGAATTGATCTCTGTTATATCTGAGAGATACCTGAAATAGGTTATACCAAGTTAGTGCTTGGTGCTGGACATGTAGTCAAATACACAAACAAATATGCATTTGTGCAGCTATCTGTGTGTATGTATACTTATATATGTGTGTATATGTAATATGTACGAAAAACTGCATTTTAAATAAAATGTAGAGACAGTGGGGGCTGTAAAGTCTAGAGCTGAGAATGAAATTGCCTAGTCCCCACAAATCATTTTAGCTCTCCCTGTCGATGTCATTTCAAAGTTAACTGGAGCCATGAAGCATGTCACAGCTTCTTCTTCTGGCCCAGAATCCCTTTTCTCCAGGTCTGATTAGATTCATCAAAATGACAGAATACTGCCAACTGAAGGCATGGTTTACACAACTAGGACAGAAAGACTGCTTCATTCCAAAACACTCTGTATTAACACGTAATCCTGCCAGCAGAGATTCTTAAAGCTGTATTTATAGAACATTAAACTGCATGCAAGGTATTTCATTGTCAAATAAGTTTGAGAAATAAGATAAACTTTATTCTACTCTTGAAGACCCAATGATATATGAGAGCATATTAAATCCCCAAAAAGTCATGGAGGTAAGTCCATGCCAACCTTGCTTCAGCAAGTATTCTCTATGCCATATCACCACAAAATTACCCATTTTTAAGGCTTCTGGGTGGAAATGGCACTGCCAGGATGAAATGAGAGCATTAATAGGATGTTTCCTCTCTCAAAGTGTTCATCGTCTCACCCCGTTGTTCTTCACGTCATTGATCATCCCCACCGCTAAACCACAAGCTCTATGGTACGGTGCCCATGTCCTCTCTCGGGCATCACTGTGCATTTCTAGAATGCAGTCAGTGACACACTGTTGGGATGCCGTTGAGCACACCCGGTCAGAAACGCGGAGCCGCTCACCGCTGTGCTTCGCCGAATGGCAGAGCTTTAAGTCGTCGCAGGTGCGGGCCGGGTGCTTCTTGGAGCCGTCGGGGCTGCGCATGGTCTCGATCTGGCTGCTGAGGGACTTGAGGGTGGCGTGGACGCCAGGGTCCGTCTTGTTCTTGTCATCAGGAGCCGCCTCGTCTTCTGTGAACTCGGGGAGGGGGTCTGGCATGCTCTCATCGTAGTGCCCCAGGATGTCCCCAAGGGCTGCCGTGAGGTGGCCCGGGGGACCCGGAGGGCCAGGCGGCCCAGGCTCACCCGGAGGACCCTGAAGGTTAAGAACATTGGAAATACATGAACATACTTATCGCTTCTGTTTTCCATCGGGCACACGGCACTGCTGGGACTCGGTGCCCAGGGCGTTACAGCGCAACCCCCGGCCTGACGGTGCTGGGACCTGGGCATCGCGCCCGCTAACCCGATGGCTCTGCCTGCCCGCCTGTAGCCCTGAGGGTGAGAGTGACGCGGGGCTGCCTCCCAGGCAGCGTGCCTACAAGTCGGCATCTGAGCTACAGCGAGACCCAAGCACCAAGTATGCGCGCTGATGTTCACCTTGAAGATGCAATATATTTTACAGAAAATTTGCAGATATGGACATTCATTTCCAGACGACTGGGGGCAAGGCACAACTGCAATGTCTCACCGGACTTACGACAGACGCTGAAGGGCGAATGCAGGGAGCTGTGGGTCCCAGTTCTGTAAGGTTACCCGTCAATACCAAGGAAATGCCCACAATAAGCACCCACAAGACAACTGGCCCCTATTTCCAAATAAGCGGGAAAGGCGGGAAGTCTCTTAAGTGTTCAAACTAACGTGTAGATCAAAATTCTGCATCCTAAACACGATTTAAGAATGTTCTCTTTAGCCCTTTTTTAATATATTTTTAATGACTTCAGAGAGAAAGGGAGAGAAGAGAGAGATAGAAGCATCAATGAGAGAGAATCATGGATCGGCTGCCTCCTGCATGCCCCACACTGGGGATCAAGCTTACAACCCGGGCAGATGCCCTGACCAGGAATGGAACTGTGACCTCCTGGTTCATAGGTCGATGCTCAACCCCTGAGCCACGCCGGCCAGACTCTTAAGTTCTTCCCGTAACAGAAGAATCAGTCGAGAAGCGGGAAGGTGTGTGGTCACCTTCCTCCTGGCAGACAAGGCTGGAGTCTGCCACCGAGGAGCTGGCTCTGGACAAGCTGCTTCAACCTCTCCTCACCCCAAGAGCCCGTGAAATCTGTTGGGTTCACCTTTAAGATCACATCATGTCCCATGAGTTCCTTTGCACCAATCTCAGGAGGTTTTTCCCATCGAGGACGAGTGAGCCGCAAAATAAAATCAACCGAGGGCTGTAAGTCAGAGGCATGGCACTTCCGGCTGTTTCCGCCCACAGAGAAACAATAGGGAATGTTCCTCTGGGCCGTGGGAAACAGAAGGCTTTTCGTTTCATCAAGTAAGTAATGAATATTCAGTTTAATGGCCGGTGAGGGGCAGAGACAGAATAGAGAGGGACAGGAAAATCAGACCGAAGAGGAAGAGAGAGGAGGTTTCCCGAAGACCCGAAAAGCCAGCGTCTACAGCGTTTACATGATCCTCAGGTCAACACTATGGAGCATGGCGGTGAAAATGTGCATTGCAATCCTTCCTAACGTCGTTTGCATTGAAAGCCTTCCTAATGTCGTTCACCTCGCAGCATTTTCATGAACGACTACACTCATCGGCCTCGCCCTCAGTACACTGCCATTAGGGAAAGCGCCTTCCCCTGAGCTCACCATGGCACAGGCGTGCCACGCTCTTTGCCTCATCGGTGCCCAGGAAATGGAGGCCCAGCAAGTTGGGCTCTGATTTCACAGACTCAGAGTCATCTGGGTTAAGGAAAGCCGAGACAGTTACTTCTACAGACCAGCTCTGGTGTGACTTTTAGGTTTGTTCCGAGTCCCTCCTGTCCCTCGGCCATCGACGCACACAGCGCTCGGCGGGACCAGGCCGTGAGGACCAGCAGCGCCTTGGCACGCACACCCGGTGACTCACCTCGGGCCCCGCCTCCCCGATGCTGCCCCGCACGCCAGGAGGCCCGATGGGGCCCAGCGGCCCGGGGTTTCCTTCCTTCCCTGACGGACCCACCGGGCCTGGGGGACCCTGCAAGGAACAGAAACTGGATTTTAGATTCTCTAAGAAAACCTCCACAATTTCTCTAATCAAAGAGCCATTTTCCTGAGGGAACTGTCACGGCAATTTCTCAGATTCAGATCCTAATGACTAACGAATGGAATTTCAGAACATTCCTACGTTTACTATTTCATCGCACATCATCCGTGCACGTAAAAGCTCAGCAGCAGTTAAAACCGTTAATCTACTTTTATTATTATTGGGACTATTTCATCAAATCTCATGTACTATAAACTTAATTATAAATTCAGTGAACTAGGAGAAAGGAAAAGGCAGGAGGTGAAGTGATTGATATAATTATAAGTTATGTTCATGTGTTTATACAAGTATCTCATGACATCCTAACAATTTTAATACTACTCATTTAATGATACTAAAATGTTTTGTTTATACTAGATTTAGACATAACAGAAATTCGAATGATTTTCCTAAACCATTGTGTCTGTCAATTATGTTATGACATTAATGACCTATTACGGGCAGCATGAATACTAATGCGGAATTTCTAAAAGCCACTAAATGTTGGTTTCATTTTGTGACTTGCTTCTGAATTAGCCTGAAGCACAGCACTCTGAGCAAGTGCCCCAGTTCCTCAAAAACACACATTCAGTGGCAGGACAGCCAGCTCGGCCTCACTCCCGGGCGGGCCTCTGAGATGACCTCACGGAGCAGGATGTGCTGGACAGGGCAGTGAACAGAGTAAGGAAGCAGCCCCGCCGGTGAGGTGTTCACCGGAGGAAAGAGGAATTACTGTGGGACATGAAATACCAAGTCACATGACAGGCTTTCTACTTGAAGGGAATTGCTGAGTGATTTCTCTCAGGCGCTGGCCGCCTGCGGCAGGGAATCTGGGAAATTCTCGCCTCCGTCCAGAAAGCGCTCCCCAGCTCCCGAGGACATCCCGGGAGCATCCCCGCACAGCGGGCTCGGCCGAGTTACTCACTCTGGGGCCGAACGGTCCAGGGATCCCAGCGCTGCCTTGCTCACCATTTGGACCCTGAGGGGGGAAGACATTTAAATGTTACCAAAGTACGTCCATCCTGCATTCTGCCGCCTCGGGGTGAAAACCCGCTGCATTGACGCCAGCTGCATACACTCCCTGCACAGTCATGTCTATGCGTCTTCATGAGTGCCCACAAGAAACGGCCACCACAGGGGGAACGTGTGCAAACCCATGGGTTCATGTCTTTCCTCCAAAACCACAGCTAACAGGTGGCAATGGCAGGGGCCAGGTGGGTAGTTCATTGCTTTGAAATGACAATAAGGTACGAAACGTCCATCCATTTTACGACAAGCGTTCATGCCAAGACACCTGTGCGTTCCACACGGAGGCGGGGAATCCGCAGAGAAGTTGCTTACCGGCGGCCCGGGAAGGCCCTGCAGGCCGGTGAACCCTCTGTGGCCCTTCTGGCCTCGGTCGCCTCGGTCCCCGTGATCGCCTTTGTCACCACGAGGTCCTTGGGGTCCCTAGAAACAGGGTCATGGCATGGGTATTGCCTGTTGAGACTACAATTTTACCTCTCACCATTGTATTTACTATTATTTTGAATACTACATTTTATATGAACATATTTACTTATACACATGGAATTAGACCTAGAAATTTTTGTCTTTTGGAATGAAGGTGATAATTAAAACATAACATACTTAATAATGCTTTTCTAAAGAGTTAGTTTTTTAATGTTTATCCTATATTTATACTAAAATGAGGTATTTTTAAGTTGGTCTTACTTATCTAAAACAGTTTCAAAGACTGTATTTCACATACTCGGCTGATATCATTATGTGAAAATATTGCTACCACAAGTAGGTTCTTTAAAATCAAAACATGAGATCTTATTTACTATGCTACCTCTAAAAAGAAAATGCTTATTAAATTTGCATATGCAGATAAACCGGACATGACAGCTGGGACTATATTAAAAACCTGGTCATGTTGGAAAGTTGCTACGAGAGTAGATGCATCAATTCTGATCCTGAGAAATGAAAGGAAAAGCAATAATTAAGAATCTTATTATGGGATGGAAGCTACACTGAGAGAAGAGGTGAAAATTATCTGATCGATCTCATCAGTCTTAGGCTCCTTCCTTCCATTCCTCCTTTCCTTTCCTGTTTCTTACGTCTTAGGGAACAGCAGCAGCTCCGGGGCCTGGAGGCTCACAGTAAACTGACAGGGTCACCTTCGTGGGGCAGCTGTGCTGTCTGCAGCTCTCCTACAGGAGAACTGGAGGGTGGAAGATGCCACCCAATAGACGGGCTCTTGGGTAAATATTTTCCCGTAACAGTTTTTTGTCCTTATTTTGTATGGTTCTTTTTATTTTATTTTTAATTTGGATATCCTAATTGTCAAACAGTATGAAAATCTTTTTATAATAAAAGCAAGACTAGATCTCAGTAACTTGTTACATTTTATATAACACTGTAAATTTAAATACTGAAATCAGCCCAGCTGGCATGGCTCAGTGGTTGAGTGTTGACCTATAAACCAGGAGGCAGCCAACCAATGATTCTCTCTCATCATTGATGTTTCCATCCCTCTCCCTTCCCCTCTGAAATCAATAAAAATATATTAAATACTAAAATCAGCCTGAAGATTTTCATAATGTTAAAGAGGTTCTTTTATTTGGGGAATGCTCCAAAATTTCACAATTGAAAATAAACTAAACCAGAAATCACCTATTTATTATTAACTAAAACTCATTTAATCATGGAAAATGAAACTACATTGTTTTTGTAACTGGTTAGAAAACGTTTCACTTGAACATGCTATGGAACTATGAAATCTTCTCTAGCCGGGCTCAAATCGAAACTGAGAATTGTAATTTAATAATAGGCCATGATTTTAAGGCTACAATTGATGTTCATAAATATTGATATTGATTTATATGACAGGTGTGAAAGGAACAGAAGAGACTGCCTATAGAAACAATTCATTCACAGTAAGACATCTGTATAAGACTCTCTAACCTGGAAGTAACTGCAAGTAGCCAAAGAATTGAACGTGGGCAGTGCAATCTCGTTAAAATCAAACATAATATTGAATAGAGCTTTTAAAATTTACAGAGAGCTTTTAAACCCATTATGTGATTTTTAGAAAAATCTCAGAAAGAAGGATATGATCATTCCTATTATTTTGGGAGAAAACTGTGACTCTAAGAGTCTTTATTGATTATTTGAAAGAATTCATAGCTTGAGAAATTTGGTCATTTACATTTATAAACCTTAAATTGTACTTTTTCTTTGGGAGTGTATTTTATGAAAGAAGACATAATTTTTTAAAGAAAAACAGAACTTACAGGTAAGCCACGTTTCCCAGCTCGACCAGGGGGTCCTATGGGGCCGCGGGAACCCTGGAAGAAATTTCCACTAAAGTTGTAAAAACAACAACACACAAGTGCACAGACTATGTAGATACAGAATTCAAACAACATATTTGTAGCTGGATATTTATTACGTTTATGTGCACCTATGCACACTCTTACGGCTAATTAACGAAAACCAGGCTCATGTCCCTGGATATAAGAGTGTGCTCATCTAACGCCAATGACACTTCTATAATCAGTTTTATTAATTGGTGAAACGTTACTTGCTTAAATTGAACACGATTTCCTATAAATCACAACATTTTAGGTGGTGAAAGTCAAAGCATCAGAATTCTGGAATATCTACTAGAAATCAAATGTTAACCTCGAAGACTAACACAAAATAACTCATAATGAACTGTTTGTCATTCTTGGTTTGGAGTCCTCGTCAGGGGCACATGAGTGACTGTATGCATGCGTCCAAGCAGCTCCCAATGCAGAGCATTGATGCTTGTCGCTGCCGGTGAAAGGGCCTCTCCTTACCGGGTCTCCTCTCTGTCCTGCGTCTCCGGGGGCGCCGACGGGGCCGGGCGTGCCCGGGGCACCCTGAGAGCCCGGCAGGCCCGCGGGCCCGGGGTCTCCGCGGTCACCCTGACAGAATAACAGGACATCATTCTTTAACATTCATCCTCACACAGTGGCATTCTATCTGCCCATGCTACTCGCGATGAAACAACACCTTTTTAAAAACTTACTATTATTTTACTTATAATTTACTGAAATCGTTCATTTACTTATTAATAACTCAAACTGCGAAGAAGGAGATGATTGTCCCCAGTTCCCGACCCCCTCGCTCCCCTCGCTCCCGCCCTGCGGCTCCCGCAGCCCCGAGGCCGGACGAGAGCAGCAGCGGGGTCTGAGTCCGGGAGTCTCCCCCGGGGTCTGCTCTGGGAGGAACGAAGCCTCGCCCAACGGCGTGGAAACAGCCCACGTCAAGGAAACCGCTCTCCGGGTTTCCCCCCGGCCTGTTCTCTGGGAACACGGGTGGGGACTCCTCCCGCTCCTTCCCCAGCGCGTGAAGCCAGGCGGACGTCACCCCGCCTGCACCCTATGGCGGTGCAATGCCCCCAGGAGGGACCCCTCTGGGGCCACCGGGGACGTCTCCCGGGTGCACAGCGCCCGAGGATAAAGCTCAGAAGCGTCTGAAGAAAGAGGCTGCCCCTGATTTCCTCCGGGAGACCCACTGCAGGGCTCCGGGTCTCGCTGGTCTCGTTCAGCCATCAAAAGCGAGAGGACTGCTGCGGGGACATGGACTAACGTGAGTAACGGGGGCAGACCGTTTTCTTCTGACAGAAATCGCCTTACTTGGCCGGTTAGTTTGGCCACCAGGATGAACTTGGGCAACAGATTAGAGAATAGACTCATAATACATTGAATAAGCTAAATTGGCAACTCCGGGATTTTGAAAGAAACATTCAGAAAGCACATACACTCTTAGAAAATACCAAGGATGACCTTTGCAACTATTTAAACTTATGATCAAAATAAAATGCGATGGAAACTTAAAATGCACATGGGGCTCCATACATATCCGCAATGACATCGGGGCACCCATCAGCAAAATCTCTGAGGGCTAATGCACTACACAGTATCTACTGACCAAGGGAAAATTTACATTCCCTGGCGTTATGTAGATGGGGGTACCCCAAAATTCGTCAAAACTCCTTCTTCCTCTTTACCTGAGTGCCTAATGGGTACTCGACACGTGATGTGAAACACAAATGCCCCGTAGTGTAAGTTTCATCATGTTCAGAGTCTTTGAAAACGGAGGTTCACAAACTGTGTTCAAGGTCACATAGCCGGTCACTTCAGTGGTCAGGATGCCAACCAGGCCTGCCCGGCTCCCCAGCCTGCTCTGCGCCAGGACGGGCCCCGGGGTGGGGAGAGCTGTGACACCCACCGGGCTCAGCTGGGGAGAAGGGCTGTGCTGGCCATCCACGCACCTCGCCCTGCACAGCTGTGCGCCCCCTCGGGGCTGGAGCTTCTGGGAAAGTGGGGATCCCCGCTCAGGGCACGTCTGAGCTAACGCCACATCAGGAGCTACAACCCTGGAAAGCCCAGGGCTCCTTTCTTCACGGGCATCGCTGCCAGGTGAGCAGGGGAATGCGGACGCCCCACCGCTCCCCACTTCTGCGAGTGAGTTTGAAACTTAGACACTGCAAAGGCAGCCCCAGCCGACGCCTTCGTGTCGCACAAACATGAAAGCAATTTGCTCTCCTCCTCTCACTAAAACCGCCGATCTCACTTGGCTGTGCATTCAAATCTCGTTTCATTTATGAGATCTACCAACTTATGACATTTCTGCTTCTATCGGAGAATCGGGGCTGGACTGGAGCCGTGAGGAGGAAGGCAGCGGCCCCCTGGTTAGTGTCCGGAAGGTTTCACGTCCCCACCCCCCCCCAATCCCCCCGACGTGTTAGTCAGTGGCAGGGCCTTACACGTTCGCCAACAGCGCCGTCCCGTCCCGGAGTGCCGTCGTTGCCCGCCGGACCCTAAGGAGATCACATTGAAAAGGGATTCACTGGCAATAAAAACCTCACCCCGCCGCCAGACACGTCACAGCGGCCACACTGCCCTGCCAGCTACTGCGACAGCGTTTATGGAACATCAGCGAGAGGGCCTTCTCTATCACTTTGAATTGCTTGAGAAATTACCATATTTTTACCTAATCTAAATTCTTCATTTCCATTTGTTTGTTCTAACGAAGGGAAACATTCTCAAATCCTTTGAAATACATATACAATAAACTGAATTCTTGATATTTTGTTTTCTTTGTATTACCAGTGAGTGGTTTTTCTTACTTTTACTTCTTAAAGCTTATCCAAAAAAAAATCTGTAAAGTTCTTAAATAAAATAATTAGACTATCAAATGACTTTTGAAAATAGTCTTCTCTCCTTTTTTTATTTTTTTCTATTTTTTCAGAATAACATTGCTCCCATCTGATGAAAAAACTTGCTCTGAAAGGCACTGGCTGTCCCTTCCACAAGCATGAGCCAGGAGCCCTTGGTGATTCACTCCTTACAGCACTGCAGGCACCGATGCCACCGGAAGTTCTCACTCCTCGTTCAAAGCCCCGTTTCCTCCCCAAGCTCCACGGGCCATGGCACCAAGCATGTCCCTGTACCGTGGTGGGTAGGAAAATGATCTCCACCTGGCCCTTGTCACAAGTCCAACAGTTACACTAATCCTATCGCTCCAAAAAGTGGCAGTATGACAGATATGCTGCTAACACAATGAAATAATGACAGGGGAAGGATGGACGAATGGGTCCTTTTATGTTCAAAACAACTGGCAGCAACCTAAATCAACTGAGATGCTTGGTGCCACAGGAGGTGACGGTCAGAGCAAAGCCCTGATCCTGCTATGGTTCCCTTTGGCATCACCTGTCAACGTGCTAGGCGATCCGGGCACAGAAATACCGTCCCTCAGAAACTTCCTCCAGCAGAACGCACACACAGTTTCTCAATCCACATCTGAGTGAAAAAACTGACCCCATAACACCGACAAGAGCCACTTTCTGGGTACTCACCTCAGGTCCCGGCTCCCCAACAGGGCCGTTCGAGCCTGGGGGGCCCACGGGCCCAGGGGGCCCTTTGTCTCCGGTAGCACCTGTCGCTCCCACTTTTCCTGGTGTGCCCTGGAATAGGGTATAGATATGTCACCCACTTCCAAAGAAATGTAAGAATGCCACCTCCCATAAAGGCTGCATGTATTCAGCCCGGCCGGTGTGGCTCAGTGGTTGAGTGTCAACCTATGAACTAGGAGGTCATGGCTCGATTCCCGGTCAAGGGCACATGCCTGGGGTGTGGGCTTGATCCCCAGTGGGGTAGGTACATGCAGGAGGCAGCCAATCAATGATGCTCATCATTGATGTTTCTATTTCTCTCTCCCTCTCCCTGCCTCTCTGAAATCAATTAAAACAAAACAAACAAACAAGCCCTAGCGGGTTTGGTTCAGTGAATAGAGGTCGACCTACAGACTGAAGGGTCCCAGGTTCAATTCCAGTCAAGGGCACATGCCCGGGTTGTAGGCTCGATCCCCGGTGGGGGACATGCAGGAGACAACCGATCAATGATTCTCTCTCATCATTGATGTTTCCATGTCTCTCTCCCTCTCCCTTCCTCTCTCTGAAATCAATACAAATACGTTTTTTTAAAAGAATGCCCATTCTGATTTACTCCGGCGCTGTCTGCTCACTTTATTTCTATGCCCTGTCTTCCTGCTGGGCGAGCTTCCTCCCAGGTGTCTGGCTCCATCTGGCAAAAGCATTCCTTATCTCCTGGTTTGCTGGCCTCAGATCTCCACCCCCAGGTGCCCCAGTTCCAAGGCCCCAGCAGCTCCTTTCTCGGTCAACACCCCACATAAAAACAACCTATTTTTTTCTCACGTGTATAAACTCCGAGGGGCAAAATTCCGTGTCTTCAAAGCTAATAATGAGCCCGGCTTTTATCCATGCTCCAGAGAATATGAGATTCTTGGACCAACCCCTGCCCCTCTCCCTCCAGGGAAAGGGGATCACTTTCAGAGGTTTTCTTTCGAGTTCTCCCCACTGTTGCCACCAGTATTACTTTAGCTCAACTCCTTCCTCGCCTTGATGGCTCCTGAGAGCTGCTCTGTGGCCTGTGGGCGTTTCTGTCCTCATGTTTATCTAAGGAGAGGCCACCGACTACCAGGAGACCCCCCTTCTCCGGCTCCTCGGATAGTTTTAATATTTGCAGAAAGATTTAGAGTCACCCCAAATCCACATCCATATTTGTTACTTCACTAGGCCCGAGGTCAGATAAATACACTTTTCAACGACTTTGTAAGATACTTAAAGAAAGAATTTCACATGTAAAGTCAAAAGCTTTTGAGGATACTCGGAAATTGTATCAAAAAAGACTTTAACTCTAGTCAGCAAAAATATACACAAATGATCTTGCACAGAATCAGCGAAACACGGACTCCGGCCGGTGCTCACCGCGGGGCCTGGCAGGCCGGGCATGCCTCGCTCCCCACGCTGCCCCGGCATGCCGACGATCCCTCTCTGCCCGGTGGTGCCGGCTGGGCCAGGCGGGCCATCGGGACCCTAATTTGGAGGATAAACTAGAATGAGAAGCGGTCCAGGGTAAAACTATGCGTAAGAACGTCACAGTAGATCACACTGTACAGGTGTTTCTGGTACAAGGAAAAGTTCTCTGATTCATCAGACCATACTATATATAAGTAATCAGTGTACCATCCACACAGGCCTTCTAACATTATTTAAGAAGTAAAAATAGCTTATCAAATGAAAGAGAACTTGAAGATTAATATGAATATAGATGGAATAAAAGAGGCAACTATTCAGGCAAATATTGTTCCTCTTTTTAAAGGACACGTTTTTAAAATAAAGAGAATAATACGATTTATCTGAACACATTAATGTTTAAAGCCATTTGGATATTAATGTACTTCATAAAAAAGTTACTTCATGCAGTGCGGATATACCAGAAAGGGTTTTCTCATTTGGATTTTGAACACCACACCCACTGGTGCTGTATGTTTCTGTTCACACATGCGCTTTTTTCTGAAGCTGAGAACTGTGCATGCGAAGCCTATAGCGCATAAAGCCGGTGGCCAGGGTGATGTACGAACAGCTTCTCTGGACAGTGATCAGGACGGTTTCTACTAGCAAGTACCTAGTTACAGGTGGTCTAGAGCAAAGATGCCAACTCACAGGCTGCCCGTCCTCTCCGGGGTCCCCTTTGTCTCCTGGGCCCCCGGGGGGCCCGGCTGGTCCACGATCTCCCACTCGCCCGTGAGAGCCAGGATCCCCGCGAAGACCCGGAGGCCCCTCCTTCCCGGGCTCCCCGAGGGGCCCCGCCGGCCCTGGAGCTCCCTAGTGGGACAGAGAAAAAGTGGGAGGGCAGGGGGGGCCTCGGGAGGCCCTGGGCAGCGGTCTGTGCCTCAGGGGCGCTCCCCGGCCTCACGGCCCACCGTTTTCCTGTCGGATACTCAGATATTCATTCCCCAGAAGAAGATCGACCTCATTTGCAGACAATCCCCTCTGAGTCATTGTTCAAAGCTGAGATTAACTTGAATTTCAAACTGCTATGGCTCTGACCCAACAATAAATGCATAACACCTTATTCTGCCTGACCTCATCTTATAAAGGAAGAATAACACTTAATAGACAAAGTCCCGGGAATGCTTCCCAGCTGGAGGGAAGGGTGAACACAAGGACTGTTGGTAGTCAGTGACCACAGGGGACAGCAGTCCAAGATTGGGGCGAAAGGACTTGCAGATAAGCTCCCCCAAGAATCAGTGGATCAGAGATGAATTTGCTTTGACCACACACCGGTAGGAATTATCAGTTAAGGGTTGTTAATATGGGAAACAAATCGTTCTGGATTAAAGAATAAGTAATGAGAATTAAGTCTATCTTCATGTCTGTAATATGTACAGATACACGTGTTGGTGTGCATTTGCATGTGTGTGTGAGTAGTTACTCCACCTTCAATAGTGTGACTGACTTACGACAGGGCCTGGGGGTCCAACTCTGCCGGCAGAACCAGGAAATCCCGTAGCGCCCTAGAAATACAGCACAAAAGCACCCTTAACAGAACAGCGAATGGTGTATGCTTTCCGGGGTCTGTTTTCTCACAGGGATACTAGGCCTTTGGGGTCCCTTCGTGCTGCGGCCCACATCTAGCTATGCTTGCACCCTGTGTTTTGAGAGTGGAGCTGGGTTAGCTGGGAGGAAGGATGACTTCTCCCTCTCCACCCTCCATTCATCTTGACCATATGCAGGTATGTTCCAGGCCAGGGCTGAAACCACACTGGTGTCTCACACAGCAGGAATGGACAGCGCTCCAGCACTTTCCCCATCGTCCACAGCTCAGATGCTGCTCATACAGCGAGGGAGGCGGCGGGTCCCCAAGACCACGGAGCTGGTTTTAACAGACCCCCCTCTCCGCGCAACGCCTTCCGCTCCAGACTCGTTACACACGCAGAAGCTCCATGTTGCTGCTTCAGGTCAACTTTCAAATATCCAGGAGGCCCTGATGCCTCAGCCGACCGGGTCAGCCCAGAGCTTCCCCCCAAACCAACTTACCGGTGGGCCCTGAGTTCCTCGCCCGCCTTTGAGTCCGGGGACACCGTTCGGGCCCTAGATGGGGGAACAGAGAGACCACGGCGTAAGGCAAACCGGCTGCACACCAGGCCGAGCTGGGGGCACCGGGCCGCTCCGCAGGTCTTCATCGCGCTTACGTGGGGGCCTGGGGATCCTGCCAGCCCCTGTGGCCCCGGAGAGCCGGCGTCTCCCTTCTGTCCTGGCTCTCCGGGCTCCCCCTTCACGCCTGGCTGCCCATCAGGACCCTGTGTCAATGGCATAAATAAGCAATGATTAGAACACGTACAGACAAGTTACTCTACAGCGATTCTTACTAACATGATTAACACAGAATGTCATCAGCTGCTGAGAAATGGTGCTTTGCAATTAGTATGACAGCAGAGAAGAGAGAATGGCCTGGGGGGATCCTTAAAGATGGTCTGAGAGAAATAAGTTATCGCACCAGGTTTTATTATAACAAATAAGCATAGAATTTGGAATTGTGTGAACTCATCCATTTTTGTGCTAGTCTGTGAACTATTTTGAAAATGAGAATACCTAGAAAACTGCAAACTTTCCAGAATCTTTTACCTTCAAAACATATGGCAATGATAATTAATTAGCACATGCTCTAACAGGGGAGTGTTCATTGAACGTAAGAGACACGTGAAAATCATACCTGGGGGCCAGCAAAACCGACAGCACCAATTGGGCCATTTTCACCTCGGGAACCCTGGAAGACAAGACAAGAGCTTTCACACCTTCTCATGCGCAGGAATGCTGCAGCATTATTCGCGTGGCCAAGACATGGGGGCAACCCGAGTGCCTGCACTAGAGGATGGGGAAAGAAGACGTGGTGCATACACACACTGGAGCACTGCTCAGCCACAGGAAAGGATGAAATACCACCATTTGCAACAACATGGATGGACCTTGAAATATTATGCCAAGTGAAAGAAGTCAGAAAAAGCTAAAACCACATGATGTCACTCACATGCGGGAATCAAACTAAAACTCTGTGGGCACAGGCAGCAGGGAGGGTGGTGGTCGCCAGAGAGAGGGGCTGAGGGGGTGGGGCTTGAAGGGGCCTGTTATAAGGTGATGGAAGATGGTCTGACTGTGGGTGGAGGGTATACAGTGCAATATGCAGATCTTGTATCACAGAAATTGACACTTGAAAAACCTATATGACCCTATTAGCCAACGTCACCCCAAGAAATTTAATGAAAGTTTCTTAAAAATACAATTATATAAATTTGGAGTGTCTTGAAATAATATATAGAAAAATCAGACATATTGCTTGAGAAAGACTCTTAAATGTGATACACACACACACACACACCATAGAACAAAATTTCCCAGGTCTGAAGTTTCCAAGAACCCTCTTAATTACTTAGTTAGTGAGCTGCTTACCTACACTCACTCGAATGTATCACATTAGTAGAGTGATAATTTTTTAAGTTTAATGAGAAAAGTAAAAGCTGAAAACCAGAAAGTCATAAATAGCCTAATGTATCAGGCACCAGTTTTCTACAGCCATCGAGACAAAGTGAGGAGCTGTCTCACTGCTCATGCGATGCTAAGACCATAACACACGGTCACTTACAGGATTGCCACGGGAGCCAGGCGGGCCGACCAAACCTCGAGGGCCAGGTTCACCCTGCGGAGCAGATGGTAGATGGTTATCGTCCAACACAGTAGCAGACACAGTACCACTGTGGGATGGTGGGCACCGCATAGAGAGCAGGTAATGGGGAGGGCAGGTAATGCGGAGGGCAGGTAACGGGGAGAACGTGGACGTGAACTAGCCAACGGCCATGCTTTATGAAAGGGCAAACACAGTGAGAAAGAGCCCGCATCCAGGCCTCAGGGTTCTGACTCCACAGAAGGACTCATTACCTTTTCTCCAGTGGGACCTGCAGGACCCGGAGGGCCCAAGGGGCCTGGCAGACCCTGTCGGTGAACAGAGGAACAGGACACTGAGGGCAAGCACGCACCAAGTCTCCAGTTTAAACAAACAGAGAAGGGACTGTGCTGGTGCAATGTGGCTGCGTTTGCAAAGCATGACCTACGTAAATAATGTCACCTACATATTCTCAACACTTTTCTCTCTAGTCTAGAACAATCTCCACTGGATTTTCTCCACAGAATGTTTTCATCTCTTCCATCTAATTCAACTCACCCAGATGTGACCTGCCTTCAAACAGCGTCTGGCTCCGTGCTGTTCTCCACCAGCGCCTCCCCATTTCTCGGCCTATTAATGCTGCTAATACCTATTTGAAATTCGAGTCTCGACCAAAGAGACGTGTCTTCTTTTGTACAAAATGCCATATTCTTACATTCTAATACACTAGCAAAATGTCACTCTTTTACTTAAAAAAAGTGAAGTGTGCTAATGCATTTGGCTTTCCAGCTCCTCCTGGATGAAAGGGGCGTCACAGCCCAGCTACACTGAGAAGATGGGGTTCTCTCGCTCAGAGCCCAGGGGAGCTGCCACGGGACACAAACTGGGTCTCCGAGACACGTGGCCACAGACTCCCCCTCCTCCGCTCGGTTGCAGCTCTTCCTAAACCACGTTTTCCCTCTGATACACGTGTACTGCCTCGTCCTGCGCAGCCAGATATGCTTTGCAATTTAATTTCTGTGTGTACTGCTGAAGAAGCTTAAGGGACAAAAATAATGTTTCAGTTTTATATTATTAACAAGAACACGAGAAAACCCTATTAAATTCTCTGGATCTAGAGTGGAACAGCATTCTTCCAATAATATGCTTCCTTAAAGGATTTGATGAAATAAGAAAATAAATGTACACACTTTCTCATAGAGAGAAAATGCCTTCTTCATTTCCCTCTTTACTAATGCTGATTCCTCGCCCTGCTGTTTTCTCACCCTGACCTCCAATAGACTGAGAAACATTCATCACAGCTTTGCTCTACAAAGCTCTACCTGCCTCGCCTGGAAGAAGGTCTAGACCGGCCCATTCGATCAGCTCCTTACTAGACTAAACATGCCTGTGACGCAGAAAGATGAGAGGGGCCCCACCGCTCACAGCAGCGACCTCTCACGTCTCTCAATAGTGACTTTCCTTCCTGGCTGCCCTACCTCAGGGTAAGCAAAACGAGTGTCCACGGTTGATCAACACCTAACCTCGGCTCTTCTCATTCTCCAAGCCCGACCACCGTGGGAGCACCACAAACTTTATTTTGGAAAGTCCAGGAAAATTCACTTGATGATGATAATGTTGACTCCAGGGGGGGGAGGGGGCGGCGGGGGGCACGAATGATTCACTTACTCTTGCTCCATCGTTCCCAGCTGTGCCTTCAGCACCTTTCTCTCCTATGCCGCCCTGGGGAGACACAGAACAGCCTGCGTTCGTCCGGTGGTCTCTCTCCCACACTTGCATGGAGGTCTCATGAGCAGGGAGTTATCTCTTATGCTTGGATCTGTATCTCCTTGAGCTTAGAACAATGCCTGGCCCTGTACCTTCTCTCAATAAATATATATTAAAAATGAATGAGTGAGCGACTTGTGACCCAGGACGGTGGAAGTCAAAGTCCGCCCAGGAAATCATCATCAGTAGAAATCTAACGGGGTGAACGGGGAAAGAAAGAAGACTCACCCTGTCGCCCTTGGGGCCCGGCGCCCCTGCGATCCCTCGCTCCCCGGGCATGCCCTGAAGGCCTGGCGGGCCTGTGTCCCCGGGGGTTCCAGCTGGTCCCGGACTGCCCTGAAACGAATCAGCAGGAAGGGAGGTCACCTCCACATCCAAATGGAAACACATGGAATCACCGTGCTGGAGTCAAAATAGTAGTTTCTCGGAGATTTCACATGGTGTGACCAAGTGCTTATAGGTTTCACTTGGAAAAATTGCCTCTGAGTTCATTAAAAAAACAACAATCAGACCTGCCATTTTGATAGTCAGTTTAGGTTTTCAACTTTTCTCTTTGGGGACATTGAGTAGTGATTCAAATAAAAACGATATAGAGCTTCCTTTTTTTTTTTTTTCTTGTTTTGGTAACATGATGATGAGATTCTAATAAAGAAAGGAGATATTACATTTAGAGAGTATTTCATTCTCTCTGTAATAAACCCATGACATTAAGCTGGTTTTGAGGCTCATTCAGTGATTAAATTGAAGCAATCTTATGCAATCACTTTGGATCTTAAAGATTTGCATAATCATGAAAAATTCTACTTCAGCTGTGTACACTGAAATTGGTTATATTGTCTTCTATCAGTGTTAAAATGGCGCCCAAAAAGAAATGGTACCGATTTTTGCCTTCTGCTGTGTTGTATTTTAGATTGCAAAACAACATTCTTCCATATATTCTGTACGCAGAATCGTGGAACGCAAGACAAGAAAAGTGGAGCATAAACCCCAGCACAACCCTAAGACTCCTTTTCAGCTGAGCATAGGGCCAAGGGCAGCCTGGAGGTGCTCGGTTAAGTATTTGTTGGAGAAGAAAACGAAATAATCAAATTAACCTGAAAAACACGAGGAACACATTCTAGGTCCATACTCACTTTGGGGCCATCGGGACCATGTCCGCCAGCCATCCCCTTCTCGCCCGGCAGCCCCGTTATTCCGGGTTCTCCTCGCTCCCCCGGGTTTCCGCGCTCTCCCTAGCACAACAGTGGAATTCAAACAACCTCAGTGCTTGATCTACAAGTGGGTTAGGAACATTCCTGAAAACATGAGAAAGGCTCCTCCTGGAGAAAAGCTTAGAAATGAACAACGATTGAGGCCCAGTTTCCCAATTTAGTGACAAGAAATAAACGTGAAGGCAGGATAGAGTGGTTTCGCAGCACAGAATATTGCTCATGGGATTGATTTGCAACACGTAGGAGAATTTTAATGCTACAGTAAAGCCCGTTTAAGATACTAGTAAGAGGTGCTTTTTAAACGGAAGCCAACGGCAGCAGATAGTTGTAGAAGAGAGAATACTTACTCGAGGTCCCAGTGGGCCCACGGCCCCCGGATCTCCAGGAACTCCCTATAAAATACATTTTAAAACGTTGGAAGAAAATCTTCAAGCTATTTTTTTAACGCACTATTAGAAGTCTGCCTAAGCCCAAAATATTGAAGAAAGAAAGATGTGTCCATTTTTATAGAGTGGGTATCACGTAAATTGGATGGAAATATTTTTCCAGAAAAATTTATATTGTAACTGAATATTTGATTTTTGGCAATGAGAACATACAAAATGTTATCTTCCAAAGTGCATTCATTTTTTTAGAGATAAAATAATATAAATACTAAAAGCCTTTTATTTCCTAATGCAATGTGAAAAAGTTTTAAGAGAGGGAAGTGAAATTAAAAGCAATAGAATACTGGTCTTTTGAATAAATCCAATTCCACTCAACTCAGTAAAAAGTTCTTGAACATATAATGTGGGTAACACACTCTACTAGGAATTGTGGGTTCAGACTAGGGCAGTCATGACTCCATTAAAGTTTGTTTTTAACTAAAGAAAAGTTTTTCAATTAAGTCTTCTTTCTTTGATAAAGATAATCACTGTAGGTATAAAATAGGCCTCTGGTCTTATCCCTTGAAATTATTGTCTTCATTGAGGTGTGATCTTCCTAAAACCCACATCGAACAGTAGTGCCCCTACTTAAAAACCCTTCATCCGCTGCCTGTTATTCTAAGAGGAAGAACACATAGGACTCAAATTAAGATCCTCCATGATCTGGCCCCAATTCACGCCTCCAGCCTCCCTCCACTCCGTGTTGCACTCGGCACTCCTGACTCACAGAACTGTGCTCATGGCCTTCACTTGACCTGTGAAATGTCCTTCCTGTTCCATGTCCTAGCGCGCTTCCTCACCTTTCCTCCTCCGCTTACCATCCTTCATCCTTCAGATCTCATGAAAGTTATGACTTCGTCCAGGAAACTTTTCCTGAACCTCCCGTCTGAATCCACAGCACCATCTGTGTTTCCATAAACACAGTGCTCCCCCACCATAGCAGTTAGAATCACTGTAATGGTCTCCCTATCCTTCTGTCCCCTACTGTCATACAGCATAAGGCCGAGGCCCAGGACCATCTTGTTCAATTGGTGAAGGCCAAGCAAGGCTTAGTACAGCTAAGCACGCAGCACTCAGCAAACATTGGTTGAATGGTGGAATGAATTACTCAGAGAAAAACAAATTAAATAAATCCATGTGCTCATAAAATGATAGAAATAAAGTAGTATCTGTTCATGACAGTTGGTAAAGCCTCCAGTAAAACTCGATCACATGACTAAGGTGCACTCAGGGATTAAGAACAGTCGTGGGAAGCATCTGACCTGGGCTCAACGCCCACCAGCTGTGCGACCTGACATCTGGGTACCTCTCTGTCCTCTCCGTAACAGGAGGGATAATAGTAGCGGGGGCTGTTTTGAACCAGGAGGTCCAGGTTTGATTACTCCTCAGGGCACAGGCCTGGATTTCGGCTCGATCCCCACTGTGGGGCGTGCAGGAGGCAGCCGATCCATGATTCTCTCTCATCATAGATGTTTCCATCTCTCTCCCTCTCCCTTCCTCTCTGAGTCAATAAAAAGATATTACAAAAAGATAATATATGTAAATCAAACCAGAATGGAGCCTCACACATAATGAGAGACATTAAGAAGCAGTGGTTTTTAGTATTGCTGTTCTTCTTCTTTAAACACTCACCTGATCACCTGGCTTTCCACCTTCCCCAGGAGGCCCTGGGGGGCCTGGAAGCCCCTGAAACCAAAGCAACAAGGAAGGTGTGACTCAGTGAAGTGGACCAGGCCACCAGTGTTAGCAGTGGACCTTCTACAACTCATAAGGCCTCCGGGACTCTATTTTCAAGCAAAAGATACTGTTCAAACACAAGTTGAGCAAACACAGACTGAGAGACTTCCAGCTCCTAACACAGCGGTCGGCAAACTGCGGCTCGCGAGCCATGGTTTGCCGCTCTGTTGACTAATGAGTTTGCCAACCACTGTCCTAACATAACTACAGAAGCTAGTTGACAGTTTAGGCCCATGGTCGGCAAACTGCGGCTCGAGAGCCACATGCGGCTCTTTGGCCCCTCGAGTATGGCTCTTCCACAAAATACCACGGCCTGGGCGAGTCTATTTTGAAGAAGTGGCGTTAGAAGAAGTTTAAGTTTAAAAAATGTGGCTCTCAAAAGAAATTTCAATCGCTATACTGTTGATATTTGGCTCTGTTGACTAATGAGTTTGCAGACCACTGGTTTAGGCCTTCATTTGCATATCACTAAGCCAACAAAAGAACAATATAACAGGAGGCTCTTTGGATTTGCAGGTTTTTAAAGGCTCTGGAAACAATCTATTAGGTTACTAGAATACTACTGAAAGTTTCTTTTCCCCAAATTATGCTTCTCCATGCTGCTGAATAATCTACCACACCAATATATTTAGATAAATTATGAAAATTTGTTCAACAAAATCGTTTAGACACTGTGCCAATAAAATCAGATACGCCTTAAAACAGTTAAACAAACATCACTGAGATATGAAGGACATTTTTTGGTTTTTAATTCGTTAATAGCTTTGCGTTTTAATCAGTTTTTCAGGGGAAGTCTATTCTTTTTCTTTGAAAAAAAATGTTTGATTTTATTCAAATGTCTACCCTGTTTACTAAAAGAGGGATGACTTGGAAAATTATAGAGCTACAAATCTTTTTATCATATCTTTTCACATTTTAAAAGAGTGCATAGTCAGTGGGAGAGGGACTGAACAACGGAACCAGCGCATACCTGAAAGCCGGTGGGGCCAGGGGGTCCCTGCTCGCCTCTCTCCCCGGCAAGGCCCTACGTCACGGAGGAAAGGAAATGGTGAAAATCCAGAGCCGGACCGTACCCTGCTTCCTGTCTGTGAGAACACTAGAAGTCTTTCCATTTTATTGTATTTCTTCCAATCACATGTTTTTCACTTTGGCCGGATACTAAATTAGTATTAAAAGTCATCTATTGGTTTGAAGTCCCTACTAGTGAGAAAATATCTTTCAAAGCCAGCAAGGAGACTGATGACATGTGTTTATTTCTTCATCCAAACAAAATGTCTGGAGCCAATCATAACATTATGGGGAAATTGGATGAATTGGAGATGGGAAAATTCATTACTTTCATATATCTAATCTAAAATGGTGATATTTTCATTGTGGTTTATTTCTAAATGTCATAAAAACCATTAATCAAACCTTCAAAACTAGTCAACAAAGCTAGCATTTTAATTCATTTGGTATTTTAAACAAATAAAATGCCAAAATATTTCTGATAAACACTTCATTTTACAATGGTAGGATGAAAATAATACCTCAAAGAATTTTATTCCTTTTTAGCCCCTCAAAAGAAAAACCAGCTTAAATAAATGTCTATAAGACACATTATTAGAATAAGATAGATAATATTCGGTATTTTAATATTTTAAATAAAATTCAGTATTAAATGTTAAGCTCTATTTTCCTTAGTTGACATATTTTTCAACAGTGATACATAACGATGACGAGGTAGCTTTTGCCATCAGCATTTTATAGAGATTTAAAATGGAGAAACCAGTCATCCCATTTTAAAAGGCAGAAGATTCCATCACAGGAATCAAAAGGAAAGAAATAACTGAAATCTTTCAATCTGCACTTCTTATTTATTTCCCCCAAAAGTTATCATAAGTAAAGTCATGGACAAACACCATGAAAAGCACGATGTGAATATATTTTTGCTTAAAAATCACGTACCGGGGGGCCCACAGGCCCAGAAGGTCCGACTTCACCATCCTTCCCAGGCGCTCCCTGGGGCACACGGAGAGAAGTTGTGAGATGAGTGCCATGAGAATTTGGGTCATTTTATTTTTCTTTAACAGAAAGAACATGTATGCAGTTACCCTCTGTCCAGGGACACCAGCATTTCCTGCTTCCCCAGGTTTGCCAGGATCACCCTAAAGAACAAAGAACAAACTTACACGTCAGTCCATTTGTTAAAAGCATGCCTGTCCCAGGTGAGAACTTCAGGAGACGACAGGCACATTAGACAGGTACTCACACTGCTCCCCTTGGGGCCGGGGGGCCCCATGGTCCCAGGCTGCCCCCGGATTCCGATGGAGCCGGGGGGCCCGGGGCGGCCATCCTCCCCCGGAGCGCCCTGCAAAGCCACGGGAGCCACGTAAGTTTGGTGTAAGTTCTTTCTAAACATCACAGCACCCCGTTGCCACTGCCTGTGCTTACTGTAAAACTTACTATGGTTTAAGTTACCCGCCATTTTTATCTCAGTGAACTAGAACAGTGAGTGTCTACAAAAAGAAGCAGAAGCTGTTGAAGTATTTTTGACTCTTTAGAACAAGAGTCTTTATTCTGATTCTATGCACGAGCCTCATCTTCGTGTCTCCTCACATTCTCTTTTCACTCGGTGGCTATGAAAACTCAGGACTTCCATTTCACATTTGCAGTGTAAAAGAAGGGTCCAGAATATATGAGACGTCAAAATTCATACCTCCTTATCTCTCACGTGTATCAAATTGGAAGGAACATCGAGAAATAAGAATGTTGCTAATAGACAAATCTCATCAATATTAAGAATACATCATTTTGACTTTTTCACTGATGTCCAGGAAGCAATTTTAATCTCAGACATGTACTTCAATAAAATGTGATCAATTTTGGTCAATTTGAAAATATGCAGATCCTAACCATTTGCGTCCAAGGGGCACGGCCCTTTAACCAGATAAACATGGTCAGCATGCACACGATCAACAACTTTAACCTCAACTAAGCTGCGTGCATAGACAAACATTCATGGCTGTGGGCGTTGGCTTGAAACACTTACCAAAGGTCCGAGTTTCCCTTCAGGACCTTGAACCCCAGGATTGCCTGTCAGACCCTGAAAATCAAAGTAACTGTCAGTTTGTTGCTGATCTGCAGCTGAAGATTCCGGAAGTATAAACAGCATCGCATTCATAGGACCAGGTTCCACCTGCCAATGGCCACTCTCGGGCGCCTCAGAGTCCCCGAGACAAGCTCACGGACCATCCTGGCCTCACCTGGTGGCCTCAGAAGGATGCAAGGCGGCCAGCACAGAGGCCGGCGGGGCGGCATCAGGGGGGGCTCTGCCTCCAGGGCATCCCCCAAGCCTCCCGCAATGCCCAGGCCAGGCCAGGGCATGAGTCTACCTGGTGGTCCAGGAGCCACCCAGGCTTGGAAATCTCACGTAACCGCTGTCTGTAATGTACCTCCAACACAGTACCCTGTCCCAGCGAGGGGAGTGCCCAGGTACAAGTCACCCCAAAATCAGGAGAGCCAACGCTGTGCTCCCACCAGGTTTGTATGGTCCATTCAGAGCCCCCAGTCCAGATGCGGTCTAAAACCAGGAGCCATTTTCCCTACAAGCACTGTTGGCCGGCACCCAGCGGCACTCCCCTTCATCAGACATGAGGGAAGAATGTCTGAGCAAAGTTGCACCCACGCCAGTGTTTCGTTAGAAGGAGGAAGGCCAGCGTGGGCTTTATGCACGGACTCAATGCTGGTTCAGGAGAAAGAACTCGTGTTGAGCCCAGTGTATCATCTCATCCAACTTTTTGTGTCACTCCTCTCTCCTGAAGGGGCACTGCTGGCCACTGAACACGAGGGCAATTCCAAAGTTGAAATAAATGTTCAAGTGATGGAAAATATATCTTACATGACACTTACCATAAATTCTCTCCATCAAGTCAAATAAGTTATTAAGCAAAATATCAAAATATATATGAAAATTACAAACAACTTTTTTTCATGTAAAGAGGTAAAATTGTTAATACAGACCCTTTGAAAAAGGAAGACTAGAACTCACTGTGTATTCCATACGAGACAAAAATAACAAACGAGTATTTACAAAATAGTGAATCGGGTCAAAACCAAAAAACAAAGAAATGTTCCAAATTGTGAAAGTGAGCTAAAAAGGAAGGCAGGGAGGAAGGGAGGGAGGGAAGAAGGGAGGGAGGAGAAAGAAAGGGAGGGAGGGAGGGAGGGAGGAAGGAAACACCCTTCAGTGAATTCCCAGGAGCACGTCTCTCAGCTGATGGACCACAAGACGGCCATGTTCTTACCCGAGCGCCTGGCAGCCCTGGTTCACCTGGGCGTCCTGGGTCCCCCTGCCGCCTTTAGGGCCTGAGGAGCCCACAGGGCCCCTCTCTCCTTGCGCCCCCTGTTCCAAAGCAAAGCAGACGTGTCAGGAGAGAGCGCAGGGGGACACACGTGAGCACACATGGGACCCAAAGCCCCAGCTAACAGACAGCAGCTGCAGGCCCTGGGAGGCCTCGGGGTGCACAGTGCCCCCCATCTGCTCTATGTGCATTCCCAGCAGAGAGTGCTGCGTCATCGTTACTGTGAACGGGCGATGAGAGCCTCGCTCCAATCCCTTAGATATTGGGGGGAAACAGAATTTCGAAAGAATCTAAATTTCTAGATAAAGGAAGAAATACGTGCCAGCTCAAGGAAATGGCCACGACCTCTTCTTCTCGGGCATTTCCCTGACGAGTGTGGAAACAAGCTCCCACATACCCCCTCATCGTCAGCCTCCACCCCACACCTCCAAATACAGACATCGCACAGGACGGGGTGGCATTAGGCCCGACCTCTGCGCCCCAAGTTTTTCTGGATCTGGATCCTCCCTCCTGGGCCAAGGCTAAATCAGGACCCCGGGCCATGGGACCTTCTGGGCACCATGGCCAACACTGAGAAGTGGCCTCACCTTGGGTCCCGGTAAGCCATCCGAGCCCGGAAAACCGCGGTTGCCAGGAGCACCCTGCAAATGAGCAAGATTCGACTCTCAATAGCTGAGGGTGGCTTTGTAACACATAGCGAGGGGCTAACGTTCATCTTTAGGCCTACGGGCTTCAGACTCTGACCAGGCCATCATGGCAGTGGATACGCATAAGGAAAAACCTACTACACAGAAGGAAATCTTCATTTTAAAGAATATGTAAGCACCGAGCCAAAAAGTTACTCAGAGCAAAACATATTCTAACAACTCCTGGTCAAATCAAACCTACACTGACATGCAGATCGGCGAGGCAAAGCAATGGCGTGTCTACACAAGCATCACTGCCGGACACGCCGGGGCCTGTCCCGAGGCTCCCGCAGTGTGAGTGCGGCCTGGCCCCCAGGCCTGGCTCGTCCTCTGACTGACAGGCAGCCTCGGCTCGGCTTTTGCTCTTTCCTCCCACGTCCTCCGGCCGGCACATCCTCAGCCAGGTCTCTGCTAACATGCCATCTTCCCACAGGATCCTGTTTCCTCACCCCATCTGACATCACCCCAGTCACACACTCAGAGCTCCTCCTACCGCATCGCCCTGTCACTTCCAAGGTGTGCGTGGCCTTTATTCAATGCGTCGTCATGTTTTTAGGTACCTGTTGCCTTGTTTTGTGCCAACCTCCCCGTCCGCGTGAACTACTGCTTACCAGCCCCCCCAGTGAGGGCTGGGACTGTGCCTTCTGCTCGCCGGTGCACCCCAACAACACAACCGACGGCGGAGCAGTGACCAGTCGGTATCAGCTCCGTCCCTCAGCTGCGTGGACGCAGACACAGTGGCTGGCGGCTCCTCTAACTCACACATCACCATGCTGACCCCGCTCCTGCACGCACGTCTCTTAGCTGCTCTGGTTTTCCTCGCTATCCCCACTTATCCCCCCGGAACCACGAGAAATTGCTTCATGACTCAGTTTACCCTTTCTCCCACCGGCCCTTGAGGACCAACTGCGCCGGGGTCACCGCGGGGACCTCTTTTGCCTTCTTCACCAGGGGGGCCGATGGGACCCTGAATGCCATGGGGCCCCTGTTGGAAACAGAAGAGCAGTTACCGGAAAGGCCACTCAACAAGGGAGGAGAGCGGGAAGATCACTGAATGAAGTCAGTCACACAGTTTAAATTATGTCAAACAGGCTATTCCCATGCCCATGGATTCCGTCCCATAGCTATCATTCACAGACTGCGGCATTCTGAGCTGCCGACTGCTAGGCAATGGGTATGTTCTTCTCATCGTTTAAAAAGAAGGATCCCTTACCGGTTCCCCTTTGGGGCCAGCTTCTCCTTTGAAGCCCGGGACTCCTGGGTCGCCCTGAAATGAAAGCATCCTCAGCAGGGAGCACCCTGCCTGCCCCCCTTCATCAGTCCCCTGAGCCCCCGAACAGCCCGGAGCTGAGTCAGGGCTGCCAGCAAACGCCAGCGCTGTCCCGTGTGAAAATCTGACACAATGTGTGTGAACTTTCATAAACTCAGCAGAACTGGTAGCAGCTTGTTTATTTCACAGTGGTCCTCCACAGCTTTGTTTTTTAATGTTGCTTTTTATTCCACATGCTGGAATAATTATAATTATCTAGCTATTATTCCAATTCGATCATTAAAATGAGAACCAAACAATCACCACATCTACAGAAAACCTACTTAGGGTTTATTTTAGGAAATAGACTCGCTCACCCAGAATCGAAATAATTTTATTTTTTTAATATATATTTTTACTGATTTCAGAGAGGAAGGAAGAGAGAGAGAGATAGAAACATCAATGATGAGAATCATTGATTGGCTGCCTCCTGCACGCCCCCCACAGGGGATCGAGCCCACAACCCGAGCATGTGCCCTTGACCAGACTGGAACCTGAGACCCTTTAGTCCACAGGCCGACACTCTATCCACTCAGCCAAACCAGCTAGGGCCAGAATCGAAATAATTTTATATTTATGTTCTATCTATTGAGAGTTTGACAACTTCAAATAGGGCATTTCATCTCTATGGGGCTTGAGGGGTTTTCTTTGTTCAGGGTTTTATGGATGTGTGTCTTCGAATACCAATTGCAGTTTAGGTTGTAGGAACCAGATTGCTAAATTGAGAATGTGATAAAATGTGAAGTATCAGAAACCCTCATGTTTTAATAAATCTGTCACCAGCAAGAAGAATTCATCAGCAAAACCAAATTACTTGGAACAGAATCTAAAATATTTGGTTTAAGTAGAACTAGAAAAAAATGTTTTTTTAATATAGCAAGCTAAAACATATGTAAGCACAAGTTTTCAATCTGTTTATTTCTTATGGGCACATCATAATATTTTTCCTAGAAAATAATTTCTATAAAATATGGAAACTCATTAAATATAACAATATGTTGAAAGCTTTCTTCAAGTACCATATGATTTCACTTGCATGTGGAACCTAATGAACAAAATAAACTAACAAACAAAACAGAAACAGACTCATAAGACACAGAGAACAGACTGACAGCTGTCAGAGGGACTGGGAGTTGGGGGCTGGTGAGAAAGGTGAAGGGATTAAGTAAAAAAAATTAAATAAATAAGGAAAAAAACCTCATTCTCAAAGGCAGACAGCAGTGTGGTGATGACCAGAGGGAAAGGGGTGGGGGAGGGTAGAAGAGAGTGAAGGGGGGGTACATGCAGATGGAAGAAGATTTGAGTTGGGGTCATGAACACACGATACAATATACAATAATGTACAGGGTTCCCCCAAAAGTGTATACACACATTTTGAGTGATTATAAGGCAATATTTATTAAAATATATTTCATTTTCAAAATTGAGCTATCAGCTGTTAAAGCGTATTCATTTTGGGGGGACACGCTGTATTATAGAATGGTATACCTGAAACCTATATAATTGCATTAACCAATGTCACCCCAATAAATTAAATAAAAATTAAGCCCTGACTGGGTAGTGCAGTTGGTAAGAGCACCGTCCCAATATGCCAAGGTTGTAGGTTCAATCCCCAGTCAGGGTCAGGGCTCATACAAGAAGCAACCAATAAATGCATAAGTAAGGGAAACCACAAACTGATGTTATGTGCATGCTCTCTCTCTCTCTCTCTCATCAATAAATGAAAAATTAAAGAAATTGAAAGAATAACTCTCAAAAAATAGTTGTTGAATCCATTTTCAGTCACATCATCATTATAAGTCCCCATTAAGCCTCCACATTTTCCCACACTGGCTTGCTAATCCTATCTAATAAAAGAGTAATATGCAAATTGACCATCACTCCAACACACAAGATGGGTGCCCCCATGTGGACACAAGATGGCTGCCACAAGATGGCTAGCAGGGGAGGGCAGTTGGGAGAGACCAGGACTGCAAGGGAGGGCAGTTGTGGGTGATCAAGCCTGCAGGGGAGGGCAGTTAGGGGTGACCAGGCCAGCAGAGGAGGAAAGTTGGGAGCGACCGGGCCTGCAGGGAAGGGCAGTTGGGGGGGACCCAGGCCTGCAGGGGAGGGCAGTTAGGGGTGACCAGGCCTGCAGGGGAGGGCAGTTAGGGGCAAACAAGCTGGCAGGGGAGCAGTAAGGCATCAATCAGGCTGGCAGGGGAATGGTTAGGGGGTGATCAGGCTGGCAGACAAAAGTGGTTAGGGGCAATCAGGAAGGCAGGCAGGCGAGCAGTTGGGAGCCAGCAGTCCTGGATTGTGAGAGGGATGTCCGACTGCCCATTTAGGCCTGATAACAGGCAGTCGGACATCCCTGGAGGGGTCCCAAATTGGAGAGGGTGCAGGCTGGGCTGAGGGACACACACCCCCATGCACGAATTTTGTGCACCGGGCCTCTAGTATTTCTATAATGTTCATTATTCAACTACCCGTAAAATTCTGTGACCTGGAACATAAAGTTATGACCTTACTATTTTACATAAAAATCCACTAACGTGACGTTCCACTTTGAATTCAGACATCAACACTGTGTGTGAACATCTGCTTTCTCTTTATCAAGGTCCCTGCCTTCGCTCGCCTCCTTCAGATACGTCCCACGGTTTCATCGCATCTCATCTGATGCTGCTCCTCTCGGGGAGCTCAGCCCCATCACACTAACGGCAAGAGTGGTTAAAGGACGTTACCGGTTGGCCGCGGATTCCTGGAAGTCCAGTGCTGCCCTGAGGTCCTTGGGATCCAGGGGGCCCTGCCAGACCAGGAGGCCCAGAGGGGCCTGCGGAACCCTATGAGTCAAGAGAGACACTGTGAGCAGAGACCGAGGGAGGCGTCCCCGCCAGTGTCCAAAGCCCTGCGTCCCCTTGAACTTCACGCAGCGCAAACCAGGTGCTCACCGTCGGGCCTTTGGCGCCAGGAGTACCGTCCGTCCCCACGGCACCCTGAAAGGGACACGGAAAGCCTATCAGACACACGGCCCTGTGCGGGGTCCTCTCAGACGTCTACCATCTTCCGAAAGGGAGACCACAGTTACCCCCATAAAACCAACTCCCACCACGCCATGAAGATAGCATTTATGACGTTTCCCATCACAGACACGGCTGGCAGCTCACAGGGGAAACCTGACTTTCTCACAAGTGGTGAGCAGCATGGGAAGGCCGGCAGGACAGGATGGAGAGCAGCCTTCGTTCCGGAGCTGCCCGCCCGGCCTCCGGACACTGCGCCCGGCCTGGCACTTACCGGGAGGCCCTGGGAGCCCGCTGGCCCCGGCGGCCCCGTCTCGCCTCTCTGCCCCTGTGGGCCCTCAGGGCCTCGGGCCCCGGTGGGACCTGCTTCTCCCTAAAGGGGAGCGAAGGGAAACGTCCATGTTAGGAAAATGTCAGCACGGGATGATTCAGAGTAGATGGCCTCCTTGGAGTTTCACATCTTCCACCCAAACATCTAGGGGTGGAGAGCACAGCTGCTGTGCAGGGCTGAGCCTGACCTCGAGTGGCTCCTGGCCCGCCCCTTTGGGCGAATGCGGCCGCGCTCAGGGCAGCCTGGGAGCCACCTGTCCCAACCCGAGGGTGCGGTCCAGAGGGCATCCAATGCAGGGCGTGTGGCTAACTTTCCTGCAGATAAACAGCAGCCAATTCAGCGGAAATATGTCCATGAAGCATTCGGGATGTAGTTGTACTTCCTTGAACTGAAATCCAAACTTAACCGGGTTTCTATATTTCATCCGCCATGTTTTGTACCAGGAATACCTAATCCTGACATTTTAGAACTAAAATCCTAGCTTTAGGGAGCTCATTAATGTCCAGAAACCCTGTTCAATCCCTGTGGCCCTTCACTGAAACGCGATGAACTGGATATGGGTGTGTCCTTCACCCGCAGAGCCAGGGGCCATGGGGGGCCCTCACTGGTATAGAGGGTCCTGACCAAGCCCAGAACTGCGGTCTGACGGGGGACGCTGGTAAGACAGGGGAACAGTTTTTCGAGGTACTGGACTTTACCAAGCAGCTTTCCGGAGCCAACAGGCAGTGCTGGCAGCACCCGGAGGCGGGGGGTGGGGGGGCCCATGAGCTGGGTGGCGTGTGGCTGCCCTGGAGCCTCACCCAGACACCCCTCTGCTGAGCGCAGTCCTGGGCGCCCTGAGTTTCCTTCCTTAACCCTGCAGCTGGGCTCCTGCGAGGGCGGGGGTCTCAGAGGCGGTGGGGGGGGATTTGCCTATTTTCATCAGGGGACTGAGGGCAGGATTAGGACTTCGGGGAGCAGACCAGATACGGGGGGACAGAAGGTCCCACCTGCCTGAGTTCAGAGTGAGTTCTCAGTGAAGAAGGGGCGGGAGTGAGACCCAGGGCAGCGTTGGAGGCAGCCGCTCCCCGGGGCAGAGTTTACAGACGGCACAGCGAGCGCTTGAAGAACCATTAGACGTGATGACGCCCACGCTTCAGAGAGTCTGAAGTGTCGGTATGGACCGTGTGTGTTTGTTTTTGAAGCTCATGTCCAATGTGAGTAGCACTGCTAACAAGAAGCAGAGATGAACCAAAGAACATACATGCATAACCCATGGACACGGACAGTAGTGTGGTGAGGGCCTGGGGGCGGGGCAGGTGTGAGGTGGAGGGGGTCAATGAGAAAACAGGGGGACACATGTAATTCTTTTAACAATCAAGATACGTTTTTAAAAAAAAGCAGCGACCTGTTTGGAGGGCCTGATGCTAAGAGTCTGCATGGATTATCTCACTTGCTCCTCAACAGATTCCAGGAGGAACAAGACTCAGAGGCGGGAGGGGACTGGCAGGCCCCAGCAGGATCTTGGGAGCAGATTCCTCCTCCGAGAGGAAGAAAGTCGCTGCCAAGGGTGCAGGGGACACAGATGTTGCTAACATGTGAGAGTGGTGATAGGAATGTGCTCGCTGACTCAGTTAACAGGGTCTTCATACTCCCCTGCTGCAGCCCCTGAGTTTATTACCCAGAGCGTTTTGGGGAAAACAAATGGTGATCCCCTACAAGTGTAAACGGTCCCAGCAGATCACTTCAATCCCTTCCCACAGGCAGTGCCACACAGCCTCTCTGACCAACCCTTTAAGTGGTCAGGGGGGAGAGGCAGGAGGTGGGGGGTTGGGGGAGGTGGGGGGCAGGCAGGGTGAGAGCCCGCACTGTATGAGAACAGCCTTTGAGGGCCCTGAGCCACTGCAGCCTCCTACTGTTTAGAGCAGTGGTCAGCAAACTGCAGTTCTGTTGACTAATGAGTTTGCCGACCACTGGGATAGGGGCTTAATCACAAGGAACAACAACAGCCTGTAATTATTGGAATCGAGAGTCTAGGCCAGTGGTCGGCAAACTCATTAGTCAACAGAGCGGCAAACCGAGGCTGTTGAGCCGCAGTTTGCCGACCACTGGTCTAGAGCATTCTGCTGGTTATTACCGCCGGGCACCGTCGCCAAGAACAGAGTTCCAGTTCAGATTCAACTGTTACCCTTCGCAGCTGCCACAAGGGTCTGCCTCAGGGTCGAAGCAGCAGATTCTTTGACATGTGTGTGATGATAAGTGACTCTCTCTTGATTACATATTATATAGTAATCTCATTTTTACATTTTCTTTATTTTTACCCTACCATATGGACACAGAGAACACTCTAGACTGTTTCCTCAGTTGAGAGCAACCTCCTGACTCTTCGGTAAATGAAACGACATTCTTCACTTTGGGATTCATGTAATTAAGAGCTAAATATAACAATGCTTTACCTTCATCCCAGGATTTCCCGGAAAACCAGAGGAGCCAGGTATCCCAAGAGGACCCTATTAACAGAAACCAGAGAAGTGACTGGGCGTGTATCTTAATCAACATCTAAATAAGTCATCATTTAGTCTTTGACAAAATTCTCTACTTTGACACATAATATAAGAATAATCCACTTAGTACTTTGAAATCACAAAAATAATAGTGTATTTTAATGTAAGTACCTGCCAACACTGACATGAAATAGTGCCAAATCCTATCATGTGTAATACTCATGTCCATGGGTGTTAAACACGACAGGATTTCCTAGTCGCAGCATAGCAGACTGAGTTAGTAACAACCACAAATTGTTGAAAACAGTTGCTCAAGAAATGTATTTTTGCCCAGCTGGTGTGGCCCAGTGATTGAGCATCAACCTATGAACCAGGAGGTCACGGTTAGATTCCTGGTCAAAGCACATGCCCAGGTTGTGGACTGGATTCCCAGTCGGGGGCGTGCAGGAAGCAGCCAATCAATGATTCTCTCTCATCACTGATGTTTCTATCTCTCTCTCCCTTCTCCCTTCCTCTGTGAAATAAAAAATAATAATATAAAAAAGAAATGTATTTTCTTTGTGTTAACCAATTAACAAAGATACTTTTTAGAAAGTTATCTTTTATACCATAATCTAGGACTGTATGTGTAAAATAATGTTTAAGAATCCTCTGGATACTCTAGAGCAGTGGTTCTCAACCTTTCTAATGCCACGACCCTTTAATACAGTTCCTCATGTGGTGGTGACCCCCAACCATAAAATTATTTTCGTTGCTACTTCATAACTGTAATTTTGCTACTGTTAATGAATCGTAATGTAAATATCTGTGTTTTCCGATGGTCTTAGGCGACCCTGCTAGTGGTTCTCGTGACCCACAGGTTGAGAACCGCTGCTGTAGAGCCTAAGACCATCGGAAAACACAGGTATTTACATTACGATTCATTAACAGTAGCAAAATTACAGTTATGAAATAGCAACGAAAATAATTTTATGGTTGGGGGTCACCACCACATGAGGAACTGTATTAAAGGGTCGTGGCATTAGAAAGGTTGAGAACCACTGCTCTAGAGTGAGTATTTTCAGGCTAAAAGAAGCGGAAATCTGTCACTACCCCACACCTGGGAAGGGTGCATAGAGTTTCACCCAATGACTTAAGCTGGGTTTAAAGGATCTAGCATGGGAGGAATCCCATTCTAGGCTATCGTGGTTCTTCTTTTAAGAACCATCAGCTTTTAATCCCATCAGTTTTGTGTAAAAAGCCCCTTTTAACTAGATTTACTTTGTTGCCTTTTTATGAGTAACAAGGAGGAAAAGATCCTAAGGGCAAATAATTTCAAATCCGATTTGCCCTCCGAGCACTTCCTGAGCTTGCCATGCTCTTCATCTGCCCATCGAGGGGCCATGCTGTGTTCTTGCTCATTTATGTATTCCTCTGCCAAGACTCAGCTTGCGAGTTGCTCTTTAAGTTCCGTGATATCTTTCTCCAGCTTCAGGTGTAGGTATTTTCTCCTCAGGGTCCCCAAAACCTCAAGCTGTAGTCTATGTTATAGCAGCTGGCAATGGCAGTGCGCGACTATGTTAATGTCTCTCTCCTTGGGAGACAAGTCCGCTTTCAAGGACAAGTACTGTGTGTTTATCATCTTTTTATTCCAAGTGACTGGGCACAGTAGGCGCTCTGTAACGTTAGTGAGTGTAAGAATAGAAGAATGCATGAATGAATGAATGAATGAATGAATGAATATGAAAATAATAAAACTCACCATCGGCCCGGGTTTTCCAGGCATACCATGTGCACCTCGTTGTCCCTAATTAGGAGAAAAAGAGATGAGATTCTACTCTATTTGCTCATGATTCATTTGCTTTATAAAAATTTCCATGTTACAAATTAAAGAATAAATAGTAACTAACAACAAACTTAACTGAGTTAATAGAAGTAAAAATACACATTTACACAACACTGGTAACGTAGAAATAAACACATCTATCCTTATAGCAATGAGAAAGAAAAGACTGAAAGGAGTGAAACTGATGAAAATCATTCTTTTTACTCGAATGTATCACCATCTATCAAATGAGCTCAAAGACAGCGGCGTTTTGAACACCTCCGTCTTCGTTACGGGCATGTTCACTCAGAGGAGGAATGCACTCCTTGTCAGAACAAAATAAAAATAAGATAAAATAAATCACCCGCACACACTAGGACAGTGGTCGGCAAACTGCGGCTCTCGAGCCACATGCGGCTCTTTGGCCCCTTGAGTGTGGCTCTTCCACAAAATACCACGGCCTGGGCGAGTCTATTTTGAAGAAGTGGCGTTAGAAGAAGTTTAAGTTTAAAAAATTTGGCTCTCAAAAGAAATTTCAATTGTTGTACTGTTGATACTTGGCTCTGTTGACTAATGAGTTTGCCGACCACTGACCTAGGAGATTGAGTAGCAGTGAAAGCTGTGGGTGTCCCCCCGACCCCTCTCCGCACTGAAGAAATCCTCCCCCGCTGCGGGAAGCGGTGAGCTGAAGGCCCCCGGTCCTCCCCGCCTGGGCTGCCCTCGGCCAGGACAGGTTAGCGCTCCCACAGCTGTGCCCCCTCCATGGCCGGCACTTGGGACAGGAGGGACCACTCAGGAGCTGAGCCCTCCCGGCTGCACAGCTCCCATGCACTGAGGACTCGTGGAGACCAGGTCCCTTGCAGGTGTAAAACCGTTACTTTCGCCCTCTGACAACCCCAGTTCCTCTACTCCCTCTTCACGGTGTAGCATCGGAAAGCCGCCCCGGGAATCCCTGCACTCAGGTCTGCTGTGCTGCTCGTCTGCTGGGAAAGCGGACCTCAGACTTCATAGCACTGGGCCCAAGGAGGCTGAGAAGGCACTCTCTCACCCGGGACCTGGGGTTCCTCCCTGGCCACGTGGTGGTAGAGAGAGTGTGTGTGTGGGGGGGGTGGGCACGCTGTGGGGGTGCAGTAGGGTCTCTCTAGGCATGCACTGCGGTGGCCGCCCGTGTACGGGAATGGGCTGCGGGTGCAGCCGCTCAGCCATTTGAGAAGTTTTAGGGGGAAGAGCGCTTACAAAGTTGATGGGACTGCACAGGCCTTACTGAGTGAATCCGGCAAGTGAAAGGCTGGAGCCAACATTTAAAAATATTGCCATCTTCCACAGCCAGGGAGGGGGAGCTGAAGCTCAAACCCATGACGTATGATAAAGGTTGGAAAGCTCTGGAGAAGGTTTAGTTCTGAAACATGTTCCGTCTCCTAGGCCCTGATCGGAGGCCTGGACTGGGAGGCACAGGGCCTTGGTTTGGGCACGGGGACATCTTAAGGCTTCGCAGTCTCAGCCCCGGAAGCCCACGGCCTGCAGACTGGCCTGTCCCCACTTCTAACCGCGTGCACGTCTTCCTGCTCACAGGCGCCTCTACTTTCCCGGACAGCACATGCCGCCGCCACCGCCGCCACCTGTCTCGCCTCCAGCCGTCAGACCCTGACCGGCATAAAGTCACAAAGCAATGGGTGTGGGGAGAGGCTACACACCCAGAGGAGCCACCGATTCTATACGCCATGCGGAAGCAGGTCCCAGGAGAGCGGGCTCAGGACTAGGTCCCGAAGGTCCAGGCCCGAGAGGGACAATATGCGAAGTCGGAGAATGTTAATGGCACGGGAGGGAGCACTCCCCCATGACCCACATTCAGCACCTGGTAAAGGCCCTGGGAGACGGAGCTCACAGGGGAGGTGGTTCTTAGAGAACAGCGAGGGCCCGCTGGCTGGAAATGCCACAGCTGCCGTGGCAGACGGCAGGGGAAGCCCGGACGAGTGGGCGCTGGTTGGACGTCCTGTGCGAGGCTGGAGAAGGCGACACTGATGTCTCCACACGACAAGGACCCTCTGCCTCCCAAGTGACCAGGAATGGCCTGGGGGAGGGACTCACTTCCCGCACCTGGGCTCTGGTACCACTGAGAAGCTCCGGGTGCTGTCCTCTGGGGTAACAGTAGGGGGTGCTGTAACCTGAGGTTCCTAGCACTAATGGGGACCAGTCAGAACAATGGAGCCCAGGTGGCAGTCCTTCACTATCAAAGCAAAGTGTGTGTGTGTGTGGCGGGGGGGGGGGGGGGGGGGGGGGGGGGGGGGGGGGGGGGGGGGGGGGGGGGGGGGGGGGGGGGGGGGGGGGGGGGGGGGGGGGGGGGGGGGGGGGGGGGGGTAATGAACGGCAAGTCTGAAATATTAGCAAGTGTAGCCTGACCCTCAGGGAGTGAAGGGAATTAATGGAATATGCCCCCACCGAGGGCTGAGGTACAGGGACAGACAGCAAGGGCATGTCTCAGTCCGTACATTTAAAATAGGCCAGGACACTCCTATCAATGAAAGGGTGCCTTCGTTGTACTGACAGATGTGATGAACATAAAATAAAGATGTTTGAGAGAATACTTAGTGGATAATAAGCGCTTGATAAATGCCACCTATTATTATAATGCTATTACTATTCCAAAGCCTATGCTTTTCCATGGGTTATACTCCATGCTGTTGTATGTTTTCACTGTTTTCTTAATTTCCGTATGAAAATAAATAGGCAGCAAATGTAATGTAAGATTGGAACATTAAGAGAAGCTAGGTGAAGACTACATGGGAACTCTATCCTATCTTTGCAACTTGCCTGTAAACCTACATTTATCCCACAAGAAAAAGGAAAACACTTAAAAGTAGGCAACCAGCATTGTGATCCTCATTTTAAACGCATATTTAGTAAAGCATTACAGAGAGTGGAGCACAGACTCACCGGAGCGCCCTGCGGCCCAAGCCTGCCTCGCTCTCCTGGCATGCCCCTGGGACCCTGTAGACAAGAGAGAGAAAACATCCCTTGAAGCATCGGATTTAAACTCTAGGACAACTTGATTACACTCCTCAAAACAACTGAGACTCAATACAACTGGCCACCAAGCCATCGTATTTCTTGGGGTGAATTGGAGTTTGAAAAACTCTCCCTGTGGAGATATATAACCTACCTCCTCCTACCTAAATAGACTTCACTTAACCTAGTTTGAATGGGCTGCATCTACCAGAACCTGATTTGATCAATGAGTACAGAAAAAATTAACACTAAGGGCACTACAGTCAAGGAAAGTAATGAAATGCGGGAAGACGCTCCTACGTGAAGGGTGCGATTGTGAGAGTGTGCTTGCCTATCAGACGGTAAGCAAGATGGCTTCACCAGCAAACGTTACCCATGTCTTTCTGTTTGTTTCATTTAAACACTCTCTACTGAAACCTAAGAAGCAAATAAATAACAAAGAATTAAACGGACACTTACCATGGGACCCATGGCACCCATTGGGCCCGTAGGACCGGCTTCACCCTACAGCAGAAGTGACACCACATGACAATGAGGAACCTCCGGTCGACATTCACATCATTTCGTTCCACATGCGTATCATTCTGAACACGAATTTCCAAAATGGGCATTTGAAGGGCATACGAAGGGCCTCTAACGTCTATTGAATTACTTTTGCTCAAAATGCAATAAAAAGTCCATTCCTACAGAAATAAGTCTGAAGTCATTGGGGATTTAAACAAGATTGATGGGACTACCATCCGTAGTCACATTAATTAGCATCAGAACTGATTATTTGTCTCTGTCTAGTAATACTTTAGGCTACGTAAAACTTCACAGGGTAGAAGCTGACTGTAGCCTGTCTTTAAGTTCTGGAACAGGAAGCGCAGAAATAACCAACGTGAAGCCAATGTCTTTGCACGTGTGACTCTCAGGGGACTTCCCTCTAAGGAGCCCTCTGCGCTTCCCTGCGGCTCTCTCCCTCGGGAAACGTAGGTAAACGTGGGGAGAACAGCGGCCCAAAGGCCCAGCATTGAAAGGACACTAAATGGTGGGGATAACGAACCACCCGGACCTCGGTGACATTGAGAGAAGAAGGAGCGTGGGTGTGTTCTAGAAGGTGGGTGTCCGGTGCCCTATGGCACATGGAGACAGCCTCCATCCCACACCGGGAGGAAGCCAGAGCCACCGTGGCTGTCCTTGGTGGCAAAGTCAGGGCACAGCCTGTATCCTGGTAAATCTACCGCCACTCATCTATGAAAAAGCACGTTTATCTACTTATCTGCTCATTGTCTATATTCCTCTTTCCCTCAGAATTATCTGGGGGCTCTGGAAGGCGTTTGGCACTTGAAACACAACCAAAATGCTACCGTGAGGTTACACCGAGGCATCAGACAATCACCTTGGAACCGGTTGCTCCAACTTCACCTTTAGGGCCTTCAAGACCTTTATGTCCCTAAAACGAAAAATATAAATTTGTATTTTACTGTGTGTGTGTTTTTTGTTTTCTTTTCAGATGCATAAAAGAAGCAAACATAAGCTTACAGAAAGTGCCTTATGAAAATGGATCTCAAATTTAAAGTTGTTATTCAAAATGTTTCCAAATTCTCAACATTTTTTAAAAGTCTCTTCAAAGAAAATTAGTTTCCCCCTTTAAATAATGTTTTCAACATGCAATGTTCTAACCTTTCAAAATTTGTTTTACTTCATAGAAATTTATCTATAGCTATAAATAAAGAACATACAAGAAAATAAATAGTTATAGAGTTTAAATAGTTATCAAATATGAGTTATATCCAGGGATAACATTCAAAATATCTAATAATGAGTGATTAGCAAGTATTCTAGTCAGAAACTCAACCACTCAAAATAGAGCAGAGGCCCGCCAGGGTATACCGAGTAAATACCAGCCAGGCTTTCAGATAGGTAGGTAGGTAGATAGATAGATAGATAGATAGATAGATGGATAATTCTATAGCAGGTGGGCCAAAGTAGGTTTAAGTTATTTGTATGGAAACTAATACAATAATTGATAAATAATAATGCAAGAATAACTGTTTCACGTCCTCACGCTGTAAGCCTACTTTTGCTCTGTCCTGTACATGTACATATGATAACAGGTGCGCGTTATCTGGAGTTATAAAGAGAGAAGCATCCTACATCTGATGGGCCCTATGATTGGCGCCCTCGCTCGGGGCTGGCACTTATTCCTCTAGGCCAGTGGTCGGCAAACTCATTAGTCAGCAGAGCCACATATCAACAGTACAATGACTAAAATTTCTTTTGAGAGCCAAATTTTTTAAACTTAAACTTCTTCTAACGCCACTTCTTCAAAATACTCGCCCAGGCCGTGGTATTTTGTGGAAGAGCCATACTCAAGGGGCCAAAGAGCCGCATGTGGCTCGCGAGCCGCGGTTTGCCGACCACGGGTCCAGGAGGCAGTTGCCTGTTTTCCTAACCGAAGCCCTTCTTAGCCTGAAGCCAAGGCTCCCCGTTCCTCACTGTGTCTTCTCTTGCAGCACGGTGTTCAGTGCGAGGTAAAAATGCACCGTGTGTTTTACAGGCTCAAATGAAATGCAAAAGCAATGGAAGAGAACCGGTCCCTTTAGGAACCTCGGAGGCTACTCAACCACAGCCATGACGGACAACTGACAGCGGGCTTGTAAAGAGTGTAAGGTGATGCCCCCCGGCCCCACTCAGCCAGCTACAGCATCTGCAGGGGTGACAGAGGGTGGACTCACGCGGTGACCCTTCAGGCCTGGCAGACCCGGCGCCCCGGGGAATCCTCGGGCTCCCTGTGGGGGGACACAGAAGGGATTTCAGAGTCACTGATAAGAACAGGAAATTGCTTCATATACATTTTTCCCTAAAAAATACCTGGTACATAGTTTCTCACCAACAAACCAGAGTAGAAACAGGAGCAGTATACATTTATCTATCAAAACACATGGAGTGATAAAAATGAGCACTGTCCGAGATGGAGACCTGACATACACAGAGACATGGGTTAATGCCAGGGATTGACTTGATGACATTTTCAAGATTTCAAATTATGTCACTGTGTTATTAATAAAACAACCAAAAACAAACAAGATAGCCTACGTCACATATCCAGTGTCTGGCCCAGCTAGGTCAGTGATGGGAAGGAAATCGGGAGGAAAACTTAAGGAAACTGTCACTTTTTTCCTGATATGTGCTTCACTGGGGGCAAAAGAATAAATGCGTTTGTAGCAAACCAATGTGTTTTACTTTTCCTTAACTTTTAAATAACAAGAGTGGGATATAAGAAAGATCACATTAAAATGAACAAACAGAAAATATTTTAAAGTAACATGATAGAAAGAAGCTGGTGGGTTGGTGATTGTTTAAAAAACTAACCAAGGAAATGAAATATCCAACAGAAAGGGAAGTCAACAAATACAGATAGAATGGGCTGGTTCAGTCATTTCTTCATTTCTGTTAATTTTATGCATCCTTTACCTAAGCATATCAAATTTTTTAAAAAAGGAAATCAAACAAAAAATTAAATGCAAATGGCACGACTATTTTGAAATGATGCTTGAAACCTTTCCCTCCGACGCTCTTAAAATAGGTAAGGAGAGTCATTCGCTGACTCTGAAGCCATTACCACTGCCAGCAGATGACTGAGCACTGGATAGCATAGCTTGATGTTATCAATGACCAGTTATTAGTATTAATCTGCATATCCCTGGCACTAAGCCTTATGGCTGCCAGTGGGCATCCAATGACTAATCATGAACTAAACAACAGAAGTAAGAAATGGTTTAATACTTCTTTTAACACTCAAAGCACTTCCCCAAGCCTTTAAGGAACTTCTCTTAGGCCAGCACAGTCTCACACAGAGAGCAACATCCATCTGTTTGCGTGACAGCCTTCACTTACTGTTACGTAAGTCAGTGAATAACTGACTCAATAAATGAACTTTGTGTGATGAAAGCAAAGCAATGATTCCTTTGGGACCACTGCAGGCGCTTCTGTAGCATTCGGGGGGCGGGGGGGGGGGGGGGGGCCGTTGTTATCACAGTCAGGACACATCAAACCACTGCTCTCTGAACAAACACAAGTTCCTTTAATTCCTCTCTGACACAGCCCCGCCTAGGAATCGCTTCTTTCAAGAACTCCCTGAAAGCGTTTCCACTGGAATGCGGCCCTGGCTGAGGTTCTCCTCCTCCATCCTGAGCAGGAAACGCACTCCACATCCCTCCAGACCCCGGGGAAGCTCCTGAGCTCCCTCCGCTGTTTCAATCACTCCTGAGCTTCGGGGACGTGGTCCGTGGCCAGGCGTTCCCGTGTGATCGCATTCTCCACTGGACAGGGACCGACCAGATGTGTGAGCTCGGGAAGCCCTCATCCTGCTGACCGAGGCGGTCCTCACGCCCACTCGCAGGCCTGGCTCTCACAGCAGGCGCCTCTGGGACCTGCGGTGAGGGCCCCGCTCGGGGCGTGGGAGAGGGCGCAGGGCGGATAGGCTGACACGCACATCGGTGCACATGACTGAACCCTGCCTGTGTCCACGCTGACTTTCCAGGGCACAGGGGGAGGAGAGGAGAGCAGGCAGCTGGGAACTGGGTTTATACTGAAACCAAAGAACCCTCAGAGTACTATAAATTCCCCTGAAAAAATCAGCACTCATTGTTTTTAAAAAATCCTAGTAATGAACCTCACCCACTTTCAGAAAGTCCATTGGCGGGGAGCTCAGTACTGCTGGATGCACTGAGTGGGAGAAACACTTGGAAATGATACAAAATCAGCTGGGCGGGAGGCCACGTCAGGCTGGGGGACGTGGCACAAGGAGCAGTTCAAGGGCAGGGGTGCCTGCGGATGTGTCTGCTTATCATTCCCTAACCGTCCCCATTGCCTGTGCAGCACCTCGGCGGGAGGGGCGGGGGGGGGGGCAACAGAACAATGTGCGTGAGGACAACAAGGCGGGAGGGTCAGGGTGCGGCCACGTGGCGCAGACCCTCCATCCCGGGAGGGGTAGCGGGACCTGTGCCGGGATGGAGCCCGGGGAGAGGGGAGCTGTGCTGGGAGAGCGGCAATCAGTGCACCCTCTCAGAAGGCTTTAGGCCCGGAAAGCCAGGCAAGGATTCCAGCCAATGTGAGGGTCGGAGGAGCAGCCGCCCAGGCCGCCTGCCCACAGTCCGTGTCCCAGCCCCTGCAGGCGGCAGGGAGTCCTCTCTGCAGCTGCTGTTTCCAACATGTGACCGATACAGAACAAAAATGTAGAGATGAAAAGTGACCCCAGGCCCTAACCAGTTTGGCTCAGTGGATAGAGCGTCGGCCTGGGGACTGAAGGGTCCCGGGTTCGATTCCGGTCAAGGGCATGTACCTGGGTTGCAGGCTCATCCCCAGTAGGGGGCGTGCAGGAGGCAGCTGATCAATGCTTCTCTCTCATTGATGTTTCTAACACTCTATCCCTCTCCCTTCCTCTCTGTAAAAAATCAATGAAATATGTTTAAAAAAAAAAAGTGACCCCGGGACTGAGATGCTGTGGTATGTGCCTCATCTGAACATGTGGTATTCGGTTTGGAGACCATCCTGGATGGCCCAGTCCTCCAGCTCTGGGCCGGTCACTGGCCTGAGCGATGCATAGTGGGACATGACGCGCCCTCATCCCGGCAAAATGTCCCCTCCACAGGGACAGAAAAGAGCAGGCCCCGGGGATGTGCCGAGCGCGTGGGAGGAGAGGCACGCTCACGAGCGCGTCCGTGTCTGAGGTCTCTCTCTGTAGCTGTATCGCCAAGTTCAGACTTACCGGAGATCCAGAGAATCCCACTTCACCAGGGTTCCCGTTCCTCCCAGGCTCGCCCTTTAGGGGAAGCAGAGAAGCAAAGCGGATTAGAATGTTCTCCTCGGGGACTCTGTGACAAAGCAATTGCAGATGAAACGTCTTCTTTAGAAAGACTGTGCCCAATGCGCCCCCAGGCACAAACCCTGAGCGCTACGTCCCACGGCCATCCACTCTAGACCTCAGCTGTGACGTGCCACTCATTTATCCAGAAGAAATGGCATCCGTAATGCTGGTCTGCCTTAGCTCGGCATTTCATGAACATCAGAGTTTACAACATACGGAGACGTGCATGCGGCACTGAATTAAACAATGTTTCTTAAAACACTGCTTGCCATTTCTTTTCTTGTTATAAAAAACTAGAGGCCCGATGCACAAAGATTCGTGCAAGAATGGGCATTCCTTCCCCTGGCTGCGGGCACTGCCTTCGCTCTGGCCGGAGCCACCTTTTCGCTCCAGCCGGAGCCGCCTTTCCACCTTCCCACACTGCCCAGGGGCCTGGAGCGGCTGGGGCAGTGAGGAATGTCCCTGGCCACTTGGTGCCTGTGTATGCAAATTAACCCACCATCTTTGTTGGGTTAATTTGTATAGTCACTCCTGATTGGCTGGTGGGTGTCACAAAGGTATGGTCAATTTGCATCTTATTCTTTTATTAGTGTAGATTAGTGTAGATATTAAGAACTGCCAGAGATGTTTTCCTTATGGCCAATTTCAGTGTGATCTGCTTAAATAAATCACATGCCACATGACAGGAAAATATGTACTTAGGTTAGTGTCACTTGGCCTAGCCATAATTTTATCCTCAACTTTGGCACAACTAAGGAAAGAATCCAGAAAAGCAGAGCTGTCGCTGTACCCTGTCCTTTGATCGAGTTTCTAACATTAAAATCTGAAGTCGAGCCTTAACTTCCATTAAAAATCCAACTGAAGGAATCATGTTTCAGCATCGGAGAGCATGCTGACACTGCCCTATTAAGGCATTTAACATCCACTCAACGGGGACCTAATAACGACGGCTTTGCCATCAGCACGGAACCTGTCCCTTCAGACCACTCCGGAGGTCCCGGGGGACCCTAAGGGAAATCCTGGGGGATGCAGGGCAGGGAGGCACCGGACAGCACCATCAGAGGACGAGCACGCTCAGGTTTTGGGAAATTCTCTTCCGAGCTCTCATTGACTGACATGAATGGAGGCTGGACGTGGGGGATGAAGTGGGGAGGGACGAGTGACATTCATGGTGACACTGCTCCTCCTCAGCCCCCCTCAGCACTGCAAAGCAGACGAGCCAAGGCCACCTACATCTTCGCCGGGTTTCCCAGGAGGGCCCTCTGGTCCGCGCGCACCAATCGGACCCTAATAACAAAACAGAAGGAGACGGAGGCTTACCCATAGGCACCTGCGCCCACCAATGATGCAAGCCAAATATTGTTGAAGCAAATAAAAACACAGAAAGTAGCTTTATCAATATTCTCAGTTTTATGTTGTGTCCCTCCGATTATGTGCTCAGCAGGAAAAAGTTTAATGTCACAAATGCAAACACCTCAGCACTGTTGGCTGACCACGTTCAAAGTTCCCGAATTGCGTACTCTGCCGCAGGAAACAGGGCTGACGCACAGCCCTGACGCAGGCCCCGCACTGGGCTGACTTCTTGCTGCAGAAGGAAGAGCTGGTAAAGTGAGTAACTGAGGGCACATTTAAGGGTGGGCCCGTGTCTAACTTGGCCTACGTGCTGGCCTGACATTTACCATCGGTCCGGGTTCCCCAGGCTCCCCCGGAGGTCCTGCAGGGCCAATGCCACCCTGAAATGGAGAACAAAGTACGTAGACAGTTAACAGACAAACCACAGGCAGAGTCCCCGATCCCGAATCCCGGGGGCAGTGCAGCTGCTCCAACCACTGGTGCACTGCTCCAGCCATGGGACTTTGGGTGAGTTTCTACTCCGCCCACAACTCAGTGAGGTTTCTAATCTGTAAAATGACAATAATACAGCACCTACTTCATTAGGCTTTTATAGCTCTTCAGATAATTAATGCATAGTGAGAACCTGGACTAGTGCTGGCACAGTGTTCAGTCAATGGAGTTATCTCCTTCCTTCCTTCCTTCCTTCCTTCCTTCCTTCCTTCCTTCCTTCCTCCTCTTCATGCTCCTCCTCCTCCTCCTCCTCCTCCTCCTCCTCTTCTCCTCCTCCTTCTCCTCCTTCTCCTCTTCCTCCTCCTTCTCCTCCTCCTCTTTCTCCTCCTTCTCCTCCTTCTCCTCCTCCTTCTTCTTCTCCTCCTCCTTCTCCTGCTCCTCCTCCTCCTCTTCCTTCTCTTCCTCCTCCTTCTCTTCCTCCTCCTTCTCCTCCTCCTTTTCCTCCTCCTCCTCCTTCTCCTGCTCCTCCTCCTTCTTCTTCTCCTCCTCTTCCTCTTCCTCCTTCTCCTTCTCCTCCTCCTCCTCCTCCTTCTTCTCCTCCTCCTTCTTCTCCTCCTCTTCCTCCTCCTTCTCCTCCTCCTTCTCCTCTTTCTCCTCCTCCTTCTCCTCCTTCTCCTCCTCCTTCTTCTTCTCCTCCTCCTTCTCCTGCTCCTCCTCCTCCTCTTCCTTCTCTTCCTCCTCCTTCTCTTCCTCCTCCTTCTCTTCCTCCTCCTTCTCCTCCTCCTTTTCCTCCTCCTCCTCCTTCTCCTGCTCCTCCTCCTTCTTCTTCTCCTCCTCTTCCTCTTCCTCCTTCTCCTTCTCCTCCTCCTCCTCCTCCTTCTTCTCCTCCTCTTCCTCCTCCTTCTCCTCCTCCTTCTCCTTCTCCTTCTTCTTCTCCTCCTCCTACTCCTCCTCCTCCTCGTCGTCGTCCTCCTCCTCCTCCTCCTTCTTCTTCTTCTGCTCCTCCTCCTTCTCCTTCCTCTTCTTCAATAACAACTATGTTTTCTATTCACCAATAGTATTGATATAAAATAACTTAAAGTAAAACTCCATACACATGATAATGACAGTACGGTATCTTTGACTGAGACAAGAATTCTTTTTTCTTTCTTTCTTTCTTTTGAAAAATCATTTTCTACTGCCTGACAAATCACTACACAAATTACCATAGCCCCACACCATTATTTAACTGGGATGTGATGGGCTGCAGACACGAGGTTAGTAGTATATTCTTTTTAAAGCTTCCACACAGCCATCACCGTGGTGTTATTTCTAATAACACCACGCAGTCATTCCCTCTGTGATCTGATGTCATAGCCTCAGGGGTATCACACCACTGATGACGAGAATCTCCGTCCGGACAGGTTATTTCAGAAGCAAAGGCGCAGAAAATGCTTTGTACAAGAGGGCAGTCCCATAATGGAACCAGACAATGGGACTTTAGCCCCAGCCACAACTTTCAAATCATGCTGCATATGTTTCTAAGGAGTAAGAATTAACTGAACTCAACCCATTCAAAGTGAGGGTTACAGCATGCAATGTCAAGGCCAGCGAAGCAGTCATGCCAGAGGCCTTACTCAGACGCGTTTCTCTTTGGGCTCAGGATGGAATTTAAGGATAAAAGACTTACTTGCTGCCCTTGTAGCCCTTGAGGTCCCCTGGGGCCAACAGGACCCTTAAAGGCAAGGAGGAGAAAGTTACACACGCTTCGTGACAAGTAGGTCAAACATTTAAAAAATGTGGCGCTGCTTTCAAGCCTGGAAAAGAGACGCCTGGACGGCGGAGATGAAGGCATCCCCATCCGCATCCTCTGGAACGCAGCGAGGTCCAAGGAGCCTGGAGCGGGGCCCCAGGGTGCTCCCTGCGCTCTGTGGGTGTCACGGAGAGAAACAAAGAACACGCCTGTGCTCCCGTGTCTCGGGGGCCAGAGCACTGTGGCTGAGGGCGGGCCTGTCACAGGAGCATCTGAGAGAGGGGATCCGGCCCGCAGAGCGCCCCCCGCCCAGCGCTTCAACCGCAGCAGGCGCCGCGTCACCTGAGCACCAGGCGGACTGGAGGCTCCTGAACCAGTCAACAGTGACGGCCAGATGACTGCAATGGAAATGACAGCTATCGGGGGAGGGGCTGTTTCTGGATGGGTTCCTTTGTTCTTAACATCTGCTTAGAGTATCCTCACAGCTTTCATTTTCTCATTCAAACATGAGTTGGTTACACGGAGTCATAATCCAGGGAAGAAAAGGGACATGCAATTTTAAAAAATTGGCTAATGAATGTCTATGCAACTTCTTAAATGTCACATTTTAAAAAGTAAAATCAATGACATCAAATCAAGTTTGTTCTTATGGTAAAAACTTCTTTGTTTTAATTGATCGGATTGTTAGCTAGTGAGAAAATAAAAGTTTCATTACAAAAATAAATGCATATGCTATTTAAACTTCAAATGGATTAAAATGCATATATTTCAGAAAATTATCCCAAGATAATCATTGAATGAGACCATACTGCTAGTGACTTAAACATATCTACACTGTTTCAGTGACTCCTGATGCTGGCCATAAGGATGGGTGGGGGGAAGGCGGGCATCTATGAAGTCCGGCTTTACCCTTCTTGCCTGAAATTCTACTAATCTGGGATGCTTCTGAATCACGTTCTGAGCAAAAAGGCCTGGCAGAGCTGGTCTCCAAAGCCCTCACTCACTCGGTGCGACGGCATCGCTCCCAGCCCAGGTAACGGGCTGCCTAGCGGAAGGGGGAGCTTTCTGGCTGCAGAGAAATTCAATAGAAACAGCCCAGAGATGGAAGACGCTGACGTCGCCTTGCCATACTAGCAGACAGCAGCTGTGCGCCACTGCAGGTTGCCCAGGACCAAACCAGAGAGGGTCGGACCTGCATCGCCACCATTTGTCCACCATCCAGAACTGAAATATCATTGCTGACATGTACACATAAGGAACTGTTTGACACTGAAATTGGGACTCAAAAGATCTGTTGGCCCAGAAAGAAACTCACTACAGACTGATTCATTTGCCTCTCAGCATAACCATTATTGCTTGTCTCATTTTCGGTTCTTATAAGTGTATTTCTAGTAGCACATGATCTCACTCATCTAGGGGAAATGATGAACAACATAGACTGATGAACAAGAACAGACCCGGAGACAGGGAAGCATCGATCAGACTGTCAAACCTCAGAGGGAAGGCAGGGGACGGTGGGGGTAAGAGATCAACCAAAGGCCTATAAGCCTAACCAGTGATCACGGACAACAGGGGGGTGGGGGCATGCATGAAGAGGGGTTTGGGATGGGAATGGGGGGATGAGGACAAATATGTGATACCTTAATCAATAAAGAAATTAAAAAAAAAAAAGTTCAAGAGGCGGGAAGGTCAGCGGGTCCTTGAGGGCGCCCCCACGTGGCTGGTTAGGCAGGTGGAGAGCATTCAGAAAAGCAGGGAATGATAGACTAAAACCGGCAAACTGGTTTCACAGTTATGCCAAATCACCGTTTCTAACAACACAATCCTCTAACAGCTGTTGTGCTTATTTAAAAAGTGCGCTTTTAAATGGTATTGGTGGTTACCTGTTTTAAAATTCCTCGTTTTCTTTAAATAATAAGTGAAATATATGGACAGTCCTTTATCGATGTCAACAAACACTGTGCATAGCTGTGAACGGACCATGGCTCTCACTGGCGCTGGCAGGGTTCGCTCACAGCCTGCGGGGTACGGGGGGCCGTGGGGAAGACACCCACTGCTCTCCCAGCGAGCGGCCTGCGGGGTACGGCGGGGGGGGGCCATGTGGGAAAGACACCCACTGCTCTCCCACACCCACGGGGGCTGCTGCTCTCCCAGCGAGCGGCCTGCGGGGTACGGGGGCTGTGGGGAAGACACCCACTGCTCTCCCAGCGAGCGGCCTGCGGGGTACGGCGGGGGGGGGGGCCATGTGGGAAAGACACCCACTGCTCTCCCAGCGAGCGGCCTGCGGGGTACGGGGGCTGTGGGGAAGACACCCACTGCTCTCCCAGCGAGCGGCCTGCGGGGTACGGCGGGGGGGGGCCATGTGGGAAAGACACCCACTGCTCTCCCAGCGAGCGGCCTGCGGGGTACGGGGGCTGTGGGGAAGACACCCACTGCTCTCCCAGCGAGCGGCCTCTTCCCCAGGTGCTTTCGTCATCGTCACATCGGCACTCACCACAGAGCCCGGCATCAGCCCCATCTGACTCCCGAGTCCGGCCTTGTCGTCCAGCCCGGCCATCTGCGCGGAGAACGGCTGCGGAGGCAACGAGGGGCCATCAGTCAGGCCGGCCGCCGCGCTCGCCACGCAGAGAAACGCACGTAAGCGCTGGCAGCCCCGGGCCCTTCTAGAATCGCTGTAAACTGTTGCTTTGAAGCAAGAAAAGTGTTCCAGCTGTTTTCTCTGTCTGCAGTTTTGATTGAACGGCCTCCCACAAACCCCTCACGACTACGCTGTTTCAGAACAACTGCGATGAGCCATCGTCTGCGACTCGATAGAATCATGGACCATCCGGTGAGCACGCAGCCGGCTGACCCGTCTCAGCTGTAAACCTCTTTACCGGCTTCTTCCCAGGGTCGAGCACGCCCACATCGCACGGGGCCTGAGAGAAGCTTTTAAAGACTCGATTCCATGTCGGACGACACTGCTCAGCTGGGATTCCTCCCTCCTGCTCAGGCCCGGCAAGCTTTACACTGTATTTATGTAAGTTAATAAAACTTTTATAAACCTTTTAGTGGAATTCCTGAATGTTCCAAGAACTGGCAACAGCTTTACCTGCTCTCTTTCGTATCTAAACACTCTGCTAACCCGACTGACCCAAATCGTCCACAGACATTTCCGATGTCCCATTAGTCTCCAGATTTTAGCGTGAAAAGGTGTGAATTGTTTGAAAACATAGATTGGCAATTCCTTCTACAATAAGATGCAAAACACATCTTTGAACTGCTGTAAAACGGAAATCCTATTTCAGGGGCCCATGTGTTCCCGTATTACGCCGTGCACCCTCCCCACACATCCCCACGTCTGCCACTGAGAGTTCAGAGGGGTATGGAGAGGCAGCTGGTCTTACTTTACTCCTAACAGAAAACTAGGCTTGGGAAACGCTCAGGGACAGTTTAGTGTCACTCAGTGGCCCTGTCACATGCATCCCCAGTGTCCTGACGTCCGCCCTGGGCGTGGAATCACACAGACCCCCTCCGCCCTCCGAGCCTTTCTCCCTTTGGGGGGGCCCATGCTCGCGGTCCTTCAGAGTCAGCAGAAGACAAGGTGCACCACGCCCAGAGTTGGCCTGGAGACCCTCCTCTGAAGCGGCACTTTTTTTAAAAAAAGCTGCTTTGCGTTTCCCAACCGTTCCCCGTGGATTTCTCAGCTCCATCCTTGTTCACAGCAGCAATGCCTTCACGTGGGGGCTCTGACAGTCCAGGGTCAACAGCTGAACCAACACAATTTAAAGTCACAGCAATAAATAAAAACGTACTACGTGACCGACACATGAATGGTGCTTCCAACTCACCCTGCTGATGCCATCGGGCCCGGGGTGGGACGGGTGTCCGGGAGGCCCCGGGGGACCTGGTTGGCCAGGAACACCTGGCTCCCCATCGATTCCCTGAGGACCACGAGGACCCTGGGGAAACAAGCCGCGAAAGTTAGCTCCCACTGCCAAACGCAAATTGCACAGAATTCTTGAGGGAGGTGGTGTTGTTACTTTAAATGAATAGCCACATGCAGGAGTCCAACTGTGACATTCTGGAAAGGGCAAGATTATGGGGACAGTGCAAAGGTCAGAGGTTGCCAGGGGTGGGGTGGGGGATGAATTTTATGGGGGATGAAAAACAGAGTTTTATGGCAATGAAAACACAGTACCCTATGATCGTGGATATACGTCATTATGCACTTGTGTCTTAACTCAGTGTACAATATTGAGAGGAAACCCTAATTCCCTACGGACTCCGATGGGGATGTTGGTCATGGGGAAGGCGCTGCATGTGTGGGGGCGGGTGTATATAGGAACTCTCTGTACCTTCCTCCCAATTTTTATGAGAACCTAAAACTTGTCTAAAAAACATAAAGTGTTAAAAACATAAAGAATAGCAATCCAGCCATGTACAGTTCTTCAGCCCTAGCCACAGCCTCTACTATTGGGGCAGGGTGCATTCTGGGTAAGAATTTTACTCTTGATGTGTTCAATCGCCAGTAACCAGCCTTCTTGGAATAATGATAACATTGTATCCAGTGTGTTAGTATAACATTGTATCCAGTGTGTTAGTATAACATTGTATCCAGTGTGTTAGTGTGACATTGTATCCAGTGTGTTAGTGTGACATTGTATCCAGTGTGTTAGTGTAACATTGTATCCAGTGTGTTAGTGTGACATTGTATCCAGTGTGTTAGTGTAACATTGTATCCAGTGTGTTAGTGTGACATTGTATCCAGTGTGTTAGTATAACATTGTATCTAGTGTGTTAGTATTCTAGAATGAGCTTCCTCACTGGGCGGAGTTTTGCTTTTCAAGGGCATGCATGAACAGTTTCTAAATGTGCTCGCCTGTCATATATCACAGTCAGCTACATATGTGCCTGCTTAACACCCCCCACACCCAACAAAAAAATGTGAAGGACCCTGGATTGTAGTTGGTGGTTGTATTCTCCTTTCTAAACCTTTAATGCTTCGCATAGTTCCCAGCACGAAGCTGAGGATGTTTGCTACAGGCTCTCAGGCAGTCTTCTCCTCGCCCCCAGGCAGACCAGAAAGAGACACAGGGAAGCGCAGGGCCCGCCAGCCTGCTCTCGAGACCTGAGCGATGCTCTCCGCTGCCCAGCTCCCCCGCCTCACCCCCATTCGGAAGGCGGCGTGGGGAGCGGCCAAGTCCTCAGCCCAACCTCGCCATTTCCACGAGGCTTGTTAACTAAGTTCTGGCTTTTTATCCCCAAAGAGTCCCAGCCTTCTCTGAGAAGAGACAAAGGATGAAAAGAACTCCGAAGTCAATGTAACTTTTACAATTAGCAGTGCGGATTGAGAAAACGGGGTCAATGAGTTGGAGTTCACCAGTAACAGAAGCTTCTCATGCCCACACGTGAGACTATGCAGGGCCCCCACTGTGACGGCTCATGAGCGGATGTAGTGGAGGGGTGACTACAGACACCGAGGGGCGGGGCAGGCTGCACAGGGTGGCGTGGGGGGCGGCATAGAGCCGCTCGGGGCTTTAATCAATGCACTGTAACACATGCAGACGTTCACATGGGCATGTCTGCTTCCTGGAGGAGCGGGCACACAAGCCAAGGTATCCATCCAAATAGAAGTCGATGGCTTCGCCAGAAGAAGTGGCATTTTGAAAAGTATTTTCTTGGAAAGTTATCCTCATCTTTTAAAAATCAAACCTTTTCTGACTCCTAAGCCCCTGACAACAACTCCCTGGACTCCTCCCGTGACAGGCGTGTGAGGGGGCGGTTTCACCTGCTCTCGGGGTGTCTGAAGCACGGGCGTGTGGGCACAACATGAACTGCGCGGTGTGCTGGCCGTGGGTGCGCAGACAGAGGCGCGTCTGCCCTGCGCAGGGCCTGGCGTGGAACCGAGGAGTGGTGAAATGTGAACTTGCACCCTGAACACTAGTTCCTGTTCTATGCAAACACGAGCTGACACAGTGTTTCCTCTCAAAGCAGATTCTAAAGACAGAACCAAGAACTGTGGGAGCCGATGGGAGTCAAGAGGGGTCTGGGCGACACTGCCCCGCAGCGGGGTCCCCGCCCAGGCCTCTGGGGTGAATAATCACATTTCAAAGCCAACTTGGAAGACAGCCCACTTTTCACAGACTCCATGTGTCCCCGTGGCGTCTCCTTAACAGTCAGGGTGTACTGTTAGAGTGAGGCCAAAATTCAGAAAAACTATCCAAAATGAAGTGAACATAACAAGCAAGATTATAAGAGAAAATGAGAAAAATATGATAACATGTATATGATCATGTTTATTAATAAATATTGAAAACAAAAACTGTAATTCGGGAATGCACTAAAAAATATATACTTTCACATTCCCAAGCGAGCAGAATCACAGGCATTTATAGCATCTTTAATGTTCTCTTCAGAACCGGTCCCTCCACCCCCAGGGTTCCCTCTCCCAGGAAGCGACCTGCAACACCGAGTTCTTGCAGACTGCCACCAGGGGGCGCCCTCCAAACACCCTCAAGCAGAGAGGAGTGCTGACCGGATCAGGTTACCTCTGCAGGTCAGCAGTGTGACAAACACTCAATGACCACCTGTGAGGCTGAGAGCTGGGGTAGCTGCCACTTGGCAGATGTTACACAAACGTACAGATGTGCAATGGCACGTGCAATCAGCTCTCAGCACCCATCGACTGCCCGTGCCTGACAGGGGGCTAGTTTCCCATCACGGGGACGTTACCGGGACCCCACGCTGGAAACTAAGGACCTGAGAGGAGACGTTCATGGTGGCCAGGGGCTAATCATGAAGGCCCTTGAGAGCATCTCTGCATCAGCGTCCTCACTCCACTTTGCCTTCCCAGGGCCACTGGACACCATTGAGAGGCGATGCTCGCGGTCACAATGCACGAGGCAGTGGGGCAGGTGCTGCACGGGCACCTGGTGGGTAGAGCCAGCGCTGCTGCCAGTCCTCCTGCAGGGCACAGGAAGCCTCTGCCCACCAGCAGTGTAACTGAGGTGGAGAGCTGCTCCGCGCTGTGGGCCCCGGTACTGTTGGACGGCAGTGGACACGGGGGGAAGGTGGTATTTATGAGGGTAGCGCCACCCCAGGTTGTGTCAGCCACAGCTTTCGTCCACTTAAGCAGCCCCTGCAAGGCGTGGGACCTGAGGCAAAACGTTCTCCCTGCGGGTACTTGGTGACATCGTGCCAACATCGTGAGGTCAGCCATGTTGGGATCATTTACACCCAGGGAAATCGGCAAACGCCACAGGCACTTCGTTTGTTTATTTTTAAGGAGGTGGTTGTTAGACACTGTCACCCCACAGCTGCAGCCTCGAGAGAAGAGTCCTCTTACTTGGGTAGCTGCCAGGTGGTCTTGCTTATTCCAAATGAATAGCTCCTCACGCTTACACACACACACACACATAAACACACACACATACATACTCACACACATAAACACACACACATACACCATACACACTCACACACACATATACACACATACACACATATACACACACATACACACACACATACAATTCGCATTGCTTGTTTCAGGCCTAATGAAGATAGGAAATGAGGCACATCACACACTAAGTTGAGAAGAGCAGGGAAGTGAAGGGGAGGGGAGAGGAGGGGAGGGAGGGGAGAAGAAGAGAAGTAAGAGGAGTGAGGAGCAGATTCATAAATCCTAACAGAATTCTGGAAGTGCAACCACTATTTCCATAGCAATTTTCACCCTGACTTAGGACTCCGTGTTATCAACTGTCCTCAGCACAAGCACATGGGTGCACCATATTTTCCACATGACCCCCTACCCTCCCACCCTCCCACCCTCCTTCCACCCTCCTTTGTCATTGCAGACCCTGGCCAGACCCCTGAGAGCTAACCACGGTGGGCAAGCTGCCCCCTGGTGAGACGGTGCAGAGCACAGCCATGAAGGCTGGGCCGGGAGATCAAGGAACACAGCTTCCTGCCCACGTGTCCGGCCAGGCCGCTCCCTGCGTGTCTACAAACACCACCACAACTCCACTCCAGCTCGGAGAAGCAGGTGCTGTTTTACGCTTCTGCACATCCATCAGGGAAAATACAAAGTGCTATCAAAGATGAGAACAGGGTGGCAGAGCTCCCAGCGATATGTCTTCTCTCTCATTTACATATTCAAGGTTGTTCGCTGCTTACTGTTCATCCATTCCTCCCGTGTAGGGGTGGATAAATGCATATTTGAAAGGTTAAAAGTCCAGAGTTAAATTTTAGGACATAGCATTTGACAGAAAATAAAAGAGCGCAGAATTTTCGGATTGAAACATAAGATAATGATAATAATACACTAATTCAGTGGTCGGCAAACCCATTAGTCAACAGAGCCAAATATCAACAGTACAATGATTGAAATTTCTTTGGAGAGCCACATTTTTTAAACTTAAACTTCTTCTAACGCCACTTCTTCAAAACAGACTCGCCCAGGCTGTGGTATTTTGTGGAAGAGCCACACTCAAGGGGCCAAAGAGCCGCATGTGGCTCGCGAGCCGCAGTTTGCTGACCACTGCACCAATTAATCCTGCTATTCCGTACATGAAAGACACGAGCTTTTGTGGGTGACACAGAGAAAGAACTGCTGTCCTAGGGTAGCGATAGGTAATAAAGGGAAACATCTGGCATATCCGTACGAAAGGCTCGTGTTTTGCCTCAAAGGTATGGAATGGGTTGTTTACACTTGAGGCACTCCCTCTATTCCGGTAATGGATTGGTGGTTTTTAGAGCTACCCCTTTGATGGCTCTGCAGGACCTCTCAATGAAGAAGCAGCATGCTGCTTGTGAAACAAACTCACTATCACCCACGTGAGAGAAAGTCTATCCTCGATTAGTTTCCTTTTCCGTTATCCAGCTCAGGTGTTCCTGTGGCAGCCACAGACCACAGAGCCTGGGATTTATCCCATCGGTACATTCTCGGCATCCTTTACCCACGAGTTACAGCTTCGGGAAACAACACGAGGCATTCCTTATACCCGCTAGAGTCTACTTCCTTCTAAGTTGGCCTCACGAAGGACAAGACATGCCATCTGTGCCATCGCAGAGGACAGCGGTCATCATTAGCATGTGGCCACTTCCTCTGAGTCAGGGGGCACACCATCTCTCATGACCTGACCTGGATGTCACACGGAATGGGGGGGAGGGAGGAACAGAGCCACCAGCTCTTTGCTGCAGCCAGAGAATGGGGTCCCGGGGGGCTCCATACCCAGCACAGTCACACAGAGGGGCCCACGGTCAACTCACGGGTTTTCCTTTGGGGCCTCTGTCTCCTCGGGGTCCCTGAGATCCGGGAGGGCCCTGCAGCAGAAAACAGTGGTTACGCCGCAGACATGGACCCCAGGTGGCTGTGTCTGAAAAGCTGGCTTGGTGAGAAACCGGGAGACGGGAGGTCACCCTGAGTTTTGAATTCAGTTCCGTCACTGACAGGGAAATACAGCCACGCACACGGAACAGACAAGTGCGCCCTAATCGCAATCAGAAGGTCAGCCTAACATCAGCGGCGTAACCATGGGCTGTTCGCCTTCCCATGGCAAGAGGGACGCCGACCCGGAGAAAGAGCGGGTGCCGCAACTGCCGAGTCAGGTGGCCCCTGCGTGTCCCTCCGGTGGCCCCTGCATGTCCCTCCTGTGTGTCCCTCCAGTGGCCCCTGCGTGTCCCTCTGGGGGCCCCTGCATGTCCCTCCGGTGGCCCCTGCGTGTCCCTCCAGTGGCCCCTGCGTGTCCCTCCAGTGGCCCCTGTGTGTCCCTCTGGTGGCCCCTGCGTGTCCCTCCTGCGTGGCCCTCTGGTGGCCCCTGCATGTCCCTCCGGTGGCCCCTGCGTGTCCCTCCTGCGTGTCCCTCCAGTGGCCCCTGCGTGTCCCTCCAGTGGCCCCTGCGTGTCCCTCCAGTGGCCCCTGCGTGTCCCTCGTGGCCGCAGAGGGAGGCCTCACTGGAAGGTGCTGAAGGAAAACTGCTGCAAGCCACCAAGCGCCTTGCTTTGCATTTACTGCATTTTGTGATACAAGATCCATAAGATGTTCAGTCCCTTCAAGAGCTCCCGAGCCCCGCGAACGCTGAAGGAAAGGACTTACTGAGGGTCCGGGACGCCCGCGGATACCTGTCACCTAAACGAGAAACAAGGCAATTGGTAAGGACGGCACGTCTACCAGGGAGTTTCAGAAAAGCTAGCAGTCAGACAAAGAATAACAACAACAGCCCCAGAGGATTTTTAAGAAACAAAGGCATGCTGTCCATGGGGCCCCTCCTGCCCCGAGTGGCTGCGTGTGGCCGCAGCTCTAAGGGGGGGGCAGCCTGGCAGGGGCATCGGGGTCCGGGCTCTAAGGGGGGGGCGACCTGGCAGGGGCATCAGGGTCCGGGCTCTAAGCGGGGAGGCGGCCTGGCAGGGGGGGCATTAGGGGGGGGCGGCCTGGCGGGCTCTAAGGGGGGGGGGCGGCCTGGCAGGGGCATTAGGACCCGGGCTCTAAGGGGGGGGCGGCCTGGCAGGGACATCAGGGTCCGGGCTCTAAGGGGGGGGAGGGCAGCCTGGCAGGGGCATTAGGACCCGGGCTCTAAGGGGGGGGCGGCCTGGCAGGGGCATTAGGGCTCCGGCTCTAAGGGGGAAGGCGGCCTGGCAGGGGCATCAGCCCGAGGTGGCGGACCTGCTCCCTCCCCGCAGCTGCCCAGCGCGGTAACTGGTGACTCCGCTGGCTTGGCTCTCTCTGCTGTGAATGGTGATACTACGAAAGGCCCTGCCCCACAGACTGTGCTGAGACAAACACAGTCTGAGAGGCACTTAAAACTGCACCTGGGCCATAGGAGGCACAGAGTGTTTTTAAATGAAAGGGAAAAACGAATGGTTTTCTTTCTAGGTAACCTGTTCAGAACAAGCCGGCCTAACGGCAAAACGCCAAAATGCCAGCACTGCCCAGTAAATCAAAGCCACGCACTTTTTATTGACAGAATGACAGGAACTCCTTCAAACTCCACGACAGTGGTCGCTGAAGAACTGCCATCCTATTCAGTGACTTGTTTGACCACCGACAAATCTAGATGCCCCGTAAGAGCTTTTATACAGTAGGCGGGGCGGGGGAGGACAGCTGCATACTTTCAACAATAAGGTAATTTTTTAAAAAATGACTCTACACAACACGAGTCTCTGGCAGGAGGGGGCATGACCGTTTCCGGAAGAGCGGGATGTTCACCTCGCTCTCCGGGATCACAGGGCGGTTACACTGCTGGGAAACGTGCACCTATCACTTTATAGTCACAGGCAATCTACTTGTGTTTGTAAAACCCTGCTTTTCACTTTAGTTATGGGACTGTGAAAGTCAAGAATATTGTACTGAATGAGCATTAAGTTTCGTATTAAATAAAGAATCTATTTTGGTTAAAATTCAAAATTGTATTTAATAAACAAAAGTTTATATTAAAATTAACTATTGTATTAGAGAATTAATCTTGGTTTGCTTGTTCTATACTAAAAACTTGGTTATAAAACAACGAATTTCCCTTTTTTCGAGAGTACGTACATGAGTAACAACATTCAGCTCCCTAGCTAGCTGGCAGACGGGGCATGGATGTGACATATACATGTACTTACCACAGGCACGGATCCTGGCTCTCCTTTTTCTCCCTATGAAGCAAGAAGAAAACTTCAATTAGCAAAATGCAACGGTTTGTTGAACATGAACATGTCATACCACAATATTCTATGCAAACACTATGTAAGAAACAAAAAAATACAGAAGAGTTAATCCGTTTTGGATATTTGGTCAGACATCATTCATGAGAAAAAAACACTACTCATCTGAAAGCTAGAAAAGAAAGCCAATTCCGTTTTTACAACAACCAACCCCGAAGAACTGACGAGACCAAGAAGTGCCTGTGATGAACACGTGTCAAGTCTGAGCAGGAAACGCTACCTACGTGCTAAAAACAGAAACGTCTAGAAATTCGGACACGGGAGTTTTCACACTCATCTTACACGCCACCTAGTTTTAATAACGTGTCCGATGCCAGTCCTAAAACCCGTGCCACCCTCCCCTAAAACTCATGGGAGAGTCTGAGAAGTAACAAGAGATAAGTGTGCTCAACTTAATAAAAAAGGAAGGGAAACATAAGAAAAGATGTGGCAATATTAGATAATTTTAATATCTGAGGAAAAACCTAGAAAAAATTTGATAGGAAAATAAAAAATAACATAAGGAACTATCATAATTTAAAGTAAATAAAGCCAAGCACTTTAATGTTTTTATAATAGACTAGTAGCCCTGCACACGAATCCGTGCGCCAGTAGCTCGCCAGTAGCTTGTTGCCGCCCTCCAGTAGCTCTCTGCCTGCTGCCCCGCCCTCCTGTATCTCCCCTCACCCCCCTCCCCCTCGCCCCCCCTCATAGCTTGGTGCCCTGCCCCCTCCTGTAGCTCCCCCTGCCCCCCTCCTCCCCAGCCCCCCATAGCTTGCTGCCCTGCCCCCTCCTGTAGCTCTCCGCCGCCTGCTTGTAGCTCGCTGCCCACCCTCCTGCTGATCCGTGATCCTGTCGTTAATCTTCATGGTGTAACAACCATTTGCATATTACATCTTTATTACATAGGCTGTATCAAACACAAAAGGTGTGGATGGAATTTATTTTGATTCTTAGAACCTTAGACTCTCAGAAGCTGTGTTTTGTTAGCATGATGCCAAGCACACGGGGTAAATAACAGTGGGTGGGCTGTGCCGACAGGTCCCTATTTTATCACATTTTTCTTGAGTTTTGCATCTCAGGATCTGTCACCCGGCTAACTTGGTCTCCCGAAGGCATAGCCCTGTCCCCTTTGCACCCTCTGTCTGGCACACACATGCTCAATAAACTCTTCGTGAATGTATTAATTTTCACTGATAGCTTATGAATCAATGCTTTTTACTAGATAATTGCAGAGAATAAATACATTAAGCATTATATTCAAAGTATGGTAAAAGCAAGAGTAATGAGTTCTATTTTAATTTCTTCTTTCACATAGATTGTTCTCTTATCGAATTATAAAAATAATAGGAGCTCATAGTACTTTAATACTTTGGGTGATTGCTAAACAAATTAAGCTGATTATTTTAGGGGACTTTTCACTGAAATTTTTTAAACAGAGAAAAATAAAGAATAATCTATATATCAGACTCAATACTCTGGCGATAGTTAATATTAGTTTCCATCATGTGTCTGAACTTGGTTTACCTAATAAATGCCTCAGTATTTTACTCTTAGATTTTGTCATTTTCACAATTAAAAAATAACATAACAATGAATACCCTTGCTTATAAATGTTGGTGTGGCCTCTCTAATGAATGCCGTGTGACATATCTCTAGAAATTAAAGTTGTCAATTAAAGATATCACACATTTTAAAGATTTCTTCTCTAAATCACCTAATTGCACCCCCAGAGGCACAAGCTGACTGTCCCCCACAGAATCTCACAGTGAACACATGCTGTGCGGGGAGACTTTGAGATCCCTTTACAGCCTTGATGGTCTTGGTGATGAGCTCCCTGGCAGCACAGCACACGGGCATGCCTGCCGCTTCCCACGCTGAGCAGCTAGCCTCTGGAGGTCAGGAGCAGGCTGCGAATCAGGGTAGGAAACTGGCTCTACGGAAAGAAGCAGGAAGAGGCTCTATATGAGTAAGTTCCAGGGGATGGAGCCTGCACCCCCGCCATGTGCCCTATCGAACCGTGACTTCCTGGTTCAAAGGTTGACGCTCAACCACTGAGCGCACGGGCCAGGCAAGCATTTTAATTGTGTAGAAGGGATATATAAATCCAGGCCCAATAAAAATAAAAATAAAAGGACCTTATTTTTTTAAAGTTTCTTTCTGGAACACGTCTAAAAAACAAGTAAAAAGGGAGGATAAATGATTTCAGCCAAAACGAGAAAAACAGGCTAGCCTGCTAAGAATGGTTGTGAAATCTCCGTCCTAAGAGACCAGCAAGAACGTGTCTGCTTTGCTCTTTGTCCTCAGAGTGGAATCTGCTGATGGCTTTCTTAGCTACATTGTTGGTTTATTTGATGTCTCATTTATGAGCTTTCTACCTCTCTGCAATATTTGATATGGGATTAAGCATTCCATTATCAGGTTCTGATAATACATTTGTCCAATGTGTCTATGATACTTCTTACTTTGGAAATAAGCCACAAGAGTAACTATTTGCTGCTTGGTTAATATGGGCTTTTTAAATACCTTAACATGGGCTTTGTTAATTAGGTTAATTTATACAGAAGCATAATTTATCTAAAGTTTAACTAAACTTGGTTTTTATACCCATTTGAGTACCCAAATTCAGGTGAGAATTAACAGGTTAATTTTACGTCTTGTCTGTTACTCGCCATTCAATGCCCCATCACTTTCATAAGTTGGGGTGCTTTTCCCGCTGCCGCCTCAGTGGTATTGTCTGCCTCTTCTGGAGGGTTGTCATGAATAAGTGAATAACTTATAAAGGAAATCCAGCATCGATAGACACCAAGCATCACTCTGCTCTCGCTGCTGGGACACCTGAGATCAACGGCGGCCTGCCCACAGGAACAGAGAGCAGTGCTGCCCTGTCTGCCTGGTGGTCCCTGCCCCACACAGAGCTGCCCTGCCCGCCTGGCGGTCCCTGCCCCGGCGACCGGGCCTTCGGGAACAGGCCGGGAGCTGACAGCAGAGCTGCCGCTGCCCTGCGGTGTGTGCGTGATCTCTGAGCAACTGAGCCGGTTACTTCGGGGCAGTTTTCGCTGTCGGCTCTTTTTTTTTATTTCATGGATCTTCTATGTATTTATCTAGGTTGTTTGAGACCTGAACTCAAACTTTTAAGCTTCAGTTTTTCTAGCTTTTAGATATAAATTAAACCGGCATTGGTAGGCCTCTCCTTTGACCTATGTTCACAGTGAAACAGCTTCCCCGTGTTTATGTCAATTAAGACAAAGGTATGACATCGCCCTCCCAATGCAAAGCGTGGCTGAGCCCTGGCCAGCCCCTGGCGAGCGTCACCTGCCTTCCCCGCGGGGTATGTGCTGCTTCCCCTGAGCATCTGCCTCGCTCGCACTGCACTTCCATTCTGCGAGTGGAAAGACACTCAATGTGCGGGTCATCTATCTAGGCATTGCCTGGGAACTTGGGGTGACTGCCATTTCCACTGAATCCTGTGCCCCTCCCACTGGGATGAGACGGAAGCCAAGGCCACAGTTCCCAAGGTAACCAGAACGCTGAGGACACAACCCAGAGAAGTGGACTCTCCAGGTAGCGGGACTACCACTTCCAGACAACAGGCGGTCAGGGCCCGTGTGGGAGGCCACGGCCACATGAAACTACTTCCCTCCTGAGGGTAAGGTTTGACCTTGGCGTTAGATTTTAGGCTCCTTGAAGGTAAGAAAGAGGGGGTGGTATGTGTTTGGTAAAATGCTCAATTAATTCCTTTAGCTGAATCTTTTATTTCCCAACTAATGGAAGAGGTACCACAACCCTACGGAAGTAGAACTAATACCTCCCTCCTTCCCTCCCTCCCTCCCTCCCTCCCTTCCTTCCATCCTTCCTTCCTTCCTCCCTCCCTCCCTCCCTCCCTCCCTCCCTCCCTCCCTCCCTTACTTTCCTTCTTCCTCTCTCCCTCCTTCCCTCCCTCCCACTCCCTTCCTCCCTTCTTTCACTCAGTTAAACTTCTGTTGCACTTCTAATGCTTAAGGTACATATACTGAGTACCATGATAAAGAGAAGTAATTCAAAGGTTAATGTGACCCAGCCTCAATCCCTACGGGGCCCACTGCCTTCTGGAAGAAACAGCTATAAACAAGAATTAACAAAGCCCAAGAAATAGAAGCATCTGTAATCGGTAAGCAAGAAGCCGCACTGAGCTCATATATTTATATTTGGATGGTGCTTTGTACTTTATGAAAGGGTTCCAAACCCTTCAAAAGCACTTTCTTTATAGATAGTGTTAGGATGAAAAATACATTTATAGAAATGAAACTATGCAAATAAAGCTTACCTTTCTTCCTCTACCTGTAAAGAGAAGAGAACAGATGTTATTTTATGCAGAAATAGTTTCTTTAAATCTCCTAAACATTTCTTTAATAATAGGTAGTGGTTTTTCCCTATCACTAGTGAGCAGAACTCAAAAGTTGTTTGGGATCATGTATCCATAAGAGGCAAAATCATGCATCCCTTTAGAGAATTCTGACATTTTAAAAAGATATTCTTCACATCATTTATATAGTATTTAAAGCTCACCAAATTACCAGAGGGCCGATCGCATCCCAGCCACCCCCACCCCCACCCCCCTTGGAACCCCACCCGTGCACGAATTCATGTGCCAGGCCTCTAGTTAAAATTATAATGAAGTATTTTAGACAATATTCTCTGCTTTTGTTTTTTTTATACTTTGAGTAGGCTATTCATTCATATGAGTAACAAGCCCAAATATATTAAAGGTGTACAAGTAAAACCCCCTTCCCTCTTGTCCTCCTCCGCTGATTTCCCACGTTTCACCCACAACAGGAGGGCACTATTCTTAATTGTCCTATTATCCATCTTCCTAACCAGGAATATAACAGAGCATTCCGTTTGTTAAAGTCATCATTTGAATTAGTAGGGTTCTACAGTTTTCTTCAGATAGATCTCGAACATTTTGTGTTAAATTTATCCCTAGCCACTCTATCCTCCCTGTTGCTATTATAAATGAAGTTTTTTATTCTCATTATTTATACTATGATGTAATCGCATATGGTAAACCTATTAATTTGTTTATTTCACATTGCCCTCTTACTAAAATCTTTTAATTTTGTAGTGTGTGTGTGTGTGTGTGTTGTTGTTGTTGTTGTTGTTGTTGTTGTTGTTTATTCTCTTCGGTTTTATAAGCACATGATTTTATTTTCTGCAAATTAATAGTTTTACTTCCTCTTCCTAATTTCTAAATCTCTAATTTGTTTTCCTATCTAGTTGCTTGCTCAGGTACATTCAATAATGTAGAATTGCTGCTATGATACTGAATATCCATGTTTTACCTCTAAGTTTGGAGAGAATGCTCCTATTAGTAAACATTCTTTTCCCTTGGTTTTCCAAGATTCTTTGTTTTTTCTTTAAGTTTAATAATTTTACTAAGATAAGTCTCTATATTGATTCTTCTGGGTCAACTTTTTCAGACACTTGGTTTCCCTTTGCAATATTAAAGTTTAATGTTACTTCAGAAGTTTTCTTGTATTATATTATCATCTATGTTTGTTTCTCCACTGCATTTGTTTCTTCGTTGGGTTCTTCTTCAGGGATATCCTTGACCTGTCTCGTGTATCAATTATTTCCTCTCAAATCCTTTCCATTTTTTTCTCTTCTCATCACTATTTTCTATGTCCCTTCATGCATTTTCTGCAGCCTCACGTCTCCTTGTGCTCCCTACTATTTCACCTTCATTTCTCGATTACGATTTTGGTTTTCCCTCTACTTCAGTGGTTCTCAACCTTTCTAATGCCACGACCCTTTAATACAGTTCCTCATGCTGTGGTGACCCCCAACCATAAAATTATTTTCATTGCTACTTCATAACTGTAATTTTGCTACTGTTATGAATCGTAATGTAAATATCTGTGTTTTCCGATGGTCTTAGGCGACCCTGCTAGCGGTTCTCAACCCGATGGTCTTAGGCGACCCTGCTAGCGGTTCTCAACCTGTGGGTCACGACCCACAGGTTGAGAACTGCGGCTGTAGAGCCTAAGGCCATTGGAAAACACAGATATTTACATTAGGATTCATTAACAGTAGCAAAATTACAGTTATGAAGTAGCAATGAAAATAATTTTATGGTTGGGGGTCACCACCACATGAGGAACTGTATTAAAGGGTCATGGCATTAGAAAGGTTGAGAACCACTGCTCTACTGCCTTCCTCATTACATGTTTTTGTATTTCTAATTTACGGCCTTCTTTCTCGGAGGCAGTTACTTTATTCAGTTTTATTTAGTTTACGATGAAATGTTTGGTCAAATGATTTACCTGTTTTGTGATGACATATTTAGCTGAATGTACCTGTTCTTAATCATGTAAATTTAGTTAAAATCCCCCATATTTTTCTCTCGTTGTATCTTTGTATCAATGGTATTGCCAGGTTGTTTTGGTGGTGGTTCCTGTTTTGTTGATATTCACCTAGGAATGAGCTGAGTTTTCCTAAACCAGCTATTTGCAGGAGGTTGTGCATTTTCTCTGTTTTTTGGTATTTGCCATCATTGCCCAGCGGACTACTCACTTATCCCCACCGACTGGATTTTACTTCATTCCTTGGGGTTTCTTTGAAGAATGTACCTGCTTCGGGCAGCCCTTAAGTATCTCGCTTTAATTCTTTCCATTCTGCCTTCCTTATTCCTTTCCCAAAATTTGAATTTGGATACTTATTCAAGGCACGCTGTTACTTGAATGCTATCCAAGAGGAGACTTGATCAATTATTGTCCAGTGTTTCCACAAATACACTGTTGAAAACTTCATTATATTTGCTGTGATTTGCAATGGTGTTTGGGGTAAAAATAAAACCGTGGCACTGTCTTGACCGTGATGCATCCAAGTCTCCATTCATGACCCGTAAAACAACGACCTAGAACTATAACCTCAACCTCACCTGCTCATTAAAACACATACATGTAAACTTGTTTCTCTCATATGTGAGTTTAACACATGTTCTCATACATGTAGCCTATGCTAAATACATGCACTTTTCTCTCAAGAGTTTTAAAACGAGCAGTTTACACCACTTTCTCCAGGATAGACACTCATTCTCTTTGCTTTCTTGGCCAGTGCTAAAAACATTCTGAGCTCATGTTCTACAAGGTTCTGTGGCACTCAGTTACTTTAGGAATCATCCTTCTATTCCCAAGGGCACAGTTGGCACCAGGGAAGGTAACTTTTTTTCCAGATTTTCTCTCAGCACATTAACCAATTTCATAAGACATCAACCAATACCTTCGAGGCACCCCGCATGGATAGGTAACGGATGGCCTCTAAAGAGATACAGGGATTCTCCACTTAGACGTAACTACTCCAAACTCAGCCAACCCCCCCTGGCTTTTAAAACGACAGAACCTCACTAAGAAAGCGGGTGAGCAAAGTCCTGGGCCCCGAAGACCACTGGAGAGTGGCTTCACCATTCCCCGGAGCTGCGAATCCGGCCGCCACCATCCCGGGGAGCCCACCATCCCGGGGAGCCCACCATCCCGGGGAGCCCACCATCCCGGGGGCCCGGCCCGGCCCGGCCCACCACCACCCCAGGGAGCCCACCATCCCGGGGAGCCCACCATCCCGGGGAGCCCACCGTCCCGGGGGCCCGGCCCGGCCCACCACCACCCCGGGGAGCCCACCATCCCGGGGAGCCCACCATCCCGGGGAGCCCACCGTCCCGGGGGCCCGGCCAGCCCGCTCGCCCAGCGCTCACCGAAGCCGGTGCCGCCGCCCCCCGAACTGTGCGGGCAGACGGGGCAGCACTCCCCCGCGGGCGTGATGGGGTCGGCGCACTCCAACACCTCCTGGCACTGGATCTTGTCGCAGAGGATGGCGCCATTGTCGCAGACACAGATCTGGCAGGGCGCGGGCTTCCAGATGTCCCGGTTCAGGTACATCTGGCCGTTCTGCGTGCAGGCGATCTCCTCGCCGTAGCCTTCTGGAAGGAGAGAGGAGAGGAGAAGGTCAGGACCGCCCGGAAGCTCGGGAGCCGGGCAGAGGGGAGAAGAGGAGTGGGCCTGTGGCTTCTGAAGAACCTGGGTGAGCAGTGACCCCCCAAGTGTGCAAAGCGCAGGTGCACACCCTTCGTTAGTGTTCACATCAGACAACGGGCGCTCACGGCGAGATGACACAGCCCTGCATCCACTGGGGCAGCAGTGACGCGATCAGGAGAGAAGCTGAAACCTCCCAAAGGCTTCCTGTGTTTTTTAAATATATCTTATTGGTTTTTACAGAGAGGAAGAGAGAGGGATAGAGAGCCAGAAACACCGATGGGAGAGAAACATCCATCAGCTGCCTCCTGCACACCCCCTACTGGGGATGTGCCCGCAACCAAGGTACATGCCCTTGACCGGAATCGAACCTGGGACCCTTCAGTCTGCAGGCCAACGCTCTATCCACTGAGCCAAACCGGTTAGGGCGAGGCTTCATTTTTGAAGGTATAAATGACAAAACATGGGAAGAGTGATAAGGAGGAATGAAAAAAACACAACACTGTGGAAAGGCGGTGCGGGGGGGGGGGGGGGGGGGAGTATTAATTCCATGGGGAATACATAATTTTCATGTTCAGGCGACCCCTTTGTGACTTTCAGCTCCCTAGAAACTCCAGCTTAGCAAATTCCACAACAATAGAAGACACCATGTGTTCTTGTACCGAGAAGACAAACTTTTTCTTAAGTGTATGGGTTGCCCGGCTGGCATGGCTCAGTGGTTGAGCATCAACCTGTGAACCAGGAGGTCATGGTTCAAGTCCCAGTCAGGACACATGCCTGGGATGCAGGCTCCATCCCCAGTGTGGGGTGTGCAGGAGGCAGCCTATCAATGACTCTCTCTCATCATTGATGTCTCTCTCTCTCTCTCTCTCTCTCTCTCCCTTCCTCTCTAAAATAAATTTTAAAAATACATATTTTTTAAAAATTATATGGGTTTATAAGATAAAAAAAGAATAACAGTGTCCTCTTTTATGGAATACATTTACCTTAGACATCCTGAACTGAAGGTGCTCACTAAACTGAAACAGAAATGCAAAGCTTATACAGGCAATGCAGTCATTATCTTTGCGTCAAAATTAATTAAGAAAAGCTGTGACCAAAACAATATGGCAGCCTATTACCTACTACCTGCCGAATGCTTCCCTACATTTAGGTAAAAATTTAATGCAGATTTGGAAAATATATACATGCACAGTAATAGCACTTGTATTATTCATCTACTACAAAGTAAACACATGCATTACATCCTTAACCTTGTGTTTTTTAAAAGCAAACTACAGTATTTTAAAACATAAAGCAGATCATATTGTCCTCGCTTAATTCCTTCAGGAGTTTCCCAACAGCTGAAATGCAAACTCCTTTCTGCAGCCGGCCCCTCCGAGACTCCGCCCCCCGACCCCTGTTGGCCTTTCCTTCCCTGGTCTCCGGTCCCCTCGTCACTGTTAGGGTTTGCCTAGCTGCCCCTCCCCCACAATTCTTCTCTGACGACCTCACAGAAGTGGACTTCCTTTACCCGACTGATGTGCTTTGCAGAACTCTTTAAAGAACCCATTTATTCATCTATCCATTCATTCGTTTTTATTGTGTGCAAGGCAATCAACAGTTGCTAAAATGTGAATAGACATGGCCCCTCATAAAATGTGTCATGATTAGTATTGGTGTCCTTATTGTTGTCTATTTCCTCATCTCCTCCCCTAGACAGCATGGGGATAAGGGTTAGCGTGTCTTGTTCACTGGTATTTCTAAAGACTGAAACCAAACTTCGCAGAGAGCAAACATCCAACTAACAGTTGTTCCGTGAATGGGTGTAAATGAATGAATGAATGAATGAATGAATCTAAATCATGGTTCACTAACTTAATTGCACCAGCATTAACTTCGCACTTTACAAAAATAAAACCAAAAATTTTAAAATGCATTTGAAGTTAGTTTATGAGAGGAATGATCATTTGTCAATAAGTATACTCAAATGCTAATACAGAACTACAGATGGCAGGGATTCCAGCTAGAATGAAGACGTTAACCCAGCTGCCCATCTGCTGAGCTCAGCAAGTCCTGGGCAGCTTCCTCTGGAACCGTCTCACATGCGGTCTTTCATCGCAGATACTGCCCAACGGACATGGCTCTCAGAGGATGGCACCACACCCGGTTTCCCTGCTGGTCAGCAGAGCTAGAGCCCCATCTGTCCCCCCTCACCGGAGCTCTATCAGATAACCCACAGCCCGCCAGGGAGACAGCATGCTCCCATCCACCACACACTGTGTGCAGTGCTGCCCGGCACGCTGGCCCAGGAGGAGAGGAGGATCTCCTGCTCTCATATGCTTTTGGCTGCACCATCTTGAAAAAAATAAATAGGAATGTGTACATCGAATGAGCAGCATTACTTTTAGGTGAAAAACCACTTTGAAACTATGTCGTTCCACGATGAACATTTCAACAGAACACAACCTCATGAAAACAGACTTGCACCCATATTCATGAAACGACTCCATTAAGTAAGTAAATCATATGACTTTTTTCACTACGCTTTACTACTGAGAAAGAAATACCCCATCACAAACACAAAATACCGTGGCTAAAAGGGAGACACACGGTCAGCTCAGTCTGCTTGCCTCCCCTTCCCACAGCCCGAGGGACGTAGCGCTCGCGTGTTTTCACTGAGGAGTGAGTGTGCTAGTACTGCACATGCAAACACTGAAAGTACATGTGTTCTGTTCCCAACAATCTATCTCATTGTGATGTAGATTTCAATCGCATCGATGAAACCATCAGACACGTGGAAATAGAGACTATGAACAATAAGCAATAAGCAAAATGACGTGCAATAACAGTGCCCATGAAATGTCCTTGAAAGTGGGACAGTGTCTTGGGGGCGAGTTGTCCTGTTCTGCAGCTCCTTCTGAGTTGGGTTGGAATAAAAAGACTTGTGCCCTGGGGAGCATTGTGCTGAGTGAAACCAGCCAGTCAGAGAAAGACAGGTATCCCACGATCTCACTCAGATGTGGGATCTAATGAACCAAAGAAACTGAGGACCAAAAATAGACCCAGAGACATGGAAGCATGAACAGACTGCTGACCCGCAGAGGGAAGGCAGGGGAGGGCGGGTGGGAAGAGACCAACCAATGACCTTGTGTGCAGATATACATCACCCGTGGACACAGGCAATGGGGAGGGGAGGGCCTGGGGGGAGCAGGGGTGGACTGGGAGAGGTCAATAGGGGGAAAAGAAGGACCCTATGTAATACGTTCAACAATAAAATTAAAAATAATAAAAAAGAGCACACGCGCACACTCACACACACATGCGCGCGTGCACACATGCGCGCGCACATGCACACTCACACACATGCACACACGCACAGATGTGCTGACTGATAACGAGTCAGCTTCTTCCTGAGAGGTTAAGAGAGCATGACCTTAATCAAGGAGCAGAGAAGGGCCACTGCAGTCTCTCTTTAAGTGGCCATGTAAAAATTAGTGTCACACTCTGAGTCCTCACTGGTCCTCTTCCACGGAGGATTTATAATTAAACTAAGATGATGTGGAAAGTGAGCTGGCTGCTGTAATGGCAAGGAGACGGAAAACCACAAGCGCTGCGAGCCCGCCTTCCCTCCCCCGCACCAGGGTCTGTGCACATCACAGAGGCTGAGACTCCGTGAATGACAGGCGCGGACCGAGAGCCGGGAGGGAGCACAGGGGCCAGTGCCCACTGGGAGCACAGCAGGGAGCACGGCAGGGAGCACGGGGGCCAGTGCCCACTGGGAGCACAGCAGGGAGCACGGCAGGGAGCACAGCAGGGAGCACGGCAGGGAGCACAGCAGGGAGCACGGGGGCCAGTGCCCACTGGGAGCACAGCAGGGAGCACAGCAGGGAGCACAGCAGGGAGCACCTTGGGATTGACCGCCTGTTTTCCACACGGATGTTTATTTAAGTGAAAGAACAGGACATAGAAAGCAGTTTGCAGGCAGGTGCCATGACGTAACCATGTTATGAACGACAACATGAAAAAGAACTAAACACGACCTGCTCAGAGCCAGTACTGCCGTCCCGGGTCCGCCGCACAAACCACAGAGCAACGCAAGCTGACGTTCACCTGAGCTACGGCCTAGAACTTAAAAACAATGATTGGTCTTAAAGGACGTGGGCAGACAAATACGTTTTATTAAACCTGAAAAAGAATTCTAAAACCTCGATATTGTAACACTTGTATTTTTTCTATTTATGTGTCTTTATCCTGAAATTGAGGAGGGCTGGTACATATCTGATAGTATTGCCACTATTTTGTAATCTCTGTGGTGGCGTAACTTTTAAAAATGTTATCTCCAAGCTACAGGATTCTCTTATCCTGGCCAAACGTTCTGACAGATTGGACCGATCTGTAGTGAGGTCACTGCCACAGACGGCTTGGCACGGGCATCTTAGACACGTATCTCATCCGACCGCATGTTACTTGTGGGAACTCAGTTGTCCTATGCATCTCAGACATCCTCAGAGATCTGTCTCCTCAGCAGGCTTCTATGCTTTTAAATTTAGTTATAAGAACTCAACTCTTAATCACTAGGTGGCAGACCCAATCTACTATCTCATTATAATATATAATGAGAGACCTGGTCGTCAGGCCTGCTGTTTGACCACCTGGGGCCGTGCCACGGGTAACATTCTTCTATATAATTACTAGAGGCCCAGTGCATGAAATTCGTGCAAGGGGCTCGGCCCTCGCAGCCACAGTGGCTTGCCTCGGCCCTCGCAGCCCAGGGTCCATCCAGAAGGTCGCCCAGAAGGACGTCCGGTTTAATTAGCATACCAGTGTTTATTATTAAAGATACTCGGGCCACGACCAGATTGGAGCCTGCTTGTCGGAGAGGTGTGATCCTATCTGCGAATTGGGTTGGGGGGCTGCCGAGGGCTTTGAAAAGCACATGCTGGTGCCATCTCAGCCCCGAAGCCCTTGTGGGAGTTCCCAGACAGGACAGGAAGCTCCTCCTTGCAGAAGTGCACGCTCATGTGTCACAAACATGGCAACGCTCTGTGCAGGCCCAGGCGGTCCAATTGCTTTCCCCCCCTGGCAGGGCCTCCTGGGAGCCAGACGTGCCCTCACGTCCGTGGCCGCACCCAGGCACCTAATCAGCCTCGGTGAGAGCACTCGCTGTGCGGATGAGCGGGTGAGTGAGCGAAGGAGGAAGGCGCTAGCTCGCTGGTGTGCCTGTTAGAGTCTCTCTCCTCCTTCCTTAGACTGCCCGTGGGCGGTGTGCACCGAGGCCACCTGTTTTGAATGAATGGAAAATGGGTCACTTGGCAGCTCTCGCAGGTGTGTCCCCGGTGTCTGGACCTCTGTGCCCAGGAAGGAAAAAGATGTGTCAGCCCCAGCGGCTCAGGCCCGAGAACAATTTTCGGAAAGCTGCACAGCCCTTTGGCCTCCCTGACCCGCTGGCCTGGGCCCTCCTGGGGTTGAAGGTCCGAGCTCACACCCTGAGCACCTCCCTGGCTGTGCAGCCCTGGTGGGCGGGGAGCAGGCGCAGACAGCGGGGCCTGGTGAAGGGGGCAGCCAAGGCTTTAGGGACCAGGAGGCAGCGACAGAGCAGCCACGGGGCCCTCTTGACCGACCACCGATGCTGCCTCTCCCAACGCCCAGCCCAGACGCGGACTCGGCCCCAGAGAACCCTCCCGGACCTCCCTGCCTTGCTTACCCTCCCGCAGAGGGAGAGGCAACGAGGTGCGCATGTTCAGTTCTTCCTTCGAACCCTTCTGAGAGCGTGCCCATAACTCCACGGTCATCACTTCTCCTTCCTTTCTGATCCCGGACTTCGAACAGCTCAGACACATGCGCAGCCCCAAGAAGAGCGAGTGGGATGTTTTCCGCCTCCAGCTCCGGGTCTGGGAGGCGGGCCCTGATGCGCTTGTGTGAAGGGGTGGGGGGTGAACAGGGAGAGACTGTGGGCTCCTGCATCGCTGGGCCTCCATCCACCTACAGACGCGCTCTCTGGCGAGCCCGCCCATCGCCTTGTAGGAAGGCCATTCAGATTCCTATTTTTGGTGTTTCCCTCCTCTCTGGCATTGCACCAGCTGAACAACATGAAGCTTGTAATGACTATCGGAGCTGAATTAAACTGCTATCACACACTTGCCGAAACCGGTTTGGCTCAGTGGATAGAGCGTCGGCCTGTGGACTCAAGGGTCCCAGGTTCGATTCCGGTCAAGGGCATGTACCTTGGTTGCGGGCACATCCCCAGTAGGGGGTGTGCAAGAGGCAGCTGATCGATGTTTCTCTCTCATCGATGTTTCTGACTCTCTATCCCTCTCTCTTCCTCTCTGTAAAAAAATCAATAAAATATATTTTAAAAATAAATAAAAAATAAAAAATAAACTGCTATCACACAAAGGACGGTCCTAGTTTATATGCTAAACAGAGTAACAATTAACTTTGAAAACATCTCGTGAAGTCTGAGTGAGAAGACAGCTCACACACAGCAAACGCAGAGCACACAAATAATATGAGATTCAACTGTCTACAGAGCTTCTCCCGTGCACTCAGCCAACGTGTCTCAATCCAGAGGCAAAGGCGTGTCCGTTAACCAGTAAACTGCTGTTTTCACTTGACTTAAAATGGACAAAATAAAAAGGGAAATCTCTCAGATGAGGGACTCAAGTTTCTTCCCAGGTATCACTGGGAAATCTAACCGGTAGCGGCCAAAACGTGAAACTGGAATTACACGCCGTGCCCAGGCCACCCAACTGCAACCTTGTCTGGAAAACCAGGTGTCAGGCAGCTGATGCATCTGACATAGATTCCCTCCAAAAACACGACCAAAGTACTGAATCGCTGCAGAAACACCACCAGGAGAGCGGGCCTGCCCGGTACTGAATACTCTAGAACTTTCAGTAGTAACTTCGCAGAACGCCCGACTTCTAATGTTCATCTTCGGTGGAGAAATTAAGTACCTGTGCTATGCCCAAGTGTCTGCCTAAATGCACAAATAGTTCTGAGTGTTTTGAATGAAGTCTGTTTACTTAATCTCTCTCTAGAATCACACTGCTTGAAATAAAGAGAACAAAATATCCACCTAGCTGTATCTCTTTCAAATGGGTGGGAAGGCATTTTTAGAATCCATTTAACTTGTATATTATGATTTCTTTGTAGTTGCATTTTGCTTTCTTTTTCTCTTTCCTGATACAAAAGAAAAACCAGGCCTCTGGAGAAAATACAGACATCGTAGTCTGATCCTGCTCATTCATCCTTTATAAACTTACTAGAGGCCCGGTGCACGAAAATTCATGCACTCGGGGGGAGGGGAGCGGGGGGAGGTCCCTCAGACCGGCCTGCACCCTCTCACATCCAGGATGATCAGGGGATGGCATTGCCCCCATCATCCCGCATCTGCTGCCTCCTCCAGCCTCCCTCTGCGGGAGGCGACCAGGTGGCCCGGCCAATCAGGGGGTGGTGCTGGCCAGCACAGCCTCACACACACCCCCATCACCGTTCCCTCCCTCTGCCCACTGGCACACACCTTGGCTGGCCTGGTGCTGCCTGCTCGCTGGCCCCGCCCCCTGCCGACTGGCTGTTCAGCAGTTTGGTTGATTTGCATATTACCCTTTTATTATATAGGATCCTTTGCTCACTGCCCTTGTCCTGACCAAGTTGTAGTCATTTTTTCCATGAACCTTTCTCTGACCACCTCACAAAAAAATTGAAAATTACCACATACACACACACATACCCCCATGTCACTCTCAATCATACATACACACATCCATGTCACTCTCAATCATACATACACACATCCATGTCACTCTCACTCACCCAGCCCCTGTTCTTCTTTCCTTTTAGTGTAGTATTTATCACTTTCAAACCTACTATATTATTGTATTTTGTGTTTATTGTTTATCTCCCCATGATAGAATTATACCATCATGAGGACAGATCTAATTTATTCTGGCTTATTCATCGATATATCCTGATATCTTAGAAGAGTGTCAAGATCACAGTAGATGCTCAACACGTATCTGTTGAACTAACTTGTTCAGAATTAGCTGTTGGTCTGAGTAGCTCTGGAAGGCGCCGTTGTGTACACAAAGTAGCCGAGAGAGCACCCAGGAAGAGCAATGGTCACAATGAGTGTGAAATCATGTGCTTTGTGTGTAATGTCAGTTTCTCATTTGGCCACGAGCGTGTAGATTTTCCAGTGATGCCTGGAAAGAAGCTGTAGTCTCTACTATGAGAGATTCTCCTTTTTATTTTTTCCATATTAAGGTAAAACAGCAGTTCTACTAACTAGCTGTCAAGCCTTTGCCTATGGGTTGAGAACTGTTTGATGGCTGCATTGAAGAGACTAACCCCCTTGTAGACAGTCTACTAATCTCATGTTATTTGTATGCTCCACTGAAATACCGTGTGAGGCTATTACGTCATTTTTAGAAAAGGCCCATGTTTGGCTGCTACTCAAATGTGGGCCATATCGACAAGGATTGAAACTTCCTGGTATTGTGTTCCCACAATGTGTTAATGTCATTTATTTCAGATATTGTATCCTGAAAAGAACATATATTTTTATAACTAAAATGAGTTATTGCTACATTATAAGAGAACATTCAGTATCAGATATTCAGATTGGTATAAAATTAAATATTTACTATGATAAAACATTTTTAGAATCAATTCAACTCTGTATCTTATGATTTCTTTTCAACTACATTTTGCTATCTTTTTTCTATCTTTCTTGATATAGAAGAATATTTAGGCCTCTAAAGAAAATACAGACATTATAGTCAGTTTGATCCTTCTAATTCATTCTTTCCTTTTTTTTTTTTTTAACTGATAAGGGAGCAGAAGGAGATGAAGAGAGACAGAGAAACATCAACATGAGAGTGAAAATGAAACATCGATCAGGTGCCTCCTCCTGCATCCCTTCCTTGGGATGGGGGATGGAGCCCGCAAACCCCAGTCAGGGGAATTGAACTGGCAACTTTTAGGTGCACCTTATGATGGCCAAGTAGGGATAATTCATTCTTTATCGACTTACTAGAGGCCCGGTGCATGAATTCATGCACCAGTGGGGTCCAGTCGGCCAGCCCCGATTGGGCCGATTGGCCAGGCCGGCTGTGGGGAGGGGCTGTGGGAGGTAGGCCAGCCCTGGCTCCTGGTCGAACTCCCGGTCAGGGGACAATTTGCATATTAGCCTTTTATTATATAGGATTCTTCATTCACTGCCCTTGTCCTGACCAAACTGGAATTTCTCTCACAATGAACTAAACATTCCACAGTTCGCAATGGTTTTCTTTCTTATCACCTTCATTTTACTACCAAAGATTCTACAATACGTTGACGTGTTCACGGCGGCCCGAAGGACTGCACTGTCCCCCTGGAGCTCACGCCTGGAGGCAGGCGGGCTCTAGACTTCCGCCGTAACTTCTAAATTTACCCACCTGGGTAGATTTGGAGACTTGAACCCATAATCCCGAATTCTGTCCCGACTACCAGGTTTTAGTAATGTCTATTTGTCTATGATAAGGGTGATTTCACTGAAGAACAGAAATGAAAATAGATCTCGCCCTTTTTTTTCTGGTATTCCCTACCAAATCACTTTCAGAGCAGGTAACAGACTCCTTAAAATAAGACTAAAGCCTTTATTTCAGAATTGAAATCCTTCTCTTCATCTGTCTTCATGTTCAGCTTACTTCTGTAATACGCATTAATGACTGTATAGGAGCCACCTTATCGTTGTGGTTTTAAGCCTCAATACATTTTGAATCTCAACACCAGAAAAATGCCACAGGAATATTCACAAAGAGAAAGGACCTGCTGCCTTACTGGGAAGTTGTGAGAATAACCTTCTAGATGCACAGCAAAGCTATTCACTGGGAGATTTTTGTGCTTGTAGGGGGAACAATAGACAAGAAAGCAAAGATAGAAGCGGGGGGGGAGGGGGAGGGGAGAGGGGAGGAGGCAGGGAAGACCAACAGCCAAAACAATCATTTCTTCTCTCAAACACCTTTACTGCATCCAGAAGGAATATCTGCAAGTTTATTTAGCAAGATACAGAACTAAACTAGAGATATTTCATTATTCTATGGTTGAGCACGAAAAATACAAAAAAATGGAATCTAAGATTTTGACCTGAAAATTCTTGTGCTTCTGAGAAGTTTCCTTAATAAGTAAACAAATAGTAACTAAATTAAAATACTGTTTTATGTAGAGGAAATGTGAACATGGAAAGTTTTACAGAAATTTCAAAAGCTTTAAATTATTAATAACTAGTGGCCCTGTGCACGGATTCGTGCACATTGAAAGGAAATAAATTAGAAGGTGGCCGGCGGGGTGGGACTGGGCGAGACAAGCCAGACATGCCCTGGAGCCAACCTCCCGTGGTCCCTCCCCGGCCGGCTGCACCTGGGGCGGCGCCGGGCTCAAAGGGAAACTGCAGAGTGAGCGGGGTCCCTCCAGCAGGTGGGGTCCCTTGGCCTGGCCTGCGGGGATCAGACCAAAACCGGCTCTCCGACATCCCCCGAGGGGTCCACAGTGCAAGAGGGAACTCTGCAAAGTTGCTGTCATAAAGGGTGTGGAACACAAACGCACATGTGCAGTAAACCAGATTCCAGCCGACAGTGCCCCAGCAACAACATAACCCACGGCCGAAGGTGGAATCACGTGAGCCCGCGAGGAATCCGGCTCCCTCCTCTCTGGTTCCGGGGTGCATACCTGAGAACCACCACTGCCAAGTCACTGCAGCTCAGCAGCTCCTGTGTTGAGCATCTGCCCCCTGGTGGTCAGTGCGCATCATACCTACAGGCCGGTCAGACGGTCCCTTAGCCTTTTATATATATAGCTTGTTCAATATTATTCCTTTGAGTTTTACTTGAAGTCTGGATTTTATCATTACTATTTAATTTATATTTTAATGTCTTAAAACAGGATTTCTATAAAGAAAATATCTATAAAGGAAAAGAAACTTTTGTTATTTTCTTAAAATATCTGTGGGAAGGTTTGAAATTTTCAAAATGTTTAAATTATCAGCTCAGTCCCAAATAGGTGTGAAACACTTATTTTTGTGCTGAACCCAGTGGTTAGCAGGTGTTGAGATCAGAGGAGAAAAACTTCGAACATCTGCTGACCTGTGGAGTGTAAAACTTGGATTAGACAAAAAGACAGATTAATAGGTCGCTTGCTTTAGTAAAGGAAAAGTGTGCCTCCGTTTCTCTACTTAATATATAGAAAAAGATAAAATATCAGCCTTAACTTTTAGGCAGCATAACATATTCTAGGATATCACAAATAAATTTGCCTTAAATTGCTGCTGAAAGTAATCCAAATAAATTAGTCAATCTGGCAAAAGGAATGGAGGCCGTATTTAATCCATTTAGTCAATATTTATTTATAGGGCAAATTTTACTGAGTACTTGTCTAGCGCAAGAGCATACTTTGGATTACGAAATGAGACATCTGGAGTCCAGCTTCCTTGCCAAAAACAATCAAAATATACAGAAGTTGCAACAGATAATGAAACGTTCTTGTAGGAGAAAAAGTAAGTTTGCACATATATGCAGTTCACTGTGGAAAATCTGCATGCACACTGAAATTTTATAAACCCAATTCCATTTTCTCATGAACTATATGAGTGTGGAGCCCTTTTGAATTATTGTTCGTCAGCCAGGCAATCTCCCTCTGTGTTCTGAGAGGTCTTTGCCTAATACTATTTATTTTAATTTACTAGAACTAATTCTCAGGAACATAAACTTGAGGATTTTTTAGAATCCCAAACAAAAACAACCTTCAATCATTGCAAGAAAAAAAGCCAGGTTTATAAAAACAGACTTCAATAAGCTACACGTGAAAGAAACACAGAATTCCGAAGGCCTGAAGTCAAGGGAAGATGGATCACCTACTGGCCTGTCCCGCAGCGACCTCTGTGGTAACAGAGTGCGTTTCAAACTCCAGAGCAGTCTGGCTGCAGAGAGGTGGGCGAGGGGGACACCCCACACACACGCGCACCATCCCTGTCCTCACGGCACAGCGGCCCTGCAGCCAAGGCTGCGGATTCCAGATCCCCGTGCGGGTTTGAGGCTGGCTTCCTTGAATATTTTTGTCTTCCAATATATTTTTATCAAGAATTATTTCAAATGATAAAGAAATTTGAAGCAAACATCAAGATAATGTAAGGTATGTTCTGGCTGGTTGGTTGGAGCCTTCAACGTCCAGTGCGCCGAACGGTCTCGGGGCTGGTCCCTGGTCAGGGCACATTCGGGAGGCAACCGATCGATGTTTCTCTCTCCCTCAAACTCTCTCTCTCTAAAAGAATCAATAAAAACATATCCTGGGGTGAGGATTTTAAAAAATAACATACTGTAGGCTTTTTCATAATATCGTTTATTTAACAACGTTTTATTACCTATCTGTCGCTTTTCCACGAACTGGGAATACACAGGTAAGGTAATGAAAGCAACGCCACCCTTCAGAAGCTCACAGATGCCCGGCCAGTGTGGCTCAGTGGTTGAGTGTCAACCTATGAACCAGGAGGTCACGGTTCGATTCCCAATCGAGGTACCTGCCTGGGTTGTGGGCTCCATCTCCAAAGGGAGGCACACAGGAGGCAGCCAATCAATGATTCTCTCTCATCATTGATGTCTCTCTCTCCCTCTCCCTCTTCCTTCCTCTCTGAAGGAAGAAAATAAAAATACAAAAATAAATTTAAAAAGAGGACGGTCTTTCAATACGTGTTACAAGAAGTTGGCTCTTAAAAAAAAGGAAGAAGAAGAAGAAGTTTCCAGACTAGCGAGAGAATCAGTCCAGCAGCAGACACCCAGGTCAGTCTGTCCGGTAGGGAGCTAGCGGCAGCCCGGGTTGTGGTGGGCACACTGCAGAAAGGCAGTTGGCTTGGGCTGGAGAAGTTTATGTAAGAGAAGTCAACAGAGTTCTGTAATTCAAGTTCTGCAATTTCCTTATTTATTTTTCTTTCATTTAATACTTTTTTAGGTGTGTTGTTTTAGGTGAAAAACTAAAATCCAAAGTGGTTTCTTCCAAAAATTCCCTTCCCAGCTGCTTAACGCCGCCGCTCCTGGCCCTGCCGGCCGCTGGCAGCGGGCTCCCTCCCTCCGCCAACTGGCAGGGACCGTCGCCTGTGGCTTCTATTTTCCTGTCATTTCTTCTCCTGCCCGAGGATCAGACAGGGGCGCTCTTGTTTCTGACCCTCCTGGTGCCTCTGCAGGAGGGGCCTTCGAGGGGCGGGGGTGCCGACCACGGGCGCAGAAGCCAGGGCGCTGGGCACGGCAGACGGGGAGGAACCAGCTGCCCCGGTAACTGCGTCTGGCAGCGCTGGCATGAATTAAAAGTGAGTTTTTCCAGATCCAATTCCACAGCCACTTGGAAATTCAGCAAAACCAAATTTAAATTCCATTTTTCAAATTTAGATGCAGAATTCCGGATTGTACTGCCTTGACATTTTAGGGTTCAAAAATAGTTGGATGGTATAATGTCTAGTGTGAAGGGCGACGAGGATCGCCCAGGCCTGCTAGCTTAAATGTAGACAACCGTGTGCATTGAGGTGTCCAATGCCTGTGCTGGGAGTTCGCGTCTGTTATACTTAGTAAGCCCTTCAGACCCACTGTCAGATGCCCTAAGGCCGTGGTCGGCAAACCGCGGCTCGCGAGCTACATGCAGCTCTTTGGCCCCTTGAGTGTGGCTCTTCCACAAAATACCACGGCCTGGGCGAGTCTGTTTTGAAGAAGTGGCGTTAGAAGAAGTTTAAGTTTAAAAAATTTGGCTCTCAGAAGAAATTTCAATCGTTGTCCTGTTGATATTTGGCTCTGTTGATGAATGAGTTTGCCGACCACTGACCTAAGGATTTAGCAAGTGACTCTCTGCTTGACTACATCTCATGCCAGAGACACAGAGGGAAACACCAGCGGCTCCAGAGGGAGGCTCATCCCAGCGTCTGCTTTAACAACTTCCACTAAGGAGTCTAAGAGCAGAAAGCACGTTCCATCCCGTCATCTCTCCAGGGGCCACCATTAGTCAGGGTAACACCTGGTTTGGGGAGGGTTCTATAAGAAACGAGAAAGATGGGATCACGAAGAGCTCACCCTCTCTGCAGGGGTGGGCAGAAGGGGCTTCTAATAGGCCCTGGAAACCCAGGTGTCTGCGTGGTGGAGGCCTGGGGGACGGCCGGGAGGGAGCAGGAACCGCCTCAGAGTCCGGAAAGAAGGGCACACGGGCCCCATCAGGGAGGAAGAAAAAGGGGGCAGATCCGTGAGACGCCAGCTAGAGACGCGGGGGCCGGGTGGACTGTGGCTGGGACAGGGGGCGGCAAAGAGGGAAACGTGACTTCAGAGGTTCAGGACTGAGCGGAGGCAGTCACATCTGTTGGATATGGTGGTGGATCGAATCACGCTCCCCCAACAGGGATGTGGGTGTCATTGGGAAGTAAGTCCTGAAGATGCCAGTACTTAGGGTGAGAGGCACAGGGACATAGACACGTGACGGAGGCAGAGACGGAGGTGCGGCAGCTGCAAACCACAGTGAGTCAGGGCCTATGGGGCCACCCCACGCTGGGCCACCCCAAGCTGGGCCTGCGGGGCCACCCAAAGCCGGGAAGCGGCAGGGAGGGGTGCTCGTTAGGGTGGCGGAGAGAGCAGGGCCCGCCGGCGCCTTGGTGTTGGACTTCCGGCCTCCAGAACCGGGAGGAAACGCGTTCCTGTTGTGATAAGCCGCTCGTGCGTCAGGCATTGCTACGCAGCAGCCCCGGAGCTACCATGGGTCTCTGCAGAAAGCAGGAAGAATCTAGAAAGTGGATGAAACAGAATTGGAAAGACTCATAGATCTGATTGGAAAAATCCTAAATCCTACTGAAGGCACATTGGAGTATCCAGGCAGAACAGGAACAGCCACTGTCCTGGTGTTGTGAGAGCTGAGTGCCTGGTGAGTCGTGAACTTAGCCCTGACAGCCACCCTGGTGGAGGCTCGAGTCCGTGAAGGTGCCCCAGTGGGTGAGGGGCAGGGCCACCATCTGAGCAAGCACAGGCTCTTGGCTGCTACCTCCTGAAGGAGACACTGGACTCCGCTTTGGGGAGAAGACAGTGGGGAGACGGGTTTGTGTATATCAAGTTCAACATTCACACCCACACGTGAGCATGAGGTAGTGAGAACACTAAAGGGGTTCGTTTCCTGATGCTTGGCCTGTGCAGCCACCACGCGCTCTGTCTTCATATCCTGTGAGGCTGACCTTCGCTTCCCAAGCCTCCAGGACACTGATGGGAAGGCTCTCTCCAAGACACAAAGAGGCCTCGGGCATTTTGCTAAGTATGGACAGTGGGTGACTGCACACCAGCATCCCGTTCTTCTTCAGATTGGTTCAAGGGCGCGGAAATGGAACCCCCCCGAGAATCCCGCCTACATTGTACCGTATGACTCCCCGAGTAGCAAGCAGAATACTGTATTCTCCCTACTTCACATAGACTAAAGAGCGATGCTGAAAACGCCGTAAAGGAAAGATTCCATCAAACTCAACACTGAGAAATACGATTTAAAGCCGACCAGCAACTGCCTGCTTTTTACATTACATCCTATTCAAGTCTTCATTTCCTTTCATTTTTCTGAAGTCTGAACTGATCTTTACAAAAATCCTTACCTTTTTAAATTTAATCTTCTGTTAAGTGTTTTGAAAATAAAAACCTCCTCCAAGAACCAGCTACAACTTCAATTTTTCCCTGTTTAGTAACCATCAGTTCAGTCGCAATCAATTTGACTGGCAATAACCATTTATATATATATAAAAGCCTAATAAGCAAATTGTCCCCTCGGGAGTTCGACCAGGAGACCAGGAGTTCAATCGCTCGCTATGCACTGACCACCAGGGGGCGGTGCAGAACAAAGGAAGACCCCAGCCGGCAGCCAGAAGCAAGGCTCTGGCCGGCAGCTGGAAGGCCCCAATCGGCCCTGATCGCCAGCCAGGCATAGGGACCCTACCCGTGCACGAATTTCATGCACCGGGCCTCTAGTTAGAAATAAAAACAAATCATAGAATAAATGCGATTGCTCATTTTGTTTTATAATACGAGTGATCTAATAGAAAAATTTAAACCTGATCCATTTGAATACTTATTTAATGAAAGATAACTGGGTGAATCTGCAATTCTCATGATGCAAAGGGAATAGCAGAGACTGAGTTATTGAGTGGAACTTTGTTAGCTAAATATCCAGCACACAGGCTGATGGGATTGATTGTGAGCACAGCCAAACTTTTCCTGATTGAACCACATTAGCACATAAGATGCCCAGGGGGACTGGATGAAAGAGGACCTTAAAGCAGGTATGTCTCCCTCAGCAGAAATCTCTCCGGAGTTGTAGATTCGACCACAGGGGTGAGGCCTGTGCAGCATCTGAATTGCTAGACAGAAGGTAGATTAGAGTCATTGTTTCCTGCCTTCTACATGCTCTAGTGGCTTCTCTGGGGGCTAGGAATCCTAAAGCACACACCACACCATTCTCTGCATGCACACCAAATTGCATGTACCCCAGAATCCACACAGGCAACATGGTTCTACCTCAACTCATAACAGTAGAGCAGGGTTTTCATCCCATAGGGCCCCAGGCTCGGATTCCTTATCCTGTCTACAGAGTGAGTGAAGCTTGCCCAGAGCTCACCAGAATATGAAATGTGCAGCCATAATCCTCTCCCAGCCACAACTTCATGCTGCTTCGTGCCAGCCCATGTGCAATGAACTACAAACTCCACTATTCAGTGTTCTAAAGACTCGGAAACTGAAAGATTGATTCTTAAATAGGAACTTGATTATATTTTAAACTCACCGGTGCACCAATTCGTGAGGTCCCTTGACCTGGCCTGCACCCTCTTGCAATCTGGGACCCCCCAGGGGATGTTGGACTGCCAGTTTCGGCCCATTCCCTGCAGGCCAGGCCGAGGGACCCCACTGGTGCATGAATCCATGCACCAGCCTCGAATATGCATATAAGATCTTTAGTTAATCTCTTCCCACCCTCCCCCCTGTCCCCTTCCCTCTGAGATTCATCAGTCTGTTCCATGTTTCCATGCCTGTGCATTGCACATCTGCCCCCTGGTGGTCAGTGCATGTCATAGATAACAGTCAAACAGTCGAATGGGCGCTTAGGCTTTTATATATATAGATTACTTGGGATTAAACAATTTTAAATAAGTTAGCTTCACAATCATTCAGTTTGTTGCTCTTAAGTGTTAAAGAATTTAAAATATTAATAAAGAAAAAGCCAACGTGATTATATTTCAAACTCACCGGTGCACCGGTGACAATAAAATATGCATGAGTGTATATCATCTAACAGCTGGTACACGAGGGTTCTTCACAATTGTAGTATTTTGTGTGATGGAAGGAGACTGGCAAATTCCTCTGAGTTATGATTACTAACACAAAATTAATATTTCCTATTATAATACTATAGTTAATACCTAAGTGTCTTATTATTTAAAAAGTACTTTTCTTCCCTAATATTTAAGACACATTTATAAAATTTCATTTCTCTTCATGTCATTAACAGGGTGGATTTCAAGGAAAGCCATTGGCATTTGGAGTACTCCGAGTGGAACATTCTGCAGAATTTCTTAAGAGGAAAAGGAAATCAGTCCTTTGGCAATTACACTAAAATGTCAAAAAGTCCTCAAACTCAGGGAGAATAAGTTCTATTTCTTAGTAAAACATGCAAATGCAATACAGATGGTCCTCAACCTACGATGGGTTATGTCCCGTAAACCCATCTTAAGTTGAAAATATCCTAAGTGCTAAAGGCATTTAATACCCCTCACCCCCACACGCTACAGCCTAGTGCAGCTGGCCTTCAACACGCACAGGACACACCATCCAACAAGCCTGGCAAGACCACACTGCACTCCTTCCTGCCTCTCCCGTGGCTCACCGCAGCCCGCAGGTGAGAGCACCCTCCTGTGGCTCGCCACTGCCCAGCGGTGAGAGCGCCCTCCTGTGGCTCGCTGCTGCCCAACAGGTGAGAGCGCCGTATTGCAGAGCCCAGGAAGAGACCAGCGCGTCTCACTTGCGTGCCACGTTAAAGTCGAAAAATCGTAAGTGAAACTATGTAATCCAGGAACTGACTGCAACGTAAATCAAATCTCATTTCCCCACAGAGGCAGCATTGTAACTTTAAAAAAAAATGCATTCCACACTGAAGGACTGACTTCAGCAATAACAAAAGTGACCAGAGCCACACAGGGACTGTCTACAGCCCAGGGCACGAAAGAGGGGCTTCCAAAGGCCTTGGGAATGTTAAGGAGCAAACTGGGGTCTCCAACGAATCACCCACAGAAACACTCCAGGAAGTGCGAGGCCCTGAGCAGAGAGACCATGATCCCCATCCACCCGGCCAACCTGAGCACCACGCCACGCCGCGCCCCACTCTCCACGAGAACCAGACCAAACAGGTTAGCCCTTGAACCTCAGGTGGCTCTCGTCCTGTGAGGAGACAGCGGCAATCCGGCCACGAGCACTGCACGGACCCCGCAGGAAACAGGTGCAAGATGCATTGGGGACACGCGTGTTGGAGGCCTTTGTGGGAGGAGCCCATTCGTCTCTTGGTGGAAGGGGTGTTAGCTGAGACGAGGGAAAGAGCAGACTTCACCCGGGGCGATGTGTAACCCTGCGGCTGGAAGACCAGGAGGGACAGGAACCAGGAAGGGGGGACCCAGTTATGGGGCGGGACGCCAAGGTTGGAGGAACCCGCAGCTTTTGTTTGAGTCTGACTTTGGAACTCTGGCATGAACAGCACCTGCTATGGAGCCTTTGGCAAACAACTTGTTTGATCCTCGAGATGTTTTAATCCAATAAAAGAGAGTGAAATATCCCCACGCCCATCCCCGCAAAGCCCCCACACACACACAGGAGGTTGTCTGGAGAATCAAATGGATGAGAACGTGCTCTGAAATAGCAGCACATGTTACCCACACGTGATGGTCATCAGCACAAAGGCTCCCGGCTCATCCTGTCCGCCTCAGCACCTCCGTGCACAGAACAGCCAGTGCTGCTCAGGAGCTCTCTCCTCGGGGAGCCCCTGCATCTGAAGGGGGGAGGGAGGGGGAGCAGTCACATAGGACGTCATGTTGGCCAAAACCCGTGTGCAGAGCGCGACAGGCAAGGAGGAATCCTGTTCCCACAACACCTTCAGGGCAGGCATCCGCACCGGCTCTGCTGGCAGCCCGCGGGCCATCACAGCACCCAGTGCACTCGGCTTTCCCCACTGCCTGACATGACGCAGGAGGGGGGATGGGGTGCTGGAGGCAGAGGGGTCCCTGGGTGGGCACAGGAGCTGGACGGGCCCTGCAGCAGCGAGCAGGCCTGCCAGTGTCACACGCCCTGGGCCCCCCGCCAGGATGCCAGCGCTCAATTCAATCGGTGTCGGGATGATTCTGAGACTAATTCTGTGCCACCAGGACTGTGGCAGAATCTGACCACGTTTTGTGATATTCCAGTTCTTCCTCCATTCAAAGACTTCACCCCAAATCAGTCCCATGAAAATTGTGTTCTGTGACTTTAAATGTTGGGTAGTCCTCAAATCAAATGGGTCTCTTTTTATTTTATTTTTAAAGTTTCACTTGATTTTGTTTTAAATTGGCGCTTCTGAAATCTGGCTTTGAATCAGAATCACTCAGAGAACGTTTTTGATGCAGCAAGTCCTCGGCCCTCCTACTGTGGTTCTGATTCGCTCTGCAACTGGAAGGGGTCTTTTTAAAGCTCCTCTAGGACCAGGAGGCCGGTGTCTTCGGGAATAAACCTGGAGCCTCACAACCAGCGTGCCACGGCCGCCCACCCCCTTCGCGAGAAGAACAAGAAGGAAGGGACTGCTCCGCGGGGGAGGCCAGCCTGGCCTTCCCGTGTCCAGGCGGCAGAGGAGAACACGTGTCTCCTTCCTCCTTGTAACAACACAGACGAAAGCTACACGGTACGCCCCACACGAGCACTTACCCCTGAGAACTACCCCAACCCGACATCTCACTCCGTCAGCATCTTCCCAAAACGTCCTTCACTTACCACCACCCAGACCCCAGGGCCCTGTGCGCTCAGTGGTCCCTCTCCCTGAGAGAGAAGCCTGGGCCAGCACAGCGCCTCTGGGTGGATGGCAGGAGTCGCAACCTGCCCGGGACCCAGGCGCCTTCACCGTCCACGGGTGGGCTGTGTCGCTGGGTAGAATTCACAGACACAAAAAATCTCAAGAAACACATTGCGTCACAGGGAGACCTTAGCGGAAGGAAGGCCTGCCTCAAGGGAACAGAGGGCTGGCCTCACCACGCGGGGCGCTGGCAGCGGGGCCTCGGCTGGTCGTTGCTCCTATAAACAGGCAGAACAACCCCCCCATGTTACCACAGGGGCCCCGCCCATAAATAATTTGCTGAAGAAATCTGAAACCCATCCTTTGAATATGAAATATGTAAAACGATTAAAGAATGACTTCTTTCATTCCTTTTGAAATGACTCGGAAACATCCCTTAACTGTGCAAGAACAGATCAAGAGGAAATAGTGTGAACAAAATAATAGCTTCTATGTCAGCTACCAGTTTTGTTTTCATCTTTTAAAACCCTCCTCTCTTTTACATGCAAAAAACACTGGGTGATATTTATGTTCATACATCACCTATTTTTTATTGAATTTTTTTTTACGTCAGAGAGATAAAGGAAGAGTGCGAGACAGAGAGAAACATATGATGAGAGAGGAACATCGATCAGCCAGCTGCCTCCTCCCTCATGCCCCGCACTGGGGACTGAGCCCACAACCCGGGCATGTGCCCTGATTGGAAATTGAACCCTGACCTCCTCGTTCATGGGTCAGTGCTCAACCACTGAGCCCTGCCAGCTGGGCCATAAATCACCTATTTGATCTCAAAATGGATAAATCATAGTACGTGGCCTAGGTAATTATTTTCAAGTTAGGAATCAAAGATGGACTTCACTGCATATTATGTTCATTCATTCAAACTTTCCTTATGCTAAGATTTAGGGCAGTGGTCGGCAAACTCATTAGTCAACAGAGCCAAATATCAACAGTACAACGATTGAAATTTCTTTTGAGAGCCAAATATTTTAAACTTAAACTTCTTCTAATGCCACTTCTTCAAAATAGACTCGCCCAGGCCGTGGTATTTTGTGGAAGAGCCACACTCAAGGGGCCAAAGAGCCGCAGTTTGCTGACCACGGATTTAGGGGAAGAGTTGGATTATAATTTAGCCATCTATAATAATAAAAGCGTAATATGGTAATTAGACCGGAAGTCCTTCTGGATGACCTTCCAGATGAAGCTGGGGCTGTGAGGGAAGCCCGGGTCCCAGGTACCAGAGGGAAACGGATGCTGGCAGCCAGGGGAAGGAAGGCCTACTCTTGCACAAATTTTGTGCATCGGGCCTCTAGTGTAGTAAATAAACATATATGCAGATGCCCCATAGACGAGAGTGTGCTGGGGGTTATAGTCAAGTTCAGGCTTCCGGGAAAAAATTGTGTCTTTTAGGGACTGTCCAGAGTTGTTATAAATTGTGTCACCATAACTGACCTTGAAGCAAAGGAAAATGAAAGGATGAGCAGCTAATAAAGGAAGATGTCTGCATTGTGATGTTCTAGAGCAGCGGTCGCCATCTGGAGGCCTGCAGAGCGCTCATGGTCCGCGGGGTCCGAAAGTTGGCAACCGCTGTGTCTAGAGATCTTGTGGCCACAGAATTAACTTTTCCTTTTTTATGTCCCTCCACTTCAATTTGACCAGAATGTGTTCCTGTCTTTTCTGCGCCAGACCTTTCCCTGGACAAGGAGACAGATGGACAGACAACACATTCCTGAACGCTTCCCCTCGGGCTGAAGCGCGCTCGCCTGGTTTTGCATAAGGACGTCCCTTCCTATGTGACACATGGAGCGATGGCAGCATCTGTGTGCTTCCGGTCATTGACTCCGAATCCTGTTCCCCACAGAGCCACCGTGAGGGCGGATTCAGTGAAAATCGTGTCTGACTGCTCACTCGGAGAAATAACTGAAAGAAGATTACATTTGTATTTAGAATTTCTTTAAAAATCCATTTACCCCTTCAACCACTGTTTACTGAGCTCAGAGCACGTGCTCCCTTTCAACGGGGTGCCCACACCAACGCAACGCTGTGCATACTTGTCCCTGGCTTTTTGCTTCTGAGGCTCCACTCTCCACAGAGGCAGGGGCTTCTGGTCGTGCTCACACTGTGTCCTTGACATCCAGCGGGGACTCCTTGTTCATTTATTTTGATTTTTAGATTCGATTGTTGATAGGTATGCACTTATTGCCATTTTACTGTTCATGTTTTTGATCTTTTATTTCTTCTTCTTCGTCGTCTTTGTCTTCATCCTCATCTTCGTCTTTGTCTTCTCCTTCCTCTTCTTCAAGAAGACCCTTTAACATTCCACGTAACACTGGTTTTAGGACAAACCCTTAGGGCACTTCACTGGACAAAATAGAGTTGAACTCTAAGAATGAAAGGTTAGCTGGGGGCTGCTGTTGGGAAGAGGGCAGCTGTGAGCATCCGTTTTAAAAAGTCAGGGCCCTAACCAGTTTGGCTCAGTGGATAGAGCGTCGGCCTGCAGACTGAAGGGTCCTGGGTTCGATTCCGGTCAAGGGCGTGTACCTTGGTTGCGGGCACATCACCAGTAGGGGGCGTGCAGGAGGCAGCTGATAGATATTTCTCTCTCATCAATGTTTCTGACTATCCCTCTCCCATCCACTCTGTAAAAAAACCAATAACATATATTTTTTTAAAAAATGTAGGTCACAGCAGGTGGGTTTCAGTTTGAGCAGAAACAATAACAATGAGGCCTAAAGGTCAGTCACTAAGACATCAGCCTGTCCAGACCTGGGGAAGGAAGTATGATGATTCTTCCCGCAATCTGGCTTCATGCAAACACACTGATGAGAACCTGTTTTGCCCCAAAATGTGAAAATTAGCAACTCTAATGAAATGTGAATTTAAGAACTGAATTAACAAAAATGAATGCTCAACTGTGATTAAATTAGTTGTTCAGTCCCTCCAAGAAAATGTCATCCTATACATGAAACCTTCAGCTACATCCACCTCTTACACTTGGTAAAACAAATTAAAGGAGAAAGGGAGACATTCTATATGTGAATCAATAATTACTTATTTCTCATGAGTATATATGAATATTTTAAACAAAAAAAATCTGTGTAATATAATTGGTAAAACATGAATACTAAACGGGTTAATTCAAAAGATGACAGATTTGACTGTAAGGTACTTGTTAACTCCTCCGCTTAGGTTCATAATTTGATTGTCTCTATAAAAATGTCTGCTATTTGAACTATTAAGTCATTGCGATGAGTGGACATGTGATTACACATGCTCGTGGCAAGGTTCTCTGACCTCAAGAGGCCCAAACGGCCACGTTTTACATCTATTTTTATGATATGTAATCATGGCCTACTTTTTCGAGACGTAAGTAGAAGTTTCCTACCACATCAACATTCCAGAATAACAGTATCATTTCGGAACAGACAACTTCAGAAAATCAGAGAAAAATAGAGAGCTTCTTTAGGAAAGGTTACGAACATGATTGCATATTTGTTTAAATTTTTAAACCTTTTGTTAATCAGATAAAATGAATTTTTGTATGCTTAAGAAAAATAGATAAATAACTTTATTAGCCCTGGCTTCAAACATTAAGTAAAGGCTAGCTTAACTTTCTAATAGTTTGACTGTACTTTTACTTAAACTGAATACTATGAATCATTTTTGGAAAAGCATCACAGAACTGAAAAACAAAAAATGAGATTCAAATAATCAAATCACAATACATAGAAATAAAAGATGTGTAATTTTAACTGTCCCTCCAGTTTACTGTCAAACATCTACAGAACAATATGAAGTATTCGCTGCCTATTCATGCCTCGCCGGAAGCTTCGGAAGCAACAGGGGAGATGCCTAAGCGGTTGCCAGAGACGGGGAGTTGAAGACGGGACGTGCGGGGCAGCGTGTTAGAGTTTGGATTGCCTCCTTCTAGTATTATATCTGGGGAATGAATGCGGGGCAGCATGTTAGAGTTTGGATTGTCTCCCTCCGAGTACTATATCTGGGGAATGAGTGGAAGAACGTCAGAAAGGGTCAGCTGCCTCCCAGCACAGGAATCCTGACACCAGCTGCCACCTTTACCTTGGCTGATGGTGATATGACAGCACTGAAGTCCCTCCTGCCTTGAGCAGCGGAGGAAAGAAGGAAGAGTGGATGTCCTGAGACTGCAGAGTGAACTGGGAGGATCAGAGGAGAGGAGGATCTGCTGCAGCAAAGCAGGCAGGTGGTCATTACTCCGTCCTGGTATGACGGAGGGGTTTAGCCTGGGTGGGGGGGGGGGGCGGGCAGAAAGAAGCTGGAGAGGCCGTGCGAGGCCAGATGTCGGGGCAGAGGCAGGCGTTCAGAAGTTATTCTCTTGCAAGTTAAAGATTCTGGGAGCAGTCTGTCCTGCCCTGAAGAGTGAAAAGACCATTTCTTTGGGTTTTTCTCTCAGGTGTCTATTTCTCAACAAGGGGCTGGGCAATAACAAGAGGATCACTGCCCACCTCATGGACCTTACAGTCCAGGGAGGATAAGCCACAAAGAATGGCCCACCATTCCTGAGAGCGCGGATTTCACTAACAGTAATAAACACACACACACACACACACACACACACACACACACACACACACACACACAAAGTGTGGTCCGCTGACATGTGTGTCCTTGGTATCAAGACAGGTTCCGAGGCCTAACGTCTTCCTCCCGCCACTCCGCTCTCAGCCCCTCTCGTCCCCGCTCGGTCCGCACGCGGTCAGTGCACGCCTCACCCCTCACGGCCAGGCGCCCTTCACAGGCCCGGTAATCATAACCGGACCTCAAAGTATTCCCATGCAGGTAGCTGACAATACAAACAGGACAATCTCCTAGCAATTTGTAGACTGCGCTGAAGCGAATCGTTTTTAACCGTTTTGCATAAAACAAATTCAAATGTGATGAACTATAGAATGGAAAAAAATTACATAAAAACATTCCCCTTTTAGAATCTGGGAGTTAGCAAACACCAGGAAGGAAAGGGCAAAATCCAGGGAAATTGGGAAAATGATGTCGTAAATGGCAATGCCAAGAAAAAAATGTTCCGTTGACATCTCAGAAGCCGGGCTGAGAAGAGGGAGATGGGGTGGATAGCCAGCTGTGAAACTTCCAAAATGAAATGCCATCCAAAGTACCCGCTGGGGACGAAAGCACTAGCTCCGTGTACCTCACTAAGCACGTGGAGTGAGTGCGATCCGAGTGGAAAAGAGGCGGCCGCTGCCACGCTCCGGGGCGGCCCCCGCCTGGAGGACCAAGGTCCGCGTGGAGCTCCACAGCCCAGGGTCGGCTGGGACGCACACGATGCAGACGGCACCTTCTCCACGTAAGTCACAATTTTTCTTCCTGTTGTTCTCCTCTGTTCCATCTCAGCTACACTTGTGGCTGAAGTAAAACAATAAAGTACTGGCTTCATTTAAAGACACAGAACTTCCAATTCAAGCCACACAGCAAAACAGGACCCGCCACCGAAGGCCATGGGTTTCCAGACTATTCCACAACCTCCTTGGCAGCTTTCTATTCCCTCACCTGGACAATACCAGGTGATACGTAGTTTATGGCGGAGACATTTTATGACGAAATACCGCCACACACGCAGTTGGAAGGCGTTGTTGGTAACAGAAGTGTCTCCAACGCTCCCGAAGCTGCGGGCACCTACGGGGTACCTGCCACCTGCGCCGGCAGTGTGGCCCTGGGGTGCTGTCTACCAAGCCCTGTTCTTCATCACAGTCAGCGACCGGGTCCCCGAAGGCAGTGCGGGCCGCCCTCCGTCACCGTGGTTCCTGGATCTCCAGGTCCAACCAGCCACGATCCAAAACTAATCAGGGGGAAATGCTCATTTTGCTCCTGTGCAGTTAGACCTAAGACGGTTGCTCCTGACCATGCAGAGGCATGTTTTCTCATTGTTAAACGACGCAGTTTAACAACTACCCGCATGGCATGCTCATGGACTGGTCATTGTAAGCAACCAGGGAGGAGTGAAGCGCAGGAGGGTGTGCACAGGTGACAGCAGGCACTGCTCCGTTCTCCACCCGGGACCTGAGCGGCCGCAGATGCGGTCTCCGAGGGTCCTGGGTCCGGTTCCCATGGACACTGAGGGCCCCTCCCCGCCACTGGGCAGCTGATGGCTAATGAGGACGCAGCTGCAGTGCGGCTTCCGCCCCATCCAGCCGCGAAGACGGCGGTCATCGCCACACACGCAGGGAGTCCCCGGGGTAACAAGACCCCGGGGACTGAGCAGACGGGAGCCGGTCCTTTTGGGGTTTATGAGTCACGAAAGCCACAGACATTCGGCTGCAAGGGCAGGACCGGTGGCCGTGGCGGCGGCAGCAGAAGCGAGTGTTTACTGAGCACATACTCTGCGCCGAGACTGCACGCTGTTCCCTGCTGAGCCCTTAGCCCTCCGCTCAGCGGCCCCGGGGCGAAGGCAGCAGCTCACAGCGAGGCGTCGACTCGCCGGGGCCGTGGACAGACATGGCAGGACCGGGACGTCAAGCCAGACGGGGCTATTGCCGATGGCAGCTTTTCCCCAGGACGGCGACCGTTCGAGATTTAAGTTTTCTGAACCGTACATGTTTCATCGATCCCATTCCTCCCCTGGATGGGCAGTGGAGGGGGGGCATCAGAACACAGGGATTGGCAGCACGGTGGTAGGACCCACACTCAAGCGTAGACTTCTCGGCCTCGGAAGTCCAGAACCCCCGTGGGTAACTCCAGTCGCATCCAGCAGATTCACGTTTGTAACTGCTCATCGATGTGGCGTCTGCTCTAACACACTCACTGTATATAAAACAACATGTGCAGCGGGCTGAGTTCCCACTGAGTCATCAGCATCTTCCAAGAGCAGCGCTACTATCGTGCATGTACGCATGTAGGCATGATGTATGTCTGTGTTTATTTAGATGTCCTTTGATGATTCAAACCTAGGCCATATAATAATGATACACACATCAAGGCCACAGCAACACCCACGCTCTGCACTGGGTCATGTTACTTCGTGAAAGATTTCGGAGAAGTGGTAGGAAGGACAAGAGACCCGATCCCCATGGAAAAGCAGTGACTGGGCACGGAAATGGGCAGGGCTGCTGGGGCATCGGAATTGTAAGGAGGAGCCTGCTGAGCGGTCTCATTTCATGTTAAGCAAAGAGGGATGTTTCTCACTCTCACAGAGGAACATGCTTCCTCTCGTGTACTTAATAGCATACATGTCGTAGACTCCCTTTCATTTCCCCCATACGTGAGCCGTGGGCTCAAGAATTGCCTTCCTCCCCTGCCCACTAAGGGCAGAACAGCATGCATGTGGGATGGAGCCTGAGCGGCCTACCCGGTCCCCTGAGGGACGGGGGTGGTAGCGGGGGCCTATGAACGCCTCCTCAAGGTCGGAACCACCTTTCATGCAAGCTGACTGGTACCTAAGGACGTGGATTAGTGTTTCTCAGACACAAGAAACTTTAAAGAGGATCTAGAAATCAATATTTGGCTTTGATCTCTCTCAATTTTTTAATGTTAGTTATGCAATTCAAATCGTTTCTAAAAGCACCGTGTGCGCCAAACAAAGCACATGCGCAGGCCTCCTCAGCATGGGGGTAAGGACCTCTGGTTTAGGTATGTTTTTAAGATAGTGTTTCCAGCATTTGCCTAGCTCAGTGGTCGGCAAACTCATCAGTCAACAGAGCCAAATATCAACAGTACAACGATTGAAATTTCTTTTGAGAGCCAAATTTTTTAAGCTTCTTCTAACGCCACTTCTTCAAAATAGAGTCGCCCACGCCGTGGTATTTTGTGGAAGAGCCACACACAAGGGGCCAAAGAGCCGCATGTGGCTCGCGAGCCACAGTTTGCCGACCACTGGCCTAGACTCTCCCCTCCTGGTATCCGATGGCATGCCCCGATTTACCTGTTTCCTATGGTCTCCGCACACATGGAAGGTTTGGAAAGAAATGCTATAAAAGCCAAGGCTATCCTACTTCTTCCAAACTGTCCTTGCTTCCAAAATATTAATAAAAACATAATTTACTAAAATATTCATATGTGTGTGTATATACACCTGTTCTCTCTCTCTCTCTCTCTCTCTCTCTCTCTCTCTCTCACACACACACACACACACACACACACACACACACACTCATTTATTTGCTCTCTTAACTGCATGGGCTAAAAAAGAATGATTTCCCCTCTCATTCAAGTAACACTGAGCACACCTAGACTTAAGACTGCGGGTTCGAATACGGTGCTCCAGGAAAAGAAAGCTCTTTGGAGGAATGGCTGATGCCACAGCTGGGCAGGAAATACACTGGAGTATTCTACAGTGCTACAAAGTAAGACAGTACTCAGAACCCCACAGGGACGGGCGTCTGTCAAAGGCACACGAGGGCCAACGGAGAGAACGCCTACTGCTCAACGCCGGAACAATCTGAGCAATAAATAAGCAAAGTGGCACTGAGTTATTAACCCGAGTTTTAAAACTATCCAGGAGCTCATACTGAAAAAATGCAAGTAAATAGATAGATAAATCAACCCATAAATTAATCGATTAATTAATGGAATAAACATAATCTCTGTGCAGAACTCCAAATAACTTACGCAGACAAGGAGACGGAGCATGAACGCCCACCCTCCAGGGGGCTGCCCAGAGTGGCTCTCTCCCAGCGAGGCCGGGGGAGGGAGAAGCAGGAATTATCAGTGGAGACGACAGCATGGCTCCCGCAGGGACACAATTTACCGAGAGAGGGAGGCATGTTAGCGGCTCTGAGGTCATCCTCCCGAAACCCAGAACCCCAGTCTAAACATTAAAAAAATCAGACTAAGGGACATTCTGTATAATACCGGCCCACGACTCCTCAGAGCTGTCAGTCATGAAAAACAAGACAGTGTCACATGACCTGACATAAACCTGGAATCTAATGAACAAAATTAACTGATGAACAAAATGGGTCCAGAGGCCTGGAATAGACTGCCAGATCCAGAAGGGAGGGGGTGGGGGATGGGGAGAGATCCACCAAAGAACTTGTATGCACAGATGCATAAGCCATGGGCACAGACACGTGGGGTGGGGCTGGGGGCTGGGTGGAGGGGGAACGTGGGGAGAAAATAGGGGACATCTGGAATAGTGTCAACAATAAAAATAAACTTAAATAATAATAATAATAATAATAATAATAATAATAATAAAAAGTCATGAAAAACAAGGCAAGTCTGGGAACTCTCACAGCCCAGAGGAGCCTAATAAAACATGACAACTAAATGTGCGGTCCTTTGTGGGGTCCTGGGTGGGGTCCTGGGTGGGGTCCTGGTGGGGTCCTGGTGGGATCCTGGGTGGGGTCCTGGGTGGGGTCCTGGGTGGGGTCCTGGGTGGAGCCCTGGGTGGGGTTCTGGGTGGGGTCCTGGGTGGGGTCCTAGGTGGAGCCCTGGGTGGGGTCCTTTGTGGGGTCCTGGACCAGAAAGGAGTCATCAGATCAAACGCAAGGAAATCTGAGTAGAGTATGGACTTGAGTTAATAATAAATTGTTAATATTGATTTACTTGTTGTTAATGCAAGGAGTTAAGAAGAGGGAAAATTGGATCTGGAGGATATATTTACAATTTTTCTGTATATCTAGAACTTCTAATATAAAAAAGTATATTTTAAAAAATGATCAGAAGTTAAATCATGTCAAATTGTTTAGTGTATTTTTTATAAAAAGCAAAAATAAAAATAAGCATCCAAGTTAAAAAAATAGTTCGTTCCTACCAATATAGAGAACTCACACCTCCATGCTCCACACAGTGTCCTACAGAGCAAAGGGCAGAGCAGGTTCCTCAGCGCACTGAAGCACAAGCCGTGGGGCTAGAAGAACAGCCCTCGGTCCCCCCGGAGCTCCGGCCTGGGCCGGGTCTCTCCGCTTCACTCTGCCTCACACAGCGAGACTGTCCTGAGCACCAGCACATCTGAAGCCTGGAGGCACACGTGGCACTTTATTACGAAACGAAGACTGTTTATAGGACAGAAAGCTAAACACAGAGCTGGCGTGCGCTTCCACAGAACGGAGACAGGCGCAGAAAAGGCACGCGTGTGTGGGTAGGCACATGGATCCACGAGGGAAGAAGAGAAGGGGGGAGTTTATCTCTGCTCCTAATGTGCAATGCTACCAGCCAGAGCGTTCAGCCTCCGTACGCCTTTCCTCTTGGGGTATTCGCCTCACCCCTCCTCCTTGGTGATTGAGTCTTATTTCTCAAGGTAGACGTTCAGTTTCACTAAGAAAAGACCTAGCCCTGGGAATTCCTAACAGAGACCCCTGGAGTGAGTTATTTTCATAAGGCTCAATTCTTCCAATTAAAAAAAATAGACTTTGTAGTTCCCATCTCAAATCCAATAAGATCATTTACAGGAAAAAAAGCACTGTAAACTATGGAATATTACACAAATATTCCTTGTCAGTTTATGTAGATTCAAATATTGTATTATATGCTGCATAGTAAACAAAATCAGGCCTTGCCCATTTGAGATTTTAAAATCTACACTAATAAAAGAGAAACATGCAAATTGACCATCACTCCACTACACCCACCAGCCAATCAGGAGGGAATATGCAAATTAGAAGGACAAAGATGGCGGCTGCCCAGCTGCTCCAGGTGCGGAGTGGCCGGGTAGAGCAGGACGCCTCCTATGAGAGGGAGGGCAGCGGGGGGGTGGGAGTGGGGGGCTGGGAGGGCGAAGGGATCTACAGGAGCGGCACTCTGGCCGCAGCGAAGACCAAGATGGCAGACTCCGACCGGAGCAAAGGCCTGGGTCCCGGGTGCCAGAGGAAACCAGTGCTGGAAGCCAAGGGAAGGAAGGCCTAATGCACGAATCTCTTCGTGCAACAGGCCTCTAGCATTTTAATAATAAATCACCATTCTTTTATTTCAAGGAACTATAAAATAGCCAGGTGTATTCCTTCTGAGAGAGACATGCTGAAAACAAGGCATTCTGGGAACTGAAGCAAGACTGACAGGCCAGAGACAGGAGGTGAGTTATGTGAGCTTCCCAGTGGTTCAGTGTGGAGGCCACGTTGGAAATCCTGTGTGCACAGACCAGGAAGACATGCTGCATGAACATGCTTATGATGAACCAGAAGAGCCAGTTAACGAGTGTGCCTTCACGCAAGGCGTCTTGCGGAAGGTCCCCGATAAGTGCCCGTGCCTCCCTGAGGTCAGACCGTGTTCCAGTTTCCCCATTTTACAGACAAAGGGACCGGGGCTCACAGAGACCACCGATTTCCCCAAAGTAGTGAAGTCAGTTTTCAAAGCCTGTTAATCACGTGACTGCAGAAGGCGTATTCTTTCTATCACTTTAGCCAACAACTATGTCATTGATACAAATGGAATGCCCATTAGATTATGATGATTTATTTGAGGCTCTGGTTAAAGATCTCCCCTCACCCAGTAAATAAAGTAGGTTTACCCAGTCACATGGGCCATGCGGTTAAAGCAATCTTTAAAATTAATACATTCTCTCCACTTTTCCCTAAGTTCTTGAAATTTACCAGGGCCGCAGAGCAAGAGTGAGAGGCACTGTTCAATTTCCTGTGGGTCCCTGAGCTGTAAATACCGTCAGCTGGCCAGTGAATGGCATCCCAGTGATTACGATTTATTAGTGAAGCCACCTCTTTTACTAGTAGACGTGAAGAATCCTAGTTGTGCAATATATTTTATTGGCTTAATTTCGTAATGAAGTTTATGTCAAGGATCAAAAGCCAAAGTTAAGCTTCATGATACTAAGAAAAAAAAGTGAAATGTTTTATGGATGGTCATTTTATAGATACTCTCGAACTCTTCTGAAATCTCTATGTCTTATGCTAAGAGATAATATAAGTTTAATGTAATTAGCAGCTAAATTTTCCCCTAAGCTATATACATACTGAAAACATTGCATAAACAAGATTACATTAAGATTGTTTTGCTACTAGGATTGAAAATAATTTTTAAACCAAAAATTTCTTTAAAATCTTTCTATGACAAAACAAGCTTATTTTTCAACTAACTTGTCTAAATATTTAAAATTCCCCTAAACTGTTTTTTTCTTATTTTTGAGACAAATGTTTAAAAATTTATGATGTAAGCAGATTATAGGATCTCCCATATGGCAGTCAACTAGCTCACTATATTTATAAATTTCCTATATTTGTGTACATTATATACCATTATTTACATATATTTTCCATTAAAATCTATTTTAATTTGACTTTCCAGTTTTTAAGCTTTCAGTTTTTAAGCAAATCTTAGATTTGATAAGCTACACAGTTTCTTCCAATGTACATGCACACATGCAACTTGCAAAATACCAAATGTGGTGTGTGACAGGAAAGCACCGCCATGCCCCCTGAGAAAGTGTCCTGTGCTTAGGAAGGCCATGGAATTTCAGCGCATTGTTCTCAGAGTTAGCTCATGCCATAAAATTCACAAGTAGATTATGAACTAGAAAAAAACAAATGACCCCATAATTAAAAAGAATACGTTAAACCAGTATATGGCAAGAACATATTTCTGAATGCCACCTCAACACTACGCACTTGCCTTTTTTTATAATAAAGATGCACTGTACATGCGCTTCATAATTGAGAGCACATACTAGAAACTAAACAAAGTGTACCCTCAAAATAATAATAATATTCATGAGTATCCATTAAAGAATAATGGTTTAAATCGGTACTATCCATTCCATCTCCTCAATCTCCAGAGCAGACACCCTCAGAATGTATACCCACACAGTCGACCGGAACTTGTTCAGGACTTCACCTTAATCACTCCCCTTTCTTTCTGCGTCCGACACCACAGACATCCGCTGATTTCCTCCTCCCACTGCACCCTGCAATCTCTCTTAAATGCAGCTACTAAAATTGTCTGTTTAAACTGCCTCCAACCATCCTCAGGCACGGCATTGCCCTCAGCTGCACCCTGCCCAGAGCAATCCGTGCACACCTCGCGTTTGGTGTCTTTTTCCCTTGACCATTGCTCCCACCTTACAAACCTGACCTACTCTTCCTCGCCTCCCCGCCCCTTCTCTGAGATATTATCTGTGTCTGCTAAGTAGGAGCCTACATCCTTAAATCTCTTTCACATCAGCCGCTACTCACGTCTCCCTCCCCATGGGGAACACATACCAGGCCCCGCTCTTGGCTTCCAGCTTGACACATCAGCACGCCCTCTGTGCCGGCACTGGATTCCTGAACTCCCAGGCTTCCTTCCCTTCCCTGCACCCTCTGTGCCCCCTCAGGACGGCCACTGTGCACGTCCCAGAGGCTCCCACTGAGGGCCCCAGGGAGCGGAGTCAACCCCAGATCCCTTGCTCTGCTCTGGGCCGGCTTATCGAAGGCACCCGAAAGAGGAAGGGGGGCCTGTTTGTGAGCACAGAGGTACCGCCCACTTGCCCAAGACCGCCCAGCGGCCGATGCCTCCCTAATTCACAGGAAACCCATGTAAAGCTGGACCTGGTTCTGTAAGTGAGGTTACCATTTCCCATTGTAGAATCTTCTCCTCGCTTTCCCCAGCCTGACAGTCTCCCACATCCTGTATTCGAATAAGACTTCTTCCATGGCACTGACACAGTATCCACTCTACCTAGGTCCTATCATGGGGCCCCTTGTACTGTCCCTTATAGTTTACACAACAAGACAAAAAGAATCTTGTTAACAGTCTGGCCAGCATGGCTCAGTGGTGGAGCATCGACGGTTCCATTCCCGGTCAGGCCACATGCCCGGGTTGCAGGCTTGATCCCTTGTGGGGAGCAAGGGGGCGGGTGCAGGAAGTAGACGATAAGTGATTCTCTCTCGTCATTGATGTTTCTGTCTTTCCCTCTCCCTTCCTCTCTCTGAAATCAATAAAAATCTATTTTTTTAAAAGGATGTTTTAATTCTGCTCTAATTGTTATTATTTCCTTTCTTCTGCTGGGTTGATTTTGTTCTTCTTTCTCTGGTCTTTTAAGATGTGATGTTAGGTTGTTTACTTGGGATTTCTCTTGTTTCTTGAGATAGGCCTGTAGTGACATCAACTTCCCTCTTTGGAAACAGCCAAAGTGCCCTGTGATCGAGGACTGGGTAAGGAAGATGTGGTCCCTATACGTATTGGAGTGCTGACCAGCCACAAGCAAGGATGAAATAGCGTCATTTACAACAGCACGGATGGACCTGGAGAACACAGGCGAAGTGAAATACGTCAGACAGAAAAAGCTCAGAACTATATGATCTCACTCCTGTGTGGGATGTGAACCTGAAACTCGTGAAACAAACAGCAGTGCAGTGGTTGCCAGAGGGGGGGGTGGGGGGAGAAGGGGTCCTCATATGAGGTGACAGGAGATTTGACTTCGGGTGGTGGGCGCATGGACCTACATCCAGATTCTATGAATTAGTAATCCACACATGTAACCTCTGTGTTCATGTAGACTAATGTCACCCCCATAAAATTTAATTTAAAGAAGAAAAAGGATCTCGTTGACAAACAACTTGCACTCTGATCGGGCAGCCAAAGCACACACACACGGAACATTTAGACCAGCCTCTGACGTGACGTGGCGGACAGACAGGGGCTGCAGGCAGTGACGGAGATGCATGGAGGTCGGATTAACAGGAGACTTCACAGAGGACGCAGGTCCCGAGCCGGCCGTGCAAGGGGGTGAGGCGTGGGGAGGCCACAGGGAGGCCCGAAGACATCGCCGCACCGTGGGAGCCCGCCTCCCGGGGGAGCCGTAGGTGTCCGTGCTCCGTCTTTAAAGATCTAGAGCTGGAGAGCCCGATTCCTGGGCACTGACATGGCCATGAAGACTGACAGGCCGGGGGTCACTGGGGTGGAATTCGGAGGTCAGTCTGTGTCCCGGGACTGCGGGGGGAGAACCAGCCCGGGCTGCCGCAGCATCTGCCGGCCAGATGGCGGGCGCGGCCCTCCCGGCCCCTCCCCGCGGACACGCTGCTGCTGATGCAAGACGGAGCCCTAAGACCGTGGCCTCCGAAGCACGGAGGGTTTTCTGAATAATTCAGGAAATTACAAGAAAGATGCGTTAAAAAAGAAATTCGCAATCTGACACTCAGCAGGACGGCCGTCTCCGTGGCAACAGCAAGTCCGTGGTGGGGGTGCTGGTCTCCCCCTTTAGAGGAGCAAAGGTTTCCTTTTCAGCCAGCGCTCTCCCAGGGGAGAGGGAGGGACGCGAAGAACCGGGGCGCTGTCAGCGGTCCATCCGATGCCGGGACCACGCTCTTGTGCAGGCAGCTTAGCTGCTCGGCGCTCCGCAGGCTGCCGTGGCCGTGGCCGTGGCCGTGACCACGAAACGCTGGGTGGCTGGGACCAAACAGAAAGAGACGGATAGACTAGACGGCATGTGATGCTCTTACAAGCCATCTGACCCTTTCCTCGAGGCTTCTGGTTAAGTCTGTAAAGTACATGCGTTTATCAGAGGTGGCGTTTTACACCCTAACGGGCTTGGGGAACGGTAGGTGCTTATCATCCCAACAACGAACGGGAACCGCTGGGCACCAGCTGGCGGAGGGAGGGCCTCGCAGGACGCACGTGTGGCCGGGCGCCCGCCGGCTGCAGCGGGTGAGGAATTCTCCATTTGGTCCTGAGTAAGAACAGATGCCTGGTGTTTTTTTTTCCTTGAGAAAGGAAATTACATTTTACATAAGAGGAGCTCAGCGCTGCCAAGTTAATAAGATAAGAGGTTTCATCATGCCCTGGAACCCATTAGCACACAGTTTTCCCTCACAGCAATGCTAACCGAACGCGCCTGCCTGAGTCTGCAGCCTCGTGGCAAGCTGAGCTGACCTCGCCCACGACCCGCTCGCCTTCCAGCGTTTCAGAACCCTTTCTGGATCCCTGAGCTGCGGAGCAATGGAGTTTCCATATTCTCTCTAAGAAAAGCTCTCTCTCCCAGGTTCTGAACCAGTGGGATACGGGAGGATAAAGGAACTTGCCTTAGGAGGTGTCAGACTATTGCCTGGGAACTATAATCCAATAGGAACCTCACCCAAGTGAGTAAAACAATGTGATGCGTCACTGACGCCGGGATTTAGGCACCAATTCCTTATTTAATGCTAGAGGCTGGTGCATGACATCCCTGCACGCGTAGGGTCCCTAGGCCTGGCTGGCGATCAGGGCCGATCCGGTTCCCCACCTCCCCGCCTCCTCCTTCCCTGGCTCTCTCAGCATCCCGCCACCACAGCTGGCTGGTCGCCCACCATGTTCCGCACCGCCCCCAGTGGTCAGCACACGTCATAGCAAGCGATCGAACTCCGGGTCTCCCGGTTGAACTCCCAAGAGGAGCATATTAGCCTTTTATATACAGAGATTTTTACAGAGGTTCAAGGTAGTGTTCATTGAACCCCCTACTTAATAGTAAAAGTGCAGTCATGCAAATGTACGATAGTTTACTAAAACAATGTAACTGCTGAAAATATGAAAGACTCATTCACCAACCCCAAATATTGATTAATATTGATTAGTACCACAAGACAGGATACTATGTGCAGGTGCTATACTTAACTCAAAGAGCACAGAGTGAGCTAAGACTGAGAGTTTACAGACTCATAGAAGAGACCAGCCCACAAACAATAAATTACCTAACTCACGATCACAGGTAGGAATGAAAGTATGTCCTGGCTGCTATGGTAATCATAGGAATGGCTTCCACATCGGCCTGGGGATCCAAATCAAATAATTTGTGATGATGCATTGCTGTTTAGATCACACATGGTATTAGGATCTTCACCACTACATAATCAGAGTGTCTGCATGGTCTAGATCATTGTGGGCATGGAGGGAATTATTGCTAGGTGATGAGCTAAGGAAGATTTCATCTAGTAGGACTTACACTGGACAGTTACAGTATTTTACAGGAAAGAATAGATTTGTTACATTGCTTAGAGTATAGGAGAAAACCTGTGTGAAAGGTGAGGTCAGGCTACAAAAGCATGAGGTAAGAAGGTAAGGGAGAAAAAAGATAGAGATAGAGACATAGACAGATATAGAATAGAGATAGTAGAGATAAAGATAGAGATGGAGAGATATAGAGATAGAGACAGGTAGAATAGAGATAGTAGAGATGGAGAGAGAGATATAGAGACAGAGATAGAATAGAGGTAGAGAGAGATAGAGAGAGACAGAGGTGGAGATACAGAAATGAATACAGGTAAGTGGAGGGAGGGATAGAGGCAAAAAAAGAGAGAGAGGAAGAGAGGTGTGAGGAAGGATGGAGACAGGAAATAATTGAGATCTTAGTCTTCAATAATGTGACCCTTCCTAAGAACACTAAATCTTTAATGAAAGGATTAAATCCTCAAAAACTTGGCACGAGCGGCCTTTACTGTGTATGAGAGTGAGGTGTGGACTCTCACGTCTGGACTCGCACAGGCATGAATTACATAGAAGGTGAAGGAGCGTGGATTCAGTGGAAGTTGCATGCAATTTAAATGGAAAGTGACCTACAGCTGGCACTTTGATTACAGTGAAGACATCTTTGATTAGATTTCAATATACAGACAATGAAGAAGAGAGAGAAAGGTATTCCAGGACAACCCAGGAGAAATACAGGCATGAAGTGAGACTGTGTAAGAACTGCAGTGGGAAAGAAAAGAAGTTCAGTCCTAGTCAGTTTGGCTCAGTGGATAGAGCATCGGCCTGTGGCCCAAAGGGTCCTGGGTTGGATTCCGGTCAAAGGCATGTACCTCTGTTGCAGGCTCCTCCCCAGCTCCGGACCCTGGTCAGGGCTCGTGCAGGAGGCAACCAATTGATGTGTTTCTCTCACATCGATACTTCTCTGCCTTTCCCTCTCTCTTCCACTCTCCCTAAAAATCAATGGAAAAATATCCTTGAGTGAGGATTTTAAAAAAAAGTTTATGTGGGAAGTAAAAGAAGACAAAGTAGTTAGGGACCAAATTATTAACGGCCTTGGTTGTTAAACTGACGAATGTGCACCTTAGGTTAAAAGCTATGGATAGTACACCGTAATGAAGGTGACGTGATGGAGGTCAGGTACTGATGATGTGGAGGGCACTGTCCTCAGAGGCAGAGCAGCGGGTCGGGATGCAGCGTCACGGGCGAGCGCCAACATTTGCTAAACCTGGACCTCAGGGTCCGGCCGAGGCGAGTGGAGCCCACGCAGGGCGCATCCTGGGCGCCCACTCTGTCTCCTCATTGTCCCTGACAACTGCTCTCAGCATTTGGGCAAGAGAAGGAATGCCATGTAAATAGCCTAATTTTAGGAAAGGGAGCTTAGGCAAATGCGGCCACTACAAAAAAGAGTAAGAAGGAATCCTTTAAAATAAAATAAACCACAGCAAGTCTGGAGACTATTTTAGAATACACCAGTCGAAGCCCCAGATGAATTTTTTGTCATGAATCATAAAAACGAGCCAGATGCAAAAAAGGAAAATGCTTCCCCAGCAGTTGCCGCCCAGGAAAGGCTGACTCCTCGGGGCGTGCGGGCATAAATGTGAAGATTTACAAATCCGGGCGAGGGGGGCCTGGAGCGGGGACAGATCAGAGGCAGCTGGAGACGAGGCAGAGCAGACAACTCTCTGCTCCACCTTCCACGGAACTTCAAAGCCAGTGGGGAGCGGTCCATAAACAGCAGAGAAGGAATGCAGGGGGCTGGGAGGCCTGTGAGCGGTGCTGGGCCGCAGAGCGCTCACTCCTCCTGCTCCCGCTCCTCCTGCCCCGGCTCCCCCCGCCCCCACTCCTCCGGCTCCCGCTCCCACTCCTGCTCCAGGCATTCACCTGAAGATGTCACCACGCACTGCATATTGCGGTAGAATGTGGTCAGAGCTACATACTCAAATTGCCAAAATATAGGGTGTTTTATTCATTAGAAAAAACCCAGTAACTATCAGGCCACTGTGGGCGGCAGGCTCTCCCTGGGGCAGAGGGAGGTACAAATACAGAGACAGGAAGGCAGGCACTCTGTGAACCGGAGTCTGTGTCCTGGTCCGCCTGCTGAGGCCTCCTGGCAGGCACCCAGCGCCTGCCCCCTGCCCCCTGTCCCCCGCCCACAGCTCGGTCTCTAAATATCACTCTCCGATTATAAAGAACATTATAAACTGATGAACAAAAAGATAGATACAGAGACAGTAAAGCATCAAACAGACTTTCAAATTACAGGGGGAAAGTTAGAGAGAGGTGGGGGAGATAAGAAATCAAACGAAGGACTTCTATGCATGCATAGAAGCATAAACAATGGACGCAAAACTCTGGGGGGTGAGGGCATGTATGGGTGTGGGGTGGGGGGGCAATGGTAAGATATGTACACATATAATACCTCAATAAAAAATATATATATATCACTCTCCGAGGTCTTGGGAGAAAGGCGCATGGGGGGGCGGGGGGGCAAGTGGCCCCAGAGCCAGGAACAGGTGTGTCAGCGAAAGCAGGTGGAGCTCGGAGAAGGGGACCCGGGTGGGTCAGGCGCCACAGGGGCCGGCCTGACAGTGACAGGCTTCCTCTGGCCAAATGTGGAACAACGTGAGCTTTGAAATGAGTCTGCATTAATGGGTGATCACACTGAACATAAAAGAATCCACGTGTCCAGAGTGATACTAAGAAGCAAATAAAAGTACCAATACAGAAATGGAGGTAAAAGGGGAAAAAAGAAAATCCGTCAGAGATAAATGTCGGTGACACTATAGCATCCACACAACAATTAAGGAGGAACTGAAGAGTGCAATGTTGGAAAGTGAGCCCAGACAGCTGACCTGTCAATAACAAATTACACCACGACAAAACGGAGAAATGGTCCACATGGCAGCGATTCGTCCACACCGAACCCAGGGAGGACCTGGGACTCTCACTCCTCTCTATCCAAGCAGTCTGTGTTATCTTCTAGAAAGTGGGGGATACCCAGGTACTTGATACAACGGAACCCACAGAGGAGCCATGATCGCGAAGAGGAAGTGATGCCTGGCTAACGTATGAGCATCGTCGAGCTAAGCAAGCATCGGCCAGGAAAGACTGGTGGGTGCGGTTTATTTACACTCTCAGAAGGTGTCTGCCCGGGTTCACACCCCGTGAGTTGCCTCGGTTTGAGGAGGATATTTAACGAGCGCCAGGAGCTGGCTCAGGCAGGACACAGGAAGTGGAGCCCAACAAGCCTTTCTTCAGTCGGAGAAGTTCCAATCCGGAGGCCTTTCCAGGCCCGGCTTGCTCTAACTTCTCTAGACAAAGCAGTGTCCAGGGAGGTCTCTAGGCCCACAGACAATATCAGAGGGGCCACTACCTCCACATCTGCCTCAAGCCTGCCCCAACCTCCCAGCCCCCCAGCCCCCATGAGTAAGGGGCGGGGACAGAGAGAGAAGGAGGACGAGAGGAGAGGAGGAGGAAGAGAAGTAGAAGTTTCATCTCCTCTCTGATGCTTTGTGGCCTCTACCGAATGGGCTGGTGGGAATTTCTTGAGTGTTTTATCACAAACCCTTAGCAGTGCTACCGGCCTTTCCTAAACCCTCCTGGGGATTAAAAAACCAAATCATGAGGGATTAGCACGAAAAGGTTCTATGGCGCTCTTAATCTGTATATAAAAGCCTAATATGCAAATTGTCCCCTCGGGAGTCTGACCAGGAGACCGGGAGTTCGATCGCTCGCTATGACATGCACTGACCATCAGGGGTGGCACAGAACAAAGGAAGCCCCAGCTGGCAGCCGGCAGTCGGGGGAAGGAAGGCCCCAATCGGCCCTGATTGCCTACCAGGCCTAGGGACCCTACCCATGCATGAATTTCATGCACAGGGCCTCTAGTAGATAGATAAAGGACCAATGAACTCCCGTTCGTGGAAGCTACACTGAGTGGCCAGATTATTATGATCTCTGAATGCATAATAATCTGGCCACTCAGTATATATAGATTAGAGGCCCGGTGCATGAATTCGTGCATGGGTGGGGTCTGGCCAGCCTGGCCGGGGGGAGGGGACATGGGCAGTTGGCCAGCCTGCCTGCTGGTCGAACTCCTGGTCGAGGGGACAATTTGCATATAAGCCTTTTATTATATAGGATATACACTGAGTGGCCAGATTATTATGCGTTCATAGATCATAATAATCTGGCCACTCGGTGTATATATACACTCACAGAAAAATTAACTTCTATTCATTGGTGGAAGGGAACTCAAGTTTCCCTTAGATGACAAGCTACATTATAATGGGAAAGACTCAGAAAATAATCTGAGTTTCTGTATCATTCTCCCTGAAGAGGGTCAGCAAGATGCTAGTTTAAAAAGCCGAGCTATTTATGAGGAGAGAGAAGTGTACAAATAAAGCAGGACCTGACACTTAAAGCCGGGCCCGAAATACGTCATGTGGCGTGGGTCCCAGGCAAAGGAAAAATACATAGAGGTGGAGAAGACCCAATGAAGGGCAAACCCAGACCCCGGGTGGTTACAGACTCTGGGTAATCCATACGGAAGATGTGAAGCTCCCGGCTGGGAAGACGAAGCCACAAAGAGTGTGGGAAGTCTATTAAGTCATGGGGGTGTCAATAGAGACTTGAAAGATGTAAATATAGGATTAAAAAGAAAAGAACATTAAAAGTTGGTAATAAACATATATAAAAATCCCACATACACAGTACTAATTCATATAGGCCATGACCTTACCAAAGGTGGAATTTCCAAAGTATTTGATTGGTTACTAAGCTCATTTTAACTGTAGTATGGTATTTTATAAGAAATACTGATTGTATCTCAATACCAATTTGAAAAACAGAAAAAGGTTATTCCTCCATCAAGGCCATTTCACTTACTTTTTATCAAAAAGGAAACTTGAAATGTGAATTTTAGGTGGAGATTTTCTCCCATTACAGACATGCAGAAATAAATTTCTACAAACGTCAAGCAAGATTGTTTTAGAAATGAATGCAGTAGCACTTGCTGACTAATAACCTTAGAACATTAATATTTAATCAATTACTAATTCTTGGCTTTCTACAATCTAAAATCTATATATATAAAAGCCTAAGTGACCATTACAACTGAACAACCAGAATGACCCACTGACCAGTCGCTATGATGCACACTGACCACCAGGGGGCAGATGTTCAATGCAGGAGCTGCCCCCTGGTGGTCAGTGCACTCCCACAGCCAACCTCCCGCAGTCCTTCCCCGCAGCCGGCCCCGAGCGCTGGCCAGGCCTAGGGACCCCACCCATGCATGGATTCATGCACAGGGCCTCTGGTATAAATATATTTATATTGGGTATAAATTCCACTTAATTCTAAAAGTCTATGATTCTTTTAAGTCACATGGAATGCAATTTCATTTGCAGAAATCTAACAGGATAAAAATTAATGTTACACTTTACCTTTATAAAATAACAACAATCTACTTCATGATTAACCAAAGATAATTGCACATGATAAAAGTTAATTATAAGTTTAAATTAGACTTGGGTAAATAGCAATGTATTGTGATCATGCAGAAAATGGAGAAACTATAAGTGCATTAAAAATAGCTTATCTTTCCAGTAGGTTACAGTCTAAATTGTACATTTTCCTCTGTTCAGTATTTAGTGGTTTCAAGACCATTTGGAAGGCTAACATTAGGAATTTCTACCATCAAGTCATTAACCTCCCGAATAAAAACGTGGCCTTCCACACTGACATTCCTCTTTTATAGCCAAATTTTTCTAGGGAAAAACTTCATGATAACACTTATTAAAGTAGAACCTTTTATTTAGTGTGCTTTGTAGAGTCTTCATAGAAACTTAAACATACACTTTTCAAAAATGATGTATGTCCTATATCGCTATGTAATTTCAAGCTTAGGGCAATGCCAGGCTCTGCAATCCCTCTGTGAAGGGTAGTTTATGTGTACCCGTGGCTGTTATGGTTGGCTCTCATTTATGTAATTATGTATGAGGTCAATATGGAAAATGAGCCCTCACTCATTACTGGCAAGCATTCCTGAACAATGTGTGTGCCTTCAGGAATCAGACGAGCAGGCTCACAGTCCAGAACAAGGTCAGATGAAAGCTGCCAATTGTTCAGCCACTAAAGGCCTGTGATTGTTTCCTGTGTTACCATCGTACTTTGGGTATGGCTTAACAGGAACAAATTCTACCCAAAATGTACAGCACAGGAAGGGAGCACAGCTCACGCTAACTGTCACCTATCAGGGCACAAACACAAGTCTCCCTCTGTCAGGTCAATATAAAAACCCTTGGGACACGATGCAGAGCAGGGGTTGCTTTTGAAATTTCATCAACTGGAATCCTTTACCAGGCGTGGGTTTCATCACCCCCAGGAAAGAAAAAAATCCGTGGAAGACAGAGTTTTGTGTATACAATAAACGTTCCCTCATATTCACTGGAACCTCTGTTCTCAGATCTTTGTTCTGGAATGGACTTAGGGCGCTTGTCTTTGGTTCCTCAAACATTACATTCATTTACACTGAACATCGGAAGAGAACGAGAAGCTATTTAGGCCCGGCCAGTGTGGCTCAGTGGCTGAGTGTTGACCTAAAGCCAGGAGGTCAAGGTTCAATTCCCAGTCAGGGCACACGCCCAGGTTGCAGGTTGCAGGTTGTAGGGGGCGTGCAGGAGGCCAATCCATGATTCTCTCATCGTTGATGTTTCTCTCTCTTCTTCTCCCTTCCTCTCTGAAATCAATAAAAATATTTTTTTAAAAGAAGCTATTTAGTCCAGTTTCTTAGGAATCCCTTCCACAGCATCCCTAAGGGACTGTAAAGCCTTTGCTAGGTTACTTCCCGAGATGGAGAACCCCGCCTCAGGGGGACGCCCCTTCCGTTTTCAGTCGGGTCAGATCGTTAAAAAGAGCTCCCGCAGGAAATGCCACAGGGCACTCCTGAGTGTTCCTCTGTGCGAGGCGTCCTCCAACTACGGCCCGCGGGCCACATGCGGGTGTTTTTGCCGTTTTGTTTTTTTACTTCAAAATAAGATATGTGCAGTGTGCATAGGAATTTGTTCACAGTTTTTTTTAAACTATAGTCCAGCCCTCCAACGGTCTGAGGGACAGTGAACTGGCCCCTGTTTAGAAAGTTTGAAGGCCCCTGCTCTGTACGAACACGGGGCAGAGCAGTCTCTAATGCAACTCAGTGAACGCATCAGGGAGACCTGGCGGCCAAAGTCAGCTTTCCTATCTTTCCAGCAAATGGAGCTCCCACAGCCAGCTGGAGTTATAAAAAAGTAAATCGCGTTCATTTCTGCACCAATGAGCCCTCCGAATATTTAAAAGGAGCTGGCAAGGTCCCCACCTTGTTCTTCTTCCTTATCTTCTCTGATAAGAACCCAATCACTTCACCCTGCGTATTGTAATATAATTATCACGCTCCACCCTAGACACACTTCCCAATGTACCTGCTTTACACTAAAACAACCTCTATGGCAAAAGGTATTATAATTGGTTCCAAAGTGGGCTTATAGTTTATATTTAATAAAGGTGAAATGACCAAAAAAAAGCAATCTTCAGAGTTAAGACATGCATAATCTAGAAAACAAATCCTTTCAAGAAAAGCAATAGTGAAAATAATTTGCATTCTGACTGCCTTAATTTCTACTGTATCTACGACAGAAGATGTCAATACATGGCAAATGTTTAGAGAGAAGTAATAGTCTAGAAACATAATCTGCAAGTTAAGTGAACACGGACATTTAGTTGTTGCCTCTATAAGATTCCTATCAGTTTGCGTTGCCTCATTCCACCAGGAGTTGCAAATACGTATTTAAATTAAAATCTACGTAAGAGCATAAAAACACGTATTCCTCTGCAAGTCTTTTCTGACCTTCCTCATTAAAAACACACTCAAAACACTAGAATAGCTTTTCTAGTTTTACTCTATAATTATTTTCAAAGCTCTTCTGTAATTGACCTTCTTTAACTGAGAGCACATACCTTACATGGTTCTAAATAGGTTTGGTAAGAAATGATTATTTTTTTAAAAGCCATTTTTATTTTAAAAGCCACTTTTTTTTAAATATGATTTTATTGATTTCAGAGAAGAAGGAAGAGGGAGGGAGAGAGAGAAACATCAATGAGAGAGACACAGCCATCAGGGGCCTCCTGCATGCCCAGCACGGGATCGAGCGGGCAACTCGGGCAGGTGCCCCGACCAGGAAGCGAACCCGGGACCTCTTGGTCCATGGGAGGATGCTCCATCCACTGAGCCACTCCAGCCGGGCTATAATCCACTTTTTAAAAAATCATACAACCATGAAGTTCACCTAGAAGTTGCATCGGTGGGTCTCTGGTCCCAGTACTTATATAACAAAGAGAGCAGCACTGTCCTTGGTTTACTGAAGAGGCTGAAAAAGATAAGGCCTTATAATTCAAGGCATAAAATTGCTTTTGAACTTGTAGGAGGGAAAAAGGCATAATCTAATGTGGAAGAAATTTTGTATTAGGTAAAGGAAATCTCATTGGGGGACATTTTAAAAAATAGATTGTCTTAATAAAAATAAAAGTTAAGGAATTTTATAAACTTAATCCACACCACACATTGTGTTTAATGCTGTAGGTGGGTGTGTTCTCTTGTTGGATAAATGAACTAGGCCAGTGGTCGGCAAACTCATTAGTCAACAGAGCCAAATATCAACAATATAACGATTGAAATTTCTTTTGAGAGCCAAATTTTTTAAACTTAAACTTCTTCTAACACCACTTCTTCAAAATAGACTCGCCCAGGCCGTGGTATTTTGTGGAAGAGCCACACTCAAGGGGCCAAAGAGCCGCATGTGGCTCGCAAGCTACAGTTTGCCGACCATGGAACTAGGCAACCCAAAACCTCCACCATCCTGTTTTACAGATGGGGTAACTGAGGCTCAGTGAGGCCACTGTCCTGCTCAGGCACATGGAACAAGGTAGCCTGAGATCAGGGCTTGAGGCACCTGTTAAGATGCTCTGTCCACCTGCCGAGGGCCACGCAGGGGCTGGGCACCAGGGCTGACACACACACAGACATGAAAATGCTCTCCGTCGCTCAGTCACTGAGGAGAGTCAATCCCAATGCCACGTGAAGAGAATTCTTCCCAATCTCAGGAGAGCCGAGCGGGAAGCCACCCGCTCTGATTTAAGAACCGACACGGGATCTCACTCAACCTCCCCCAGTGCCATGTGGTCAGGGCGAGTACTGTCACCCCCACATGTCAGAGGGGAGGACCCCTGGCGTGTGTGTACACAGAGGACACGCCGCCAGCAGACGGAGAAGTGGGGAGCGACGCTGAAGGTCTTACGCTCCAAGTACAATCGGTAAGGTCGGCCCCGCAGGACTTGGAGGCCACACCGATCCACGATCCACGATCCACGATCCCCAGGGACTCTGAACGGCACCCCGGTGACCTTTCTCCGGGGAAGGGGGTGGCGAGGCCACGGCAGCCAGTGTGCTCGCTGAGGTGGTGGGAGGGCCAACACACAGCGCAGCTCCATCAGCAGCCGCCCCACGGCCTCCCAGCACCCCCCGGTGGCACCCCCAGGCCCACAGGGAGCACACCCCATTTGGATAATCGGAGTCGAGTTGGGTCTTGAGGTGCCAGATCCTGCTGAGACTGGCCTCTAGGAAGAGCCCGGCTTTTTCTGGCCAGAATCAGGCTTGCCACAGAGATGGGGGGAGGGGCGCTGTGTCGGAAAAGATCTGGGGCCAAGAGCCTGGTAGAGGGAAGGCGGGAAGTCAGAGGGATTTGGAAGGGAAGCCCAAGACCCCACCAGAGATGGAGCCGGCGGGGGGTTACTATCTTAAACTGCTTAGCACAGGTTGGCCAGTTTGGACGGCAGTTAACAGTCAGCATTTTAAAGTGGACACACGGGCTTGAAAGCCGGAGTGAAAGCAGCCCCGTGGGCAGTCAGCCTGTGAAGGCCAGCTCCCACCGAGGGTGGGTTTCTTTTGTCATGTTTTCTCCGCCGTCTGGGAAAGGATCTCGGGAGCGCGCCTGCTGCGGACAGAAGCCTGGGTGCCCCGCAGCCCTGGGACCGGAGCTACGGCCACAGCTGGCCGCACACAGCACCCCGGCGGTCACTCGGTTCTCAGTCTCCGAAATGGTCTCTCCTGGCGGGACAACAACAGGGTGTGGTTCTGCAGGTTGGTGGGAGGGGGCAGATGGGGAAAGAAGTCCATTCCTGTGTGACCCTCACATACAGGACTTCATCCGCTTCTCAGAACAGGCCTTTGGCAATGACAGCGGGACCTCTGTTGTCCAGATGAAGAACCTGACTGAGCAGATGCTGAGCAACCCCGTCAAGGCCCTGCGGAGGGAGCCTGGGGATGTGAAGGCAGGTGGGTCTGACTGCAGTCAGCATGTGTCACTGACCCATCAAGTCTAACAGGCACATCAGCCAGGGAGTGTCCTGATGACCATACTAACCTCAGGGGGTACAGGGGGGACCGTGAAGGTGCGGGAAGGGGGGCAGAGCCGTGGGGAGGTGTGTGCACCCAGCACGGGCAGGAATGCCCCCCCACCCCCAGGCAGTGACAGGGGCGCAGTGCTGCCGCCCCGGCTCGGTGCTCTCCGCGCTCTGCCCGCCGGGCCGCCTCTGCAGCAGCTGCCAACACAAGCATTCCCACATCAGGAACCCAGCCTCCCCTCCCCGCCCCTCCCCCGTAAGATGCGTGTGCCTTGGGGGGCAGCGCCTGTTCAGACCCCCTGGCGGCCACACTACCTGGCAGCACAGCGTTCCAACAGGCCCTGCTATGGAGCCCGCAGCCCCTCCACGGCACGGCGCGCTCTGGCACCTTCTAGCACGCGAACAGTGATACTCAGGAGTCAATGGTATCGCATCGGAAGTAAAACAGTTTAAAAGGAAAAACCTAAGACAAATGGTCAAACAAAAAGTGCCCAGGTATGCAAGCACGCGCGCGCACACACACACACACACACACACACACACACACGCACACACGCACACACCCTCTGGATTCCTGAAGGGAGACAACCACGACAGAGCCTGGTTGTCCTCCTGTCAGACATGTCCATCCGCTGGAAGTCAGCATCACTACTATAGCTGCCAAGGAGCACTGGAAGGAGCGTGCAGCCACCAGGACCACAGGCTGCCACGGTCAAGGCAGAGCTCGACGCTGCAGGCTCAGCAGGACACACCCAGCCCCCAGGGTGAGCCTCCGCTCTGGGCGCCGTGGTCATGGCCCCACTTCTCCCGCCCCTCCTGAGGCCCTGGGGCTGTGGCCCTGGGGGAGTCCGCTCCACAGAGGACCGGCCACTGCCTCTGACACCGGGCAGGGGGGCCGTCCCCGGTAGCGGCCTCCTCGGCCCCTCGGCCCTGGCCCCCGGGTAGAGCAGAGCACTGCCACTGACCCCCCGCCTCGCCCCCCAGAGTCCAGGCCTGAAGCAGCCCAGGGAGCCATCACTTCACAAGGAAAACGCCCAGACTGTGAGTTTCAGGAGTTGAGTCCTCCGCCGTATTGAATGCTGTTTATATTTTACCTGGCATGAACCAGGACACAGTTAGGCCGTCAGTAATGCTTATTGAATGAATGAATGAATGAATGAGCGAGCACTTTATGGATAGTTTAAAATGTTAATTACGTCTCCAATGCTCTCACCGCCTGCCTGTGTTATTTAAAACACTGACCACTCTGCATGTGCTCCTTCCACCTGAATGCCCTTCCCGTGCCTTCCCCGCGCCCGATGGCCTTCACTCAGGTCTCCGGGGACCGGTGCTCCCGCGCCCACAGTGCCAGGCTCCAGGCTCCAGCCGCCGCCGCCGCCGAGGGCCCCTCTGTGGTGAGGCCGTGCTCTCCCGCCTCCCTGCCCAGCGCCAAAGCCCTAGCCCCACCAGCATCTCAATGTTTAAATTAATTTAAGTGGCTGCGAGGTGGCTAGTGGCTGTCCTGGCCACAGAGCGCCAGAACCCTACTCCGCATTAACTCCTTACACCACTGTCGTCGGAAACTGTCCATTTTCTACAGGAAATGCTGTTCAGCGCCTGCCTTCCCTGTATGACTGTCCACCCCGCTGCATGACTGTCCACCCCGCTGTATGACTGTCCACCCCGCTGCATGACTGTCCACCCCGCTGCATGACTGTCCACCCCGCTGTATGACTGTCCACCCCGCTGTATGATTGTCCACCCCGCTGTATGATTGTCCACCCCGCTGTATGACTGTCCACCCCGCTGTATGACTGTCCACCCCGCTGTATGATTGTCCACCCCGCTGTATGATTGTCCACCCCGCTGTATGATTGTCCACCCCGCTGTATGATTGTCCACCCCGCTGCATGACTGTCCACCCCGCTGCATGACTGTCCACCCCGCTGCATGACTGTCCACCCCGCTGTATGACTGTCCACCCCGCTGTATGATTGTCCACCCTGCTGTATGACTGTCCACCCCGCTGTACGACTGTCCACCCCGCTGTATGATTGTCCACCCCGCTGCACGAGCAGCCAAGCCGGGGTGGCTTTGAGACGCCCCCATTTGCTGCCCTGCAGCCTGGAGGCCGGGAGGCCCACGGGCCTCACTGGCTAAGAGCAAGGCGCTGGCCTGCTCTGGGCCTCATGGGGGATCCCTCCCGCCTCCCCTGGGGCTGCCGCGTTCCCGGGCTCCTGGCTGTACCCCGGGCCAGTCCACCCCACACTGCGAGGTCTCTGGCTCTGCCGTCCCTCCTCTCCCCCGGGTGGCTGTGAGCTCGGTGTTGCTGCTGTGGGGTCACTGCAGACCTTCTGTCTTCACAGCACACAGGTAGCATCTCCCAGCTCGGGGCGAGTCTGCACCGCCTCCCCAGGCCCGGAAGAGAAGCCGTTCCCCGTCTTCCCCAGTCTCTGGGGGCCGCTGGCACTGCTTCACAGGGACCCCCCGGTTTCCACGGCCCGCAGAGCCGCCCCTCAAAGCGCTCGCTCTGAGCCTGACTGGTCTATCTTCTTCCCTGACGACATCTCTTCCGCCTTTTTTAAATTCTTTATTGCTTCAAGTATTACGTAAGTCTCCTTTCCCCACACTGACCTCTCCCCGGCCACTCCTACCCCCAGCACGTGCCCTCACCCCCTAGTGTCTGTGTCCATTGGTTATGCTTATGTGCCTGCACACAAGTCCTGTGGTTGATCTCTTACCTCCCCCCGCCCTCCCCTGCCCTCCCTCTAAGGTTTGACTTTTATAAAGAACCTAGTAATTACATCGAGGCTACCCTGTTAGTCCAAGTTCATCCCCCTTTCTTACAGTCAGCTGCCTGGCACTCACAGTGCCATCTACAAACTCCACTCTCCCTGCCTGGTGAGGTGAGGCCTCCACAGGTTCCAGGGGCCAGCGCCTGGGCCTCCCTGAGGGCCACCCTGTGCCAGCCACATCCTGCAGTGGGTTCTGGCCACGTGGCCCGAGACCTGCTCATCGCGGCATCCTCAGAGCCCTGGTTGTACCTATCACTTCCCACTCAATGAATAGTTGTTAAATACTTTAATTTCCCATGTTCAATTTTTGGAGAGATCGTTTTGGACTATTACGTTGAAAATTGTAGAATTAAAAAATAAAATAAAAACACCATGAAGTTACAATTTATATTACATTTGAAAACAAACCATGTATTATTTTTTATTTCTCCTCGGCCTTTTAGCTAAGATCAAGCGTCAATATATCACCCTTTGATAAGGACTTGCCAAGACTCAGAAGTTGCACATGTGCCTCATGTTCTGGTCTGTCCTAACGGCCTGGCCCTCCCACATCGACTTAGAGTCTGGCTGCCTGCACTGATGGACAGAGGCCCCGGAGACCCCACATTCAACAGGCAGAGGCTGCCACGCCCTGAGGCACAGGCGGAGGCTACCACACCCCGAGGCACAGGTGGAGGCACAGGCGGAGGCTGGCAGTTCCTCGGTGAAGATGCTCACAGTGGTGTGAGGGAGATTACGGACAATTGCTTTTTCTCTTACTTTAAAAAAAAAAATTACTAAAAGCAAGAATGTTGGTGTAATAAAAATAAAGTTTAAATAATTTAAAACATAATGTTATTTTTGCATACCCCAAACTATATAGATGCATCTCAACTATATGTTGGAGCAAATATTTGAATCTGTCGTCTAATAATAAATCTGATTAAACTGACAGTATGAAATCACATTTTCCTCTGAAATGTCTGACAAAAAGCTATTATAAAATCCAGCATGAATTCATACTGTAGAATATAATAAGCTTATGGTTACCAGGTTCCTCTAAAAAATTGCAGTAAACTAATGGAAATATAATTGAGGATTAGTTGCCATGGTAGCTGAAAAGTAACATCTCATCATCAAAATGGAAAATGTAGCCTAGACAACTGTTAATATGGCCAAGTAAGAGCTCTGACTACCTTCTATACTTCACCCACCTCCCCAGGGACAGCACTCAGCTCTCAAACTATAATGCAGCAGGTAGCTAAGCATTCTGTCCAGTTGCATGAAAATTCCCTCCAGATAGATAGATAGATAGATAGATAGATAGATAGATAGATAGATAGATAATAGGTAGGTAGATGATAGGTAGATGATGATAGAAAAATACATAGATGATAGATAGATAAGATAGATAGATGATAGATAGATGATAGTTAGATAGATAGATAGATAGATAGATAGATAATAGGTAGATGATAGGTAGATGATGATAGATAGATAGAAAAATAGACGGATGATAGATAAGATAGATGATAGATAGATGATAGATAGATAGATAGATAGATAGATAGATGATAGATAGATGATTGATAGATGATAGATGGTAGATAGATAAATGACAGATAGATAGATAGATAGATAGATAGATAGATAGATAGATGATAGATAGATGATTGATAGATGGATAGATGGTAGATAGATAAATGATAGATAGATAGATAGATAGATAGATAGATAGATAGATGATAGATAGATGATTGATAGATGGATAGATGGTAGATAGATAAATGATAGATAGATAGATAGATAGATAGATAGATAGATAGATAGATGATAGTAGATAGATGATAGATGATAGATAGATAGATAGATGATAGATAGATGATCGATAGATGATAGATGATAGATAGTAGATAGATAGATAGATAGATGATAGATGGTAGATAGATAGGTAGATGATAGATGGTAAATAGATGATGATGATGATAGATAGATAGATAGATAGATAGATAGATAGATAGATAGATGATAGATGATAGATAGATAGATAGATAGATGATAGATAGATGATCGATAGATGATAGATGATAGATAGTAGATAGATAGATAGATAGATAGATGATAGATGGTAGATAGATAGGTAGATGATAGATGGTAAATAGATGATGATGATGATAGATAGATAGATAGATAGATAGATAGATAGATAGATAGATAGATGATAGATGATAGATAGTAGATAGATGATAGATAGATAGAATAGATAGATAGATGGTAAATAGATGATGATAGGTAGAAAGAAAGGAAGGAAGGAAGGAAGGAAGGAAGGAAGGAAGGAAGGAAGGAAGGAAGGAAGGAAGGAGAAAGAAAGAAAGAAAGAAAGAAAGAAAGAAAGAAAGAAAGAAAGAAAGAAAGAAAGAAAGAAAGAAAGAAAGAAAGAAAGAAAGAAAGAAAGAAAGAAAGAAAGAAAAGAAAAGAAAGAAAGAAAGAAAGAAAGAAAGAAAGAAAGAAAGAAAGAAAGAAAGAAAGAAAGAGAAAGAGAGAGAGAGTACAGCAAGGGTTCTAAACGATCGTGGTGAGATATCCGGGAAGCTGAATATAAGTAATGCTAACACTGCTAGGTCACATTAAAAGTGACAGTTGTACAAATCTGTTTCTTTTTAGTTTGTCTCTTCCAAATTTATTAAAGCATTTACAAATAAGAACACATCTGGAAGTTTAAACCAAGAATAAGTAAGAAAGAAAAAACCCACAGTGATATACAAGAATTTAAAATATTCCTCGAGTTAACAGGGCGCGTAAAGATAGTTAAAGAAAAAGGTCCGAAGAACAGGAATACAATCTCATCGCTTAAGTTGAGCAACAAATCACGAACACGATTCTCTATCTCCTTGAGCGAGAGGGAGGGGTGTGGGCACCACTCTCCCACCTGGCTGGACAGAGCAGACCCCAGACCCCCTCCCTGCGGCCTGCTCCCCGCACCTCACAGGCAGTCCCAGGGGCTGGCTGCCGTGTGCTCTGAATCACACAAACAAAACGTGGGCTGCTGCTCCCGCGGAGCCGAGTGCTCTGTGGTGTTCCTGTCTGAGCGCGAGTGTTGCCAAGAGTTTGGTCAAAATGCCCTGCCCCTCCTGGTATGTGCTGGTTTGGGGAAACAAGTTAACATTTTTTCCCATCAGTGAAATCAAGGAAAAAATAAACTATTTTATCTGGTATTAGTTAAGCATATATGACTATTTCTTGATCTAAATAGGGAAAATATTTTATTTGTGACAACTACATTTGTACAGCATTCCCACTCTATGTATTTCTTTTTCCCTCTCTCTCCAGATGGGCTAGGAGTTCGTGAGTGCAGGGACTGTGATATTCCTACAGCTTCGCACAATGCCTGGAACACGGTACGTGTCAACAAATATTTGCCGAGTGTTAATCAGAAAGTCCAAGTTTTTAGGTAATCACACCAGTAATTAATAGAAGAGTCTCTGAGAATCCGCACGGTAAGAGCTAAAGATATGTGCAATGACTTGACTTCCTAGTAATGACTCTGTTGAGTAATTTATGAAAATCTGTGTTAATTTTGTGGTAACAAGTGTTCTTATCACATATAGATTACAAATCATCAAGCCAACAAAGATTTGATGCAATTCTCTTATCTCACCCACTGATCACAGTTCTGTTTTTGTACAATACCTCACCAGCATTACAAATATTTCCTAGAACTAAAATCATTAGCACCGGGGAACACAAACAGATTGTATCCATCATTTCATTCATAATATCCAGTAGGTCTTTAGGGTTAGAAAACAATATGGAACGGTAATCAGCTGAGAGGAGTTTAGTTAAATATATGACCTCAACGGCCACTGTAGGAAATGAGCTCAGAGCTCAATAAACAGTATGTGCCACAGATGCTTCCGTCACGGTCCCATAAGATTATAACGGAGCCGAAAAATTCCTATCACCCAGTGACCTCATAGCCGTTGTCATAGCGCTATTCGCAGGGTGATGCTGGTATACGCAAACCTACCGCACTGCCTGTCTCACAACTTGGTGATGTGTGTATTCTGTGATACTTCTTTATCATTATTTTGGAGGGTACTCCTCCTACCTACAATAAAAAGTTAAACAGTGCGCCGTGTAATGCTCTCAGCAGCCTCACGTGTCACCAGTCTCTTGGTTGCACTGTTTGTTCTGGTGCTTGATTTAATCTCATGTTGTTTTGTGCAGGAACGTGCTGTACTGGTTTGTAGCCTGGGAGCCATAGGCTATACCCATGGTCGGCAAACTCATTTGTCAACAGAGCCAAATATCAACAGTACAACGACTGAAATTTCTTTTGAGAGCCACATTTTTTAAACTTCAACTACATAGGTAGGTACATTGTGATTAACTTAATTAGGGTACTCCGAAGCTGGCCTTTGCTAAACACTCAAGGGGCCAAAGAGCCGCATGTGGCTGGCGAGCCACAGTTTGCCGACCACTGGGCTATACCATACAGCCTGGTGTGTAGTAGGCTACACCATCTAGGTGTGTGTAAGTACAACACTATGATGTTCACACCATCACCATATCGCCGAGTAACGCCTTTCTTAGAACATCTCCCCATCAAGGGAGTGGTGCCTGACCAGAGTAGCACGAATGAGAAGTCACCCCTCTGGAAAGGTGGCTCTGATCTTAACCCTTTGGACAACCACTCTCTTACAAGGAGAAACCTGCACCCTGCCAGGCTCAGCACTTCCCTCCACCGCCCGCCTGGGGTCCCTGGGACCCAGCGACAGGGTGCGACTGCCCTCCTCCAGGAACCCTGCCTCGCTCCTGCAATACCACCTCCTGTCTGCTTCCTTCCAAGACCCTCACTCACCCACGCGGGCCTCCAGCCGGTGCTCCCTTTCCTGAGCTCACTCCAGGCTCATTCTCTTAAGGCCAGTGTTTTGGGCTCAGTGCTTATGGATTCTGTTTCTTTCTCTTTTTTTTTTTTAATATATTTTTATTGATTTCAGAGAGGAAGGGAGAGAGAGATAGAAACATCAATGATGAGAATCACTGATCGGCTGCCTCCTGCACACCCCCTATTGGGGATCGAGCCCGCAACCAGGGCATGTGCCCTTGACCGGAATTGAACCTGGGACCCTTCAGTCCTCAGGCCGACGCTCTATCCACTGAGCCACACCAGCCAGGGCTGGATCCTGTTTCTTAACCTAATTATTTCCCATGTCTACTTCGCAACTAACTGGGAAACTTCCCAAGGCCAGGCACCAAGGATTCTACTTCTGAATTTATTAATAACCTAGAGGCCTGGTGCACAGGGGGGGGGGGCTTGGGGGGGTCCCTCAGCCTGGCCTGCACCCTCTCCAATCTGGGACCCCCTGGGGGATGTCCCTCTCACAATCCAGGACTGCTGGCTCCTAACTGCTCGCCTGCCTGCCTGTCTGCCTGCCTGCCTGATTGCCCCTAACCGCTTCTGCCTGCCAGCCTGATTGACGCCTAACTGCTCCCCTGCCAGCCTGATTGACACCTAATTGCTTCCCTGCCAGCCTGATTGCCCTCAACTGCCCTCCCCTGCTGGCCCGATCGCCCCCAACTGCCCTTCCCTGCTGGCCCAATCACCCCCAACTGCCCTCCCCTGCTGGCCCAATCACCCCAACTGCCCTCCCCTGCTAGCCTGATTGCCCCAACTGCCCTCCCCTGCCAGCCTGGTCGCCCCCAACTGCTATCCCCTGCCAGCCTGATTACCCCCAACTTCCTTCCCCTGCAGGCCTGGTCACCCTCAACTGCCCTCCCCTGCCTGCCTGGTCGCCCACAACTGCCCACCCCTTCCGGTCATCTTGTGGTGGCAATCTTCTGACAGCTATCTTGTGGCAGCCATCTTTGTGATGATGTCACGGCAGCCATCTTGTGATGACGTCATGCAAGGGCATCACGCGTGACGCCACCTAGGCTTTTATTATATAGGATACATCAACTAAGTGCACCATACCACTTGGCTTGGCACAGGGAAGTCAGACAAGTGTTTGTTATCACAATTTGATTGGTTATCAATGGGAAGCATTCACACAAATGAGTAAAGTATTTCTGCAGGTGATTACATTTTTAACTCATTTGTAACCTACATGGAAACTTGAACATATATTTTAATTTTAAAGAACATCAGCACAGCAGGATGGAAATATTTTCTTAGCAAATAAGCATTTTCATTGGAAATCCTCCTACTTAAAATGTTTGGTTCAGACGTCTGGTCTTTATAGCTTTTAATTAATTTACAGACCAGCTTAAGTTCATCTACATGCATGCTGTTCCTTATATAGCTATCAATTTTCTTTACAAATATTTATAGCTAGTTGTATCTCTCCTATTGTGACTCTTCAAATATGAAGACCATTGTTAATTTTTTTTCCTACTTCCAACACAGTGCTTAGGGTCTTGGGATGGAGGAAGCACTCTGTAAGACCTGGCCAATGACTACCTCGTTAATTTTCTAATCGGTGGAGAATAGAAGGCCAGAACAGAAAGCCTGAATGCTAAGCCAGCGTGATTTTTCTTTCCAAAGTCATGCTGGGCTCATGTCCTGTGATTGCATTTGTTTCCATCTCCATGCAGATTCCCACTCACACTGTTTCCTATTTCATCTCAAGTAAAATCTTCACTTGGGTAAATTAAAAGCTGTCTGGTTATTTCCTGCTCACTACAGCTCTTCACAATAACCCTCAAATTCCAGGTCTGAAAAAAGAGTCTTTTTAAAAAATCAAAGATTCTACAAGATGAAACAACACTCCCCTTCATTATCATCTGCCGCAGGTGTGGTCTCGCTGAGGTCTCTAAGAACGCAGCACGGAACAAAAATCGACCTTCAGAGAGTACGGGGTGCTTTCCTTGGCGACTACGATTCTCTCTCTCCTTTCCCTTTCCCTCTCCATAGCACACAACGGGACAAGCTATGGATTGGGAGCCAGGAACTGAGGTTCTGCATGTCTGTCCAACACCCACTGCATCCTGTACCTCTTATGAGTCTCAGCTTCCTCATCTGTAAATTAAGGTTCTTAGGTTTTATCTGTGCACAAATGAGTCAACGGTAAACTCCTACTGGAATGTAGTGTGGTGTTACTACTTATAGAGGCAGAAAACTCCACAAATAAATGTAGCTGATGACAGACCACCGGCCAGCACAGCAGACCTCAGCCTGGCCTCTGAGGAAGGGGATCTCCTTTGGCTTATGATTTGGAAACACCTAGTGGGGGTAGAGAGGAGGGGAATGAATGAGCGAGCATTACCAACGGATAGACAGGTGAAGCTGACTATTCAAGAGAACAGTGCATTGCCCAGTTGGAAAAAAGAAATATTATGTATCATGATGCAAGATCATTTTGAATAACTAACTGTTTGTATGGTTTGGTTTGGTTTGAATATATTTTTATTGATTTCAGACAGGAAAGGAGAGGAAGAGAGAAACATCAATGATGAGAGAGAATCATGGATAGGCTGCCTCCTGCACGCCCCATTACAAGCCTACAACCCAGGCCTGTGCCCTGACCGGGAATCGAACCGTGACCTCCTGGTTCATAGGTCGATGCTCAACCTCTGAGCAACATTGGCCGGGCTGAATAACTGTTTGATATCTAACCAACATTCCCAATAAAAACAAATGATTTATAGATAACTTAGTCTTTACATCACGTTAATACAAACAGAACAATAAGGTAGAATGGTTGGTGTGAAAAGCCAGTCCAGTATAGGTAACTTAATTTATTAAGTGAAATTGATTCAATTTTACATTTAATTAAAACGGATGCATTAAAAACGGAGGCGATAAAAGTAGTTGATGTACACATACACTGACGGCTGTTAACAGTGTAACACAGCACATGGCGCATGTCCCTGTCTTCTCTGTGACTGGGAATTTCTAAACTGACCGGAGTCTGCACAGTTCCCACCAGGCCACACGAACTCTTTCCGCGCCATCTCCTTGGGCGGCAGCGTCTGAAAACGCTGTCGTGAAGCCAGTGGCTGAAAAGCAGATCCTTTCATAAAGTGACAAACTGGGAGCTCTGTCCCTTAAAGGAATCCTGGGTGCATAACCTGCGGAAACCCGGGTCCAAACTCCACACCCTAACCTGGAAGTACAGAACCCATTGCTGCAGGGTGTGCATCATCCCCAGCCCACCAGCACGCCGACAGGGGCCTCTTCGCAGGGGACACCCCACGTCGGACCCACGCCGGGTAAGTGTGCGTGACCCTTCTGTGGGCACAGCCTCCAGAGCAGGAAGGCCCTGACTGCCTGTCCCGGGGTCACAGAGGAGGCGACTGAGGCCCAGAGACTGTGAGTCCCCCAAAATCACCAAGTTCGTTCGCGATCGGGCTAACTTGAACGCAGGTTTCCGGTGTCGTTGTCCAGTTTTCATTTAGCAGCTTTTCTTTAACATCATTTCAGCAATTCACCCCTGAGAGGAAGCAGGGCCCGCACCCCTGTGGCTGCGTGGTCCTCCCCGGACAAACACACGGTCTGAAATACACGGGGAACGGACGGCCAGGGAGGCGAGCCTCTGCCTGGGCCCTTGGCTCGGGGCCGTGGCTGTTTGTCACCGGTTTAGATCCCCAGCTCAGTGACCTCTGACCCGAGAAGGCACCCCGGGCCGCCACAGGCCCTGCGGCTCCGCTGACCGGGGGCTCCCTGGCGGCGGCGGCCGGGGAGGAGCGGTGACAGCGCGCTCAGCCGGCCGGGAAGCAGGCACCGCGGCCCGTTATGTCGGAAAACCATGTTCTGTTTGTCCGTCTGCTCAGCGTCTCCTCAAGTCACAGCCTCTGTTCCTGTGTTTCCTGTGTCACTCCTGTTGGGGCGCTGGGGGTTTCTGAGCAGTGACATGAGCGGTGTTTCCTTTCCCGGTTCACGGCTGAACACCGCAGCAGCTTCCCCTCGCTCTTTGGGCCGCACCTTCCCAGAGGAGGCCGTCCCGCAGCGCTGGCTCTGCGGTCAGACCACTGCCCCCCCCCCCCCCAGGGCAGGCCTGGGGCACACCCCCTTCCCACGGGCCTTCCCGCCCGCAGCTCCCACAGGTACCACGGCTGCCACTGAGAAAGGGAAACCCTAAAACAAAGAGCACTGCCCACGTGTGAATGGGGGTTCAAGCCCCGCACGCCGTGTGCAGAAGCAGCCACAGGCGGGAGTGAGGACTCGACGCGGCCCCTGGCGGGCGGCCCTCTGGCCGCTCTCCTGTGACGAGGTAGAAGTTGAGGTGCTCACATGAGCTCCTCACTCTTCAGGGACCCCCCTGGGGGGGTGCAGGCCCTCCCTCTACAAGCACTGCCCAGGGCCCACAGTAAGTCACCTTGGCACCCGTCCAACATGGGGAAAGTGAACAAGTGTTTCACATACTGAACACAGTCCACTGTCCTTGAACGACGCCACCTGGACCCAATGTGCCAACAACCGCCAAAGCCATGAGATCAGAACGAAGGGTCAAGTTTACTGAGCAGGAACTGCCACGTGGCGAAGTACATCCTAATCCGGAACACAGCTTCCAGGGCTTTCCGTTTTGCTTTTCCCGCCTGGCTGTGTGGATAATCGAGGGTAGAGCCCAGCCTGGCCCCGGGGAACGTCAGATAAAAATAGTTCCTGCCATTTCCAGGCACCCTCCCATGCCTCTCCCCCGCGCCCCCCCCCCCCCCCCCCCCAACGCCTCTCCTCCGCGCCCCCCCCCCTCCCCAATGCCTCTCCCCCGCCCCTCTCCCCTGCCCCTCTGCCTGCCCGGTGCCGGGGACTCTGCTGCCCACCCTGTCTCCTGGCAAACTGAGTGCCCAGGCTGCTCTGAGGACAACTGTTTCCATTCTGCTCTGGCAGGGACCCCTCGGGGAATCCCTCCTCAAAGTGCTAATAAATCCACTTCTCTTTAGTGCCTCCAAGTGCCAAGAATTTTCATTTCATCCTTCAATACGCAGATGAGAAAGCAGAATCGCAAGATCAGTAACTTGCTCACGGTCACAAGCTTGCAGGTGGCAGACAGGACCCCATGCGAGACCCCAAAGACCTCTGCTCTGAGCTGCGGGTGAAAGTAACCGGAACGGGAGGACGCGGCCCTGCGGAAGGCTGGGGTGTAGAAAAGCTGTGATCGCTGGGAACGGAAAAGGAGTTCCCAGAACACAACCAATTCTCACTGAGACGCTGTCCTGTCCCTACTGGCCAGCGGCCTAATGGACGGGGCATATGGTGTTCGCTCAAAAGACTGGAAATGCAGTACTGTGGTCAGGATTTTTATTTACTCGTTTATTTCCTTATTTTTAAAAGACTGTGTTTAAGAATATAATGTTTAAGAAGATGAGAGGAGCCTGGCGGGGGTGGCTCAGTGGTTGAGCGCTGACCTATGAACCAGGAGGTCACAGCTGGATTCCCGCTCAGGGCACATGCCCGGGTTGCAGGCTGGATCCCCAGTGGGGGGCGTGCAGGAGGCAGCCGATCCATGGTTCTCTCTCATCACTGATGTTTGTATCTCTCCCTTTCCTCCTCTCTGAAATCAATAAAAATGTATTTTTTTAAAAAGATTAGGGAATCAAAGAACATAAATTAAGAAATATCACACACTCGCCTACCCTCTTTGAAATTCTCTCAATAAATCTTACAAAACATGTAGGTGTGGTCGTGGGCCCAGGCTAGCCGGGAGCCTGACATGTGAGTGCATGTCAATGAGGAGCCGTCCATTGGAGCCCTCTCTCAGGCAGCACCTGCCTCCATGTGACCCACAGCCAGAGGGCTCTGTCCGGAAGGATCTGGAAGGCTCCATCAGAGTCCTCTCAGCAACAGAGGATCGGGCGCAGATGGCCATTTTGGCTACACGTGGGCAACCCTCAGTTTCCACCGAGATGGAGCTGAGGGATTCTAATGTTTTGATGGTGGGACCTCCCCTGGACCAGGGCAGGATGCCCAGCACAGCCGTGTTTCATCCGCCAGTGTCAGCTGATACCGATGGCCAGGGGGTAAGAAAGAAAATATCAGAAAAGGCAAATTACCACACAAGGAGTCGCATCAGGGGAGAGTCAAGTTATTAAAACTGCGTTAGAATAATAAGACAGGGCCTGTGCTTTGTAGTTGCTCCTCTGGAACAGGAAAGAAGGGGACCCCAAGCAGGTAAATTCTGACAGCAAGTCCGGGAGAGGGAAAAGTCTATCATTTAAAGAAAAGTCGGGGCGCTCCAGCGAGAGACCCTGAGTCTCAGCAGAATCCGAAGTCCTTTCCTGGAGACAGAAAGGAGGAGGAAAGCATATTTCCCTAAAAAATAAAATGAAGCTACCTGCTTTCCTCCAGGGGGCCTGCCCCCTCTCCCAGGACACAGCAGCACTGTCTCCCTGGGACAGACGGGGATGGAAGACAAGGTGGCTCAGGCGAGGGTGCCCCAGGCAGGGCTACAGACATACTTAAATGCTGAATAGACCAAAATAGCATAAAAGTACTAATTTCATTATAATTTAAAAATATTAACTTAATTTTAACAAATAATCCTTGAAGTACCCAGACACAAATACTGCCTGTGGAACTTTGAATGGACCCACTGATTTATCTCCATGGAACTGATTCTGTGTCAATTTTGTCTCATTTTCTACATACAGGAATTACCCCACTTTTTAAAAAAACAAAACAGCCCTAGCTGGTTTGGCTCAGTGGATAGAGCATCAGCCCGCAGACTGAAAGGCCCCGGGTTCGATTCCGGCCAAGGGCACATACCTCGGAGCAGGCTCGATCCTAGCCCTGGTGGTGGGCATGCGGGAGGCACCCAATCCATGTCTCTCTGACTCTCCCCCTTCCCTTCCACTCTCTCTAAAAACCAATGGAAAAAAATGTCCTTGGGTGAGGATTAGCAAAAATAAATAAAAATAATTAAAACCAAAACAAATGGATTTTTTTTTTCAGTTTACTGAAATATTCCCAGGCTAAATGAGGACTCCATTGATTCAGGAATTTATTAGTTATTTATCAGAAAAATTCAGCTCAGTTTTGCTATGCTTAAAGGAAGAAAATAAAACCCCAAGCAAAAACTCCCACCAGAAGGTCTCAGGGGAAGTGGAGGAAGACTGGAGAAAGAAGTGAGAGTTTCTTAGGAAAACATAACTCTCACCGCCCCTCCTGGCTTGAACACGAGCTCCTCGCGGAATGTCCCCTGTCCCCCCCTCACTGGCCCAAGTCTTCTTTCCAGAACAAACTCGAGTAAAAGAACATTCTCGTGGCCGAATCACTCATCTGCCTTGGCGTGGCCAGTGCCCGTCCGCCCTCTAAAAAGGAAGTGCAAGCCTTGCCTGTAACACTTCAGAGGTGTCTGCCTGTAGCCAAAGGCCAGAAACGAGGGGCACGCATTGTGCAGCTCACCCTCCCGTGAGCTCACCCCCCAGTTAAACGCACTGTCCACCAGTTCATGCCACCAGAAATGCCGGCTAAAAGGTTAGCAGTTACATGAGAAACGCGAATTAAGCTGTAACTTAATCACTTGTTCAATATGAAGCTGTGGCGCGGGGGAGGGGGGATGAGTAAGAAAAGGCTCACAAGTCCTTCCAGACTTGGGTGAATCCCACGGGCTCCCCCACTTCAGGAGCAGCCAAGAAGCAAGTAACTGCCCTGTAAGGTCAACAACAGCATTAAATCTCTACGCATGACCTGTACTCCTGCGGACCCCGTCCTTATTTTAAATCTCGTAATGAAAACATCTAAAGCTGAGCACCACCGGACAAGCACAGAGCAGCAGGCCTAGTGAAGGGGACTCACAGCTACACATTATTGGGGGCCACCCAGTGCCGACCTCTTCCAAGGTAAACCCCACATCTTGGAGTCCCGGGAGCAAACCAGGTGGAGAACCAGCAGCCCTCGGGCAGGGAGAGACCGCGCAGACCCCGGGGAAAACCCTCCCCCTGCCTCCAGCACCCCTGAGAGCTGCCTTGTCAACCCTGTGCGGGAGCATTCCCCCAGCTCCAGGTGCAGCCAGGCACTGCAGTGTGGGCATGGCTCCCACGGTCACCGGAGGCTCCACGTTCACCAAAGAAGTCCAGGACCATCTATTCTCAGTGAGCCCGGAGGCACAGGGAGCCGCCAGGCAGGCAGGAGGCAGCAGGCCTGGCATGGACTGGCTTCCCACGCTGGGAGCGATCGCGGGAAGGAAACGTGGGGGAAGAGGACTATGAAACAGGACAGGCGAGTGACGGTTCAAAGCACACGGCCATTAGAAATCTCCACCGGAAAAGGTCTCTCTGGTTTTCCCAGGAGTAAACCTACACAAGGAGACAATACGATAAAATTCTTCTCTTTGAATAATAAACTTCCTAAATGGCTTAAAATGCAGCCCAGGAAGTATTTGATAAAACTATGGATGCGTTGTCAAAATGACCATAATAGAATACTAGATGAAATTTGCAGTTTAAGTTTTAAACTAGACTAATCTCTTTGAGAGCAAAAGCTGTTTTGTTTATAACAGCTACCATTTTGGTTCTCATAATCACCGAACAAGCATTTCTTTTACTTGCTGTACTATTAAATACTAATGGGGTAATAATCTCAACTGTAGATTGATGAGTGCTTTCTATTTGTTGGGAGCCATACTACTATGTATGCAATTTATATACACGATAATTATTTGAGGTAAATATTATCAGTCCAATTTTATAGATGAAAAAAAACTAACACATAGAGAAATCAAGAAAATTGCCCCAATATGCAAATATTACTTACAAAACCTTAATTTGAAATCAGTTCACTCATACTTAAATGACTAAATGGTAGAAAGATTTTTTTAGATTTTTAAAAATAACATTCATTTGGCATGTATGCATGGAATAACTATTATGTACCTAATACATACAATAAATTCATGACATGAAGTGCAACATGGAAAGCAGAGATTAAAACATGGGAAAGTGTGTGTGTGCATGTGTGTAGTGAGAGGTGAGAAATATAAGCAATTACTTTGAGGCAGATAATGAAGCTGATGAGACTAAAATTCTAGAAATAGGCCAGATCCTGGAAGGTCTTATATTCCATGCTTAGGAGCTTGAACATTATTTTTCCTTCAAGTTCTGGGAGTCGGTGAGGTTTTATGAAAGGTACTGACATGACCGGATCTTAGTTATATATCTCAGTGGCAACAGAGGGGTTATCCATGCCGGTGGGAAGTGGCCACACGGGCAGCAAGGAAACAGATGTAGATGCTACTGAAGGACTATGCAATGATGATGAGGAGGGCCAGAACCCAGGCATCTGTACCACAGAGGGAGAGGAATGTATGTGAAAAATATTTAGTAGGTAAAATGGCCAAATTTTGTGACTGATTAGAATTTTTGCTTGAAAGACCAGGTAGGATGCTGCTGCCATGAACGGATACAAGGACTGCGTAAGAAAGAGGATCCTGGCCCTAACCGGTTTAGCTCAGTGGCTAGAGTGTTGGCCTGCGGACTGAAAGGTCCCAGGTTCGATTCCGGTCAAGGGCATGTACCCTGGTTGCGGGCACATCCCCAGTAGGAGGTGTGCAGGAGGCAGCTGATCGATGTTTCTAACTCTCTATCCCTCTCCCTTCCTCTCTGTAAAAAATCAATAAAATATATATTAAAAAAGAAAGAAAGAGGATCCTGTCTTGGAAGGAAGATAATGGGCTGAGTTTGGGAAACACTAAACTGGAAGTGGTTATGGTGCCTGCAGTGGCAAGCTGGGTACTCTGGAGTTCATGCAGAAGGTCAGGGTTGCAGAGAGATTTAAAAATTATCAGCATTTAGCTGTGAAGCCAAAGGCTGAGGCTAAGATTCCTAGATGGCCTAGGAAGAGAACATACAGAGAGGACCAGTCAGTGGAATCCTCTGAGGAAACAGCGTGCTCAGGGACACAGGAGGACAGGAGTCCTTAACGCTGAGGGGAAGGCCAGCAGGCAGAGGGAGAACCTTCCGAGCGAGCCTGCAGGACAGCTGGCGCTCGGTGACGTCAAATGAAGGAGGAAAGCCTGGTACAGTAAGAGGTAAAGGGGCCACTGGAACATCACACATTTCAGACCTCATCCTCCCAGACCAGCTTAGACAGAAGGAAGGGGAGCAAAAGTCAGAGGTCAGTGGGACGAGTGAGGGCACGGAGGCCGACAGAACACCCCACTCTCCTCCAAGCAGGAGTTATGGGCTAACGGCGAGAGGCCATGGGAAGGAAATGGATGAAGTTATGGAAAAGAGAGCATGATTGATGGAACAAGTTCCCCCAAAAGATGGAGAAGGAACAAAATACAGAAGAAGAACAAATCCAGAAGGTTCTTCACACAAATTCAAAGATTTGGTGAAAGTTGAAAACAGACCCCAAAGGTTTGTGACGACTGAAATCAGATTGTGGAACCACCTCCGTGCTCCAAAATTGCCTTCAGGTAAAGCCCACATGGCCTTCTATGGGTCCCTCACGGGACAGGCTTGTGTGCAGTCCCCCGGTCCCAGGGGAGGGCCTGAGGCCTCGGGGAGGCTGATGGACTCTGCAGGTGGGGCCAGAACCATGCGCTGTCCCGGGGATGGCTGGCCCCGGGCTCACTTCACTCACTGAGGTTTAGAGACTACGCCATGTTCCCACCAGTAAGACAGTCTGTTGTCACCTTGAAACAGATTTTTAATTCTGAGTGAGCAGACACTCAAAAAGGAAAAGAAAAAAGAACCGTGACTATCTTTCCTCCTTCCTAGATCTAAACTTTTAAAAAAGCATATAAATCTTTTTAAGTTTAAGCATTATACCAGAAAGCTTTAGGAACACAGTTCCATGAATAAAGTACCATTAATTTATCACTATGACTAACATTCCTGCCTTCTCTATGAAAGGCAACATGTGGGAACAGAAAACCCTGTGCTATTATAATTTCCCTCAGACAGTGTTCCTTACAGAATACATTCAAGTGCAAGATCGGACCACCTTGATTTCTTTCAAAGGGTTTGGTTTTAAACAGATTTTAAAAATAGAATAAAAACACTAAGGCCACTAATATGGTCATACCTTTAAGGCAAAATTTTCCATAGGACATACTACTCCCCATACAAGTGCCAAGAGTAGATACTCTTTTAAATACTGAACATAACAGCTCAACGGTCTTACATGAACTCTGCATGGAAAGAAATTAGAGGAAAACTGAATTGTCAGTATCTTCCTAACAATTCCAGTGTCTTATATAATCCTGTGCAATTTGCCCAAATTCATATAATAGGTCAATTAATTTTAACAATTTTAGTCTTTTTCCCCTACCATTACTATATCTCTCAAAAGGAAATCAAAACTTTTCAAGGTTGTGATCCAAGAGCAAAAATCACTAGGTCAAAAAATGACTGATCTATTTTTTTAAACATTTTATGAATGTCATATAAGACCCAGTGATGATGTATGAATTACCCCTCAAGTAGGAGCAAACTGTTGGATTAAAAAAAAGATTGAATTCTGTAGCCATGGATTAACATGACTCCAATCTTCTAAATCCCAGATCCTCAAAACAAAGCTTCCTCACACCTGCATTATGTGCCTTCCAGAATGATCATATGAATCTCATGCCTGCAGTGACAGTGCTAAAAGTGTGAGCAAAAAGAAGTAAAAGTGAGAAAAGAGTGAAAATGAAAACTGTATCTTCCACCAGAAATAAGTTTGAGTAACTTGTGTCCTTTGCAAAGAATGATTCATCTATCCCACAGAGGAGGATTTGGGCCTTGAGTTATTTTTCCAGAAATGAAGGTGGATTTGCAGTGGTTTATTGGCGAACACTAATTAGGTACTCTCAGCGAAAGGGATAGTTGGAATAGCAAGTTATCACCAAAGTCAGTGTGTGGCCTTGGAGCAAGGAGCCAACTGGTCCACATCAAGATCAAAAGCATGTGAGGCAGAGAGTGAGCACAGAGCGCTCACCAGCATAAACCAGTGTCACCCAGAAAGCCTCCCACAGCCCATCTACGGCTACTCACTCAGGATGTCTGGAAAGGAGGGGGCTGGACTCTACATTAGCGACGAGCTGGTAAGGTGACCCTTAGTGCAGCAGGCTCAGTATTTATTTGTGTATTGCTTCCCAGCTAACCTGAAGAGTCATGCTCAAAATACACATTGTGTTTGTCAACAAATACAGAGCATCTCTCTCTCATTTCTCTTGGAAAAAACACTTTTCAAAATAAAGCCTCACTCTGGCTTGAATAGAAGTTATAAGTAATTCTAAATTTATCGCAAGGTAGTAAGGAAACAAAGAATTGTTACCTAATATCTCAGTGCCATTCAGTGTTCTTGGCTGCAGAGTCTGAACAATAACCAGGGTAGGTCTGGCCACTCAATTATATTCAATTAAAACCAGATCTATCTATTCCACGGAAAGTGGCTAACACTTATGCTCATTGTGGTCTAGAGACTATAATTGCCTCCTAATAGCTCTTCTCCCTTTTATATCCTTTATTACATAACTCTAATTTAGTGAGAGGGCACTGCCAGTGTCACCAGCTAAAAGACTACATCTCCCAGCTGCCCTTGCAGGTTTGTGCAACCGTATGACTAAATTCTGGCCAACTACAAGTAAGTCGAAATGGTATGAAGATTTAATTATCTCCATTAAAAATGAAGAGATCACAGCCTTTGTCTCCCATCCTCTAGAGAGATGCTGGGAAGTAAATGTAATGGCTGGAGCCCCAGCAGCCATGGGACCACAGCACCAGGATGTACCTGGGGATGAGCGTGGAGACCCGTGAGACCGAATCCCTGGGGACTTCGTAGGGCCTTTCACTAAAAGCTTCTTTTATATTAAAGAAAACACACCACGTCTGTTGTTTAAACTCCTGCATTCCGCTCTACAGCTGGACCTAGATTAAGTTATCCACGGTCAAAGCAAAGTTTTTATGGCTAGCTGGCGTGGCTCAGTGGTTGAGCATTGACCTATGAACCAGGAGGTCATGGTTCGATTCCCAGTCAGGGCCCATGCCTGGGTTGCCTCATGCACGATCAATGATTCTCTCTCATCGTTGATGTTTCTCTCTCTCTCTCCCCACCCCCCTTCCTCTCTGAAATCAATAAAAATATTTTTAAAAGAAAGGTTTGTATGTACTGTATGATCCAAAGTATCTGTTTCAACGGTAATGAGTTCTCTACCTCCCTAAAATGATCCCATCCAAGTCCTGCTGAGTGTTAAACATCGGCTTCTTCATATTGATTTCCTAACAATGAGATAAATGGCAGACGTACAGAATAGAAATGCAGGAGACCATGCTACAGAAAGGACTGGGAACCTCTCCTCTCTTAGCAATCAGCAGTTGGCCTGGGCCCAAGATATCGGGGAGGGTCGCACCAAGAAGACTGCAAAGTATGCTCTCTGGGCCAGATCTGGCGCTCAGATACATCGTACTTGGCTTCCGCAATGCTTTCTGGAAATGTTAGCTTCATGCCTTCACGTGGGCCCGCATCTTCAGTTCTGCACAGGCCACCACCCCCTGTGGCCGAACACACATGCGCTTGCTTTTCTGGTTCGTGGTCCCTGTCTGGCCTCTGGAAACACTGGCGTTTACAGTCCCCGGAAATGAAATGGTGCGCCTCTGCACCTCCCCTCCTCCCCATCGCTCCTCATGTTGACATCAGTGATTGACAGCCAAGACTATTAGCCACGATGAACGCTATCCACTTCTAAGAATAAGAATGTGTGTAGCTCATTAGGTGTTACATCTTTATTTAGGAACATAAAAATCACTATAAATACACTAGTATTTCCTCCTACAAAAGAACAAATGGGGAGCCTCTAAAACTCCCCCCACCACAAACAGAAATACACAAAAACTCGAAAAAGCTCATTTTGTCATTTTAACTCTGATTTATCTTAGTTAATAGTTTCAGCTAAAGTTAGTCCAACTCTCAGACTTTCTCCTTTCCGTTCTTACAAATTTAAAAAGTCAATTTAGTTCTTAAAACGCAGTGAGAAGTAGTCATGATTTTGGCCTAAAAAGCCTGAAACTGTATTTACTTCCGCTAATCTCATCTCTCAGCAGTATTTCTTTCAGGCAAGTGCGAAGCTTATGATCCACATTTCCGGTGAATGACCAGAGTGGAGTAAAGGGAAATAAACCATACAGTCCCAAAAGGGAAACAAGCCAGCGTGTAAATATGTCCTTACATGTGGTAGCAGGCCCCTCCGTTCCCAAAGGGGCCTATTGGCACAGAGGGTCTGTGTCAGATCACATGACTTAGTTGTAGCTAAAACTGGGAAAATGTGCTCGTTTTGCATGTATCCTCGGGTATTTCTCTTTTTTTTAATATACTAATATACTTTATTGATTTTTTACAGAGAGGAAGGGAGAGGGATAGAGAGCTAGAAACAACGATGAGAGAGAAACATCGATCAGCTGCCTCCTGAACACCCCCCACTGGGGTTGTGCCCGCATTCAAGGTACATGCCCTTGACCGGAATCGAACCTGGGACCCTTCAGTCCACAGGCCGACGCTCTATCCACTGAGCCAAATAGCTTAGGGCCTTAGGTATCTCTTTAGTTGAAAGCATCGACCTAAGTTTACTCCTCCTCACACTGAAAGTCACATGGAGTTCCAGTTCTGACACTGTATGAGCTCCTGACAAGCCTGCCCAGGGAAGACAGTATTGACAAGTATCCATATAATATCACTTAACCCAAAATATCTATGATAAGTAATACAAGTTATGTAGCTCTGGATTCTGAAATTTGTTTCTTTTTTCCCCTAAATGAGGGCCACTACTACTTCCTTTTGCTATTGAAATTATCACTGTATTCTCTTAGGTTGAGCAATACAACAGAGGAATTTACTTTTTGCAACATGCATGCAAGCAATTAGTCTTTTCTGTAAAATCTAATGTTTGGAATTCCAGTTTCTGGGCTGTTTGGTTATTATGAACGGGGAGGGGTTGGCGTGGATTGGGAGACATTTTTGCACCAGGCATCACATTTTTAACATTTATGTAAATGAGTAGTGAGAAAAATTAAACTCGACTCAATTTTCAGAAACACCTACAGAATAATTACAGCTCCTTGGGAAACCTTTGCACATATGACCCATCCAGTACACCTTAGGAAACATTCCTTTAGCTTACTCACACGCTCAAGTATTTCTATACTATATAAAAGTTACTCGTTTTAAAATACATTAACAAGGAAAGCTGTAGGAATTGAGTTTTAAACTAAAGTTGTTGGCTGTTCCTCTGATGATTAGCATTTCTATTCCTATTGTAACATTCTCCTTTTCCTCCCCTTTCCTGGCTTCTCCTTCCTATTCGTTCTCTTCCCCGCCCTCCCACACCACGCCTGCTCTGCGCACCATTACAAAGCAGCTCCATCGTTTTTAACTTTTACAAACGGCCTGGTTTCTGAAACACAAAAATTCCCCGGCTTCACGAAGAGCCCCCTCTATGGGGCTGCAGACAGACTGCTCCGTGGCCATCCAGATGGTCCTTTTCTCTCTTCACATGGATTCTAGAACTTGTGGTCTCTAGACTAAGTTTATGGACATCTTTGGAGCGAAAATACACAGCAGCAGGCATCCACATGCATGTGCAAAACTCCAGGGAGAGAGTCACAGAGGAGCTCACTGAGAGTCTGCCTTTGAGAGGTCGGAGTGCGATGCCAGCTGGCTCTGGAGCCTCGCTGCCCTTTGGGAGACCGTGTGCACCGGCCCGAGGGCCAGAGCTGGATGGCGGTGGGACCAGGGGGACCCCGGCCGCGTCCAATTGCGGCCCCTCTCTCAGCCTCCATCCCACCAACCCGACACGTGCCAGCTGCCCAGGGGCCAGCGACCAGGGGGGCCAGCGACCAGGGGGTGTCAGAGACAGGGGGGTCAGCCACCAGGGGGGCCAGCCACCAGGGGGGACCAGCGACCAGGGGGGACCAGCGACCAGGGGGGGACCAGCGACCAGGGGGGGGCCAGCTACCAGGGGGGTCAGAGACCAGGGGGGTCAGTGACCAGGGGGGTCAGTGACCAGGGGGGGGTCAGCGACCAGGGGGGACCAGCGACCAGGGGGGGGTCAGCTACCAGGGGGGACCAGCGACCAGGGGGGACCAGCGACCAGGGGGCCAGCGACCAGGGGGTGTCAGAGACCAGGGGGGTCAGCCACCAGGGGGGTCAGCCACCAGGGGGGCCAGCCACCAGGGGGGGCCAGCCACCAGGGGGTGTCAGCGACCAGGGGGTGTCAGAGACCAGGGGGGACCAGCGACCAGGGGGGACAGCGACCAGGGGGGCCAGCCACCAGGGGGGTCAGCCACCAGGGGGGTCAGCCACCAGGGGGGTCAGCGACCAGGGGGGCCAGCCATCCGGGGGGCCAGCCACCAGCGACCAGGGGGTGTCAGGTCAGCCATCCGGGGGGCCAGCCACCAGGGGGGCCACCAGGGGTCAGCCACCAGGGGGGTCAGCGACCAGGGGGGGCCAGCCAGCCACCACCAGGGGTCAGCGACCAGGGGGGCCAGCCATCCGGGGGGCCAGCCACCAGGGGGGTCAGCCACCAGGGGGGTCAGCGACCAGGGGGACCAGCCACCAGGGGGGTCAGCGACCAGGGGGGCCAGCCATCCGGGGGGCCAGCCACCAGGGGGGCCAGCCACCAGGGGGGCCAGCCACCCGGAGGGTCAGCCACCAGGGGGGCCAGAGACCAGCAGCGTGTCTCCCAGAAAGGGAAGGAGGAGAGAGCTTCGTGGGAAGCAGCTGTCCCCGCAGACACCCCAGGATAAGCCCGCAGTGCAAGGCGCCCGGTCCCCGCCTCCGCCCAGCAGGGAGCCCGGGTCGGGAGAGCGGTGTGGGGGGACCGCCCTTGTGGGAGAGCGGGGGGACCGCCCCGCAGTGGGAGAGCGGGGGGAGACAGGAGGCCGGCCCCTGCGGAAAGAAGGGGCGCTCCGGCGGCGCGGCGGGTGAGCTGAGGGTGGCAGCGGAGAGGGGAGGAAGCGAGTCGGCGGAGGGGGGAGCCGGGAGCCCAGGACACGGGGCGGCGGGGCTGTCCCCGCGCAGCGCTCCCCGGCCGGTCCCCTCGGCGGTCTCCTCGCCTCCGCACTCGCTCCGGTCCCGGCCAAAGGGCGGAGCCGGCTCCGGGAACATGGGGTCCCGGGGACATACATGGGGTCCCGGGAACATACATGGGGTCCCAGGAACATGGGGTCCCGGGAACATAGGGCCCCGGGAACATACATGGGGCCCCGGGGACATACATGGGGGTTCCCAGGAACATGGGGCCCCGGGAACATACATGGGGTCCCAGGAACATGGGGTCCCGGGAACATAGGGCCCCGGGAACATACATGGGGCCCCGGGAACATACATGGGGGTTCCCAGGAACATGGGGCCCCGGGAACATACATGGGGGTTCCCAGGAACATAGGGTCCCAGGAACATGGGGGTCCCGGGAACATACATGGGGCCCCGGGAACATACATGGGGGTTCCCAGGAACATGGGGCCCCGGGAACATACATGGGGGTTCCCAGGAACATAGGGGTCCCAGGAACATGGGGGTCCCGGGAACATACATGGGGCCCCGGGAACATACATGGGGCCCCGGGAACATACATGGGGCCCCGGGGACACACATGGGGCCCCGGGGACACACATGGGGCCCCGGGGACACACATGGGGCCCCGGGAACATACATGGGGCCCCGGGGACACACATGGGGGTTCCCAGGAACATGGGGTCCCAGGAAGGAACATACATGGGGCCCCGGGGACATACATGGGGTCCCGGGGACACACATGGGGCCCCGGGGACACACATGGGGCCCCGGGAACATACATGGGGGTTCCCAGGAACATGGGGTCCCAGGAAGGAACATACATGGGGCCCCGGGAACATACATGGGGTCCCGGGAACATACATGGGGTCCCGGGAACATACATGGGGCCCCGGGGACACACATGGGGCCCCGGGGACACACATGGGGCCCCGGGGACACACATGGGGCCCCGGGAACATACATGGGGCCCCGGGAACATACATGGGGCCCCGGGAACACACATGGGGGTTCCCAGGAACATGGGGTCCCAGGAACACGGGCCCCGGGGACACGGGGGCGCGCTCTCCCCCGGGGCAGCTGCAGAGGCGGAGCCCCCGCGCCCGGCGCTGTCAGCCCGCCCGGAGCCTCCCCGCCCGGAGCCCGAGCGGAGCGGCACTCACCGTCCCCGTCCCCGTCCCCGTCCCCGTCCTCCTGGGCCCCGAGGCCGGCGGGCCGCGCGAGCAGGACGGCGAGGAGGAGGGCGGCCCTCGCTGCCCGCCCGAGCGCCATCGTCCGCCGCGGAGCTCGGCCCAGCCGCCGGGTCCGCCGCGCACAGCGAGGCCGCGGGCCGCGGCTTAAATAGCGGCGCCGTGACGGGCGGCCGGCGGCCCAATCGGAGCGCCCGCCCGCCGCCCGCCCCGCCCCCCGCCCCGCCCCCGACCGGGCCGGCGCGAGGCTGGGGCGCCGCCCGGGAGCCGGCCCGCCTCGAGCGGGCGACCGGCGTTCAACCCCCGCGGGCAAAGGAAGCAGGCAGCGCGCCGCTCCGGCCCGGCTCCGGGCTCAGCCGGTGGGCCCTGAGGGGCCCTGAGACACGCCTGCACTGCGCCCTCCAGCTTAGGCCCCTCCCCACCCCCTCACTGCCCCACCCCCATCTCTCCTCCTCCCCCTCCCCACCGCGTCCCCCACTTCTCCCTCCCCTCCCCCATCCCCCCCCCCCCCCCCCCCCCCCCCCCCCCCCCCCTCACCCCTCCCCCCCCCCCCCCCACCCCCCCCCCCCCCCCCCCCCCCCCCCCCCTCTCCCCACCCCCTCACTGCCCCCACCCCCCCACTGCCCCCCCCCCCCCTCACCCCCCCCCCCCCCCCCCCCCCCCCCACCCCCTCCCCACCCCCCCCCCCCCCCCCCCCCCCCCCCCCCCCCCCCCCCCCCCCCCCCCCCCCCCCCCCCCCCCCCCCCCCCCCCCCCCCCCCCCCCCCCCCCCCCCCCCCCCCCCCCCCCCCCCCCCCCCCCCCCCCCCCCCCCCCCCCCCCCCCCCCCCCCTTCCCCCCCCCCCCCCCCCCCCCCCCCCCCCCCCCCCCCCCCCCCCCCCCCCCCATCCCCCCCCCCCCCTCCCCCCCCCCCCCCCACTTCCCCCCCCCCCCCCCCCCCCCCCCCCCCCCCCCCCCCCCCCCCCCCCCCCCCCCCCCCCCCCCCCCCATCCCCCCCCCCCACCCCCCCCCTCTCCCCCCCCCCCCACCACCCCCCCATCTCCTCCCCACCACCTCACCTCGCCCCCCCTCCCCACCCCACTCACTTCCCCCATCCCCTCACCCCCTCCCCACCGCCCCACCTCTCTTGTTCAGGGGACACAGCTGCAGCCCAGCCAGCTTGATTCTGTAGAAAACAGTCTACGCTGGGCAGGTGGCTCAGGGGCTGAGCGCTGACCTGTGAACCAGGAGGTCACGGTTGGATTCCGGGTCAGGGCCCATGCCAGGGTTCCCACTGGATCCCCAGTGGGGTGTGCCCGAGGCAGCCGATCCATGTCTCTCTCATCATTGATGTTTCCATCTCTCTCTCCCTCCTTCCCTCTCCCTTTCTCTCTGAAATCAATAAAAATACTTTTTTAAAAAAGAACAAATGAGGTACATTCGTTTAAAAAAATAAGGAAAAGTCTGCGCCCGTGTGAGGGGTGGGACAAGCCGCACTGGGCGGTGGCGGGGAGCCTGCTTCAAACACCAGCTGGGCCGGCGCCCTGTAAGCTCAGTCCTGCGGCTCCTCCAGCTTCCTCCCTGGGCCAGGGGCTTGCCCGGCCTGGGGGGCGGGTTAGGGGCACTGACCTGAGCGACTTATTAACTAACGTCCACACTGCCAAGGCGACACAAAGGCAGGAGGTGGTGTCACTGTCCCCACGCCAGCCCCCGGGACTGGTGGGCCCTGCGGCCCGCCAGGGGAGAGCCGCGGCCGGGAGCTCGGGGCGCACGCCTGCTGCCGGGCCCCTGAGCTCACAATGGCCCGGCCGAGGCCGCCTGGAGCCCCGAGCGGCAGGTGCTGGTCTGCAGCTGCCCCGGGGTGCCCGCTGCCTTCAGGATGCCCATGGTCTAACCCTCCAAACCAGAGGAACAGCCGTGGGCGCGAGAAAATAAACGCGAAACAGCAACAGGAGCCAAGCGCATGGCCACTGCGGGGCCGGGGGGAGGGGGGGGGCGGCTCAGGGGTAAGGCAGCATCGCTTTTCTAAGAGGACCCCAAGAACCTGGTGGGGACCAGGATCCGGGAGAAGCCCTCAGAGGAGGCCAGCCTTCCAGCCAGCGGCTCCCACCAGGACCCCGCACTTTAACGTCCCACTCAGACACGGCTGTCAGGTCCTCTGTCACCCCCACTGCTCCGGGGTGGGGGGGCTGCTCCCTCTGAAATGCAGGCTGAGGCAGGATCAAACGTCACCCTTCTGCTCATGGTTTCTGGACCCCGGAGGGAGACCAGGACTTGGAAAGCACTGCTAAATATTCAAAAGAACGTCAGGAAAGCAAGTGCAGGGCAAGTATTTATTCTCTGGGGTACCGGCCCAAACACCCCAAAACCAACGGCACCGTGTGGAGTCCCAACCAGTGCAGGGGAGCCTGCCCTGGGCCCCGGGCCCGCATCCCAGAGGGAGGGCACAGGCGGGACCACAGGCGGTGGCAGCATCCCGGCAGCGCCCAGTGCTTGCCCAGGCCCCTCGGCACCTGTCACTCGCAGTGGCTCTCAGCTCGTCCACAGGGTTAGATGCTGCTGTGACGGCTTTCGGTGCGAGGCTGAGCCGGTGGCCCCGGCCCAGCGCGGCCCAGCGCGGCCCAGCCTCCGGGCCGTGAGCACCTTGGATTGAGGGGGGCAGGTGTCCCCTCTCCTGCGGGCCTGCCGCTTGGCTTTGGGGTCCCTGCGGTCCGCCTGGGACATGGGAGCGCGCACCCGGGTTAACCAGGGGTGCCGGCCCCACGGCGTGGCTGGACCCGGAGAACCTGGGCCATTTCTCGGTCCTTCGGCGCCGGTCCAGGCCCGCTGAGCGCGCAGCCGAGCCCTCCCGTGCGCTCCGGCCGGGGCGCTGGGAGCTGCGGGCTCGGTGCGTGCGGTAACCCCAGAGGCCCTGTCCCTTTCCTCCCGCAGTGCCAGGGCTCGCCTGCTCAGCTCCCCAGCGGCAGGTCCGCGCCTCCTCAGAGATGCCCCCTTCCCGCCGCCTGGGCCCCGGGCGCCTGCCCGGCCAGGCCCGCAGAGAGGGTGCCGAGCCTCAGGCTGCTCCGCCCTCCGTGCTTCCCGCAATCCAGGTGCGTTGGCACACAGCATGAGACCCGCACTCCATCCCCTTCACCTCCCAGGTGCCCTCGCCAGCCTCCTCTCTTCCTCAAAAAGGAACCAACAAAAACGGTTCCCTTCCCTCCACGTCTGCCACCCTCTATTCTCCTCCAGCTCCCCACCGGCCTCACTCCATCCTGGGCATCAGGATTGCGTCACCAGCAACGCCAGGGACATGGAGGCCTCTTTGCTGATGAGCCCAAAGATCTTCCTTCCTCCCGCCCTACGGCGATGGAGGCTCTCTACTCCCTTCTCGCCTGAACTCTTTCCTCTCCTGCTGCCTGGCCCCAAACAGTCCTCTCACACCCCCTGCTTTTCCTCAAACTCCCTTTGCTCCTTCCTCTCCCAAAGCGATTGTGCTCTGAGTGCTGCATTATCAGCTTTGCCCTCCCCGCCCCCCCCCCATTGTCTTGGGCTTTATGAAGGAATAGGGCCCTGGCTTGTTTCCTGTTCACATGCTAATGACTTCCTGTCAAGGCCTGTGAGGTAGAGACCTGCATTTCTAAGTGCCCGCCCTGAGCATCTTTCTCTGGACAAACAGAGAAAACAGAGTCCAAATGAGTCCCATCGCTCTTCACACCACTTTTATTCTCCTCCCGAACATCAGAAACCAAGCACACTCCTCCTTCCTCCTCACCCACAGCCAACTGGTCACACAGCCTTGTTGACCTTGATCTGCATTCTTCACTCAACTACTTCCCTTTCTAAAGAACTAAATGAACTCCCAAGTACTCATAAGATACAGTAACATAACGGTGATAACTTTGTTAATAATAATGAGAAGGAGGAGTGAGAGTGGAAGAAAGTTCCTCCTGATTCCCATCTCCTGCTTTCCTCCTTCAGCCCCTGAACACAGCCTCTCCCAGCACATGAGCAGCTTCACACTTCGGAACTCTGCTCCGGATCCTTTGTCCAACGCATTCCCTCACTCAAAACAGATCTGCTGAGTACCTATTACTTGCCAAGTTCTACGCAAAAAACTAAGGATCAGCTGTGCACAACACAGGCCAAGGTCCCTGAGGCCACGGAGCGGACAACCTTGAGTGGGGAAGCTGCAGGAAGGGGGCAGAAGAGGCAATGGATCCCTGACCTGCGAGGCCAGGAAGGCCGCACACAGGCGCCTTCAGGGTTGCTCAGGGGCTGGTGGCAGGGAGGCTGCAGCCCATCGGTTAGGCCCGTGGTCAGCAAACTGCGGCTCGCGAGCCACATGCGGCTCTTTGGCCCCTTGAGTGTGGCTCTTCCACAAAATACCACGGCCTGGGCGAGTCTATTTTGAAGAAGTGGCGTTAGAAGAAGTTTAAGTTTAAAAAATTTGGCTCTCAAAAGAAATTTCAGTCGTCGTACTTTTGATATTTGGCTCTGCTGACTAATGAGTTTGCCGACCACTGGGCTAGGCCCATTTCAGGAGGGAACCGAGCATCTGGGACCTAACGGGTTAAAGGGATCTACCCCTGAGAACTGGATCAGAAAAGGCATCCCAAACAGAGGGAACATCACGGGTGAGCAGCCTGGAATGCTATATTAACCCTCTGTGTCTGTCATAAAAGTGATCACAAACAGAGGCCGAAAGCAATACAGAAGTATTATCATCTCACAGTCTGTAGGGCAGAAGTCTAGGTCTCAATGGGGCTAAAGTCAAGATGCCATCCAGGCCGCGTTGCTCTGTAGAAGTCCTAGGGCAGAACCCACTGCCTTGCCTTTTTGAGCTTCTAGAGGTCGCCCTCGTTCTCCTCTCCCTCCCCCTTCCAGGTCAGCAGCACCGCGTCACTGGGAAATACTCCTGCAGTCGTGTCTCCTTCTCGGGCCACAGCCCGAAGGGCTCTCTGCTCCTACAGACCAGTGACTGCCCTGGGTCTCGCTGGACAATCCAGGACAATTTCCCCATCTCAAGATCCTTGATCACCTCTGCAGAGTCCTCTTCGACACGAAAGGGAACATAGTCACAGGTTTGGAGGGTTAGGACATAGACATCTTCGAGAGGCCACTATTCCTCCGACCAAGACAGGAATGAACTCGGAGTGTGCAGGAGAAGAAAGGAATCCATTATGGCTGCCTTTGATATGACAGAAGGTTGGAGACCAGGTCTGTTATTAAAGTCTTATAGGAGGAGTTTCGTTTTTTAGTTTTTTTCTAAATGTTGAAGAGTTTTTCAACAGAGGATGACAACTGCTGATTTACTGAATTTTTTTTTTTAAATATGAATGGCTGGTGCCAGTGGTGGGATCTATGGTCCCACCACTGGCACCATTGATCCGACCCCCAGCCCTGTAGCTTTGCGTTTCCAGAATGTTCCATAATGGAATCACAGAGTATGTCGCCTTTTGTCTGGTTCTGAGGTTCATCCATGCTGCTGCATGTATCAGCAGCTCATTCCTTTTCTTTAAATGTCTATGTTTGTGGTTTTGCATCCCTTCACTCTTATCCATGAATCCATTATTTATTTCTTAAGCCTAACAAATCCTGAACATGGGCGACCGTTTGTATTGGACTAGACCAGTGGTCGGCAAACTCATTAGTCAACAGAGCCAAATATCAACAGGACAACGACTGAAATTTCTTTTGAGAGCCAAATTTCTTAAACTTCTTCTAACGCCACTTCTTCAAAACAGACTCGCCCAGGCCGTGGTGTTTTGTGGGGGAGCCACACTCAAGGGGCCAAAGAGCCGCACGTGGCTCACGAGCCACGGTTTGCGGACCGACCACTGGACTAGACAGTTCTCTGCAGCTAAAATAAAGTCCACGAGTCAGGGCTTCCCTTGGGGGAGACCTTTCAGATGGCACGACAGGGTACAGGCTACAAAGGGGGACTGTCCAGACAGTCAAGGACATCAAAGGCCATTCCTACCGAGAGAGCTTGCTGTGCTCCATATACCACTTCGAAAATGAGAGTCTATGAGTCTCAAGTTGTTTCTCAACCAAATAAGGAGCCATTGAGCCCGTCAGGCTCGGAGCGCTTACATTGTTCCGTGGATAATTATGTGGCGGCCAGGGGTCTGGGAAGTGTCCGTGGTATGGAGAGGGCAGTAGAGGGCAAGGAAAGCAATGTGACGTATTTTATCGCATTGCCCAAGGCCATAAGTGCTTTGTTTAATGTTTTAAGTTTTCCTGTGCACCGGGGCAAACTACTCCTCAGCTCCCTCCCTCACTCCAGTTCTGTTTTGCAGAGCTGTGGAATTCTCTGCCTTTGAAAGGAAGTGCAAGAGCTTTGTGTAAACTGGCTCTTGAAAAAGGGTAGCATTTTATATAAACCTGCCGTTTTAAGTGCTATTTATGTTGTAGTTTTGCTTTACCTTTCACGCTGGAAGTGTAAAATTGTGCCAAGTATCAATATGTCAGAAGCATTCAACACCAAGTGCTTAAAACAAATGTTTAGATAATCTATCAGCAACAAAAGATTCATCCCTATCTCCCTCTCCCGATGGCAGGCATCTCATACAGGAAGGGGCCAGTTGGGGGCAAGTCTTAATGCTAAAAGCAGACACTGCTGCTTATAATCCCTACTCTTCTAGGTAAGTTTTTGGAGAATCATAAAGAAGCTAACATGACATTATTGATTGAAAAATATATGATGCATTTGGATTATAATTTTTATTTAAATATCTTCAGGTAATCTGTGAGTTCAGTCTGCTATAAATATTATTTATGACATGTGGATATCCATACACAGAAACACACACACACAAAAGGAGCTGGTGAGAGAGCCATTCATCAACTGAATTTTGAGTATGTTCTCAAGTAAGTGCATCCATATGTCCGAGCCAAATCCTCCTGAGACCACCTCCTACCAAAACCCAGGTTGCTATTCTTACCACATATACAACGCAAGGCAGGTTTTCCCTTCGGAAAGTGTATTATTTTAATTTTTTTAAGTGTGTGAGTGATGTCATCTCCTGAGATTTGGAGGAACACATGGATCTTATTTTCTTGTTTTACTGAGACTTACTTTTGTTTTCTCTGGAATAACGGCAATCTAGGATGTTACTGGATGAGTGCGATTTGACAAATGTGCCTTGTCTCCCCTCTCAGCCTCATCTCCACGTCTACGGTTTTGGAATGAGAGGAACCTGGGAAATTGTTCCTGGAACATCTGACATATTTTTCCATAAGCATAATATGTAGCTAAAACAGTCAAGAGGCACTTGGGACATTTGGCAATTTTTCTCCCTGCTAATCGAACTAAAATTAAATTTTTTTATCATTCGTGTCTCGTAGTGAATCGGTAAGGCCCACCAATGGGCTCCAGGAGCCACAACATACTTAACTTAATAAATGTATTCTAGATTCTGCTCGGTGCTTATGAATATGTTAAAAACTCTCCAAATTACTTGGGCCATGGAAATCATCAATAACAGGAAAAATTGGGGTACTGCACTCTAAAGGCATGAGCGTCAGCCACACGCCCTCATTCCAAACATGCCTCACGCATCTTCATGTGTCCTTCCTCCCTCCTTAGGGAAGAGGGGTTCTGGTTTCAAAAGTCATATGTCATTGAATAGAACGCACATTTGTTGAGGGACAACTGTGGAGCTGCACCTCTATCCAGCACGGAATCCTGGCCCGGAGGGCTTACCTGGCGTGACGGCCAGAGACCCCAGCACTGACACCCAGACCCACACGGCACCGGGAGGAGCTCTGTGGACAAGGGGGGAGCGGGGTAGGAAGAACAAGAATCTGCGGAGTGTGTGGGCGGGGGGGGGGGGGCTTCAGCAGAGCCCCCGAGAATGGATGACATTCCAACAGAGCGGCTGGCAGGAGGTGAGGCAAGTGACATGTGGATATCAGTGACGAAGAAATGGTTAGCAGCCCCGCAGAGTAAAACCACAGGCCACTCAACACTACAAATTCAAGGGGGGAGGAGGAGAAGGGGGAGGACATTTTTAAAAGCATTAAGTATTTACAGCAAAGTAGATGGGAAGAAGGGCCAGAAAATATTCAAATACCATTTGCAAGAAACTCCAACCTTAACAATACCTCCATCTTTTAATGGTCTACTCAGGATTTCCAGATAACATCTATGTTAATCACTATATTTCAGGGTATTATAATATCTTTATGATTTCACCAAACTCATAAGCTACTAAATGAGATTCTCCAGAATGCTCTGCCATTAGAGAAGCACAGAAAGGCATCAATAAAAAATACCTCCGCATCTTTACTCCTGGGGCAAAAACACGTCCTTTCTAACACTCGGCCTGGTTCTGTTCTGGTAGAACCACACCCATCTCTTAGCTTCCAAAAGACATCGCTCCAGAAAAAATGCCTGCATCAGTGAGCAGGCACGGAGCGGAGTCTGTTCCCCACAGCTCCCACCTCCTTCCCCACGCGCATTCCACAGCAGCTCTCCGCAGCAGAGAAGGGCACCCCATCTGTGTGCCCCCTCCGATCTTACTCGGCGAGGGGAACGGCCCTTTAAAGTAGCGAGAAAGGTAAGTACAACTCCAAGTCCAGGAGAAAGGGAATGGATGGTTAGCGCAACCTCATGCTTTGCTTTGAAGAAGGAGAAACCAACCAAAACTCATCCTGCGTCCTTAGAACTGCAATGCGATACCTCTGCGGGGGGGCGGGGGGGGGCGGGAGGGGGACTCCAGGACACACTTGAGGAAGACGATGCACTCACGCTGGGCACGACGAACCTGAGAATCACCATGAAGATCATCACCTGTTGGGAGGTCCAGCCAGAAAGGAGAAATGAAGGGAAGGGGAAGGGAAAGAGGGATCAGAGATGTGGACGAAGTTCATTTTCTCCAGATCACTTTCAATCATTCCTGTTTCACTGCTTGTTACCCTTAGATATAGAAATAGTTAAGGGAAAGATTAATCTTTCAGAAGAGCTTTGCTGAACAGCTCCACGTTTCCAGAACAGTGATGGTGCGGAAGCTCCCAGGCCTCTTTCCTGCCAACGGCCTTCCCCCTCAGAGCGTGAAGAGACGTTAAACGCTGGCAGTGAGGTTCAAGTTCAGGACCCTCCCACTGGTGCGGATAAAGCATACATTTGACATGGCGGCTCTTAAAGTGTTTTCCGGAGACAAGAGGAAGGACAGGCCCTTCAAACAGACGTACAAATCGAGGAAATGTCGTGAGGATGTACCCTGACCATGACAGAATTGTCCCGTCTTACTTACTTCTTTGCGCCCTCCCAGATCTAAAAGTGGCACTGCTTTCAAGTTCCAACCAAAACGACACAGAGCGGACTTAAGTACAATGTGGTCAGGAACCGAACACCAGAAAGCTAACGTGCAATCAGCACACCCATCCCGCAAGTGCAGGAGGAGCCCGCGGCGTGGCCGGATTACAGGGCGCGGGCCGTGTTTGCCTTGGCAGAGGTGGGGTCTGCCGATGGGGGCACAGCTGCGCACGGAGAGTTTTAGTGTTTCTAAAACTGCTGACTCAGACACAAAATAATATCCCGAGTTGCAATGTATCAGCAAGTTTACAGAACGGAGTGCCCTGCTGAGTATTTTTGACATTTTTATAGAAGAAGGGACCTTCTTAGGCATTTCTGTCACCATGTCAGTGTAACAGAATACTTCCATCTTCTACACGGAGGGCCACATCTTGCCACGGTGACAATTATTGTTCCAATGTAGGTATTTTACTATTTTCACAAAGGCAGCCCCAGCAAACTCCGTGGGAGTAATGATTCTTTAGCCTAAAAGAGACTTAGTTGAATAACTAATTAGCTGTGTATGTGTGAGAATGTCAATAAAAGTGAAATATTTTATATTGAAATGCTGAAAAAGCAAAGCTGGAAAAGTACTGAAAATAAAGTTGAAGAACTTGGTCCTTGACTCGCCCTGTCTAAAAAGGGGGCATCCTCACAGAAAGCAGGTTCCTGCCCCAGTTTAGTAAATTATGCTATTTCATAGAGAATTTATGTCTCTTTAGAGCATTTCAAAACTCAAAATAAAAATGAAGCACCTTTCGTTTACCCAAAGACGTGTGCTGAGTGGATAATGCCTGAGTGCTCCCTTACTGCCTTCACTGTGTCACTCTCAGAGGTTTTACGACTTCTTTCTGGACTCATTCATCACAAGGAACTATAGCCCCTCTTATTTCTAAATGATGCGTTCATGTGCGTCTAACTTCCCTACTGATTCAGAGTTTTAGACCTGTTTGTGTTTTAGCAATTGTGGAATTGACTTAGACTTACTTTCACATTATCAAATCCATTTCATCCGGAAACTTAAAATCTCAGCACACTAGGGTACTTCGCTACTTTAATTCATTTTCCCTTTAGGTTTCTTGTCCCAACACCAGGAAAAAGGAGCGTTCTAAAACGACTGTCAATAGGCTTCATTGTGTGGCTGACTTCTGGTTGATTTGAAGTGACTGCCTAGAGCCGAGGTCGGCAAACTGCGGCTCTTTGGCCCCCTTGAGTATGGCTCTTCCACAAAATACCACGGCCTGGGTGCATCTATTTTGAAGAAGTGGCGTTAGAAGAAGTTTAGGTTTAAAAAATTTGGCTCTCAAAAGAAATTTCAATCGTTGTCCTGTTGATATTTGGCTCTGTTGACTGATAAGTTTGCCGACCACTGGCCTAGAGCATTTACTGGGAAGAGCTTGAGGATAAATCTCTGCACTGAAACTGAACGGGAGAGAATGTTGTGTTGGATTAATTCTATTTTGGGGCATAAAGCTGCAGAATGCTTGCCACTTATTTGCAACCGACCCCAGGTCTCAGAATCTACCAGTAGATCTTAACGTGTCGCCACACATCATTCTGCAGAATTCTCCATTCTCTGCAGTTTTCAGACCTCGAAAGGGGAAAGAGAATCCTAACACTGTTGTCCTAACAACAGCGACACTTCATCTTTGCTGCATTTTATCAACAGCCACTTCTACCTCCCACCTTCATACAGAAGCATCCATAAAGAAGCAGAGAAACACAATTCCTTCTCACAGGCGTATGGAGACCCCTGCCTTAAACACATAACCTTTTCTGTTTCTTATTTTGTTAGCCCAAAGAGAAGAAAGATTTTTTTTAAAAGCTAAAATATCTGAACTGAGGAAAGAACTGTGATTTTTTGTGTTTCCTTTATACCAATCGTCACGCTAACTACTTTACATGGATTATCTCATTCAGCACAGACCGTCCTGAAAGAAAGGAAATATTACCATCTTCACCGGCATCACCCCTAATTTAGAGATGACAAAATTGAGTCTTGCAGACATTAAGTGATGTGCTGAGAACCTCAGTGCTGGTGAGTAGCAAACAAAGAATATGAGCCCAGGAAATCTAACCCCATGAATGAGACCAGTGCCTATAAAAGAGGCTCCAAAGAGATCCTCTCCCCTTCTGCCCACCGAGAGCACAAGGGGAGGTCTGTGACCCCAAGGGGGCCCTTGGCAGCAAGTACCCATCTCGGCATCCAGCCTCCGCCTTCCAGCCTCTGAAACTGAGAAATAAAGTTCCATCGTCTACAAACTCACCAGGCTGCGGTGTTGGTGCTAGCGATCCAAACGAGCTGAGACACTGTTCTTTCTGGTAGTGTGGCAATCAATCCTCCTTCATAACCTGCGTCACCCAGACAACACCTTCATCGAGCGCCCAGGCGGGGCCAGTTCCTGGGACAAGTGCTGAGGCCACCAAGGTCAACGGGCTGCCCACAGGCCCTGCTCGCCACAGCTGCGAGGAGAGCTGCTAAGCAGCTGTGATGCCAGGAAACCAGTGCCCTGGCTCACCTTCCGTTCCAGCTGAATTTCTCCAGCAAGTTCTCTACACTAGCTGTGAGAAACATCCACCCCCGATTCCTCACTCTGCTCCCTGTGGGGAGGATCACTGCAGGGACCACGGTCACGGACAAGGCGACTAGGCCCCGTGCAAAGCCGCCTGCTTATCTCACTAACCCTCCTCAGCACTCAACCCCGCCGCCACTTCCTCTCGGGGAAATGTCCTTCTCGCTGTTTCTGTTTTAACCCTGCCTCCCTGATCATTCCTTCCCTCCTTTTGGGGTCATCCCCTCTGACTTAGCCTTTAATCGCCACAATCATTAAAAACTTATTCCATTGGTCTATATGACTGTTCTTGTGCCAGTACCAGGCAGTTTTGAGAACATTGGCTTTGTAATATAGCTTGATATCTGGTATTGTGATCCCTCCTACTTTGTTCTTCTTTCTCAGGATTGTTGCAGCTATTCAGGGTCTTTTTTTATTCCAGATGAATTTTTGGAGAGTTTGTTCTAGGTCTTTGAAGTATGCCGTTGGTATTTTAATGGGAAGTGTATTGAATCTATAGATTGCTTTGGGTAGTATGGACATTTGGAATAGAACAGAGAACCCAGAAATCGACCTAAGCCATTTTGCCCAATTAATATTTGATAAAGGAGGCAAGAGCATACAATGGAGTCAAGAGTCTCTTCAATAAATGTGTTGGGAAAATTAGACAGATACATGCAAAAAAAATGAAACTAGACCACCAACTTACACCATTGACAAAAATAAACTCAAAATGGATAAAGGACTTAAACGTAAGATGGGAAACCATAAAAATCTTAGAAGAAGCCATAGGCAGCAAAATCTCAGACATATGTCGTAGCAATATCTTTACCAATACAGCTCCTAGGGTAATGGAAACTAAGGAGAAAATAAACAAATGGGACTACATCAAAGTAAAAGGCTTCTGCACAGCAAAAGAAACCATCAACAAAACAAGAAAGCCCACTGCATGGGAGAATATTGCCAATGTTATCTCCGATAAGGGTTTAATCTCCAAAAATTTATAGGAAACTCATACAAATTAATAAAAGGAAGATAAACAATCCAATAAAAAAATGGGCAATGGACCTAAATAGATACTTTTTGAAAGAGGACATACAGAAGGCCAAGAGACATATGAAAACATGCTCAAAGTCACTAATCATCCGAGAGATACAAATCAAAACGACAATGCGGTACATCTCACACCTGTCAGAATGGCTATCATCAACAAATCAACAAACGACAAGTGCTGACGAGGATGCAGAGAAAAAGGAACCCTCGTGCACTGCTGGTGGGAATGCAGACTGGTGCAGCCACTGTGGAGAACGGTATGGAGTTTCCTCCAAAAATTAAAAATGGAACTTCCATTTGACCCAATAATTCCACTTCTACGAATATATCCTAAGAAACCAGAAACACCATTCAGAAAGGATATATGCACCCCTATGTTCATAGCAGCACAATTCACCATAGCTAAGATTTGTAAACAGCCCAGGTGCCCATTAGCAGATGAGTGGATTAAAAAACTGTGGTACGTCTACACAATGGAATACTATGCTGCTGTAAAAAAGAAGGAATTATTACCATTTGCAGCAGCATGGAGGGACCTGGAGAGAATTGTGCTAAGCGAAATAAGTCATTTAGAGAAAGATAAATATCACATGGGGGCGGGGGTGGGGAGGAATCAACCAAAGGACTTGTATAAAGGACTTGTATGCATGCATATAAGTGTAACCCATGGACACAGACAGTAGGAGGGCGAGGGCATGTGCTGGGGTGGGGGGCGGAGGAATGACGGGGGAGAGGTCAATGGGGTGGAAAGGTGACATATATAATACTTTAATCAATAAAGAATTAAAAATTTTTTTAAAAACCTTAGCCATCGTCGTTTTCTTTTCTCTCCTCTCTCCCCAGGCCCTTGATTAGAATGTGTGTGCTAGAGAGTGTTCGTGTATTTTTCCAGTTAGCCCTGACTTTGGAGCTACACACTCATTCATACTACAGTCCTCTCAAATTCTCCTGTTGGATGTTTCAAAGGAATATCAAACTCAACTCGTCTGAAATCAAACTCATCACTGTTCTCTTCCACCCACCCTCCTTTGCCAGCTCCTGCCTCGATCCCAGTCCAAACGTCTCTTCCTCCGACAACTCCATGCAGGACACTTGGTCCATCGCTGTGTGGTAACCCTGTGCAGTGACTACAAAATAAAACGGGGTCAGTTCACACTGGATCGGAATGAATGAACTATGTATGGAAGTAGGAGGAACGTGCCGTTCAGTTTGTCTGCAACTCCCAGTTTAATGGATGATCAAGATTTTGTCAAAATATAAAGGGAGTCAGAAGAGGAAACAAAATAGACACAATGGAGTATGAAATATCTCAGGATCATAGGCCTATAGAGCAAAGGGCCTGGTGAAGTGGAAACTGGAAGTTGGGAGCTGGGGTGAGAATCATAACAAGGGAGGAAAAGGAGGGTTGGAGAAAGACCTGAAAAATTAGGTTTTGACCAGGGTGTGAGGAGTCTAGATGTTGTCCTATAGGAAACAAAGAGCAACTGAAAGCTTCCAAACTGAGGCAAGATGACTGTATTTTAGAAAGGAGGCTGCTGGTTATTAAGCTGTTGGCTCTCATCTGCGATCCAGCCTCTACACGCAGCTCTACGATGTCCAAGCTGGGACTCTGCAAGCCGCTCCTCTGCCAGCTGGTTCTGTGAGAGTCTGTAACAGGGGCACTGCGTGTGCCCTGCTGCCCTTCTTGTCGGATCGGTTGGCGCATCACTGCTAGTCCATCTCTGGAAACACTGGGGTGGCGGCTGAGGTTCTGAACTGGAACACAAGATTATCTGTGGGTTAGAAGATGGAGTCGTGGGAACCGAAGAGAGGGCAAGGAGCACCTCCTTTACTGTTAACGTTGTGTCTGTCTAGGTCACCCTGCCACGTGTGGCGCGCAGGCGTCTCACGACCCTCCCGCAACCAGCCCCAGGCCCTTGGCGGCACCAGTCCCCCAGGCAGGGCCTTCCTCCGGGGATGAGCCTCCACAGCCTGTCCTTTAACCTTCGAGTTTCTGAACCCCGGCCACAGGCTTCCGTCCCCCAGCCCTGGATGGGGCAGGGCTGCCGTGTGCCCTCTGCTGCCCTTCTTGTCGGATCGGTTGGCGCATCACTGCTAGTCAGCATCTCTTCCCTTCTCCAGGTGGAAACACCTGGGGTGGCGGCTGAGGTTCTGAACGCACACACAAGTTGCTGTGGGTTAGAAGATGGAGTCGACGTGGGTAACCCTATGACGTGGGCATAGAAGACCATTATTATTCCCTTAGACAAATTCCCTATGTCACTGTAACACTGTTAACTGAGTGATGGGCAGTAATGACGTGGGCACTGTATTTATTCCCTATGACGAAACAGTATTTATTCCCTATGACGTGGGCACTGTATTTATTCCCCGAAGCACTGTATTTATTCCCTATGACCCTAAGAGACGTGGGCACTGTATTATTCCCTATGACGTGGGCACTGTATTATTCCCTATGACGTGGACACTGTATTTATTCCCTATGACGTGGGCACTGTATTATTCCCTATGACGTGGGCACTGTATTTATTCCCTATGACGTGGGCACTGTATTATTCCCTATGACGTGGGCACTGTATTATTCCCTATGACGTGGGCACTGTATTATTCCCTATGACGTGGGCACTGTATTTATTCCCTATGACGTGGGCACTGTATTATTCCCTATGACGTGACACGTGGGCACTGTATTATTCCCTATGACGTGGGCACTGTATTATTCCCTATGACGTGGGCACTGTATTATTCCCTATGACGTGGGCACTGTATTATTCCCTATGACGTGGGCACTGTATTTATTCCCTATGACGTGGGCACTGTATTATTCCCTATGACGTGGGCACTGTATTTATTCCCTATGACGTGGGCACTGTATTATTCCCTATGACGTGGGCACTGTATTTATTCCCTATGACGTGGGCACTGTATTTATTCACTGTATTTATTCCCTATGACGTGGGCACTGTATTATTTCCCTATGACGTGGGCACTGTATTATTCCCTATGACGTGGGCACTGTATTTATCCCTATGACGTGGGCACTGTATTATTCCCTATGACGTGGGCACTGTATTTATTCCCTATGACGTGGGCACTGTACCCTATGACGTGGGCACTTATTATTCCCTATGACGTGGGTATTATTCCCTATGACGTGTGTATTTATTCCCTATGACGTGGGCACTGTATTTATTCCCTATGACGTGGGCACTGTATTATCCCCTATGACGTGGGCACTGTATTTATTCCCTATGACGTGGGCACTGTATTATCCCCTATGACGTGGGCACTGTATTTATTCCCTATGACGTGGGCACTGTATTATTCCCTATGACGTGGGCACTGTATTATTATGACGTGGGCACTGTATTATTCCCTATGACGTGGCACTGTGACGTGGGCACTGTATTATTCCCTATGACGTGGGCACTGTATTTATTCCCTATGACGTGGGCACTGTATTATTCCCTATGACGTGGGCACTGTATTTATTCCCTATGACCCCTATGGGCACGTGGGCACTGTATTTATTCCCTATGACGTGGGCACTGTATTTATTCCCTATGACGTGGGCACTGTATTATTCACTGTATTATTCCCTATGACGTGGGCACTGTTCCCTATGACGTGGGCACTGTATTATATTCCCTATGACGTGGGCACTGTATTTATTCCCTATGACGTGGGCACTGTATTATTCCCTATGACGTGGGCACTGTATTTATTCCCTATGACGTGGGCACTGTATTATTTCCCTATGACGTGGGCACTGTATTATTCCCTATGACGTGGGCACTGTATTATTCCCTATGACGTGGGCACTGTATTATTCCCTATGACGTGGGCACTGTATTATTCCCTATGACGTGGGCACTGTATTATTCCCTATGACGTGGGCACTGTATTTATTCCCTATGACGTGGGCACTGTATTATTCCCTATGACGTGGGCACTGTATTTATCCCCTATGACGTGGGCACTGTATTTATTCCCTATGACGTGGGCACTGTATTATTCCCTATGACGTGGGCACTGTATTTATTCCCTATGACGTGGGCACTGTATTATTCCCTATGACGTGGGCACTGTATTATTCCCTATGACGTGGGCACTGTATTTATTCCCTATGACGTGGGCACTGTATTATTCCCTATGACGTGGGCACTGTATTATTCCCTGTACTTTATTATTCCCTATGACGTGGGCACTGTATTTATTCCCTATGACGTGGGCACTGTATTATTCCCTATGACGTGGGCACTGTATTATTCCCTATGACGTGGGCACTGTATTTATTCCTATGACGTGGGCACTGTATTATTCCCTATGACGTGGGCACTGTATTTTATTCCCTATGACGTGGGCACTGTATTATTCCCTATGACGTGGGCACTGTATTATTCCCTATGACGTGGGCACTGTATTTATTCCCTATGACGTGGGCACTGTATTATTCCCTATGACGTGGGCACTGTATTATTCCCTATGACGTGGGCACTGTATTATTCCCTATGACGTGGGCACTGTATTTATTCCCTATGACGTGGGCACTGTATTATTCCCTATGACGTGGGCACTGTATTATTCCCTATGACGTGGGCACTGTGGGCACTGTATTATTCCCTATGACGTGGGCACTGTATTTATTCCCTATGACGTGGGCACTGTATTTATTCCCTATGACGTGGGCACTGTATTATTCCCTATGACGTGGGCACTGTATTATTCCCTATGACGTGGGCACTGTATTTATTCCCTATGACGTGGGCACTGTATTATTCCCTATGACGTGGGCACTGTATTATTCTGACGTGGGCACTGTATTTATTCCCTATGACGTGGGCACTGTATTTCCCTATTCCCTATGACGTGGGCACTGTATTATTCCCTATGACGTGGATTCCCTATGACGTGGGCACTGTATTATTCCCTATGACGTGGGCACTGTATTATTCCCTATGACGTGGGCACTGTATTATTCCCTATGACGTGGGCACTGTATTATTCCCTATGACGTGGGCACTGTATTATTCCCTATGACGTGGGCACTGTATTATTCCCTATGACGTGGGCACTGTATTTATTCCTATGACGTGGGCACTGTATTATTCCTATGACGTGGGCACTGTATTTATTCCCTATGACGTGGGCACTGTATTATTCCCTATGACGTGGGCACTGTATTATTCCCCTATGACACTGTGGGCCCTATGACGTGGGCACTGTATTTATTCCCTATGACGTGGGCACTGTATTATTCCCTATGACTGTATTTATTCCCTATGACGTGGGCACTGTATTATTCCCTATGACGTGGGCACTGTATTTATTCCCTATGACGTGGGCACTGTATTGTATTATTCCCTATGACGTGGGCACTGTATTTATTCCCTATGACGTGGGCACTGTATTATTCCCTATGACTGTATTTATTCCCTATGACGTGGGCACTGTATTTATTATGACCACTGTATTATTCCCTATGACGTGGGCACTGTATTTATTCCCCTATGACGTGGGCACTGTATTATTCCCTATGACGTGGGCACTGTATTTATCCCTATGACGTGGGCACTGTATTTATTCCTATGACGTGGGCACTGTATTTATTCCCCTATGACGTGGGCACTGTATTTATTCCCTATGACGTGGGCACTGTATTTATTCCCTATGACGTGACGTGGGCACTGTATTTATTCCCCTATGACGTGGGCACTGTATTTATCCCCTATGACGTGGGCCTGTATTATCCCCTATGACGTGGGCACTGTATTTATTCCCTATGACGTGGGCACTGTATTATTATGACGTGGGCCCTATGACGTGGGCACTGTATTTATTCCTATGACGTGGATGTATTTATTCCCTATGACGTGGGTATTTATTCCCTATGACGTGGGCACTGTATTTATTCCCTATGACGTGGGCACTGTATTTATTCCCTATGACGTGGGCACTGTATTTATTCCCTATGACGTGGGCACTGTATTTATTCCCTATGACGTGGGCACTGTATTTATTCCCTATGACACTGTATTATCCCCTATGACGTGGGCACTGTATTTATTCCCTATGACGTGGGCACTGTATTATCCCCTATGACGTGGGCACTGTATTTATTCCCTATGACGTGGGCACTGTATTATCTCCTATGACGTGGGCACTGTATTATCCCCTATGACGTGGGCACTGTATTTATTCCCTATGACGTGGGCACTGTATTATCCCCTATGACGTGGACACTGTATTTATTCCCATTGCACAGACACAAAGATTGAGTCCCAGAGAGATTTTTACTAACAACCGCAGGTCACAGGGAAGACAGTGGTGAAGACAAGATAAACGCCATTCTTCTGGTCCCAGGGCCTTCCTTTGAACAACTGACATGGAGCCGGGTTCCTGAGTTACTGCTGAGAAAGAAGCCATCGTGTCCACACAGTCATTCGCCAGAAGGGACCGTGCAGAGGAAGGAGTCAAAAACCCAGAGCCCGCTCAGAGCCTAGGGGAGTGCCTGGTGGGAGGGTGAAGCCACTCCCTGCGGGGATGCGGCCGAAGAGCAGGTGTGGGTGCGGTAGGAAGCTCTCCGTTCTGCGCTGCGGGCATCTGAGGAGTGATGTCAGCTGCGAGCTGGCGGGCCGGCCCTTTACAATGGACACAACGATAAGGAGTTGCCCGCTCTCCGAGTCGATGCCGGGGCAGGCCCGCGAGCAGCTGGCGGAGCCGGGAGGGAGGGAGGCCCTGGGCACATCGAGCAGGGCTGTCGGGCTCAGCATCAGCCTCGGGCCTTCTTCCGAGGACAGAACAGCGGGGTCCCCGGAGGAAACGTGCAGTGAGCAGAGGGATGGGGACCTGGGACGGAAGGAAATGTCTGTGTGACGCACAAGAGGAGCACGGCACTATTCAAGAGTTTTCGTGGGGTTTTTCTTGTGGGGTTCTTCTTTTTGAGGAACACAAAGAAGAGGGAAAAGAAGATAAAGAGAGTTCAGAGCCAAATGCTTCAGTCTCTGCACGGAAACGCAGGCCCCAGATTGCTCAGAGCCGGACAGTGATTTGGCGGCAGGAAATGGGATGACATCAGCACACCAATCCCCAGCCGAGGGGATGAGTCACATTTTCGTCTGTTTTCACTTGATTAAAATATATTATTTGTTGAGCTTTGGGGGGGGAAAGAGACAGAGGAAGTCATTGAAAGTGGAAAGTGGAAAGTCCAAATATGGCTTGTTTCTGACTCACCAGAACTGCAGCAGCAGCAGATCCAGTAACTGCGATGTAAAGAGACGCTTTTTTAAAAAAACTTGTATTCGAGAAATAATTCCCCAAACCAAAGTGCTTTACGGCTTTCTTCAGCTTTTAACTTAGCGTCAGAGACAAACCCTCAGTAAGGGTAATTCTCTGTAACGCTTGGAAGCACATAAAGATCTTGTAGAGAAACGCGGTGACACGTGAATAGTCCCTGGCCTTTGTGGCTGCGAGCTTCGATGGCCGGGATGCATCCAGCCTCGCGTCTTGGAGCAGAGCGGCAGGAAGCGTGAGGGGGGGGGGGGGGGAGCTGCCTCTTTCCAGGCATCCGCGCCACGTGATCTGCGAACAGTCCACTTCCTGGCACACGTCTGCTCACTGGTTCGTCTGTGATTTTTTTCTTTTACTGTAGTTGCTAATACTGACCTTCAGGTCTCTCAACAGCAGAGAGATTTATAATTGGGCAGAATTCCCTTGGAAATGAAATCCCTGGCCGCTGGCGTGAGGCAGTTATGTTCCTAAGTATGTGGATTATTGTGAGGCTCAGATTATATAAGCGCAAGAAGTCTCCAAATTCTTAGACAATGCACGCACCTTAGTGTTATTTGTTTCCTAGATCATAGCATGGAGATCATCTGTGAGTGGGAACACACTGTATATGTTTTAATATTTATTTTATTTAGTTTTTAAATAAATTTTTATTGCCGAAACCGGTTTGGCTCAGTGGATAGAGCATCGGCCTGCGGACTGAAGGGTCCAGGGTTTGATTCCGGTCAAGGGCATGTACCTTGGTTGAGGGCACATCCCCAGTGGGGGGTGTGCAGGAGGCGGCTGATTGATGTTTCTCTCTCGTCGATGTTCCTGGCTTTCTATCCCTCTCCCTTCCTCTCTGTAAAAAAATCAATTTTATATATATATATATATATATATATATATATATATATATATATATATATATATATATATATATATATATATATTTTTATTGATTTCAGAGAGGAAGGGAGAGGGAGAGAGAGGCAGAAACATCCATGATGAAAGAGAATCACCGATTGGCTGTCTCCTGCACACCCTCCACTGGGGATCCAGCCCGCAACCCAGGCCTGTGCCCTTGACCGGAATCAAACTCGGGACCCTTCAGTCTGCAGGCCGATGCTCTATCCACCGAGCCAAACCGGCCAGGGCCACACTGTATATTTTAACTATAATCAATTTGGGCCACTCTCCACCCTGACCCCTCCTGTCACCCTTCCCCTCAGAGCCCCGCAGTGTGGCAGTGGCCCCTGGCATTGTGGGGATCCCACTGAAAAGCCGAGTAGAGTGTACACGTATTTGTACTCCGTGGATGTGTGCATGGGCTGGCAGTCCACCCCACAGAGAGGAGGCGCCGCCAGCAGGCCGGGGAGGACCGGCTTCCGGAAGATCCTGCCCAGTGTGCTGCCTGGCCCAGCAGCAAAGGCGCAGGTGGGAAGCGTCCATGGACGTGAACGTGTCCGCTGGTGCCTTGTAATAAAAATGCATTGGTCACGGAGAAGAGACAAGATCTGAAAGGTCTGCAGCCGGAAAGGCAACGGGAGGTCTCTCCCAGCAGCCCCGTGTCTGATAGCGCCGCGCGCACAATCACAAACCTGCAAACACATCCCTCTGTTCTTGGCGGGAAGCACCAGGGATAGAATTATCAGTTCCCTCTGTTCATAGGATGCAACTGAGGCAAAAGTATGGCAGCGCAGCCCAGCTGGCGTGGCTCAGGGGTTGAGCGTCGACCTAGGAACCAGGAGGTCAGGGTTGGATTCCCGGTCAGGCCACAGGCCCGAGTTACAGGCTCCATCCCCAGTGTGGGGCGTGCAGGAGGCAGCCGATCAGTGATTCTCTCTCATCATTGGTGTTTCTCTCTCTCTCCCTCTTCCTTCCTCTCTGAAATCAATAATACATTTAAGTGTGTATATGTGTGTGTGCGCGTGCACACGCACACATATGTGTGGTGTTTCAGGGTACAGAAATGCTGGTTTCACACATTGTAATGTATTGATTATATTTTAGTGTATCTGTTTTATCTCATTTTGCCAGTCTGGTTCTTTCAAAGCAAACAAAATGTGAAATTTCACCAACGCAGCAAAATTGCTTGGAAAAGCAACAAAACTATTGAGCACGTAACCTCAGTATGTTTAGTACAACCGTAGAGCTTAGTGCAAAGGAACAGCGTTTCAGTGGCTCTTATTCCCCTTCTTCAGGCCTCAGTTGTAGATGAGCTTTGTGTGCTTTTCAATCCCCACATTCAAGTGGAACAGAAAGGAAGGGTTCTAGTAGAAGCCAAAAACGTTAACTTAAGAAAGACTGGCTAAAGTTCAGTCAACAAACTGCTACGTCTATGGCATTTGTCAGGTTCTTATATCCAAACCTATTATTTCTTTTTTTTTTTTTTATTCCAAGTAAATATTAACTCTCATACCAAATTTGTATTTGTAATTTCACTCCTTTTCTTAGATTAAACCTCCTGAATAAGTGTCAGGCCCCACAGAATCTGAAAGCATTCCTGTGTGAGGGCAAAAAGGAGGTGGACGAATAAAATCATCACAGTCATGGTGCGAAGATGGAAATTATAAAACGTTTAAATGTAACTTAGAAAGAACAGAATGAAAGGCACCAGCATTGGTAACGTCATGGTATTTAAAGGTCTAAGTAAACCTGGAAAGTATGTAGTTTAACCTTTTTATTACCAAGTATTGGAGATTTTTTGAAACGTAAGCAACTTGCGTGGCTACACAACGAGGCCCGAGAGCATCCTGGGAGTTGGGCTGAGCTGCCCCGTCAGCAGACACACGGGCCAGGCCCGGGCCCTGGGACCAGCAGGGGGCTCCGGACGGCCACCCCCCGAAGGGCCCACACTCAGTTTCCTGCTGCATCTCAAAATTCTCAAGAAGTTTTCAAAAGGGCGGGGCCCACATTTTCACTTTGCACTGAGTCCTGCAAATGGTGCATCGGTTCTTACGAAACACGCATGGCCGCTACAGGGTGTGGGGGCCGAGGCGCGAGCCTTCCCGTGTGCTGGCTGCCCGGCTTCGGGCTGTGGCCAGGGGGTGGCCCCTGAGAGTGAAGCTCTGCAGCCAGGGGGTGTCCTCCGGGAGTAAGCTCTGCAGTCTGGGGCCCACCCTGCCCTGCAGGAGCTGGCAGATGGGCAGCAAGACCTTCCTCGGACCCAGGCCCACACAGTCCAGGCCCCACGGACCCAGGCCCACACAGTCCAGGCTGTGTGGAGATCTCATCAGAAGACTTTAACAATAACTTGAGTTGCCCGATTCTTTCCTTCTGCATCACGAGTAAGGACAGATTCCCAGGGAGTCTATGCCATTTTCCAAAGTCATGCCATTTCTTAGTGAGAAAATTCCTTAGTGAGAAAACTCAGTTATATGAAAACTATTCCTTCAGCTTTATTTCAATTGTATTTTAAGTTGACAGCTTTAACAGCAATCCAGTGCATTAAAGAAAAAAGACAAGCACTAATTTTCCACTGAGTGTGAAGGTACCATCTCTCCTACATTAGCCAATACCAAGAGCAATTTTCAGTCTCTGTCTTTTGAAACCGCATTTCACTTACACTGTGTCAGAGAAGGACATATTTCAGGAAGATCTTGAATTTAGGGGATTCTAGAAACACGTCAGTAATCCTGGTTAGAAATCGGAAACGCACCACCGGCAGCTGCAGTGAGAAGGGGACAGGCCTCTGGCCCACAGGCTGGTCCCGTGGGTCACATCTGATGCTCTCTGGGCAGCACGCAAGACCACAGCATGCGGAGCAGCGCTGCCCACCCCCTGACCCCGCTCATTTTCCCACAAGTCACTTCTTTCTTTCTAACTTACTATTCACGTCTGTTCTTTTCATTGCCTGCCGCCTTCCTCTACAACAGCAGCTTATGTTTCATCAGCTTTGTTCACTGTTGCGTGCCTGCTGCGAAGAAAAGTGGCTGACCCCCAAGGGGTGCTGGGAAGTAAGTTGCTGAATGAATGAAGGGCTAAGTCTGTACCCTTTCTAGAATCATGACTAAAAACATAAAGTCCATGAGTTCACATGTGCATTAACTAGCAAAGGCCCAGTGCTGTTCACTGTAGCTCAGCAGACATCAAAACAGAGATGACGGCGTACTAGTCATGCTCCAAACACTAACTTATGAGAAATAAACACAGCATGCACCAGCCTAAAGCTCAATGTGTTTGCAGATGATTAAACCCGGATATTGTCATGTTTTTGTTGCCGTCTAAAGGTTATCTTAAATAGCTGAGAAAAGTTATTCTGGTTTGTTTGTTTTAAACGGCGAAAGACCTGGAGAATAGTATCAGGCAATGGTAACAGAACTTGGTTCCTCTTTTCCTGATCAGGATATGAAGACCCTGTCCTTCGCTAAGACCCAGGCACTCAAATCCTCAGGGCACAAGGGCGGGAGCGATGAGAAATGCCAGCAGGAAGGGTAACAGTCATGCTCACAGTGACACTGAGGCACGTGTTCGGTCGGAAGCCTATATTCAAACATCACAACTGCTTCACCAAAAGGCATTCATTCACGAATGTGGTTAGAGGTGTGGACATTTTTAGGTGGAAAAAAGGGCAGCACATGCAGCGGAGGCAGGAGCAGCTCTCGGCTCCTGTAACGGGGTTCCCCGTCCCAATAGAGTAGCTCCCACAAGAAACCGTTCACGGCTCCTCCTCTGCTCTCCCCTCTGCTCCTCCCTGGAAGCAGGGTAGACAGTGCCTGGCAACGTTATAAACGTTGCCCTGAAATCTGACAAAGAATGCTCGCACCCACTACAACTGCATTGTCTACAGCTGGAATATCCTACAATGTGGGTCTATTCAGACTGAAGCTGAAGGGCATTTGGCTTCTGAAATGTGAACCTGTTCAGGAGATAGTCACACCATAGCCCGAGTCCATTCGGAGTCGTAGCCTCTAATTTCCAGAGCATTACTGGAAATAAGCATTTAAAATAACACCTCCCTAGTTCAACTGATCCGGCATGTCACTAGCACTTTGCTGCCATTACGTTTGCTCTTATTCTCAAGCTAGAGGCCCAATGCATGAAGATTCGTGCAAGAATGGGCCTTCTTTGCCCTGGCTGCTGGCACCACCTTCGCTCTGGCCAGAGCCACCTTTCCACCTTCCCAGACTGCCTAGAGGCCCGGAGAGGCTGGGGTGGTGCGGAACACCCGCGTCGTCGCCATGGCTAAGATGCAAATGTCCCGCCCCGCCCCCGGCCGCTCAGCACCTGCATATGCAAATTAACCCTTCATCTTTGTTGGGTTAATTTGCATACTCACTCCTGATTGGCTGCTGGGTGTCGCAAAGGTACGGTCAATTAGCATGTTACTCTTTTATTAGGTAGATAGATTCTAACGGCAGAGTAAACCCAGCTGAGTGTGCTTCAGAGGTTAAGCCAGATGTCCACAAGTGGGAGTGCCCATCAGAGTCCTCTAAGATGACTGATAAAATGGAAATCCTTAGGCCTCTTTCCCAGGGATTCAGAATTAATAGGCAGGGGGTGTGGTCCACATATTAAGAAACTTTGGAACAGACACCTGTGTCTGTTCTTTTCAAACTTTTTTAAATGTTAGGAATAGCATTAGAAACACTATTTTGTAACACAGATAAGGAATGTTCAATGGATAAAAATATTCCCAAATATGATTTTTTCCCTAATATATTCTCTAATACTCCCAGGCCAGCAAAATCGATTTCCTATCTCCTAGAGCAGTTGTATCCTCCTCTCCAAGGAGAAGCGCCAGTTCAGGTTTGTTCTCCAGAATCGAGAGAAACATCTGTGCACTAGCAAGCGCCAGAGCAGAAATGACTGGGTCACTTCCTTCTCAGGCCACCAGGCAGACGGGTCCTCAGAGGGCCTAGACTGGGCACTTGAGAAACCACTTATGGTCTTGACTTTGGGCCACTGGACGCTGGCCAAGGCAAGCCTGTCTGCTTCCCTCCTCAGAAGGGGCAGTCGTGTTTGTAGTTTCAGAAAGGAAATCACCGGTGCCCAGCAGAGAGCCTGCCAGAATCCCCAGCGCAGCTCGGTTGCAGAGCAGGGGCCGAGCCCACGGAGCATGTGGAAACCAGATCGCAGGCCCAGTCAGTCAGCCCTGGCCTGAGGCGGCTCTAGGCTGAGGAATTCTTGTTTACCCAGCACACGTATTCCCAGGGATGAATGTCAGAAAACTCATGGGTAACAGTCAAGGACTCTAAGTGAATAGATGCTTCATTTCAATCAAAAAGTTCAAACATCTGGGTTTTCTCTAAGGCAGCCCAGCTCTATACATTAGCTTTGTACTAACATATCTTACTCTCTGGTGTTTACTGGAAAATACCTTTCTCCAAATGATAGCGCACAAGAAAACTCTGCCCAAAGAACTCGTAAGTGAAGGGGAACCATCCTGAAAACCGCCTTTCTCACCCAGAATTACAGCGTTTTCCTCCCAGACCTCGTCATGCGCAGGTTCGGTGTAACGAACTGTATGTCCCAACAGCACTCCATGCATGTAGCCAGTCTGGCCCCACTTGCCTAACCGCAAAGGTACGGTCAATTAGCATGTTACTCTTTTATTAGGTAGATAGATTCTAACGGCAGAGTAAACCCAGCTGAGTGTGCTTCAGAGGTTAAGCCAGATGTCCACAAGTGGGAGTGCCCATCAGAGTCCTCTAAGATGACTGATAAAATGGAAATCCTCCTCCTCTTCCCAGATTCAGATGATTCTCTTGAGTCACTGGGCTGTGAGTACTAGACCAAGCTGGGCTGTCACAAGGTCGGAAGTCAGCCAGGCAATCGAGGAAAAGCTAATCGGGGCGTAAGGCTGTGCATGCGCTCCTCAAAGACCAGAGTATTCACAGCAGGACTATGCCTGGTAGCCAACCCACCAGCCACCCAAGGTACCAACAACGGGATGGGTTCATCAATATAATAAAACCTAAAGTTCCATGGATCTTATATGCAATACTAGAGGCCCGATGCACGAAACTCATGCAAGGGGCTTGGCCCTCGCAGCCCCGGCACCGTCCGGAAGGTCATCCAGATGGTCCTTCTGCTGATCAGTCGATTTGCATATTATGCTTTTATTATTAAACTAGAGGCCCAGTGCATGATTGAAACATGCACATGTAGGGTCCCCTACACACTTTCGCTTTTCACGGTGGAGCTGGGTGCCTGTCCGCTGGTGCACCAGGCCTTTCAGAAGCCTCTAGCTCGGCAGAGGCTTCTGAAAGGCCTGGTGCCGGAGCAGACAGGCACCCAGCTCCCCCGCTTTTGATGGTCCGCGGCCGCTGAGGGGGGCTACCCTGCTGTTGAGAGGCGCAGGGGGCGGGACTCCTGCCCCCTGCGCCTCTCAACGGCCGCTGAGGGGGGCTGCCGTGGACACCTGGCTACCCTGCCGTTGAGAGGCGCCGCGGACACCTGGCTACCCTGCCGTTGAGAGGCGCAGCTGGGTGCCCGCGGCAGGCCCCCTCAGCGGCCGCGGATCTGGCCGTTGAGAGGCACAGGGGGCGGGAGTCCCGCCCCCTGTGCCTCTCAACAGCAGGGTAGCCCCCCTCAGCGGCAGCGGATCCGTGCCTCTCAATGGCCAGATAGGCCACCCTGAGTCCCGCCCCCCAGCCTCCCGCCGCCCAATCGTGGGCGTAGCGGAGTGATGATAATTTACATGTTACTCTATTATTAGATAGGATATATGTTACTAGTATATTGTATGCTTACGTAGCCAGATGCCCTTAACGCCAGAGAAAATTGCACCTTCGCCCACATGTGTCCACAGCAACACCCTGAGTGGACGAGGGATGCCGTCCCGGGGGGGGGCCAGAAGCCATCCCCGCAGTGAAGTAAGCAGGAGAGAAGAGCTGGCTGAGAGCGGACAGTGGGAGCAGGATTTGTGCCAGAAGTCGAGGAAAACTACCTCCCCGCCAAGGAGTCCAGGGGGAGACGGTGGGCGCTCCTACAGAGCGGGGGGACGCATCTGATGGCCATGGCCCTACTGTCCTCCTATCCCCGAGGCTCCATGCCTCAGGCTGCCCTGGCCTGGAGCACACAGAGAGTAATGAGCTTTCAGATGGGCAGCGAGCGCCCTGGGACGCTGGGTTTGCTATTGCAAACTGTTCCCGAAACAGAGCAAGGAAACTGCAGTCAAAGGCGAGCGTGTGGGAACCGTGGTGGCCCCCCGGAGCCCCCTGACCGCACTGCGTGCACCAACGACTGCACAGCTGGGACCTGCATCCTTGCTCTGCGGCCTCGCTCTGTCTCTGGAGCGGAGGCTGGGAGCCAGGACAGTGAACCGTGTTTGAAGGCTTAAGAATCAAGTTATTTCATTCCAAGGCAAAAAGCTACATGGAGCCACAAGTGGAAATAACCAGGTAATTAAAAATGAGCCCTTCTCATTTCGAATTTGTACAGTGCTGCGTGTCAGTGCACATGAACACGTTAAACACTGGACACCCTGACGCCTCTCAGAGCAGGTGTGAGGGAGGCACCTGGACGGAGACTCCTGGGCCACCAATTAGAGCTTGTGCTGCAGCTTTGCTCTGGTTTTCAGAAAGCAGGCCAAGGGTAGATGTGTCTGTTTTATGTTTCTGCTCTTAATTTGTTTCTTTCAACTCAATTCTTTTAAATTAAGTTTATTCTACTTTCTTTTATTATTGAAATAACTGTGTTTTATCTTTCAGTCTCCTTAATTTAAAGATTCTATTTTATCCCTGCTTCTTTGCTTTTTTGTTTTCTATCTTTTATTTTATTGTCTATATTTTCAATGATACCTACTCTCAGTATACTGTGAGTTTTTAATTCCACAGTGCTTACTTTTATAATAAATATTGATTGCTGAAAGCTCCCCCTTTTTTCCCCATTGCCCTCTCACCCTCCTTCCCCCTCACTAAAACATATAAAAATAAGCACTCTGGTTAAGCATATAGTTTTCAGCTTACCAAGTGGAGGAATGAAACCATGTCTATTAAATTCCTCCTAAGAAATATGAAGCAATTATTGCACTGCAGGCTTCCTCAACCCTGCCCCACTTCCCTACACACACCCTAGCTTCGGCGTGTATGCTCTCAGATTTTGAAATCACTACTATGTTACATTTAAAATTTTATTTAAAACCTATATTTTATTCAAGAAATTATAGTATATCATATTCAAAGTTTATTTCTGATGATAATTAGACTCAAGTCTATGTTTAAATAGATTCAAAACCCATCCCTTCAACACCATGAATTCCCCCACTCAAAGATTCTTTATCTTCATTTTTTTCACTAAGTTGGCTGAATTAAATATTTAGTAGGAGCTCTGGGTGAGGCAGACATGCTAGTAATGTGTTTCCTGAGTCTGATACACAGGAAAGTGTCTGTTGCGTTTACATGGGAAGAGTAACTTAGTCAGATAAGGACTCTTTAAGCCACAGACAGTGCTCCCTAAGAGTAGAACATTAGCAACACGGGACCTAAAGTCATACACACATTTCCCTTTAGCTCTCTAATGACTGCCATGTGACCTTTACAGATAAACTTGTCTTCTTACTCTAAACTCAATGTTCTCATCTATAAAATGGAACTATTACTTAACTCTCAGGTTTGATGTAAGAAATTAATGACATCCTCTGTATTAGTGCTATAATAGAAATAGAAAGTGAACCACATATTAGTTTAAAAATTTCTAGCAAACATGTTTAAAAGGAAAAAAATAATATTAATTCAAATAATATATTATGCTTTACCCAATCTATAATAATAAAAGGGTAATATGCTAATTAGACCAGACATCTTCCGGACGTCCTTCCTAACAAAGCCGGGGCCAGAGGGAAGCCGGCCAGGGTCCCAGGTGCCTGCGGGCGGCCGGAGGAAGGTAGCAGCCCAGGTCCCAGGTGCCAGAGGGAAGCTAGTGCCAGCAGCCAGGGAAAGGAAGGCCTATTCTTGCACGAAGTTTTGTGCATCAGGCCTCCAGTATATTCAATAATGCATTGTCATTTCAACATGTACACAATATAAAAACATATTAATGAAATATTTCATTCTTCTTATACGATGTCTTCAAGATACGGTGTATATTTTACACTTATCACATATGGCTATAGCATACATTTGCATATAGCATATATAAATTTGTAATTGCCATATTTCAAGTGCTCAGTAGGCAAGAGTGGCTACCATACTGCTCGGTGCAGAGAAATCTGATCTAATAAAGAGCTAATATGCTAATTAGGCCAAACAACAGAACGACCGTCCAGACAACCTTCTGGACGAAGCCAGGGCTGCGAGGGCCAAGGCAGCTGGGGCTGCGAAGGCTGAGCCCCTTGCACGAATTTCGTGCATCAGGCCTCCAGTAGAATAAAATTCTACAGACTATCTTGCACAAAAAATATGTACTGAAGTGTACATATTTTTATTGTTTTATTTTAATACTAGAGGCCCGGTGCATGGATTCGTGCACCAGTGGGGTCCCTTGGCCTGGCATGTGCCCTCTCACAATCTGGGACCCCTCAGGGGATGTCGGAGAGCCAGTTTCAGCCCGATCCCCACAGGCCAGGCCGAGGAACCCCCGGTTTTGGCCCGATCCCCGCAGGCCAAGCTGAGGGACCCCACCAGTGCATGAATCCATGTACCAGGCCTCTAGTATGCATATAAGATCTTTGTTTAATCTCTTCCCACCCTCCACCTTCCCTCCTTCCCTCTGAGATTCATCAGTCTGTTCCATGTTTCCATGACTGTGGTTTTCACTCCTGTACTGTCAGCCCCCTGGTGGTCAGTGCACATCATAGCTACCGGCCAGTCAGCCGGTCGGCCAGTCACTTAGGCTTTTATATATATATAATTACAGAAGTACTTTCAGAAAAAAACTCTCTTTTATTTGCTTTCAAAATAACCTGTTTATTCTGCCTAGTTATGTACAGGAGTCTTTATTCTACTTTTAGATTAAAAAGTGTTTATCAGTAAGGTTTTTATTGAAATATAGCATAATACAGGAATAAAATATGCTCTATTTGTGAGTTATTATCTTCCCCATTAAGAGTTGAAATATATATGCATATAATAAAGTTCACTGTAATTTCAGAATATTTCCACTTACATTTTTTCTCTGCTGTTGAGAATTTGAATCACTCCAACACTATGAATCCCTCCAGCTGCCTGTTATGAACATGGCTGTTTCCAACATTCTGACATTTAGGAACAGAAAGGAGTGGCCAGTTCCACATCTCCCAGGGCCTCACTGAGCAGCACACCGGGGTGGGCTCATCACTGGCCAGGAACGGAGCCTACATTCTGCAGCCTCGGGGACCGATGTTACCCCTACCTACATTCGTATCAGACAGTTGTACACTTGAACCCATATCATTTTATTAACCAATGTCATCCCAATAAACTTAATTAAAAAAATGTTCATGAGCCTGAAGTATAGATTCAATGTTCAAATGGATAAACTTGCATGAGAAATAAATTCTAAGCAGATACAGAACATTTGTATCTCACACTCAGAAAATATAGATGAGAAATGAAAACATAATCAGACATCACTTTTAAAATAAGGTAATTTCATAGAAAACTTAAATATCCTATTTAATAAAGAGGGAATATGCTAATTGACTGTCACGCCCTCACAAAGATGGCGGTGCCCACAGACAATAAGGAGGGAATATGCTAATTGACTGCCACACGCTCAAAGATGGCGGCACCCACAGCCATAAAATGGTGGTGCCCAGTCCCTTTAGCCCCCCAGCTGCCCAGGGCTGGCCCAAGGCTCAGGTAGCCAGGCTGGCCAAAGCTTGTGCTGCCAGCAGTGGCAGCAGCAGAGGTGTGATGGGGGCATCACCTTCCCCTGATCAACGGGTCACCTCCTGCCCCTGAGGGCTCCCAGACTGTGAGAGGGGGCAGGCCGAGCTGAGGGAGCCCCCTCCCCCTCCAGTGCATGAATTTTCATGCACTGGGCCTCTATTTTTCTAATGAAAGGAACATAATGAATCCCTTTACCACAGAGAACAAAAGTTCAGTTGCTTCAGAGGCCAGGCAGAAAATATCAATTAGCAAAGAAATCCCAAATGAAGACTTTGGTGACCTGAAGAGCCACATGCCCTTAACAAAAGAGCTGCCAGATATTCACACTAGCCAATCGCTCACATGTCAGAGTACAGACCCAGTGCTGACAGATCTAATTTTTTAAGACACTCTAGAACTTCACCTGTTATTGTTTCCCTTCAGATTTACAAATGTTGGAAACTGGAACAAAATAACGGCCTCCCAAAGACACCCATGTCTTATCCTAATTCTGGGAACCTGTGACTACGGAACCTTACCCGGCAGAAATAGACCTTGCCGATGTGTTAAAGGTGAGATGACCCGAGATGACCCGTGTGGGCCCCGCTTCACCACCAAGGCCCTCCAGCGGAACAGGAGGCAGAGGGGGAGGTGATGACAGAAGCAAGGCAGAGTTGGAGAGAGATCTGAAGAGTCCATACGTGTAGCTTGAAAGATGGAAGAGGGGCACAGAGGAGACACGGGGCGGCCTCTCGCAGGGGCAGAAGACAGGACACGGATTGTCCCTGAGACCTCCCAAAGGAGTGAGGCTGCCCACATTCCCCCCCAAAGCTCCACTGCAGACTTCTGAGCTCCACGAATGTAGAATAATAAACATGTGCTGCTTTAGCACTACATGTGTGATTTACTGTTACAGCCGTGTTACAAAACTAATTAAATATTTTTAAAAACAACGCGAAGCAAGCCAAGTGAATCATATCTGCGGCCAAACTCCAGCCTTTTAGATCATAAAAAGAAGCACCTTCGAGGAGATATTAGACAGCTTCACCCACAGGGGGAGGGATGCTTAAGCCATGAGCTGACTTCAGATGAGCTCTGGCTTCAGGCAGGGCTGTGACCGTGTTACGGCTTCACTCACCTTTCTGCTTTCTGAGCTTCCCCCCCCAGCCCCAAGTCAGTGTCCCGAGATGGGCTTATCTGGGTTCACTCATCCTGTTCCCCCCACGGTCCCCCATGCCTGTGACAGCTTTGTAGGTCTCTTTCCTGAACCTTACGCGTTGTTTTCATAACACAACTTCCAGAGGACACCCCCCTTATTCCCAGGTTCTCAGAGGAAGCTTCCCGGTAGCTCACCAATGCGCTCAATATCTGACATAACACGTTAATGTCATTAACACACAACGGGGGCTCATGGATCAGTTAATCAGTGGGTAAATCTGCGGAGGAGAAATCTAAGACAAAAATAGGCTCAGCAACACACATCATGAACAGAACTCTATGCATGACATTTTGCCTTTCCTATTAGTTCAAAAAATATTAGAAAAGGGAAATCTATGTATTTAATTTACAAAAATGCCAGTTTCTCTCCTAACAGCATGTGCTTTTATCAATGTCACAAACTTGGAGTTTTCACTCTCGAGATAGAGCTGCGTATGTCACCGTTTATGTTTGCACAACCGAGTCTGACATTTCTGAGAAGTCTCCCTTATCTTCAGCATTTGCCATGTTTTAGAAATTGAGAAGAAACAGATGTTGATGATGAAGCATATTCTAAACTATTTCAAAAGTATTTGGCAGCGAGGGAGGGCTGACATTAGTGGAAGAACAACTCCGTAAAAATGGACATTTATTTTGCATGTACTTTTCCTGAAAGAAAAATAATTTAAAAGATGACCAAAAAAAGATTGATGTGTATTATACAAACATTTATTAGTAAAGAAAATGACTTTTAGTAAGTATTATATTTTATCATGATTTTGAGTCTCTATAAAACTCCATATAGCTACACATACATGTAATATATTAAAATTTTTCAAGTTCTTTCTGCTATTATAACTTGTACTTCTTTTCAACTAACCCTAATAATTTTACTCGTCCTTCCTACATTTTTAATTTCTACTACAGCCTTGAAACTAACCCTTGCTCGAGAAAATGGACTAATTCATGATCCAGTATTGTTCTACAGGAATTTCTGGGAGATTCTTGTGATTGAGTAATAATTCAAATTTCTGAGCATATCTGGCGATTTTGCATAATATGTTCATTTTATTCCTGGCCAAGCTATGTTTCTACATCATTAAAATAGCCTTAAAGTAATGTTAAAGCTATTTTGGTGGGTAGATTAAAAGATGATTTCACTAAAAAAAAGGTTGTTATAGCATTTCAAAGGATTTGGGGGAGGAGAGCATTAGTAGGCTTAACTCAAAATTTTGCAATGAATTTTTTAAGCCATTTGTCAAAGGGATAGCCAATTCTGTAGTTTTCTTTGGCATACCAAAAAAAAAAAAAAAGATTTTATTAAAATAAATTTTCAGGGAATAAATTTAGCAATATATAGGATAAACAAATATCTCATATTATTTTTCCCTTTGCTAAAATTCTCTAAATTGGCTGTTGAACTTGATACCATTATCACTAGTTGCAATTATATACCAAAATAGCCAAAACTGTCCACGTGTCACATTAAAAGAAGGCGGCAGTTTTAAGCAACGAACCTCTCATTAATGCAAAGCCTACATTCTTTCTCCAGCTGGCCTTGAAGTTAAAAGGTTCACTATGTATGTTATGGCCAAACTCCAGCAACTGACTAACTTATGAATAGGGAGTAGATGGGTTATAGTTTCCTATTCAGGATCCAACATTTCTTTCTTTTTTTTTTTTTTTTTTTAATTATTTTATTGATTTTTTACAGAGAGGAAGGGAGAGGGATAGAGTTAGAAACATCAATCAGCTGCCTCCTACACACCTCCCACTGGGGATGTGCCCGCAACCAAGGTACATGCCCTTGACCGGAATCGAACCTGGGACCTTTCAGTCCGCAGGCCGACGCTCTATCCACTGAGCCACACCGGTTAGGGCAGGATCCCAAGTTTCTTGATGGAAAAGCAATCCAGAGCTCATTAGGTGAGCGTAGCATACTTGATAATAAAGTGCCTCTGTCCTTTTATCCCAGAGTTCCCAAGTAAGGTTTTAAAGGAGTCCCCTTTTCTAGGATCACCCTCGATTGAGTATCCGTCATCATTTAATTAAAAATGAACCCATTCCATTAAAGGAAGCGCGCAGTCACAGAGCCGGTGGCAGTACAGCCGGCCTGTGTAGTCATCCTTGTGCCGTCCCCCCTCCCCCCCGCCCCCCCCACCCGTGCAAGGGTGTGGCCATGGACGTGGAGGGAGGAGAGCACGTGCCACGTCCAGTCTGCAGCTAAGCCACAGCGTCCAAGGAAAATACATGCCACATGAGAGGAATGAGCGATATGCAAGATCCCTGAGGTGCTAGGGAGCCGGCACACACAGCAGCAGCTCCCACTTCGTTCAAGGCTCCTTGTTCACAGAGTGCACTTCCCTCAGCTCTGGGCACAGGAACTCCTGGGATTCACACAGCACATCCAGGAGGCTGTGCTGTATCATTCCTGCTTACAGACGAGGCCTGAAGCACACAGGTGAAGGACCGTGCCAAGGTCACGCAGCTGGTGCATGGAAGAGCCATGACTGAAACCCAGACAGTTGGACTTCAGAACCCACACTCTTCACCAAGCCACAAAGTTCAGCCAGGCTCTCTGCATTCCTAGAGACTATTATTTTAGCCAGTTGCCCCCACTTTTCTGAGTCCAACCAATTTGGAGTCACTTTATCTAGAATCTTTAATAGGGTGGCTACATTTACTGATATTTTGTGCAACCTCCTTCCCTCCCCTACTTGAAATTTTATCTCAGAGTTTATTTTCTCTACTTCTTTACGTCACTGAAAAAATAAGCATTCCGCTTCCTTCCCAGGCCTGATTGAATGTTCCATTTCAGGTCTTAATTCCATCCCCTACCACGCCCTTCAAATGATCTTGATGTATGACTGTCCTCACACTTCTGCACAATACTTCTTCCTCCACCCAAGGCTAGAATGTATTTGCACCTCCACATCCTTGGAGAAAATGAACCTGCCCTCAACCCTGCTCCCCTCTAGAGCTATCATCCCTCTTCACTCTACCTCTTGAAATTTTTATTTAAAGAAAGGTGGCTGACTCAGCCACCATTATCTAGTCAGAGACCAAACAGAAATCACAGCATTAATTGTTCAATTGCTTTGGTGCAAAGAGATTGACTCTTGAAGCCAGAAATGTACTCTATTTAATGGTATGAATTCTGGGCATCAACCATTAGCAAAACGTGAACATTGGTTCTGACCGCATTGGGTTCTCGTGAGAAGTACATGTAACCAAGTGTGGGGGGAAACTCTCAAATTCATCTTGGAACACAATAAATAATTAAGAAATATCTGTTGAACATGAATTGTAATAATAATAGCAATAATAAAGCTGGAAAGTGACCCTATATTAATAAATGATGAAAGAGGTCAGAATGTATGAAAAGGAAAGAGCACATGTGTGTGAGAGAGGAAGAGAGGAAGAGAGAGAACAAAACAAAGAACGAGAGAATGAGAATGTATATGCACCAATCGTCAAAAGGTGCTCTAGTTATCCATTCGTTCAACAAATATTTATAGGGCACTACTATGTTACCAGCAGTGTTCTCCACACCCAGGATTCACCTGTGACCTGAGCAGAGACCATCTCTCTACTGTCTGATCTGCCCTCTAAAACAAATCAAAGTTTTTAAAGAATCACCGCGATGAGTTATTTCTTGTTCGGAAGTCTTCAGAACTCTTCACTGTCTACTTAATAAATTCCAAACCCCTTCACCTGTCATTCAGTATCTTTTACTTTTATTTTGTTGACACCAATCTATTTTTTCAGTCTATTCCTTACTATTTCAACTTTTCTTCTACATGAACTCTCAGGAGGCATAAAAAAATAATATTTTAAAGGGACTCTGGAGCCTCTGCAGAGCTTAGGAATCAAAGCCTATTGTGCATGTGGAGGGCATGTGAGAGGCTTGGGGAGGAGATGGAGCTGCAGCTGATGGAGCTGTGAAGTAACACTGAACTCGGGCCAGGTGATGAAGGACAGTATATGCCCCACTGAGAAGTACAAGTTGATTCTTAAAGGCACACTGGACACTATCCAACAAAGGAGTGAAATGATCCAAGGTCACTCTGGAGGCAGGGGTGAAATTGAGAGGAGCTGTCTAGTGGCATGGAAGGCAGTGAGAAGGCGTCAGGGTTTTGAGAAGAGAGATGGTAACGGCCACATGACACGGTGGAGCGAATGGAGGGAGGAACCTCACTCCTGAGAAACATCTCAGAGCTGCCACCAGCCAGGCCGGAGGCGAGCTGGTAGATACTGTCTCACCCTGGAGCCCGCGGCCCGGACGCCACCTGGAGGCGCTCATTAGGAACCTCGAGGTCTCACAGGTAGGTCCTCCGCTGATTGCCCGTGGGCATTTCATTCTTCTCACAAAATCCTGCCGGAAACTACAACTGAGATCTTCTCGGTTAAGGTAATGTTACCTTTGAAGCACAGACTGGGCTATAATTTCAGAGATGACAGTTGTGGCTCCTGCCTGGTCCCGGGACGTTCACGGTGCAGGCGGGCATGGGAATGCTTCCCCGATGGCAGCGATGAGGGTGTGAGCCTCGGCGGGCCTGGGCTGAGCTAGACGCTCCAGGCTGCTCTGGCCAGGGAGCTCCCCGCCCGCCCCGAGCCACGGGGAGGAATGGAGCCCAGCTCTACCTGTCTTGGGAGGGCACCAGCCAAACACACGTGCACCCAGGTTTCCCAGTCAGGGGAGGAGAGAGGGAGGCCTGGCTCAGCACTTCCAGGGCTGACTACCTCCACAGCCACCTGCTGCCCTTCGGGGCTGTGTCTCCCCCAGGCCCCAGCACTCCCCGCTGACCGCTGCCACCCAGGCCGCACACAGAACATTCCCCCTGACCTCACACCGCAGTCAGAGCGCCTCCGCCGTCCCCGAAGCCTAAGGCCTATATTCCAGCAGCAGAAAACGCCGCTGAGGGCGCCAGGAGAAATGTGAACCTGGGCCCCCGTGGGCAGTCCTGCACCTCCCCGCTCCTGCTCACCTGGCAGCAGCGCTCCTGTCATCTGAAACCATCAGGGCACCCCTCTTCCATCCCAGACACCGTCATCATTCTGAATCCCAGCGACGCTGCCCTGCCACCTGCAAACAGCAGTTATGTCCATTCATCAAACACACAGAAAGGACCTGCGCGCTCCATCACCCATTCCTTCCCCAGGGGCAGCCCCAAGTCACAGAGGCAAAACCAGGCTCCCTCCCCCTCCACTGATCACACAGCAGGCCAGCAGGGTCTTTCCCACGTATTAGAAGCGTGTGCCTCCGATCCTAAGACTTGGGTTGATATGAGTCTCAGAATCCAAAAATAAATTCCAAATGTTGATGAAGAGAATGTGATCAAGTTAATTTTAAAATAAAAAAATCCAAACATATTAAAAAATCTAGTCCAAATATAAATTTCATGAAAGTCAAAAATTTGAACTACCCAATTAATTACTAAAACACTCAAATTTGTATAGTCATTCAACATTCTTTCCAATGTGTAATAAAATTTACAAGGTAATTTTAATGCTGCCTGTACTTCTACTTTTCCCTAACCCCAACTCCCCAAATCTCTTTGATGGTGAAAATTTGTCCTGAAACCCTCTATTAGTTGAATAAAATGTTTGAAAAGTGCCAATTTTCTAACAAAACAATCCAAATTATATTGCTCATGATATAATTCTTTGTACATCAAAATAGTCACTGCCATATAAATAGATACTTTGTTTTTAAAATTTGGACAAGATTCAATTTGATAAACATTTATTAATTCTTGTTATAGGTTGGTTCTCATGCTAGGCACTATCTATATAATAAAAGCCGAAGCGATAGTTACAGTGGAATGACCAGAATGACCGGTTGCTATGATGCGCACTGACCACCAGGGGGCAGATGCTCAATGCACAAACATGGAAACATGGAACAGACTGATGAATCTCAGAGGGAAGGTGGTGGGGGAGAAGAGATTAACCAAAGATCTTATATGCATACTAAAGGCCTGGTGCACGGATTCGTGCATTGGTGGGGTCCTTCGGCCTGACCTGTGGGGATCCGGTCGAAACTGGCAGTCCGACATTCCCCGGGGGTCCCGGATTGTGAGAGGGCACAGGCCGGGCCTCTAGTTGTGAAATAAGTGTGCTTGAGCTTATTGTGAAAGTAAAATCCTGTTGGATTAACTACTGTCATTTCTGTCACAAAGCTAGTTTCTGTCAATGCAGAAGTACAGTTTCCTATGAATAAACAGACAATACCACACGCTGCAGCTTCAGATACACAGTGATCATCTCATTTTCTTCTACTGGTCCATAAAAACGAAAATGTTTGGGCTGAGAATTACCTTATGCTGCCTAATTTTATATCCTCAGTAACTCATTTACATTGCTGCTTTCCTCTATAATTTTAAATAACCATTCTTTTCTGAACAGGCACCTTAGCTAATGACACCTGATTGTCTTACTGGGATCAGAAGATGATGACTAATGCAGTGAAAAATGGGAGTGTCCTGTCTTTGCTCAGCATAATAATTGTGGTCCCAAGACTGCTGAGAGCGACATGGGGTTGCTTATTTAAATCCTGTTCTCAAAATGAAGATAGTAAGGAAGGTGAGATTTGCGTGTCTATATAGGAAGGGAGACACGTGTCAGAAGGATTCCATTTCTGTCACTCTGGGATTCTACTTCTTCCACCTGAAAGAGGAAGGACAAGCAGCTGCAGCAGCTCAGAAACGAGCCACGTGCCCAGGGAGCCATATGGTGGCACCAGAAGAGCTTGCGCCCGGGACCCAGGAGAGCAGGTGCTGGCCTCAGCTCTGACCCGGTGAGCAGGGAGCACCCCCTGCCGAACCTGACCCACTCCCCCAGCTGAACAGGGTGAGCAGATGCTCTCCGAGATTCCCTCCCAGTCCAGGCTCCTAGTCCATGTTCTGATTTTCCAACCTCACCCAACCACTGGCCCCATCCCACGCGGAGCAGGTCAGAGCTGAGAAGGGAAAGCTCCGGGAGCAATAGCTGGAAAGAAGGCAGCCCATCAGGCGGAGGCCATCAGGAACCTGCTGCCTGGGCACCGGCCCCACTCACGGCAGACAGAAGTCATCCACAATGAACGGCCGCGTGGCTCAGGGGGTGAGCGGCATCCCATGCACCAGGAGGTTGAGGTCTGATTCCCTGTCAGGGCACATGCCCAGGTTGCAGGTTCGATGCCCGGTAGGGGGCGTGCAGGAGGCAGCCCATTGATGTTTCTCTCTCACTGATGTTTCACTCTCCTCTCCCTCCTCTCTCTCTGAAATCAATAGAAAGTAACCTGTAAGGAATCCTTGGTCCATTCTGGCCCAGAAATGCCTTTGGTGGCAGGACAGTTGCAATTCAAAGAAAAATGCACCAGGAGATGGTGATGCAAGCAAGAAATGTGCATTGATTTCCTTCTCGACGCGTGAAAAAGGGTGTGACTGAATGCTGTAAGGCATTCTAAGATCTCCCATTTAGAGTCTTATAGTAATATTCATTCAAGTCTAATTTTCCAAGGTTATTTTTAGCCTCCCACAGTAACAGTATGATTGTTCTATTTCACTATGGTAACCATACGTCACCATTTTTCCAAGGCAGCCTCAGTTCCAATTGTTTTATCCCAAATGTGGACCAAGTTTTAGACTTTCATCCCTCTTTTAAATGTAGGGAATATGATCACCTATATACTTTATTATTCTCTTTTTGTCTTCCCTGATTATAATAACAAACTTGACACGAGAAGAATAGACTGAGGAGAAACCCAGATTTTCGTATTTGAGATCTTGTGGTTGGCCACAACAGTTTCACAAGCTGATGTGGTGACATAAGAAGTTAGGCCCTGGCAGAAGGTTTGCCTGTAAGGAGACACCGACCCTGGGAGACCTTTGGCTAAGGGAACTGACCGCGCAGAGGTAGGGAGGCCCAGGAAGCAGCGTCAAGATCGCTCCGTTGTTACTGGCATTTCCACATTGAGACATGAAGGACCCTATCGGGGAGAAAACCAACTACACTTAGGAAACGGACAGCTGGCAGCTGTCTTCTGGGCAGAATACGCAACAGCCATGGGACCTTGGTAACGGGTCCGAGGTCCAATTCCTACTAGTTACCCACACAGGAAGGAGACAGCAGGGGGCCAGGTGGGCCATCAGGTGACAGAGGAAATGCCCACTGCTGGGCATAGGACATATGAGAGCAAGAACAATGTAGATTTCTTTAACTTTCTTCTATATCGGCTGTTGATATCAGAATATTGCACTCTTCCACCCTCCAGTGAGTATCTCTAAAAAGTAAGTTGTTTTTAAATTTTGTTGCATTCTATTCCTCTCTGAGAAACTGCTAAAGCTACAGTCAGAAAAACACAAACACAGCCTATGTTTTATGGGCGATTTCAGGGGATTCACAGCTTCCAAGAAGGCTACCCACAGCCTGCCATTTGAAACCTGTAGCAAAGAGAAGTGTGACCTTGTCAGGTGGTCTGGGGTGGGAGTGGCCAGCACGGGCCAAGTCCAGTTGGCAGCTAAGAAGACTGGGGTACCCTGAGCAGGGAGGAGGCCGCAGCTCCCAGACCTGGGAGCGTAACACCAGAACCAGCCTCCGTGGGAAGCTGAGGCTGTTTATTCTACCGTCTGAGCATCCGGCTTGGTCTAGAAAGTGGAGCAGGCTGACGTGTGGTATGAATATCCGTGGGCCGAGCTCCTGCGAGCAATTGTCAAAAAATGAGGTGTCCAAGGAGCTAACGCCATCAGAGAACCGCTGCCTGTGCTCCCTGCCCAAGCACTGCAGGCGGAACCAAAGAGGGATGTGAGGGTCAGGCTTGGCTAGTGGAGGTCAGAGAAGTTTCTGTTAACGGCTCTGGCAAGAAAAGTAACAGAAAGAAAGAAAGATGGTGACCAGATGTTCTCCATTTAGAACCTGTCAAAAGGAAATTACATTACAGGGGTAGGAATTCAGGTTATATAAAAGGAAAGCCTTCCAGCCAATGAACTCTGCACAGCATGCGACCCAGTGACTGATGGACATTGTAGTCTCTTTCCATGAAATATTTAAAAATAAAGTGGACATGTGTGTGTTTTCAGTGATTTGAATATAGTTGCCAGAAATGAGACCAGGTCAAACATTTACGGACATACTAAAATTACTTGAAAAACTGGCATGTCTATAATTGATATTTATTTAATTATAACAATTGTTATAATTACTTTTTCACTTATTGTTTTAGAGAGAGGGGGGAGCGGGGAGAGAGAGAGATCAATTTGTTGTCCATGTATTTATGCATTCATTGGTTGCTTCTTGTATGTGCTCTGATAGGAGATCGAACCCTCAACCTTTGTGTATCAGGACAATGCTCTAAACCAACTGAGCTACCCAGCCAGGGCCTGTAATTACTCTTGAAATCTACTAAATTCTTCTAATCTGACACTACACCCAAATTTGTCTATATACAAATTAGAATAAAAATATGCATAATATAATTCATAATCAACATAATCATACAGAATCCATTCACCGTCTTCAGTATTCCTACTAATTCCAATTAATATTTATTAATAAGAATTAACAATCAAAACAATAGAACGGAGCAGTCCAGTTATATATCTGTATTTGAAATTACATTTTTAAGCAAAATGACTCATATCTGCATACACATGTTGAAAATAATACCTTAGGTAAAGTACACTCTGGAAAACTATGCAGAAAATAATGGAAAAGTAAATACAAAAGAAGCTCTGGAAAGTCTGTTAGGAAAGTAATGAGATTTACAGATTGACTGAAAACACCAGAAAACCCTCCGAAGCATACTTGACTTTTGGTCAGTCAGTCAGAAAAGAGCTGGCAGTCGATCAGGAGAAAATGTGAATCATAAAGTCCACCTCCTCCATCACACAATGCCTCTGAATCAGATGTCTGCTGGCTGGTCCGTGGCCTCGAGTCTGAAAGCCAGTAACTGCTTTATAGATTTGGCTTCAGGACCACGCTGAGGTTTCCTGTTCTTCCCATTTGTAATAAATGAAGCTACACTCACACAGAATTGGGGGTAGAGAGTCCCAACCCTCCCATCCATTCATGTCATCCTTTATTTTGGCTAATTGCTGAGGCAAGACTGCCATGTCTGTCACCTACGGCGCACGTTTGACTCTCTAGCCAAATATTAGGACACACAGTAGTGACTGCTATGGCAACAGACTAAACAGACGAGCCGAGGGCAGAGTCGGAGGAAGAGGCAGGCGATCCAAACACAGGGAGGGGTGACGGAGCTGAAGGACTTTCAAACACAGCCCAGACCATAAAACCAAAGCCCCATCCCAGGTGACGGCATTCTTCACAAAGGTGTACTTTCTTCTAATGGTTTTATCAGCTAAGCATTTGTTAGTTTAACTTCAATTTCTAATGACCCACAAATTCAAAGGGTAGTTTCAAAATAAGAACCTTAATCCAAAGTGTCCAAATGCTGACCCTTTAGATGAAATTACATAAAAATAAGTTGAAATTACTCCATCCCTTCAGAGCGGTTCCCAGCTAGCCTTCCAGTTGAAAGGAAAATACCAGCAGCACAAATATAAGCCACAAAGGAAAAAAGACAGCACCTGTCCAAACTCTACCTCCTTCCGGTTGTTTCTCTGAAGGCTTTTCGTTCCCTCAATCCTTCCCTTGTAAATTCATGCGCGCACACACTAAAAATCTTCCTCTCTTCACATCAGAACACAGATCATTGTCAATCCTTTGATGTAACAGGATAAGATTCTTGCCAATATTAGGCTGCTGTATTGATGGGTTTGGGTAAAATTTTAAAACTGTTTGTGAAGAGAATTATTATTTCTAGTTCACTAACCGACTCTCTGTTCCGACAGTAGCTCTAACCCTGACTCAGAGTCTCCTTTACAGCAAAAGCTTGTACCACTTTGGTACTACCAGGGGATGAAGTTCTCAGAATACATACCTAATAAACATACCTAATTTTAACAAATCACGATAACGTCATAATTACAATGCAAACAAAAAAACAAAAAGGGACTTAAAATATGTATTTCAATATATGCGTTCAGCCATGACGACACCAGATGACAAAAAATACTAAGATCCTTATCTTACCTACTCACAAGCAGCTGTACGGATACAATACAAACAGGACAATAGTCAACTAATCATTGCAGTACTTCTTTATGTTCAGTATCTAGAAATAAAGGCTAAATAATTACAGTCACATTGAATGTATTTAGCAGTTTCATTCCAGAGAAATTCATTGCATATTAAAACTTTATGGAAAATGCTTTGTGTTTACATATACATAATGAAGTTGTTTTTAAGCTCAAATAATTACAAAAGGCCTTTGCATTTACATGAATGACTCAAGACTTTCAAGTCCTATAGGATGTGGGATGATTGTTCCCTGCATTTCAGGAAATAGAGCATCCACAGTTTCCGCCACCCGAAATGCTCTTACAAACAGTCTAAATATGACTAGAGAGCAGCACCACACTCCCATCCCAACCTTGAAACCACACGGCCAGGAAAACACCTGTCACCTTATAATCAAGCTTGGATTTACATAAAAATATGGAGTAGCTCCTCTGGGAACATTATATCAAAACTTATGGCCCAGCCAGTGTGGCTCAGTGGTTGAGCATTGACCTATGAACCAGGAGATCATGGTTCCATTCCCAGTCAGGACACATGCCCAGGTTGTAGGCTCGATCCCCAGTGTGAGGTGTACAGGAGGCAGCTGATGGATGATTCTCTCTCATCATTAATGTTTCTATCTCTTTCCCTCTACCTTCCTCTCTAAAATCAATAAAAATATATTTTTTTAAAATCCCAATTGAATTTTAAAAAAAAACAACTTATGTGCACTGTTACAAATATTTTCAAAATCAAAGAATTGAAACCATGCAAACTATAATCTCTGATAAGGAAAATGAGTTAGAAATCAATGAACAGAAAAATACATTTTAAATTAGATATTAAAAAATCAATTACATTACTTACATAGCTAGCTACAAATGGCTAAAAAATATAAGAATTTATAATAGCAAGAGAAATACAAAGACCAAAGAAAAAATACCAAAATATTCAGAAGAGTGACATGAAGAATATTATAAAACTAGAGGCCTGGTGCACAACATTTGTGCACTGGTGGGGTGGGGCTCTCTCAGCCCAGCCTGCTCCCTCTCACAGTCCAGGAGCCCTCGGGGGATGTCCAACTAACAGCTTAGGCCCGTGGTCTGAATAATGGCGTAGGCCCGCTCACGGGAGTGAGTCAGAGAAACCTGCACAATTGGATAGCCAGTAGTTGGACATCCTTAGCACTGCCACGGAGGTGGGAGAGGCTCCCGCCACCGCCGCTGTGCTCACCAGCCTTGAGCCTGGCTTCTGGCTGAGTGGCACTCGCCCTGTGAGAGTGCACTGACCACCAGGGGGCAACTCCTGCATTGAGCATCTGCCCCCTGGTGGTCAGTGCACATCATAGCAACCGGTCATTCCGCTGTTCAATCGATTTGCATATTAGCCTTTGATTATATAGGATTTCATTGAAATTCATTGAAGAAAACCTAAATAACTGAGAGACTTACTGTGCTCATTGAAAATAAAACTCAGGAATATCGCCATGTCTGTTTACTCAAGTGACATAAATACAGTGGAACTTCAGTTCTAGAACTTAATTCGTTCCAGAAGGCTGTTCAAGAAGTGATTTGTTAGCAAACCAAATCATTTTCCCCCATTAGAAATAATATAAATTGTATTAATCCTTTCCAGCCCCCCAAATGATTCCTGTTTTTCTGTTTGTTTGCTTGCTTTTTAAAAGTTTTCATTTCAAAAAGTAAAGCCACAATTACTTTCACATAAATATCTGGGGAGGGAATGGGGAGGGATGGGGCAGGCTTGGCCCTCCCTCCTCTCTCTCACTGCGCTGTAAAAGCCAAGGGGCTGGCTTGCCCACCCATCGGGAAAGCCCTAGCTGCTTCATGATCATGTGACCAGGGAGAACTTCGTTGTCAAAAAGGGGCTGCACACGCTGGGGATTTAGCCTCAGGCGATGACAGAGGACCCTCCCGAGATGACAGACCTCAGCTCTGACAGAACATGGGACATATTTGTCCTGCAAGACGCTTTTATTCTTTCTTTGCCAGAACTCGGCCGCTGCAGGCCTCGGCTCAGCTGCTCCTCTCAGTGATGGGAGAGGGAGGGCTTCCGAATGGTCAGCGCTGCTGCAGGTGAAACCATTAATACTGATCACTACCAACAACAAATAATCAATTTGAACCACGCTTTGATCGTGAAATGACCAGAATGTTCCAGAAGACACAGCAAAGTAATTTTGCTTCATGATGACGCATCATCACACACTTCAACACCAGTTACAGACACATTAAAAGATCTTGCCTGGGAAGTATTAACCCACCCGCCGTATTCACCAGACCTTGCTCCTTCAGATGACCACTTGTTCTGATCAATGATGGCACACGCACTTTCTGAGCAGCACTTCAAAACGTACGAAGAAGTGGAAAATTGGGTCTCTGAATGGTTTGCCTCAAAACAAGAAAAGTTCTATTGGGACGGTATCCACAAATTACCTGAAAGATGGCGGGAATGTGTAGCTAGCGATGGACATTACTTTCAATAAAGCACTTTTGATGTTTCTCTTGAAATTATCGTGTTTTCTTTGATTACAAAATCCGCATTATTAACTGGTACACCTGGTAGATACTGTCTGCCTGACAGCCATTCCCCAAAAGGAGCCAAAGTAACCTGGGGAACATGCCCACCTCAAGGACAGACGTGGGTTATTGTAGGCAAATTATGGTCGTTCCCAGACGCCTCCTCCCTGCCAGAGCCTGGGTTCCAAGTAGGGGCTTAAACTGAAGCGTGCCAGGTGTTCTTGGCCCAGGGCGGGCGCTTGAGCTAATGGGCCCAATGTGAGGGGAGGAAGGATTTGCATTGGGGAAAGGCAGGAGAGGACCCTCCTTCCTAGGGATGTGAAAAAGGAAGCTACCACAGTCAGAGGCTCTAGGACTGTAAGGGGAGGCGGGATGAGGACAGGACGCCAGAGGAGGGAGAGGGGGGCGGGATTTAGGTCCTGCTGACACAGTAGGGCTTCTGAATCAACCAGCCCTGAAGCCTCACTATACTTATTTGAAAAAAAAGAGAAAGAAAACACACTTCCATGTTACCTACAGGGTTTTATGTTGAGTTTTCTGCCTTTTGCAGTTGGGAGCATTCTACCTGATGAACGGACCAAAAGAGCTAACAATCTGCTATCTCTTAAACGGAAATTTTCTGTTAAGCATCATTCTTCCTTACGTTTATTTTTGGTCCTATAGTTATTTAACCAGGAGGCTGTTAAGTAAGCCTGGATTTATAAGTAGGGGAGTTTGTTGAAGAAATATTTACTAACTACCAAGTGCCAGGCATTTGAATGGTCACTGACCACAGATTCAGATCATGTGCAATGTATGGCCCACAGTAAGATCCGTCTGCCCCTGGGCCCAGGCTGCGTGTGGGGACTGCGCCAGGCCCCCCGGGTGCTTGATAAGCATCCAGCAAGCCTGTCTTTTCCGGTCCTTCACCTCCATGGCTGACCACCTTCCACTGACCAGCGTGTGCTCTCCAGGTGCAAAGTTCCCTTCAACGGGGCAGAGCTGAGCCTCAGCTCCCAGGACAGCACACCCGCAGCTCTCTGCCCCACACTGGGCACTGACTCCAGATCCGAATTATTTTCCTGAAGGAGCTCTGCGTGATCCCGCAGCATGAGCAGTGCAGTCTGCGGAAGAGGTCTTACCTGGAGTTGCATTTATTCTATTACAGCGTACAACTGTTAGACTCCCCCCGGAAAGAAAAGCATTAAACTGTGTCTTAAAAAAAAAAAAGATGACCTACAGAGAACATTTCTCACACAGGAACATCTTCAAAGTCCTGAGAAAAGCACTGTCTAAAAAGAATTCTGCTTAGTCAGATGATTCCACAAGTTCAAGGATGTAAGAAACGCTGCAGAGACAGACAGAAAACGGAGCTTCTACGTAAGTGATCACAGTGGTACAGAGGGCCACACTGGAGTGAGTGCATGCAGGCTTTGTTCTTGGGGATGACGAAAATGATCTAAGATTCTTACATGGTGCTGCTTACACTCTGTGAATATACTATAAAACACTGAATTGTATGCTTTAAAAGGGTGTATTTATAGTATATAACTTATAACTCAATGAAACTGTTATAAAAGGATACTTTAAAATATTTCTTCAAAAGAGCTTTTGTTGTCACTAGACAAATAAAGTATACAGATAATCTATAACCCAGCCATTCTACATATATATATATATATATATATATATATATATATATATATACTAGAGGCCCAATGCACAAAGATTCGTGCAAGAATGGGCCTTCCTCCCCCTGGCTGCTGGCACCACCTTAGCTCTGGCCGGAGCCGCCTTTCCGCTCCGGCCAGGAGCAGTCTTTCAGCCTTCCCATGCTGCCCAGAGGCACCGAGCAGCTGGGGTGGTGTGGAACACCTGCGTCATTGCCATGGCGATGATGCAAGTGTCCCGCCCTGCCCCCGGCCACTTGGAGCCTGTGTATGCAAATTAACCCACCATCTTTGTTTGGTTAATTTGCATACTCACTCTGGATTAGCTGGTGGGTGTCATGAAGGTACAGTCAATTAGCATGTTACTCTTTTATTAGTGTAGATAATTCTTGGATAGTGACATAATAACATCTCTGAGAATGTTTATTATAGTGCAACGTGTAATTCCGGGGAGTTGGGGCAGCCTTCAGGTCCATTAGTAGGAACGTGGACAGGTAAAGTATGATAGATGCACATTGTGAAGCATCAGGAAACCAGAAACAAATCAGATGCACATATTTCAATGTTTCTATGTGGGTTAACCTCAACAGTATGATGCTTGGCAAAAATAAAATATGTATTTATTTGTTTAAAATCTATGCATAAAAATTCATATTTTGCAAAAACATACATTGAAATGGCTGCCCTAAGAGGTGATGAATAAAATAGAAGCAATAGAACTTGGAATAAAAGGGAATTAATTAATTCCCATGTCATGTACCTATCATTTTAAAATAACAAAAGAAGAATGCCAGGGAGTTGAGGACCCAGGATACCAAATGCAGAGGACAACTGAAGAAAATCTCACTTTGTTGCCTAAAATTGTCAGTAGTCCCAGCACCATTTCTCTGGCTTACTGACGATGTGGCAGAAGTCTAAATTGTTTCCAGACCTCGTGCTATTTTTATATTAGTCATCTGAGCGAATTCTATTCAGCATACTCCTCTCTTTAGAAACAATTTTTCAGACAAACATCCTACCTCCACGAAGTAAGAAGCAGCGAGAATTAGTGTATCTGAGGCTTAGTTAAATCCATGTTTCACAATACAGATTTGCTAGTAATGAACTATTTAACATTAAAAAAAAATTCTCAACTACGAGTGAACACGTAGAAAACTATGCTCTTTCCTGGGAATAAACTTTAAGGAATACACAAGGAACATTTTACCAATTGACCAAAAGATGCATCATCTCTTCTTGACAAAATTTAGAGGGGGAAATGCCACTATTAGTGGCTATAAATTTAATTCTCCATTAAAACAATTTCTCTTTTACATAGAGCTACACATTGGAGAAGACAGAAAAATTGTGCAGCTTCTGATCAAGAAGATTTTACATGAATCAGATTTGAGGGTTAGCAACTCCTCAGTTGTTGCTTAATCTCTCAGAGCCTTTGTAAAGGGTATTAAATAAGATGGCCAGTTGTGTCCCTAAAACTCTGTAGTTCTCTGAAACCGAAATCTAGCCTTGTCTTAATGGAATGAAATGAGAGATTCCAAGCATTCAGTCGGTTGCCAACTCTAATCCTTAACCATTTTCCCGATCAGGAAATGCTTCTTGGCTAACCTGAATCTTAAGCCCTTCCAATAATTCCTTCTATAATGTGGTTAGAAAACAGATGACCACTTTCCCTTGCATGGGAGAAATTAAGTCCATACTTGAATAGAGCTAATAAATAACACCTCACATTTTCTTCTCCAGGCTGAATAATCCCAAATGTTCCTTAAAAGTCTCAGTTTCCAACTATTTAATCATGTGGTGGTTCTTCTGTGATTCTACTTCCAGTTTTCTAGATGCTTGCTTTGGATCCCCAACACAGACAACAGTATTCAGGGAGGATCTAAGTGGAGTGTAACTCCCTACCAGTTTGTGGACAAGTAGCATAGATATTTCAAGAACTAAGAAAACTTTTACTCCGTATCACGACCACCAATTTTGTGAAGTGATTATAACTTTCTCTTTGGCAAGAATGCCAGCGTAAATGACGGGGTGGCTCTCCTCTCCCATCCACAAACCAGAAGGTACAAATAGCTTTTCTTGACAGTATTCTAAGGAAAGATGGATTTCAAATTAGGTGGATCAAAACACTGGTTATTTTCTGATCTCTTACAATATATCAAATGTTGTGCTTTTTGTACATGAAGTTTCAGATAAAATTAAATTGCTGTGATGGGAGGCACCATGATGGCAGGAAGTATAGAAAGTTTTGAATGTGAGATCTGATTCAAATTTGTATGACTTGCTACCACTTGCAGCCTATGACCTTCCATCAGTTAAATTTCTCTGGGCCTGAGTTTCCTCAAGTTCGATTGAGAATAATAATATGTACCTGCTAGGACTGTTGTGAAAATTCAATAAGATAATGAAGCTATGGCAGATATATATCACCCTCTTGTCCACTGAGCTAACTCTGGTGCAACACTGATAGAAATTCGAATCCTTCCCAAGCATCAGCAGAAAACCCATTATAGCAAGCATTTATTGATTTGGGTATTTTTACAGAAGATTTACAAAGTCCCAGGAGTTGCACATATATTTCACTCATAGTTCTATGCGACCTTTCCCCAGATTTCAGCCACAAGATCTCCCTTCTGCTAACCTTGACTTCATTCTTGAAGGCACTTGACTCCTTTCTCTTGCATCATCCTCACAACTTTCATTGTCCCACTCCTGTGGGTCCAGCCCCAGGTTCTGCTCTAAAAGCACAGACCTTGCCTCACTAAGTGCTATAAAGGCACTAGAGAATGACTGGTACCTGCTTTTCTTACTACAAAGGCAAAGCACCCTGGCTGATGAAAATTATTTTCCTTCATTCATTCCTGAGGGAAATTGCACTAACGGGAATCATGTCATGCCCCAAACTAAAAATAATAAATACTAAATCATGGTATTTTAATCTTTAAAAATACTTTTGTTTGAGGCTTTATAATTCACTAGAGGCCCGGTGCATGAAATTTGTGCACTAAGGGGGGGGGGGTGACCCTCAGCCCAGCCTGCACCCTCTCCAATCTTGGGACCCCTCCAGGGATGTCCGACTGCCCTCTCACAATCCAGGACCGCTGGCTCCCAACTGCTCGCCTGTCTGCCTTCCTGATTGCCCCTAACCGCTTCTGCCTGCCAGCCTGATCACCACCTAACCACTCCCCTGCCAGCCTGATTGATGCCTAACTGCTCCCCTGCCAGCCTGATTGGCCCTAACTGCCCTCCCCTGAAGGCCTGGTCACCTCTAACTGCCCTCCCCTGCAGGCCTGGTCCCCCCCAACTGCCCTCCCCTGCAGGCCCAGTCGCCCCCAACCTCCCTCCTCTGCCAACCTGGTCACCCCTAACTGCCCTCCCCTGCAGGCTTGATCGCCCCCAACTGCCCTCCCTTGCAGGCCTGTTCCCTCCCAACTGACATCCCCTGCTGGCCTGATCGCCCACAACTGCCCTCCCTTACAGGCCTGGTCCCTCCAACTGCCCTACCCTGCTGGCCATCTTGTGGTGGCCATCTTGTGTCCACATGGGGGCAGCCATCTTTGACCACATGGGGGCAGCCATCTTGTGTGTTGGAGTGATGGTCAATTTGCATATTACTCTTTTATTAGATAGGATAGTTTTAAATATTTCTAGTGTCCATGGTCAACAACTGCAGTAATAAAAATCAAAGCCAAGTGCATCTTCAAGGCAAGACCTGTGGGCAGTGTGGAGTAGGCACTATTATCTTTGAGCTGGTATAGAATTATTTTTATCTTTGCCAAATCTATGTCTTTGCTCTACTTATGGTATTGCAGTTTTGCTCTGCTAAGTGAATGAATTATTCCTAGAAGAATAGCCCTGGACTGGGGAAGCACTTCTATGATTTTAATTCTTTAATTCTATTAACAAAACAAACAAAAAAAAGTGTCACAAGCATTGGCCACACAACAGTAACTTTTACTGGGGCTCTGAGATGATTAACATGAAAATAACCTTTTAATTTCTTCCTTTTCTATTACAAGCCTTGCCTAGAACTTATTAATTAAATCATGTGGCATTTCATCCCTAAGCCTCATAATTTTAAATGTTAGCAAAGTATTTTTTTTAGTTTATAGTGGTGAACATAGTAGTTTCATTTACATATATTGTATAACGATTACAATAGGTTTGGTTAACACCCATCATCTCATATAGATACCATAAAAAGATTTTTTAAAAGTCCAGCAGCGTGGATCAGTGGTTGAGCGTTGACCTATGAACCAGGAGGTCACAGTTCAATTCCTGGTCAGGGCATGTGCCTGGGTTGCAGCTCGATCCCCAGTGTGGGGCCTGCAGGAGGCAGCCGATTCATGATTCTCTCTCATCATTGATGTTTCTCTCTCCCTCCCTCTCCCTTCCTCTCTGAAATCAATAAAAATATATTTTTAAAGAAAAACGATCCTCGTGATGAGCACTCTTGTGATCTACTCTCTTAACCACGTCCCTCTATGTCATATAGTGTTCGCTGTCGTCTGAATGCTGCATGTTACATCCCCAGCACTTACTCGGGTCATAACTGGAAGTTTGTATCTTTTGAGCACCTTCCTGCAGCTCCCCCTCACCTTACACCCTGCCGCTGGTAACCGCAAGTCTGATCTCTTTTCCTATGAGTCCAGTAGGTTTTATGTTTTTGGTTTTTTATATCCAATATGTAAGTGAAATCATACAGTATATGTCTTTCTCCATTTCACTTAGCATAATGCCTTCCAGGTCCATCCATGTTTTCACAAATGATAGGGTATCCTCATTTTTTATGGCTGAATAATATTCCTGTATTCATTAATCTATCAACAGACGCTTAGGTTGTTTTCATTTATTGGCTATTGTAAATAATGCTTCATACTGTAAACTATGAAGATAGAGGTGCAGATATCTTTTGAAGTTAGTGTTTTGGTTTCTTTGGGATATATCCCATAAGTGGAATTGTTGGATCATGTGGTAGTTCTGTTAGCAAAGTATTTTATTAGCATTAAATCATTCTCATTGAGGAAAAGTATTGCCTTCTAACCACCTAAAGCATATTATTTAATTTTCCATTTTAACATTTTAAAATATATCATTATATAGTATATATATATATATATGTGTGTGTGTATATATATATATATATATATATATATATATATATATATATATATATATATATATAAAATAGTCAAAATATGGCCTATCCCTGTAATTACATTATTTTTCAAATAAAACACTTATGCTCATAATTTGGAGGCAAATCTTAGAGATTACCATTAATATACTTTGTTTTTTATTTTAAGCCTTTTCCTCTAAACATCAACTAATCCATTAACGGCAGAAATGTAAAAATATAGAAAACTCCTTTGTTTCTAAATAGAACACTCTGATTGCTCATAATAAGCCAACTATTGACCAATTGATTCAGTATTTGTATTACGTTGAACCTAATAAAATAGCCACTTTTTAGGCCAAAGATGGCCGAATTGCAGCCATTTTAGATGGCTCAAACTAATAATTACGCTTCCACCGCAGCAGAAAAATACTGGCACATACTTCTCCCTCCCAGTTACACACAGAGGCCACAGGGGGTTGTGGAAATCTCTCAGACGCACACACAGACTTCTTCTGATTTCCAATGTTCATCTCAGCCAAACCCACTTTCATATTCTTTTCTCCAAATTAGGCTGTGTCCCGCGGGCAGAGCTGAGGCGGCGGGGCATCATGGCTTTTACTCACTCTGTGTAATGACCACCACATGCTACTCAATGCCATGTATTTACTGGATTGCACATCTGGTGCAATGCCTTATCCCCTGCTCTGACTTATGGTAAGTGTCTCCTTTGAGGTTAAGGACATAGAAAAACCTGAAGAATTTTTTCTGGTTTTACTAATGACATCAGATTCCCAAGAGACAGCTAAATATGTGCTAGAGCTTTAAAGAGCATGCTTAACGTACTGCGTACAATTATGGCCTTTTTGCCACATTTATATTCCCCTTAGGATTGCTTAGTTATGACTCCCAGTATACAGGCTTGACTCACTTAGGTTGTAGCATTTTAGAAAATTATTGCAAAAGATATTTAAACAGAAGTTGGCATATTTCAATACTATATCTGGAAAAGTGCATCATAACTTAGATTCAAGATATTAAAATAACGTAAGACTTATTTTCTCCCATGCAACAATATATTGATTTATTTCATACTTTCTGCTAGCTTTCCAAAATTTAAAATTCTCAGCTCATTTCTTTCATATCTGTTACTTGGAAATTTCTGTTCATTTGTCATAAATTGTATCTAAAAATCAAATTCCTGACTTATCTGCATGTTTGTTTCCTTATTTCTCTAGTGTAAAAAAGACATGCCTCAGGATCATTTACCATGATAGCATACGTTGACTTTTGGAATAAAATAGAAATGCATTTGAATCCCTATTCTGCCAACTCTTCAGCAGCTCTGAAACTTTAGGGACATTATTTTCCCTCTCTACCTCTGTTTTCTCATCTGGAAGATAATGATAACAAAAACCATATGTAGAAATTTGATTAGATAACAATTAGAAGCACATAACTTAATGACTGACCTACATGAAGTAATAAAGGTATTAATTATTAATCACGTTCATTTTATTTAACCAATCAACCATGACAAGACTGCCTCTGGCCATGGAACTTTTAATCATCTCAGGGTTATCTCCACATGTGAATGAGTCGATCAAAATGGTCTTCACATACCCCAAGGTTCACTGAGCATGCCACGCAGTTAAGGTAAATCACGTAAGTAAAAACACTATGGCTTGTTTAGCTAAATAACAGGCTGAGAACACACAAGCTGGGTTAATGATTACCTGTGAGTCCAGGTCAATCACAATAAATCCTGCCCCCCTCTATACTCCTGAATAGCAAAGCAGCACAGACACCGCGAAGGACCACCTAGCTAACCCTCTGAGATGTAAGGACCATGAAGGAGAGGGCTTTTTCGGCCACAGTTTGGGAACACATTAGGGTCCAGAAAAAAGAACCTAAGTAGCCACTAGGTAGGCACAAATTCCATGGAAACAATATATTGTAAACAAAACCAAAGAACATTACTCCATATTTCCACTATACAAACTCCTCATAAGCCCAGTGTCTTCTCCATCACAGACTCACCCAAATATTCTAAAAGGTGAGCCTCTTGTCAGCATCCCTACCTACGTGTTACCTGACCAAACACACTGGACAGAACAGGTGTCTGCCGGCCCCAGTGGCTTTGGTGGTCAAGAACTGTCTTTCCTTTTAGGGAAAACCAGAATCTGTTTAGGGTACAAAGTGGGTGGTTCTCGGGGTCAGGGGGAGGGGAGAATGGGGGGGGTCAAAGAACATCCCCCAAAACATTACTTTTACTACTAAAAATTGGGAGTATCCTCCAAAAACTAAATAGCCCCGCTCCCAGAAGGCTAGCAGCAGGCACTGAGAGAAGCTGAGACGAGGAAGAAATCGTGGAAGAGTCGGGGGCACCGCAGTGGGCCAGCGCGGGCCAGCAGCCAAACAGGAGGGCAGGCTGGAGAGCAGGCCGCGCTCACCGGCAGCCAGAGGTCAGCATGGAAGTGGCCGTCGGAAGAGCGGCTGGCTGAGGGCTCGGTGAGTGGACTGAGCAGGAGCCCCGGAGGACAGGGAACCAGATCGCCAGGCTCAGTGGCTCAAACAAGGTAAATATTCAACACGGAAACGAAGTGAAGCGCGACAGGGCCCAGCGCACCAGCTTCACCAAGGTCGTGCAGTGAACAAAACCTTGGTCTAAAGTTGTCCGTGACCCAACGTGAGCTGCTCTCCCGAAGCAAAGGGGAGGCTCCTGAGAAACGCTGCAGCCACTGGTGAGCCTGAGCTGAACCGTTGTGAGGAAGTCAGACAGGCTCAGGCACTTTCGGGGCCAGGCAGGGGCCAGGAATATTATTTTATTTCATTATTTAGACCAGTGATGGCGAACCTATGACACGCGTGTCAGCACTGACACGCATAGCCATTTCTGATGACACGTGGCCGCTGAGGCAGCCGCATGCCGAGGATGAAACATTTGCAAAATAATGTTTTTTACCTCAAAGTGACACACTACCCAAGTTATGCTCAGTTTTTTGGCGAAGTTTGACACACCAAGCTCAAAAGGTTGCCCATCACTGATTTAGACTGAACATAAAAACCTAATTTTTAAAAAGCTAATAAAAACCCAATTTGAAAGTTAAGACATTATTTCTGTAGCCACTGTTTTACTTAAAAGAAGCCTCAAAACATACTAATTAAATTGAATAATTGAATTTTTATCATTGCAAATATAAGGACACAATACACTGAGTGGCCAGATTATGATGATCTCTGAATGCATAATAATCTGGCCACTCAGTGTATATCCTATATAATAAAAGGCTAATATGCAAATTGTCCCCTCAACCAGGAGTTCGACCAGCAGGCAGGCCAGACCCCACCCATGCACGAATTCATGCACCGGGCCTCTAATAATATATATATACTGAGTGGCCAGATTATTATGCGTTCATAGATCATAATAATCTGGCCACTCAGTGTATATCCTATATAATAAAAGGCTAATATGCAAATTGTCCCCTCGACCAGGAGTTCAACCAGCAGGCAGGCTGGCCAACTGCCCATGTCCCCTCCCCCTGGCCAGGCTGGCCAGACCCCACCCATGCACGAATTCATGCACCAGGCCTCTAATACACACACACACACACACACACACACACACACACACACACACACACACTGAGTGGCCAGATTATTATGCGTTCAGAGATCATAATAATCTGGCCACTCAGTGTATGCCACAGAGTAAGTCAGTAGGGAAGATAGCATTGGGAACAAAAAATGTTCAACTTTTCAAGTGTCACGTGTTTATAATACAAAAGAGTTTATGAAATGGAAAGTAAAAATCAGTTATTTTAATATAAACTTTTCATCCCAACACAGATCTTTCCCCTGTGTGCTCACGACACATGTATTCTTCCCCACAATAATTCCATGAACTTTGTTTAAACATTTTTGCAGCATTTATCTTGATAGGCTACCAAGTTCATGCTTATAAGTATAGGCGCTGCTGCTTCTTATGCTTAAAATTAAAGCACAAGCTCTCTATTCTTCAGATAACTATTTTAAAATCCATTTTTTGTCATTTATTTTGTCAAAACTCCAAAAACAGCCAAGTTAAAACCACCGAATCCATAAGGTCAGTAGTTACTGGTAGTTACTGTGCTCTGAGAGGGGTCACCAGCTGGGAGCTTCCCCGGTGAGGCTGGTGTGAGCCTCGGGCCTGGCCTCGCAGGAGGTCAAGTAGAGGAAGAAGCTGGTAACCTTCTCAGTGACTGGCTATTACAAGGGCCTTTCCCGGTGGCAGGCGACTGGCGGAGCCTGGTTTTCTTACACCGTTTTAGGAACACAATTTAAGTTCCTCTTGACTATAGGAATTCACAAGAAATAACCTAAATTAAATGGTTTCGCTCGTGTTTATGAAAGCAGTTAGACTTAGTTTTGCTTACATGGTTTAAATAGTTTTGTCTGCTCAGGGGATTCTCAAGTCTCTTCTCCAGTGTGTATTTAATGCTAACAATTTCTTACCCTTTCTGCACCATGTCCCGGAGCACACAGTGAGGATCGTAGCCCACGGGTCTTTAGTAATGACCCGCACAATGACCTGCACAGGATAAGGCAGGGGAGCCAGAGGCGCGTTGTTCCGGAGGATCTGCTAACGCGTGAGAGCCCGCGGTGAACTTCTCCCAGCAGCGCTGCCCGGGCACTCCTGCATTCGCCGGCACGGAGTGTGCATTTTACAGCGGAGCGAACACTGTGAAACACTGAACAAGGCAGCTAGGCTCGGGGGAGGCTCGCAGCGTTATGGATTTCTAGGTATCTGTCAGGATAAAACTCAAGCAAACAATTTTCCAGCAAGAATCTAGTTCTCAGAGAGAAGCAAGCAATTAATTTTGAATCAGTCTGTAGCCTCCCACTTAAAAAAAGCACAAGTTACTGTATAATTTATGGCTAACCAATATTCCAACACTACGTAGTAAGTCCTGGTATACTATTTTTCTTATTAGAATGCATAACAGTGAATTTAAAACAACATGTATTTTTGCATGTTATGATAACTGCATATTTTACAATAAATTTGAATATTTGTTATATCGCTTAATCTTAAAAACTCTATGAATTGCTAGAATGGGATTTCTTTATTATTTCCATTCATAAATAAAAACCTAAATTGCAAGTAAATCAAGTGAAATGCCCACTGTCCTATAACTATTCCATAGTTGGGCTGGACAACATCTAAAGAAACTGGATTGAAAGCCAAAGCAGTCCATCGTACGCAGGACAAGGAGAGAGATGGGAACTTGACGCATCAAACCACCGCCCGGAAACGCTGCCTGGCTAAGCAGCAGTGGGAAAGCACTGCAGCCGGGTAGCCTGCCTGGTGTGAACACAATGAACCAAGTTGCTTATAGAGTAAAAGACTGAGTTTACTGGACAGTTAACAGACAGTGTCTCAAAAAGTCAGACTCTCCAAACTGTGGCTAACGAATGATTAAAAAGGCAGTTATTACCAATTCCTCTTTATGTTTTCTTAGCAAGGCAAAGAATTCAGATCCATTTTAATCTTTTGACTAATGACACACTGTCATCAGAATTGCTGCCAGCAGTATCATCTCTCAGAATAGTTAAGTTCAATTGTCTGCAAAATATTCATTCACTGGACAAATATTTACTGCGTGTGTCCTATATTTAAGGAGATATAGCAATGTACAAGTCAAAATTCCTGACCTTCAGGGAATTAATTCTTCCTAAAGGATCAGACAATAAGAAACCAATAAATATATAAGTGCTATCTACACTAATAAAAGATAAATATGCAAATTGACTGTCACTTCACAACACCCACCATCCAATCAGGAGTGAGTATGCAAATTAACCCAACAAAGATGGAGGCAGCCCCGCCCCCCAGCCGCTCCAGGCCTCTGAGCAGCAAAGCATGCAGGTGTGGAGCAGCTGGACAGGGTGGAACGCCTGCTATGAGGGGGGAGCGGGGGACGGAGGGAGCTATAGGAGCTACGCTCTGGCTGGAGCGAAGACGGAAGGCAGCGGCCAGAGTGAAGGCCTGCGTCCTGGGTGCTGGAGGAAAACCGGTGCCAGCAGCCAGGGGAAGGAAGGCCTATTGCATGAATCTTCGTGCAATGAGCCTCTAGTTAAGAATAAAAAAGGCGAGCTCCAGCCAGTTTGGCTCAGTGGATAGAGCATCAGCCTGCAGACCAAAGGGTCCCAGGTTCGATTCCAGTCAAGGGCACCTACCTTGGTTGCAGGCTCCTTCCTGGCCCTGGGCCCTGTCTGGGCATGTGCAGGAGGCAACCAATCAATGTGTTTCTCTCACATCGATGTTTTTCTGTTTTTCCCTCTTTTTCCACTCTCTCTAAAAATCAATGGAAAAATATCTTTGGGTGAGGATAAAAGAAAAAAAAGAAAGAAAAAGAAGGCAAAGGGGTGGTCAGGGAAGGCCTCTGATGAGGTAACTGAAGCAGAGATGTGAAGGAAGAGGAAGTGAGGAGTGTGAATATATAAAATAACATTCTAAGCAGAGTATCAGCCGCTAACTGCCAAGCCTCAGAGTGTGCCTGGGGGAGGAGATGGAGCGCCTGCCCGGCCAGCGCGGGGCCAGGACTGGGCAGCTGATGAGGGCAGAGCAGAGAACTCGCTGGAACACCGGGAAGGTCTGTGTGGTGAGCTCCATAGTTGCCGAAGGATAGAAGGGAGCCAGGTCTGCAGTGCGGAACCTCACAGCTGGGAGCAGAGCCTCTAGCATTCTGTGATCAAGGAACAACACACTGAACGTGGTTGGCGGTTCCACTGCACCCGTGGCCCTTTAAATATGCTCACCTCACCCCCAGCCAGACCTGATGAGGCTGCACAGTATGGCTCATCCCCTCTACCACGACCATAACCAAGTATATGTACCGAGATAGTGAGAATCACACCAGATACACATGTCAGAAAGCCAACCACAGCATCTTATAAAAAAATAAACTTCTTTCTCTCACATTCAGATTTAGGAGTTAGGTCCTAGCCAGTTTGGCTCAGTGGATAGAGCGTTGGCCTGTGGACTGACAGGTCCCGGGTTCGATTCTGGTCAAGGGCACATGCCTGGTGTGGGCTTGATCCCCAGTAGTGGGTGTGCAGGAGGCAGCCAATCAATGATTCTCTCTCATCATTGATGTTTCTATCTCACTCTCCCTTCCTCTCTGAAATCAATAAAAAAATTTTTTTTTTTTTATAAAGAAGTTGTCAGTCTTGTGCTGGTGCAGCAACAACACAGCATCATCAGCATCTTCCATCACTTCACGGCTATGGCTAGTCCATAATCACCCCCATCCCCAGGAAGCTAAACGTCCCGAAAAATCTCCAGTTAACCTACACAAAGTATCCATTCAACTTTCATTTCTCTCCCAGGACCAGACCTGTGTTACCTGCAAGGGCTTCTGGGAGTTAGTGTTGTGGATGGAACAGACCTAGCACTACCTCCAAAGGCCCGGAGGCTGAAGCACTGAGGGAATGGGGACAACAACCACTGCTCAGACGCCGATAATGGGAAGAGGCATGTTCCAGCGACGCGGCAATGGGCCAGCAGTGACCGTGGCATCGCAGGCGTCCTTTACCCATAAATGCTTTACCAGCAGAGGGAATTGAGACCCCTCACTCTGAAAAAGATCACCATGATGCACAATCCCAAAGTAAAAAGCACAATAAAGGTTAACTAACACCTGATGACAGAGAATTCTCTGCCAGCTCTTTAGTCAGCTCTGGAAATATATAGCATATGGTCATGTATTTAGAGCACTTATATTGTTTCTCAGTGTCTAGAAATTTAGTACAAACATAAAATTATACCAAACATTTCAAAAGAAGGATGAAAATATAAAACAAATATAAATTTCAGAAATAACAATTATTCATTCCACTCCTCTGTCTGCTTCCAGTTTCCTGTCTGATGCAGCCACTTGCTGGCAACTTTTGCAGTTATAATATGGAAATAATAAAACCATGATCAGAGTAAAGAAAATTATTAGGCAGAGAGGCTAATGGAAGACATATATCAATGCTAAGGAATTAAAGTAGCAGGATATGAAATGATGAATGTGTTTTCGTCTATAGTGTATGGACATAAAATGAACGAACTTCTGCCCTCCAGTTGTATGCATGCTGCCTGCCTTTCTTGATTTATGTCTGACTCTGTGGGTGTCTGGATTCATCTTTTTCTAGGTCAAAGATTCTGCTCCCTGAGTGGGATAATGAGAGGGGAAAGGTTAGTACATGCGGGTGGGATCAAAGTCTAGCGCTTGACTCAACAGAGTTTTGTGCCTTGTGATCTTTGAATATTCCAAAAAGATCTAAATCCTGGAGTAAATGTGAAATCCTTATCCGTACTACACATGGCATGCACCATGTCCTCTGTAACACTCAATCTCAAGAGGAACAACCACAAAGTGCATGATAGTTGGTGTACAAATCAGGCAGATATAGTTTCTTATATCCTGAAGTATGAAATCTGAGCAACAGCATTTAAGGGCTGCCAATTCAATTTAAAAAGTGTATAAATTTGCCTCCTGTGTCAACAAAATAGTTGGGGATTTTTAGTTAAATGTGAGGAAATAAAGAGCTATGGAAACTTCATGTAGGGAAACACATTACTAGTATTTAAATGCTAAGCAAGTGCTGTTGGCTTGTTTGGAAAGAAGAAAGGAAGAAAAGAGAAAGGAGAGAAGGAGTAAAAACAGGGAAGAGAGCGAGAGGAAAAGAAAGGGAACCAAGAAGACAAGGGAAAGCAAAGCAGGGGAAAAAATTTTTTTTAACTAGCCTATGAAATTTTTGAAATAGCAAAATGTAGGTTGAACTCAATCTCTATAATCTTCCTCCCAAAAACCCATAACCCCAGGTTAATCATGACACACATTATACAAATACCACTTGAACTATTCTACAAAACACCTGACCAGGACGCCTCAAAACTGTCCCGATCACTGGAAACAAGGAAAATCTGAGGAACTGTCATAGCTGAGAGGAACCCAGGAGACGTGACTACACAGAACGCGGTGTCCTAAATGAGATCCTGGGGCAGGAACCGGAGAGTCAGTAAAAACGAGGGCTATGTGAAGAAAGCATGAACTTCACTTCATAACCATGTATCAATACTGGCTCAGTAATGGCAACAAATGTGCCATAGTAATGTAAAATATTAACAACATGGGAAATTAGGTGTGGGGTAGTTGCTTCACAACTTTTCTATGAGCGAGGACTACTCTACATTTAAAAGCTTATTTTTAAAAATATGGGCCTACTGTGGACTGAAGGGTCCCAGGTTTGATTCTGGTCCGGCACCTTGGTTGCAGGCTCCTCCCCTGCCTGGGCCCTGGGTGGAGCTCCTGCAGGAGACAATCAATTGATGTGTTTCTCTCACATCAATATTTCTCTCTGTCTTTCCTTCTCTCTTCCACTCTCTCTAAAAATCAATGGAAAAAATATCCTCAGGTGAGGATTAATATATATATATATATATATATATATATATATATATATATATATATATATGTGTGTGTGTGTGTATATATATATATATATATATATATATGCCTAAAAATCACTCTAACAAGTTCAAAAACTCACATGAATCCAAAATCAGTGTCTAATCTGAACCACACTCACCATTAATCTGGAAAAAGGTACTTAAGTTACATGTTCCCGACAGTAATGCTGCCTACCCTAACTAGGTAGACCAGAACCCTAAATCAACATCCTACACCATCAGCACTGCTCCTGGCAGACACAGTGTCCAAGGCATAATTTCAAGGGTTACTGGTAAAAGCAGGCCTTCAAAGTAAAAGGGAAATATTTTTATTGGATTTATTGGGGTGATAGTGGTTAATAAAATCATATAGGTTTCAGGGGTACAATTCTACAACACATCATCTGGACATTGTGTTGTGTGCTCACCACCCAAGGCAAGTCCCCTCCCAGCACTCTGGGCATATTCTTTGGATAAAACAGAACATCCTTTACAGAGCACATCCCTTCACGCTGTAACATTTTCACATCTTTTTTGTTATTAACTTTAACCAGCAAATCTTTCCATGAAGCAAAGGAGTGGCCAGCTGAGGCGTAGACATTTCTGGTTGAATAAATCCTTTAATTAGGACGTTGCCCATTTCCTCGAGTGTTCCAAAGGCACACGTTTTATATCCGTGTATCCTAACATCCTACTTCAGCACGTGTTTCTCACACGGCCTTATTCTCCCGGGTGGCCCTGCATGGAACTAGCTGGACTTGGAGGCTCTGTTTCTGGACTCTGGGTGGCCTTGGGGAGACCCACACAAGTTCCCACGTGGTGAACAGACACGGGGGAGAGCGGAGAGCACCAGCCGGCGCGGGCAGGGCAGGTGGCGCAGCTGGCTCTGCATTTAGTAAATTACAGTGGGGCAGCTTTCTGTGGATCCTAACTGTCCATTTTCAGAGGGTACCACTGCCAGACGCCAGATCACTGGGGCTGCATGAAAAAGCTCAAATAGCACATTCAAACCTGAAACTATAGGTCTGATTTATTTCTAGCTTTTCAGCTGGCAGACATGCAAAGCACTTTTGAGCAGCAAGAGAAGACGAAGAAGTAACTTGCAGTGAGTGGAAAATGTTAGGAAAGCGAGGGCGAGACAATTCTGTGAGTCATGGCTGAGTTATCTACCGGGATGGGGATTCCAGTCCGCTCAGTAAAGTGTGGGCTGAAACATTGCTTTATTTGTCAAGAATTTCCATGGGAGGCACTTTGGGGGGGGGGGGGGGGGGGGGGAACAAGGGGGTCACGCTTGACTACCGCCAGAAACGGCCCATCGTGAGAGTGTGAGCTACTAGCACGACCCTAAGAGCCTCCACGACGCAGACCAGACCTGCCGTCTTAGAGGATCTTAAGTAACTTCATGGCGCTATTTCAAAAGTGAAACAAATTGTAAAAAAAAAAATTGTTCTAAATGAGCAAGCATAGCTTCTAAAATTATTGTAATTACTTCTGGGTTAATAAGTACAACATAGACTTAGTTTTGTCTAAGATTTAGAATCTTAGAATGTCTATTTCCAACAAAGGAGAAAATTATTCCAGGTTAGGAATTACTTTTACGTGCACAATTTTCTTTGTAGGAACATATTGCCTTCTTTCCTTTTTCAAATAACAGGAACAAAATAAAGAATGAACCTAAGAAGAAATATGTACCTTGTGGATATTAATTGTGTTAATTCCATAATAACATCCATTATTTACTTCCCAGAAAAAAAGAAAGATAGTTTATGCTTTTGAGACAATCTGCCTAAATTTGAGAAGTGTCTATTGCCATGGGAATTTCAGCAACACAGTAATCCTGGCTGTGTCACTTACCAGCTTAAAATTTCAGTGTCCTCCATAAAAGAAAAAAAAGAAAATACTAATACCTAATTCATAGTCACTGTGATTTTCAGTTAAGTAACATCTACAAAGCACTTAGCACATAATAAATGATAGTTGTGATTATCACTAAAGTTTTGACATTTTTTCCATAAAAAGCTAAAGGGCAGCTGAATAAACAATGCCAGTTGCCTCTCCAGTGTGTGACTGACCACTGAGATTTGGCAAAGGTGTGGCACCAGCACACTGACCGCAGGTCCGGCGACTTGAGAGGGACAGGGGGGTGCAGGGGAGAGACCAGCTCTGAGAAAAGCCCACCTCCAGGCCCTCCTCCATGCAGCCTGCCGTATCTGACGGGCTGCCACTCTGGTCCCAGCCTCTCCAAGGCGCCCTCGGCGGCCTTCAAGAGCTACTTTACACACGGAACTTGCACACATGGAGCAAGGAAACATATGATCAGATACTAAAATGAGTGGTGTCATCAGGCTTATACAACGGGCACTTTCTCACAAGCCATGTTAAATTACAAGACGTAGAGCCAGGCACACGCAAACCCGCTGCCAGAGAAAGTCACGATGACTGATCTTGCTACATCTCCAATGCCACACTCCGTAACCCATCCAAAAAGTCCACGTCCAACCACTTTTGGTCCCTTTGCTTTAGACATCTAGTTTACTGATGCTCTAAATTAAACTGGAAATCCACTGGCGTGGCTTCATGTCTCTGAATTTTAAACGTAATATTTACCTAATAATTTCTCAGACATTTCAAAGATAGGAAATTAGGACTGTATTTCGCCTTTTATGAGCCCAAACCATTCGAGGATTTCCCAAGCTGTTCATTAGGTTGTGCCCGAGGCCGAGCCACAGCAGCGGAGTTCAACAGACCAACAGCTCCACTGGGAGCGATGAGAAAAGAAAGCCTGCCCCCTGCTGCTTACCGGCTGAACGAAGGTCCAACAGTTTCTGAGTCAGAGCCAGAGAGGCTGGCGCAGCTGCCCTTTGAGTCCCCAGGCCTGGAGCCAAGCAGGTTGTGACCTGCTGATGGCCACGCGTACCTGATGGCCATGCGTACCTGATGGCCACGCGTACCTGCTGAATATGTGTACCTGATGGTCACACGTACCTGAGGGCGATGCGTACCTGCTGGCCACGCGTACCTGAGGGCGATGTGTACCTGATGGCCACACGTACCTGATGGCCATGTGTACCTGCTGAATATGTGTACCTGATGGTCACACGTACCTGAGGACGATGCGTACCTGCTGGCCACGCGTACCTGAGGGCGATGCGTACCTGCTGAATATGTATACCTGATGGTCACACGTACCTGAGGGCGATGAGTCCCTGATGGCCACACGTACCTGATGGCGATGTGTACCTGCTGAATATGTGTACCTGATGGTCACACGTACCTGAGGGCGATGCGTACCTGCTGGCCACGCGTACCTGAGGGCGATGCGTACCTGATGGCCACACGTACCTGATGGCTATGTGTACCTGCTGAATATGTGTACCTGATGGTCACACGTACCTGAGGGCGATGCGTACCTGCTGGCCACGCGTACCTGAGGGCGATGCGTACCTGCTGGCCACGCGTACCTGAGGGCGATGCGTACCTGCTGGCCACGCGTACCTGAGGGCGATGCATACCTGCTGGCCACGCTTACCTGATGGCTATGCGTACATGATGGCCACGCGTACCTGAGGGCCACACGTACCTGATGGCCACGCATACCTGATGGCCACCCGTACCTGATGGCCACGCGTACCTGATGGTCATGCGTACCTGAGGGCCACGTGTACCTGATGGTCATGCGTACCTAATGGCCACGCTTACCTGCTGGCCACGCGTACCTGAGGGCCACGCGTACCTGAGGGCCACGTGTACATGATGGCCACGCGTACATGATGGCCACGCGTACCTGATAGCCACGTGTACCAGATGGCCACGTGTACCTGATGGTCACGTGTACCTGATGGCCATGCGTACCTGATGGCCATGCGTACCTGATGGCCATGCGTACCTGGCGGCCACACGTACCTGATGGCCATGCATACCTAAGGGCCATGCGTACATGACTAATCAGGTCCAGTCCTCCCTCCTCCTCCGCACAGGGTGGAGCTGCTAGGTTACCTTCCTACTTGTGCTGACCGCCTATTGGGTTTTTAAGTTCCCAAAGGTACAGGATGCCATGCTTTCCTAAGTGTGATTGTGCAGTCATTACAAAGTGCCACGCACACTGCCATTCAACAATCTGACCACCTGGTGGTGAAGCAAAAGAATCATATGAACCAGCAGTATGGCTCGGTGGCTGAGCATCAACCTATGAATCAGGAGGTCACCCGTTCGATTCCCGGTCAGGGCACATGCCAGGGTTGTGGGCTCATCACTGATGTTTCCATCTCTCTCTCTCTCCCTTCCTCCCTGAAATCAATAAAAATGTATTTTTGTATTTTTTTTTAAAGAATCATGACGTCAGCATTCCTTCTGCCTGTGCTCCCACCAGAGACCAAGTCCCTTCACACTGAGAGCCCAGTGTGTTGACCGGAACTCCAACACTTGGAAACCACCTATTGGCCCCCTTGTTCCAGGCAATCGTACAAGCTAACCAACACTCTGGAGGTCCGTCACTCACAGACACTTTTGATGTGGGGTGCAGTTAGAGTTAAGGAGCAGGATAATACGTGGTTATGCGCACAGACCCTGCGCACAAACTACCTGACTTCACACCCAGCAGCACCGCCGACCAGCTGCAAGAGCGGGATAGTTCCTCCTCCTGCTCACCCATCCGTCCGGGATCAGACTGAGCTGCCCCGTGGGATCATGTATGACAACCTATAAAAAGAACCGCTCTGGAACAAAGTAATCACTGCCCCGAAACGGCCAGCACCATCAGTATTGCTATTATTTCCATTTACTTCTTCATTTTAGTCTATTCTGTAGTAACACAGTGCTTTGTGCATGCCCTCTACTGAGGATCGAGCCCACAGCCCGGGCATGTGCCCTTGGCCGGCATCGAACCAGGGACCCTTCAGTCTGCAGGTGTTCTAGTAGTTATCTTTACATTTGCTTAAGACAGAAGATGGAAAGATACCAGTTTTGCTGCTGTTTCCTGAATCTGAGAATTAGCTCTATAATCCGAATTTCATCCTGGCAGGAAACAGAAAACCAGTTTTTCTCATCTTGTCCCACATGCTATTTCTACCATCCATTCATTAATCCCTACAAATGATGAAACCCATAACATTTTGACTCATTTTCATTTTCTCGGTTTTAGTCCCTTATACTTGAAATTGATTATTTCATTCCTGGCATCTCTTTCCCCGTAACTTTATTATGACACTTGATTCAATTTTCATTTAAACTTAATGATGGATAAGTTCTTTCAGAGTAGGTGTTATTCTCATTCCAGAAGAACCTCAGACATACCATATACGTGGCTGCAAGCCACACTCTCAGACACTCACTTGGAAACTGTGACTCACCGTAATTGGCGAAGGCATTTCTCTTCCTTGTGGCTGGGATTTTTACATCTCGGTAGAACGTTTTCTCCTTCTGTACTACTGAACATTTTTCTAGTGTTTCTTACTAGGGACAATTAAGCTAATTGGCTTTAAAAAGAGCTTCCTGTATTCTATAATGTTTTGTTCCAACTGTTGAACTATACTAAAACTATATTAATTTGGTACCTTTAATAATATATCTTCTGTGCAAACCTATCTAGCCATTTTTTTATTCTCTCTATCATAAAAACAAAGAGCTCATTTGCCTGAAATCCATGTACCCTTCTCATTACATGATCATAATCAACACCCAAAAGGAAATCGGTGTCATCAATGGGTCATTCCATGGCCTATGAAGTTAAATGTTTGCATTTCTCTAGAGAGAAAAACAGCAGTCTACCCAGCCCAAGAAACTTCACTGCATGGTCTGACTCATGGTAACTTGGTAACCTGATTTGGTATAATTGGTTATATACCCTTGCATAAGTAAGAGCCATACACATTATATGGAAGACCATGATTCAAAATTACCTACCTTCATTGGTAATTTACTTTTAGGGCAGTGGTCGGCAAACCGCGGCTCACGAGCCACATGCGGCTCTTTGGCCCCTTGAGTGTGGCTCTTCCACAAAATACCATGTGCGGGCGCGCACATACAATGCGATTGAAACTTCGTGGCCCATGCGCAGAAGTCGGTTTTCGGCTCTCAAAAGAAGTTTCAATCGTTGTATTGTTGATATTTGGCTCTGTTGACTAATGAGTTTGCCGACCACTGTCTTAGGGTGAGAAAAAAAAACTGACTTAGGAAAATTAGTCCATGATTCACATTCATTTTAAGTAAAAATTTATGTAAGAGCTAAGTAGAAAGTAGAAGGTATTGTCGGTATCTCGGCCCTGACCCTTGGACACGGACCACTCTGCTGCCTGCTGATGGACATCTCCGAAAACTGGGGCCTTCAGCTGGCCAGAGCCCCTAGCACCTGCCGGGGTCACCAGAAAGGCGTGGGCGACTCTACCGTTTGGGGGCAGTTCTCAACCAATGACTGCTTGATGGGAGTTGATGCACATGCATCCCAGCCAATTCTTCCCTCAGTCGGGATAAGTCTGAGGTGTTCTCTGTCTCCCACAATTACCCAGCAAGATGGAGCAATCGGAACTTGCATGATATGCGCCCTGCTGCCTGCCTTCCCGCCTGGACCTCCCCTCCCAGTGTCTCCTGGAATCAGCATTCAAATGACTATTTGCACTCAAAGCTCTGTTCCAGGGCCACGGCTAGGGAATATACAACTAGATTTTTCTTCGCTTTGTTAGTTTACATTTCTTTTCCAATCTACATCCCCATCTTCACAACTACGTAATAACAACCAACACTACAATATGCTCACTCTTGCTAGAGCACTTCGTAAACTGTTGTTTAATATTCACACAACTATTCAAGATACTTGGTGTTTTATCTCCACTTCACAGATGAGCAAGCAGCACCAAGAGCTTAGTAGCACTTTCACAGTAAAAACGCCAGTGAGCTGAAACCGGTTTGGCTCAGTGGATAGAGCATCGGCCTGTGGACTCAGGGGTCCCGGGTTCGATTCCAGTCAAGGGCATGTACCTTGGTTGCGGGCACATCCCCAGTAGGGGGTGTGCAAGAGGCAGCTGATCGATGTTTCTCTCTCATCGATGTTTCTGACTCTCTATCCCTCTCTCTTCCTCTCTGTAAAAAATCAATAAAATATATTTAAAAAAAAAAAAAACGCCAGTGAATGTCTAATCAGGTCTAAAATCAATCCACTATACCCACCACCTTGAAAATGGCCCTATAGCATTTCAAAGTTGGATTTAGTTCAGTAAGTTATAACTGACAAAAGCACAAATGTGAACAATAAACATGTTGGAAAAGAAGAATTTAAATAATGATGATCATAAAGTAATTTTAATTTTCAATATTTATATATATGTGTGTGTGTGTGTATATATATATATATATATATATATATATATATATATATATATATATATATATATATATATAACAGAGGAATATGCAAATTATCCGGGACGCATAACATCATGACTGTTCACAGGGTGGGCGGGGCTGCGGGGCCGCGGGGTGGGACTCTGGGTCTAGTGCAATTTCGTCCCACCCAGGCAGACTCTCCCACGGTCCCACAGCCGAATCCCGACGTCGATCTGGGGTTTATTAAACTTTACTGGAGCTGCTCCCCACACCCGCACCCCCTGCCCCAGGACCATGCTGCCCACAGCAGGGCACCCTGGCAGCCTCCTGACAGGCGGGTGGCTGGGGAGAGCCGAGTGGGGCGGGGGCTGCAGGGAGCCACGGAGCGGTGGGTGGCCGGAGCCAAGTTCCCAAAGGCCTGAGGACAGCGCCTGACAGGAGCCCGGACTGCAAAGACGGAAGAGGAAGCGGCCATGGGGAGCTCTTCCAATCCCCCTGCATGGACACCCTACCCCAGCCCCCGCATCCCTATGGGGACGGGGAGGCTGACCGGACAAGGAAAAGACCCAGCCTCGGGGGTAGCCACAGCCTGCACCTCCAACTCCCAAACTCTTCCCCTACCACTCTCGCCAGGGGCACCCACAACAATAGCAAGCTGGTGACGACCCGTCAGCACCCCTGAGGCAACCGGGGACTGCAGCCCGCCACTGCCAGGACCCCTCTGCTGGGGCCGGGCACGCCTCTCCTCCCTACAACTCCAGACCCGGGTAGAGGCAGGCCTGAGCAGCCCTTCAGGGTCAGACCCATCTCCCCCCCACAGCAGCAATGCCTTCTCTGAACCTCGCCAAGGGTGTGGCTAAACCTGCCCTCCTAGCCCGCCTGGCCTCACCCTGGCCGAGCCCCCACCCCTCTTGAGGAGACTGGAGCCCCACCCTGAGCACGTACAGCTGCAAAAGGGCCATGTACAATTTTAAGAATGGCGCCAAGCAGGGAGGTTTGACAGTTACTCCCCCTTTGGCCTCGCTGCCCCCCTAGAGCCCCCCTACTGCCCCTCCCACCAGCACCTCCAGAGACGACCACCACTACTGGGCTGCTGGCCAGAGCCCGCCCCTCCGAGGTCTGCGGAACCCTCTGCAAAGCTTCCATTGCTACAGCCCAGGAAACAACCATGCCCTCCTCCCCTAATCAGCACCTGCCACCTGCTAGGGTACCCGAGAGCTTAAAAATAGCAATCCCTTCCCGTTTAGACATCACTTACTTGATGAAACATTTATAGGTTTATTAGCTCAGAATCTCATGACAACCCAGTGAGGTAGGCGGAGAAGAGATTACAATTCCCATGGTATATGTGTATGTATTCAGAAATGAAGCTCAGAGAGGAAAAGTGTCACACCCAGTGGTCCCCAAGGGCAGCACACGCTCCATGGGGCGGGGCAATTTGATTTTAAGTGGGGGCAATTCGAGAATGAGTTAACGGAATTTTTTTCATTTCTTATGGTTTTAGGGGGCCTCATCTACAGCATATCCTATATAATAAAAAGCTAACATGCAAATGACTGAATGGTGGAATGACCCGTCACTATGATGCGCACTGACCACCAGGGGGCAGACACTCAACGCAGGAGCTGCCCCCTGGTGATCAGTGTGTTCCCACAGGGGGAGCGCCACTCAGCCAGAAGCCGGGCTCACAGCTGGCGAGCACAGCAGCAGTGGTGGGAGCCTCTCCCGTCTCCGTGGCAATGCTAAGGATGTCCGACTGACAGCTTAAGCCCACTAAGCCGTCAGTTGGACATCCCCCCAGGGCTTCCGGACTGCGAGAGGGTGCAGGCCAGGCTGAGGGACACCCCCCCCCAACTGCACAAATTTCATGCACCAGGCCTCTAGTTTTTATATAATAAAACATAAGCTTCTTTTAATTACCTTATGATTATCTTTTGCCGTAAGCTTTCTTAATATAGTTTTGTCCTTGATTTTATTTTGGCATATAAAGATGGTCCCCAACTTACTACAGTCTGTCTTACAATTCTTCAACTTTATGCTAGTGCAAAGGTGCCGATTGCTCTCCGGGATGCTGGGCCACAGCTCCCATCATGTACCTGGTCACCAGGATTGACAACTGATACTCTACAATGAACTCACTGTGTTGGAGGACTTTGCCCACCTGTAGGCCAAGGCAAGTGTTCCAAGCACATGTCACGTGGTCTAGGCCGGCAGTCACCAACCTCTCGGACCTCACGGACCACCAGTGGACCGCGGACCACTGGTTGGCGACAGCTGGTCTAGGTTAAGCTCCGACACCCAGCAGGTTAGGTGTATTCAATGCATTTTGACTTGCGATATTTTCAACCTGCTAAGGTGGTTTATCGGGACTTAACACCGTGTAAATCAAGAAGCATCTGCATTTGGGGAGCGGGGATTGGAAGAGATCGTTTGGTCTGTTTCAAGCTTGATTGTTTATAATCACTGGTTGGGATGAGCTCTGCATTCCACCTTATTTCTTACTAGAGGCCCGGTGCACGGAATTCGTGCACTTGGGGGGTCCCTCAGCCTGGCCTGCACCCTCTCGCAGTGCGGGAGCCCTCAGGGGATGTTCAACTGATGGCTTAGGCCCGCTCCTGGCGGGGACAGGCCTAAGCCGTCAGTCAGACATCCTTAGTGCTGCGGCGGAGGAGGGAGAGGCTCCCGCCACCACTCCTGTGCTTGCCAGCCGTGAGCCAGGTTTCTGACTGAGCAGCGTTCACCAAGGGCAGCTCCTGAATTCAGCATCTGCCCCCTGGTGGTCAGTGCACATCATAGCAACAGGTCGTTCTGCAGTTCGGTCAATTTGCATATTAGCCTTTTATTATATTGGATAAGTTGATGGTGATATTAAGAGGAGAAAACTTTAGTGTGTTTTCATAGTATCAGGTGACTCTGTGGGGTCAAATCCACGGAAAGTATCGAGAAGCCTGTGAGAAGCATCTGCTTTGTTAGCATGCAGTGGGGGCTCTTCAGTGGTGATGTGACATGTCACTGCCTAACACCATGGTGTTGGGCTCCAGGCCCCAGCTGCCTGCCAGGCTGCAGCCTGACCTGCTGTCTGCTCCTTCGAAGTCACTCACGCCAACTGGCATCGCCCAGGTGTGCCCACTGCAAGAAGGGATCACGGTGGGTTACCTTTGTTCTCACATCACTGACAACTTATTTATTTGATGAAGAAAAATCAAGATGCTTTTTATATCGTATAAGATTTTCCTGTAAGTGTTTTTATATAGAAGTAGAATCCCATATAAAACCACAACCACAAAAATGCCATTCAGGTTACTTCTTGTAACTTAATGCCCTAAGTCTTGAAATTCCCACTTTTTCCAGAAGCTGAAGTGAAAAACAAGTGGCCCCTCATTGCACATTTCTCCCAGATTTCTCCTTTCCTTTGCCAAACCAATAAAAGGCATTTTATCAAAATGAATACCACTATAATCTCAAATAGTTGGAGTATAAACATGAAATCATTTATTTCAATCACTGCTTTCAATAAGGCTTTGTCAGACCTCTCTTGTTCCATCTCTTAGTATCATTTTTGATAGATGCCATGACTTCCCAGTCATTTTTTATTATTAAAATTCAGTCCAATAGGAAACTTCCATCTCAAACTAAGTGTAAGTCGCCTCAGCCTGGCACAGGAGGGCAGCTCTGGGCGCCGGCGGGGAGGGTGGAGGTAGAGGGGCAGCCTGCACATATGGACTCCCCTCCCTTCGCTGCCCTCCTCTCCCAGGCCTGGCTCCCCCTGGGGGGCAGAGAAGGGAAGGGAGGAGCAGTGCCCTGATCGAGCGGCTGCTGACAGCCCCTCTGCATGGGCTCTCTCCTGCTCCGGCTGGACACGGTGCCCTCCGCGGGGCAGCCACCCACTGCCTGTTCTCCGTGAGAGTGGCCGGCTCCATGGCAAAGCTCTAAGGGGTCTCTTCATGACAGTTCCCGCCTGGGGCCGCGGAAGCTCCAGGTCCACTCGCACCCCAGCCCTCACTCCCTCCCGCAGCACATCCCCCTCCTCCTGTGGGAGCCTGGTGGGCACAGGCAGCTCTGTAGGGGAGCACCTCATCAGCTCAGGCTGCTAGAACCAACCACAGACAGGGGGACTGGACCAGCAAACAGTGCCTTCTCACAGCCTGGAGGCCGGAAAGGCAAAGTCAGAGGCCAAGGTCATCGGGCTGCTGGGGAGGGCGCTCTTCCTGCTGTCCTTGTGTGGCCGTTCCCTGGTGCATGTGGGGAGAGGGAGGGGGAGAGGGAGAGAGGGGAAGAGAGGTGAAGGGGGAGGGGGAGAGGTAGGGGAGGGAAAGGGGGGAGGGGGAGGGGGAAGGGGAGGGGAGGGGAAAGGGAGGAGATGGGGAGGGGGAGGGGAGGGAGAGGGGAGGAGATGGGAAGGGGGAGGGGAAGGGGAGAGGGGGAGAGGTAGGGGGAGGGAAAGGGGGGAGAGGGGAGGAGGAGGGGAGGGGAGAGGGGAGAGGTCCCAGGTCTCTTTCTCTATGGAAGGGCATGACCCCATCCTGATCTCCTCTCATGACTCATCTCCACCTGATCACCTCCCAGGGCTGGCTACCATCACCCAGGGATTCGGGTTCAGCGTGCGAATCTTGGGGGACAGGGCCACAGCCGTCCTGTGCAGCTCAGGGGCGAGCAGCCTAAGCCTGAGGCCTCCTTGGCACATGCCTGGTCGCACCTCCACAGCCCAGGTGGCGAGAGCGGGCTCTCCTCGCCTGCCGGGACCGCTCCTGGCTCTGCTGCTACTGAAATGGGCCAAGAGGGGAAGGCGCAAGTTTGCTGCTAAGTACACACCCGATCAGGAACCCGGAGGCCAGCCAGTCTCTCCTGGTGAGAACCCCATTCTTCTCAAGGAATTCTCTCGGAGCCCCTCTGACTCCCCATTTGGCCCTAGGGAGGAAAGCATGTCTAAACACCTCCCGGCGGGGGGGCGCAGCGCCTCACACAGTGACCACCCTCGCGGTGACCCCGTCTCCCCATCCAGTCCCTTTCTATAAAAAGGAGGGGGGGCTGGTGCACAAGGCGGTTCTGTCGCTTGTTATTATAACTTCCATGGAAGCGCTCATATGGGGCAGTTCCCTTTAAACTGTGGGATACTAACCGCTCATGGTTTTCAGGTTTGACCCTGACCCTGAACACACTGCAGAGGAAATGTCATGTTTTCAACGCTACTCCATTCTTCTGCCGCCATTCTCTGAAGTTGTTGTTTTTTGGGTTTTTTTTCAAAAGCAGTCGGGAATATGTGTCATTGAATGCCGGAAACCAATCACTGTCTCACTGATAGAGAGATGTGGACCAGAAGCGGGAAGGCTGTCAACAACCGTGATTGCTCTAACCACTCACCGTTTAGCTGAGACACTGTTAGCTGAGGCAGCCTCCACCTGTTTGTCTTATGTAAATTTGTTATTTCCTGCCTAAGGGCTATGGGCGTTTCCCATAGCCTCAATAAAAGGGACAGCAGGGCCAGAGCAGTGGGTAGTCCTCCCACTAGAGGTGGGCTCCCGCCTGGCCCCCAATATCGCCAAATTAATACATTTTCTAGTCTCTTTTCATTTGTGTGTGGCCTTCTCCAGAACCCGAACCCTGAACTGGAACCCTGAGCCACGCGGGACATGAAAGGGATTCCTACAATTGAACCCAGGGTTATTGCACATAATACCTGCATTTGCCAGATGAGGACCTGAGAAGGTGTATTATTAAGCTCAAGTTGTAAGCTGAGTCTTTAAGCCCAAATTCTTAATCAGTTTTTAACATTCACTTTCAGATATGCAATGCCTCTGGTTTTCAAAAACTAATTTGGAAGCTGCATTAGTTCCCGGAGGTCCTGCCTGCTCTGTGGCCCAGCTGCAGCTCTGCCGGTGGAGGGAGCAGCACCCTGAGGAAGTCTCTGCTGAGGCCAGGCCCCCCGCACAGACGCTGGCTCTCCTCTACCAACTCCAGGGAAGAAGTGCCACAACTAGCATCACCAGGCCCCCTCCGCCTGGGACGCGGGGAAGCACGTGGCTCAGTATTTTAGGAATGCATTCTACAAAGGGCAGATAAGAGTTTTTTCGACCAGTAAGTATGACGGGTCTCTGATAAATATTGCTTGGAAACACCTACATATAATGGAGAAGCATCACTCTCTCTGACAGATAACTCGTGTCTGAAGGATAGCAGTGCCTTCTGGAGTAATCAGTTCTGACTTAATTCCAGGGGAAGCCATGGTGCCTCCATATTGTATTGCAGTGCCTGCTTAAGCAAAAACTTTATAAAAAGTGGTCCTAAATTGAGAAATTCTTTCTTAATGTAGATCAGATCCAAGACATCTGGTCGGGGGGGGGGGGGCGGGGGGGGGGGGGGGGGGAGCGACCCCAGGACTTTTAAGGATGAATTCAAGAAGATGGAACTGCAGACTTACAAAAAGATGCCTCTCCGGCCTTCATAGTTCGTCATAAATAAGGAGGGCAGCCCTGGCCTGGCTCCGTTGGCAGGAGCATTGTCCCGTACACCGAAAGCTTGTAGGTTCCGTTCCGGATCAAGGCACATACCTGGTTGAAAGTTCGATCCTGGTAGTGGCACCTGCTGGAGGCTATCGACCAATGGATCAATGTTTCTCTCTCACATGGATCTCTCTCTCTCTCTCCCCTCTGCTCCCTTCCTCTCTCTCTAAAAATCAATAAGAACATATGCTCAGGTGAGGATTAAAAAAAATTTAATAAATAAGGATGTATTGACAACTGTTCTCATGAAAAACTCCAGAATTAACCATATTTATCATAATTGTCCATAGTGTGCATAAATCTTCAAATTAGACAACCCCTTTAGGTAATGCTATACAGAGATATTTGAGCCAAGCAAGGTCAAGGTTCTGATGCTGTAAAAATAACACTCAGTCTTCTGACTTAAAATGCATATTCCTTGCCGTGTTATATATTGCACTTCCTTTTTCCCCAGCATGCGAAGTTGTGTGGAAATGTGTTTCTACATATTTCTGTCTTTTCCTCTGTGGCTGTATTTTTTTAAATCTCTCCACATGTTCGGAAGAGAGTCAGAAACTGTACCAGACACCATGAGACTACACATCTAGCGACGTCATAAAATCAGGAGGCGCTGGGAGAAACCAAGATGGTGGCAAAGGTAAACAACTAAACTGCCGCCTCACACAAGAATTTCAAAACTACAACTAAAAGACAAAACGTCTATCACCCAGAACCACGGGAAAGCTGGCTGAGTGGAAGTTTTACAACTGGAAGGAAAGAGAAAGGAGCACAAACGCTGAAAAGCTGAGGTACGGAGGCGCGCGAATCAGGCTGGTGGCGGGCGACTGGGCGCGCGGCTTTTTTTCAACCCGAAGGGAGACAAGCTCCCGATCACTCTGAAATCCAGTTTCTGTGGACGCGCGGGGGACCCAGACGCCTATGGGGAGAAGCTGGACTGTCGGCCATCGGGTCGGAAAGTGAGGGTGACTTTTTTGCAGAGGTGCGCCCAGCAATCAGTGTTTACTGCGCTGGAGCGCGGGACACGGGGACTTGGAAAGGCGGAAAGGCAGAGAAGACTGGCTGGCAGCCATTGCTGTTTGCCACACCCTAGCCTAGTGACGCCCTGAGACCCCACCCCGCCCTGAGACCCCGCCCTGCACATTCTACAAACCGACCCAGGCTCCACACAGCGGCTTTTGCATATAAATGGCCTGCCCTGTGGCAGCTTAACCAAATAAACTGCAGCTCCAGTCAGACTGCTCCAAAACCACCAAATCCCAAGCAAAGAGGAGAAAACTGTAGTTCTTGCTGTAGCTCCTACTGGATGGCCTCAGACAGCAGCTGACCTGCACCCCATTGGAGATCCAGAAACTAGTGTATCTAGTGGTCTGTGTGAGACAACACCAGATTTCAACTACTCTCATAAGGGACACATTCAAGAGGCAGACTCAGTGAGCACCTAAGCCCTACTGGAACAAGTCCTGCCCCATAAACTTGTCTCCAGCACAGCAATTCTTCCATTATAGACACAGCGGATCCTCACAGCCAATTGGCCTGGAGGTCAATTCCTCCCAGTGACACCAACAACAATCAAGACTTAACTACAACAAGGCTGTACACACAGTCCACTAAGGGGTGCACCAAGAGTGTCCACCTCAGGTAACTGGGAGGCTGAGCCGTTAAACCAATAGGACACCTAGTACACAAAGCTACCCTACCAACTCAGGAAAGCAGCGAAAATTAGGAGACAAGGAAACAGATCACAAATGAAAGAAATGGAGGAGAACAAATGACTGGACATAGAGTTCAAAACCACAGTTATAAGGTTTTTCAAGAATTTCCTAGAAAAGGCCGATAAATTTAACGAGACCCTCGAGGATATGAAAAAGGACCAACTAGAAATTAAACATACACTGACTGAAATAAAAAATATTATACAGAGACCCAACAGCAGACTAGAGGAACGCAAGAATCAAGTCAAAGATTTGGAATACAAAGAGGCAAAGGACACTCCTCTGGAGAAGCAAGAAGAGAAGAGAACCCAGAAAGTTGAAGATAGTGTAAGAAGCCTCTGGGACAACTTCAAGCGTACCAACATCAGAATTATGGGGGTGCCAGAAGAAGAGAGAGAGCAAGACACTGAAAACCTATTTGAAGAAATAATGACTGAAAACTTCCCCCACCTGGTGAAAGAAATAGACTTACAAGTCCAGGAAGCACACAGAACCCCAAACAAAAGGAATCCAAAGAGGACCACACCAAGACACATCATAATTAAAATGCCAAGGGCAAAAGACAAAGAGAGAATCTTACAAGCAGCAAGAGAAAAACAGTTAGTTACCTACAAGGGAGCACCCACACGATTATCAGCTGATTTCTCAACAGAAACTATGCAGGCCAGACGGGAGTGGCAAGAAATATTCAAAGTGATGAACAGCAAGAACCTACAACCAAGATTACTCTACCCAGCAAAGTTATCATTCAGAATTGAAGGGCAGATAAAGAGCTTCAAAGATAAGAAAAAGCTAAAGGAGTTCATCACTGCCAAACAAGTATTATATGAAATGCTGAAAGGTATTCTCTAAAAAGAGGAAAAAGAAGAAAAAAGTAAAGATAAAAATTATGAACAACAAATACGTATCTATCAACAAGTGAATCTAAAACTCAAGTGAATTAAAAATCTGAGGAACAGAATAAACTGGTGAATATAATAGAATCAGGGGCATAGAATGGGAGTGGATTGATAATTCTCAGGGGGAAAGAGGGTGTCTGTGTGGGGGGTACTGGAAGAGACTGGACAAAAACCGTACACCTATGGATGAGGACAGCGGGGGCGGGGGGAGGTAAGGGCAGAGGGAGGGGTGGGAACCGGGTGGAGGGGAGCTATGGGGGGAAAAAAGGAGAAACAACTGTAATAATCTGAACAATAAAGACTTATAAAAAAAAAAAAAAACAAAAACAAAAAATAAATAAAATAAAATCAGGAAGCGCTAAATTTTCACAGGTTTCCTGAACTTTCTTCACGATGTTCAACAACAGAAGAATAAAAGAGTTCTGAGTTCCTAGTGAGGCTGGAGAAATAAAACTAACTCTATGTCGGAGCAGCAAGAAAGGAAGTGGAGTAGACCTGTACCCCACTCCTCAGTCAGTCTCGGAGGAGACCCCCAGACAGGAAGGTGACGCCCCTCCTTGGGGAAGAGCAGATGCATCTCCAGGAGCCACAGCAAGGCTGGTGCACCAAGAAGCTGTAGAGCTGGGACTCCTAGGAGAGGCCTAGATGGTTCTAGAACACGCAGAGTGCTACCCAGTTCTGAAATCAGCATGGGACCCGGTGTCAGACAACTGGGAGTTCTCATTCTGATGCTGTCCCAAAGACTAGACAGGTGGCCTGGGCGATGTCATATGTTCTCTCTAAACTTTCCCCTCCAGGAAAATGGGTGTGAACACCACCTTAAGGGTTAAAAAAGATGCTCTGTGAGAGGACCTACCCCAGTGTCAGGAACATTAAGTTGCTTATGGAATAAAAGGCAAATTACAATGTGACTCTGTTAATTACACGGGAACAATGACATATTTAAAATGCACCTTTTAGATACCTTACTCAGCTGCCTGTACCAGTATACACACAGTAAAATAACGCGATCTGATAGAATCGGAATCAGTACATTCTGTAATTCTGTCTGAAGTTATCAAACGGGTGTCTTTTTTTATTCTAGAGGAAAGAAATTGGTCACTCATTTTGATTCTTCATTAAAGTGTGGTTAATTGCATTGGATTTATATATCCACATGGGATTGTTGCCGGAATTCCATGGACTATCACTTTATCAAACACTGTCATTGAAGAAGGAGCGAGTAACATAGTCAAACAGCCCCACAGTCTGGTTCTACTGTATGAGCAGCTCAGAACCAACATTTCACCAGATTCCATTTACTCTTCAAGCTGAAACATCAAGTCCTTCAAATCCGGAAGAAACAACAAAACAAGGTCTTCTTCATGAGACCTGCATTTCGTCGTGTCGCTGCGTCCTGAGAGAGCGAGTAAAGCATGAGCACACGCAGGAGGGACTCCCGAGGAACGCGTTTGGTGCAACATGTAAGGCACAGAAAACACTGGTCTGTTTCTAAATCACAGAAGAGCAGGCACCACGACACAAATAAGATTTTGCCTCCATATTAATGGACTGATGTTGTCATCTGCTGGTTGAGACAGAGGAGGAGTCACAGAGAGGGGGCTGGTGCCTGCAGTGCGCTGCGTGGCGGATGGGGTGGTGACAGCTGCCTCAGCACCTGCACATCCCCCTCTGCCAGGACTCACACACCTGCATCAGCACCCGCACATCCCCCTCTGCCAGGACTCACACACCTCCATCAGCACCCGCACATCCCCCTCTGCCAGGACTCACACCTGCATCCACACCTGCACATCCCCCTCTGCCAGCACTCACACCTGCATCCACACCTGCACATCCCCCTCTGCCAGCACTCACACCTGCATCCACACCTGCACATCCCCCTCTGCCAGGACTCACACCTGCATCAGCACCCGCACAGCGCCCTCTGCCAGGACTCATACCTGGATCCGCACCTGCACATCACCCTCTGCCACGACTCACACACCTGCATCAGCACCTGCACATCCCCCTCTGCCAGGACTCACACCTGCATCAGAACCTGCACAGCGCCCTCTGCCAGGACTCACAGCTGCATCCACACCTGCACATCGCCCTCTGCCAGGACTCACACCTGCATCAGCACCTGCACATCCCCCTCTGCCATCTCACACCTGCATCAGCACCTGCACATCCCCCTCTGCCAGGACTCACACACCTGCATCAGCACCCGCACATCCCCCTCTGCCAGGACTCACACACCTCCATCAGCACCCGCACATCCCCCTCTGCCAGGACTCACACCTGCATCCACACCTGCACATCCCCCTCTGCCAGCACTCACACCTGCATCCACACCTGCACATCCCCCTCTGCCAGTACTCACACCTGCATCCACACCTGCACATCCCCCTCTGCCAGGACTCACACCTGCATCAGCACCTGCACAGCCCCCTCTGCCAGGACTCACACCTGCATCCGCACCTGCACATCCCCCTCTGCCACGACTCACACACCTGCATCAGCACCTGCACATCCCCCTCTGCCAAGACTCACACCTGCATCCGCACCTGCACAGCGCCCTCTGCCAGGACTCACACCTGCATCAGCACCCGCACATCGCCCTCTGCCATGGCTGACAGCTGCCTCGGTGCGCACAACGCACCTGGCACTGGCTTGTTTGTCAGGACCCAACTGTGATTCTTGGAGGCTTGCAAGCCCCCAAGAGGGCTTCCTGTGCCCAGAAACCCTCGGCAGCGAAGCGAGACAAGCCATGGCCCCTGGAGGTGTCCAAGACATGACATGTTGGAGGAGTCTGCACACATCACTCCTCCCTGACCCCTCCCTACCCCCTACTCCCACCCCCGCCCAACTCCTGCTCTGTCCCCTGGTCCTTCCCAGCTTCCCAGGAAGCATGCGGCACAGCCACCACAGCTCCAGCTCTCCGGCCCACACACTCCTCCCGCATCCCCGCCACGTAGCAGTCACCGCTCATTTGCTGTGTGTGTGTAATCTGCAGTAACTTTTCCTAAACCATTTATTCTCAATTATTTACATATATTTAAGAGTTTCAAGTTTCTCCCACAGGCACATTAAAAAAGAAAAAATACACCTCAACTCTCACTCTAACAAGTTCAAGTTCCCAAAGAACATAATTCAGAGTTCTCACTCATAAATGGGTGTGAATCCAAAATGTTGCTTGTCAATCAACATGTATCTACCATAGAAATAACGTCAGAAATAGTGCTGAGAATTGTATATCCAGATCACTAAAAGGCGCATTGAATTGTGACTGGCGATGAAAAGTGGATTTATTTTGAGAATCCCAAATGCACAAAATCATGGGTTGATCCAGGTCAACCATCAACATCGACTGAAAGGCCAAATCGCTTCGGAAAGAAGACAATGCTCTGTATTCGGTGGGATCAGGAAGGTGTGGTGTATTATGAGCTTCTAAAACCAGGTGAAACTGTTAATACTGATTGCTACCAACAACAAATAATCAATCTGAACAACGCTTTGATCGTGAAACGACCAGAAGGGGCCAGAAGACACGGCAAAGTAATTTTGCTTCATGATGACGCACCATCACACACTTCAAAACCGATTAAAGACACGTTAAAAGATCTTGCCTGGGAAGTATTAACCCACCCGCTGTATTCACCAGACCTTGCTCCTTCAGATGACCACTTGTTCCGATCGATGGCACACGCACTTTCTGAGCAGCACTTCAAAACATACGAAGAAGTGGAAAATGGGGTCTCTGAATGGTTTGCCTCAAAACAAGAAAAGTTCTATTGAGATGGTATCCACAAATTACCTGAAAGATGGGAAAATCAGGCCTGTTGGCTGGCTGCAGTATACATCATAGCAACCAGTCGTTCCAGTCATTCCTGTCGCTTGGCTTTTATATATGTAGATTCCCAGAAGTGGGATCACTGAGTCAAGAGATAGTTCCATTTTTTATCTATTTAGGAAACTCCCATACTGTCTTCCACAGTGACCACACCAGTCTGCATTCCCACCAACAGTGCACTAGGGTTCCCTTTTCTCTACATTCTTGCCAACACTTGATATTTGTTGATTTATTGATGGTAGATTGATGGATAGGTGATAGATAGACAGACAGATAGATTCTGGAAAGTGTGAGGTGGTACTTCATTATGGTTTTAGTTTGCATCTCTCTAATAATTAGTGACTTTGAGCATATTTTCATATGTCTATTGGACTTCTGTATGTCCTCTTTGCAGAGTATCTATTCAGGTCCTTTGCCCATTTTTTTTATGATTTTTTTTTCCTTTATTGAATAAGGTATTACAAATGTGTCCTTATCCCCCAATTGTCTCCCCATTCCCCATTCATGCCCTCACCCTCCAGTGTCTGTATCCATTGGTTAGGCTTATATGCATGCATACAAGTCCTTTGGTTGATCTCTCCCCCTTACCCCTCCCCTCCCCTGCCTTCCCTCTGAGGTTTGAGCATTTGATCGATGCTTCTCTGTCTCAAGATCTATTTTTGTTCGTCAGTTTATGTTGTTCATTATAATCCACAGATGAGTGAGATCATGTGATATTTATCTTTCTCTGACTGGCTTATTTTACTCAGTACAATGTTCTCCATCTCCATCCACGGTGTTGCAAATGGTCGGAGTTCCTTTTACAGCAGCATAGTATTCCATTGTGTAGATTCCATAGTATTCCAGTTTTCTAATCCACTCATCTGCTGATGGGCACTTAGGCTGCTTCCAAATCTTAGCTATGTTGAATTGTGCCGCTATGAATATAGGGGTGCATATATCCTTTCTGATTGGTGTTTCTGGTTTCTTGGGATATATTCCTAGAAGTGGGATTACTGGGTGAAAAGGGAGTTCCATTTTTAGTTTTTTGAGGAAACTCCATACTGTTCTCCACAGTGGCTGCACCAGTCTGCATTCCCACCAGCAGGGCACGAGGGTTCCTTTTTCTCCCCATCCTCTCCAGCATTTATCATTTGTTGATTTGTTGATGATAGCCATTCTGACAGGGGTGAGATGTACCTCATTGTCATTTCGATTTTCATCTTGTGGATGATTAGTAACTTTGAGCATGTTTTCACATGTCTCTTGGCCTTCCTTATGTCTTCTTTCAAAAAGTATCTATTGAGGTCCTTTGCCCATTTTTTTATTGGGTTGTTTGTCTTCCTTTTATTAAGTTGTATGAGTTCCTTGTAAATGTTGGAGATTAAACCCTTATCAGAAATATCGTTGGCAAATATGTTCTCCCATGCAGTGGGCTTTCTTGTTGTTTTATTAATGGTTTCTTTTGCTGTGCAAAAGCTTTTTATTTTGATGTAGTCCCATTTGTTTATTTTCTCTTTAGTTTCCATTGCCCTAGGAGCTGTATCGGTGAAGATATTGCTTTGGGATATGTCTGAGAATTTGCTGCCTGTGGATTCCTCTAATATTTTTATGGTTTCCCATCTTACGTTTAAGTCCTTTATCCATTTTGAGTTTATTTTTCTGTATGGTGTAAGTTGATGGTCTAGTTTCATTTTTTTGCATGTGTCTGACCAAATTTTCCAGCAGCATTTATTGAAGAGACTATCTTGACTCCATTGTATGTTCTTGTCTACTTTGTTAAATATTAATTGAGCATAGTGGTTTGGGTCGATTTCTGGGTTCTCTATTCTATTCCATTGGTCTATATGTCTGTTCTTGAACCAGTACCAGGCAGTTTTGAGAACAGTGGCTTTGTAATACATCTTGCTATCTGGTATTGAGATCCCTTCTACTTTGTTCTTCTTTCTCAGGATCGCTGCAGCTATTCGGGGTTTTACTTTTTTTTTTTTTTTTTTTTTTCTAGATGAATTTTTGGAGAGTTCTTTCTAGATCTGTGAAATATGCTGTTGGTATTTTAATGGGAGTGGATTGAATCTGTAGATTACTTTGGGTAGTATGGACATTTTAATGATGTTGATTCTACCAATCCATGAACATGGTATGTTCTTCCATCTGTTTACGTCTTCCTCTATCTCTTTTTTCAGTGTCCTATAGTTTTCCGTGTACAGGTCTTTTACCTCCTTAGTTAAGTTTATTCCTAGGTATCTTAATTTTTTTGATGTGATGGTAAATAGGATTGCTTTTTTAGTCTCTCTTTCTGTAAGTTCACTATTGGTGTATAGAAACATAGATTTCTTGGCATTAATTTTGTATCCTGCTACATTGCAGAATTCATTTATTAAGTCTAATAATTTTTTTATGGAGTCTTGAGGGTTTTCTATGTACAGTGTCATGTCATCTGTGAGTAAGGACAGTTTTACTTCTTCTTTTCCAATTTGGATGCCTTTTATTTCTTCTTCTTGTCTAATCGCAATGGCTAGCACATCCAGTATTATGTCAAACAGGAGTGGTGAGAGTGGGCATCCTGTCTTGTTCCTGTTCTTAGGGGAAATGGTTTTAGTTTTTGCCCATTGAGTATGATGTTGGCTGTGGGTTTGTCATATATGGCTTTTATTATGTTGAGGTATGATCCTTCTATTCCCACCTTGCTGAGAGTTTTTATCAAGAAAGGGTGCTGGATTTTGTCAAATGCTTTTCCTGCATCAATTGATATGACTGTGATTTTTATCTCTTAATTTGTTTATGTGATGAATCACGTTTATTGATTTGTGGATATTGTACCATCCTTGCATCCCCGGGATAAAACCTTTTGCCCATTTTTTATTTTTTATTTTTTTATAATTTCTTTATTGATTAAGGTATCACATATTTGTCCTCATCCCCCCATTCCCATCCCAAACCCCTCCCCACGCAAGCCCCACTCCCCTGTTGTCAGTAACCACTGGTTAGGCTCATATGCATGCACACAAGTCCTTTGGTTGATCTCTCTCCCTTATCCCCACCCTCCCCTACCTTCCCTCTGAGGTCCGACAGTCTGATCTATGCTTCCTTGTCTCCGGGTCTGTTCTTGTTCATCAGTCTATGTTGTTCATCATTTCCCCTAGATGAGTGAGATCATGTGCTACTAGAAATACACTTATAAGAACCGAAAATGAGACAAGCAATAATGGTTATGCTGAGAGGCAAATGAATCAGTCTGTAGTGAGTTTCTTTCTGGGCCAACAGTTCTTTTGAGTCCCAATTTCAATGTCAAACAGTTCCTTATGTGTACATGTCAGCAATGATATTTCAGTTCTGATGGTGGACAAATGGTGGTAATGCATGTCCAACCCTCTCTGGTTTGGTCCTGGGCAACCTGCAGTGATGCACAGCTGCTGACTGCTAGTATGGCAAGGCGTCCTTAGCGTCTTCCATCTCTGGACTGTTTTTCTTCTGTCTTCACGGCTGGAGTAGTCCTGTCAATTCCTCTCTGTTGCAGGAATCCACATGGTCTCGGAGTTGTTTTCTGAAAATATACAAACATATTCTCGACCAAAAGTTAATAAAGGAATCTTTTCTATAAATTTGACTTGCGATCCTTTTTCATTTTTGCCCAAACGATTTTCCTTTGGCTTGTTTTGACACCATATATGTTTTACATGGGTGTCTTGTTGTTAGCATTACAAACGAAAGTTAATTTTCTAAAGTAAAAATTTTCTAGATGTAATTTACTTACAGGATATTTTTCCTTACATGATATTCTTCTACTATACCCCCTTTTTTATTTAAATATTAGGAGGCTTTTGGAAATTTTATAATGTAGTCTTGATAACTTTTAAATTTTAATTTTTTGCACTAAAATATGACTGCTTTAGGTTCATTACATGTTATGCAATTTTACCATGAGATGAACTACCAATAAAAATTTTAGTTAACACTTTAGGAACAGCTTTTTGTCCAGTACAATTGACTTTTCTAGAATATTCACTTATTTCAATTAACCAATTTAAATTAGCCTGAAAACTTGACTACTATTTTACTGTCAAATTTAATACTCTAACAACAATCTTATTTTACCCTGTAAATAAGGAAAGGATTATTTGCCTTATCCTGTGGAAAGGATTATTTGCCTTCTTGAGTAGGCCCTGAGCATTCCTGGTGCTAGGCTGGATTTAGATATCAAAAACCCACTTCCCCACACCATGGGTACAAGACAACTCAAACAAGTCTTGTTGCAGTGAGAGCTTTTGCCCATTTTTTAAAGGAATTGCTTGTCTTCCTGGTGTTGCATTGTATAAGTTCTTCATAATTTTGGAAATTAACCCCTTGTCAGATGTATCATTAGTGAATATGTTCTCCCATACAGTGGGCTCCCTTTTCATTTTGTTGATGGTTTATTTTGCTGTGAAGATGTTTTCGAGTTTGATGTAGTCCCATTTGTTTATTTTTCCTTTACTTCACTTTTCTTAGGAGACACATTGGCAAAAATATTGCTACAAAAAATGTCAGGTTTTACTTCCTATGTTTTCTTATAGGATTTTTATGGTTTCATGACTTACATTTAAGTCTTTTATCCATTTTGAGTTTAGTTTTGTATATGGTGTGAGTTGGTGGATCTAGTTTCATTTTTTTTTTTTTTTGCATGTTCCTGTTCAATTTTCCCAACACCATTTATTAAAGAGACTGTCTTGATTTCATTGTATATTTGTGCCTCCTTTGTCAAATATTAATTGAATATATAGGCATGGGATGATTTCTGGGCTCTCTGTTCTGTTCCATTGATCTACATGTCTGTTCTTGTGCCAGTACCAGGTGTTTTGATTACAATGGCCTAGGAGTATACTTTGATATCAGTTATTGTAATACTTCCAACTTTGTTCTTCTTTCCCAAAATTGCTGAGGCTATTTATCTATTAGATATCATAGCTATTTGGGGTCTTTTTTGGTTCCATGTACATTTTTGGAGTACTTGTTCCAGATATGTGAAATATGCCATTGGTATTTTAATAGGAATTGCATTAAATATATAGATTGCTCTGGGTAGTACAAACAGTTTAATGATATTAATTTTTCTAATCCATGAACATGGTATATGCTTCCCCTTGTTTGTATCTTCCTCTATTTCTCTCTTCAATGTCCTGTAGTTTTCTGAGTATAGGTCTTTTACCCTTGGTTAAATTTAATTCCCATGTATCTTTTTGTTGTTGTTGTTTCAATAGTAAATGGGATTATTGTCTTAGTTTTTCTTTTGATAGTTCATTATTGGTCTACAGACATGTAACTGATTTCTGGATATTAATTTTGTACCCTGCAACTTTGCCTAATTTATTTATTAAGTATAATATATATAGCTCTTTGGTGGAGTCTTTAGGGTTTTCTATGTACAACATGATGTCATCTGCAAATAATGAGTTTTACTTTCTCCTTTTCAATTTGGATTGCTGTTGTCCATTCATGCATGGGATCAACCCTCATCTGGCTGACCATAAGGCTCAATCCCTACCACACTATGCAAGCTACTTTGCAGATGAAGTCTTGTAATTCTTTGGTTATAAGGAATTTCCTGTGATTCCTTGGTTATAAGACTCCTCTTCAATTAGTCTTTAGTTGGTTATTCAACATGATTGATTGTTATTTTATTTTAGTTGTATTTCTAGTTTGGTCCTGGGAGGTGAGTGTAAGACCTCCCCCCTTTCCAACACCATCATGAAAGTCCCATAAAATAACTTTCTCCAGAATGTTTTCACACCCTTATTTATAATGGCCCAAACTGGAAATATTACAAATTTCCATCATCAAGAAAATAAATAGGCCAATAGTGGTATATTCATATGATGGACTACTACTCAGCAATGAAAAGGAATGAACTGATAAACACAATAGTATGGATTAACTTTAAACACATGTTGGATCAAAGAAGGCAACCCAAAGGTTATATATTGTATGATTCAATCTATATGAAATCCAAGAACATGCAAAATTAATTAATGCTATTATGGATATTTGAAGGAGGGTAAGAGAATGACTGGAAAGAAGCACAGAGGAGCTTGCTCGATGAGGGAAAAGTTCTGCATATGGATCTGGATGGTGATTACACGGGTTTCTGCAATAGTTTAAAACCCTTTGTACTGTACACTTAAGATTTTTCCATGTTAAGGAAATATACCTCTATCTTTAAAATTAAATAAGAACAATAAACCTGTTAACAATTAATCAATTTAGAAAGTATTCAGACTCCATCAGATATCAAAGAGTCTAGAGTTAACTTTGTGAGGAAGGGTTGGGTACTCTTTTATTTCTGGGCTACTTTTGGTCCATTTTAACACTGACAACTATCTTTGTAAGATCCGCATTTGTGGCTATATTTTGCCAAATTCAAGCACTAATATTTAAACTAGATTAAATGACCCCAGTGCACACATGTGCACACACTTGGAAATGACCCTTTCTGGCAGCATTAGAAGTGTTTTCTGACCTCCTTTTCTAAAGAAATGAAAACATATGTCTTCAATTACAAGTACTATAAGCTTTCAAATTGTGGGAGTAATCCAAACTATTTCCTTCAAAGACAACTGAATTAAACATACCCACAGAGGAAGTATAGATTAGGATCATGATTTTTTTTATCCATTTTAAGAGAACAGAAGAACAGAAGGGGTTACAATCTGTCAGATTATGCAACTCTTCTGCTCAAATATATGAAGAACTTGATGAATCAAGGTCAAGCAGGACAGCCGAGAAGAAATCAGAGTAAACAATGTACCTTGTCGCCAACAGAGCCTGCCAACACGAGATTAGAACTCCCCATCCTCGCAAGAAAATGTCTTTGGAAACTTCCTTACAACATTTTATGACTCACAGATATTCCCAGAGGTTCCTGTTTCCATTCGGCACTGGACAGTGTCTGAAGACGTGCAGTTCTAGTCAACTGTTGTTCTTAGGCAACTTGGCTGGAAGATCTGTTTAAAAAAACATTTGTTGGAAAAATTATATGTTTAGATGTTTTAATTTTTTAAACAAAATTCCAGATTTTAAATTTGTTTAACTCTTACTTCAACACTGCCTTGAAGAATAGCCTAAGAATTACTAAGCTACATAATATGTATTATGAACTCAGCAGTTTTCCCAGTTAAAAACCCCCAAACCAGGGGGGCACATATTCTTGGCAGAGACCCCCTCGCAGAGTCATCCAAGATGCCTCCAGATCCTGGCTCTGTAGTCCACGGTTCTGGCTCTGGTCTTGGCCACCCAGTTCAGCATCTCACCTTGGCTGCTGGTTGGACCAGTATTGCCAAGTCAACTCCCAGCCACCAGGACTCGATTCCTGGCTAGTCTCCACTTTTGTCTAACCCAGTTCTCTCTGTCTGTTCTGTGTATAGAATGTCACTCCTGAGGTACATTTTCTCCGTGCTCATCTAACTCTACTGCACTCTACTTACAGATTAGAGTCTCACCCCAAGGTCTATTCTCTACTCCTGGTCAACTCCCCCATTCTTTCTTTCATCCCCAAGGTTTCAAATAACAAACCATTGGTTCCTAACAGTTCCCATCATCTATCTGTGGTCTTGTTTGTTTCTTTACAATAACTACAAAGATAGGGACATGAGGAAAGGCATATTATGAAATATTTTAGCATTATCCCAATAAAAGTTACTCCTCCATTTAATAGGCATGTCAATGGAAGGAGGCCCAATCTCTCAAGTGACTCATTGCTGTTCTGCTCCCTAGTCCAATCACCCATCCCTTCTCTACTCTTGGCATTTCCCTCCCACATGCTTTCCCTAAAAGGTGGTCCCTTTCCCAAGTCCTCACCCATCACACCCTTGATTCTGTTGTGGATCAGGCTCTGTGTAGATGCAGCAAACTGGGTCCAGCCCCGATACATGGCAGCGGGGGGAGGGTTGTTTGTTTTGTTTTTTTAATCCTCACCCAAAGATATGTTTTTCATATATTCAAGAGAGAGAGGAATGGAGAGGGTGAGAAAGAAACATCGATCGGTTACCTCCTATACGTGCCTCAACTGGGGATTGAACCCGTAACCTAGGTATGTGCCCTGACCAGAATCAAACCCATGACCATTCAGTGCATAGGACAGCACTCTAACCAACTGAGCCACACCAATCAGGGCAATACATGTTTAGTTTGACTTACACAGAAATTTCTGTGTGTGTGTGTGTGTGTGTGTGTGTGTGTGTGTGTGTGTGTGTGTGTGTTTCCAGTTAGTTGCCAATATTTAAAAATTGGGGGGAAAAAAAAGAATAAAAATGGAACAGTGAGCCTAAAAGCAGAGATTGCCAATAGAAATAAACACAGGCTGTCAAAGAGATATCCTTGCAATGTTCATTGCAATATTATTCACAATAGCCAAGACATGAAAACAACTTAAGTGTTGATCAAAGGATGAATTGATAAAGAAGATGTGACACAGATACACATACAAACACACACAGAGAGAGAAAGGGATGGAATATTATTCAGCATGAGGGAGAAGGAAATCCTGCCATTTGCAACAACATGGATGGACCTTAAGGCATTATGCTAAGTGAAATAAGCCAAACAGAGAAAAACAAATATTGCATGGTAGACTTATACATGGAAATTTTTAAGTCAAAGGTACTGAGAGCAGAAAAGTGGTTTCCAGAGGCTGGGGGATCGAGGCAGGGTGGAAGAAATAGGGAGAGGTTGGTCAAAGAGTATAAACTTTCAGCTATAAAATAAAAAAGATCTGAGGACCTCCTGTGTGACATGGTAACTACAGTTGGTACTGTCCTGTATAATTACTGAAATGTGCTAAGAGGGTGGAACTTAAATGTTCTCACAGAAAAGATAAACATGTTAGCGATGGGTGTGTCCATGCAGAAGAGACCTCTGCACCCCCAGAAAGACCCTCGCAGACCTGGCTTGTGCTTTATGGAAACAGACTTCAGGCTCCCACACAGGCCTGCCCAACGGAAGTCTCCACGAGGCCATCAACTGAAAAAGCTCTTCAGATGGCTCTGAGGAGCAACTAGAGTTGAAAACAAACACCCAAGGGTGGCCAGGCCATTCCTACAGCGACATGCACTGACAGTGCCACGGAACGCCCGGGCGAGCCTCTCCCCGTCTATCCGGGGGCCTCACCGTGGCTCTGAGCATGCAGAGGTCTAGGCGGCCATCTGCAAGGCCTGGCAACAAAGCCCTCAGAGGTAAGAGCAAGGGACTGCAAGCCTCTTGAGGCCTGGACTGGGGCGTCCCAGCATGCCCCTGTCAGTCTGTGAATTACAGGTAGTCAAGCCCGGCCGGCGTGACTCAGGGGTTGAGCCTCGACCTATGGACCAGGAGGTCACGGTTCTATTCCTGGTCAGGGCACATGCCCGGGTTGCAAGCTCCATCCCCAGTGTGGGGCGTGCAGGAGGCAGCCCATCCATGATTCTCTCTCATCACTGATGTTTCTCTCTCTCACTCCCTCCCCTTTCCTCTCTGAAATCAATGAAGCTATATTTTTTTTAAAAGTAGTCAAAAGTTCAGGCCACATTCAAGAGGAGGGAAGTACACTCCTCTCCTGCAGTGAGAGGCAACACGCGTGTGCAGGCAGGTGAGGCGTGGGCGGCTCCCATGTTGGAGAATACAGGCCAGGGAGAAAGGAAAGGAGGCAGTGGTGACAGCGAGCACCAGGCGAGGGAGGAAAACGGAAGGTCTGAACCGAAGGGTGTGAACGGAGGAGGCGCAGCCCACAGCAATGCTTCCCCAGCAACCTGTGACCCCTGTGGTCTCAGCTGAGACATTTAGGCTGAGACATCTGAAGGAAGTTTTTTTAATTAGACATTAGAACTGAGTTAAGCATTGAATGACATAAAACTGGGAAAAGTGGAGCATTCCAAATGGGGGGAGATCGTGGGACCCAGAGGGAGGCTCGCTGCGCACAGCTACCGGCACCGAAGGGGGTGCTGGGGAAAGTGTCGTAGAGATGTAAGGATTAGGGACACGTGGACAGCTAAGTAGGTGTGTGTGTGGGGGGGAGGGGTCCCATGCTTAAGGAATGACTTGCATGGGGAAGAAAGAGGGAAGAAACAATGAAAGTCTGGGCCTCATGGAAAAGGTCTCTGTTTAAAAAGAACAATGACACCAGGATGACAAGCACAACGGTCACATTGAAAGCTTCTCATCGCTGCGTTAGGTCCCAGGAGTAAGAAGGGACCCTGTGCTGGTGCCACAGACCACCGTGACCTGTCCCACGGCCCTGCCCTAACACAGGGTTTCCGGGCTCTCACTCCTGAGCAGCCCGCTCCAGGGCCCTGCGGCTGACACGGACCAACAGTGCCCCCTGCTGCCCGGCACTGGCTCTCCGAGGGCCTGGCGCACCCTGGGAAGCGGCCCTGCCAAGCCGCTGGCTCCTGCCGTGCCGAGTCAGCACTCTGGGCCGTGTGTTTGTCATCTGTGCCATTACAGGCTTCCTAAGTGGACACAGAACATGGGAAATGAGAGAATGTTTGGAAACGTAACTAAAACAAACAAAGCACAGTGCGGGCGGAGGCCTAAGCGATGAGAAAAAGAGACTTTGTGTTGTCTCTGCTCCGGTTTTCTCCTGGCTGGGAGGGCCCATTTCTGTGGTCGTTAGCGAGCATCGAGCATCGGCACAACCTCGGTCAGGAGGAGGGTCCATCTCACCATTGCCAGCTCCGGTGGTTTCCAGCCCAAACTTCCCAGCGCCGGCCCCAGACCAGGGGAGGGACCGAGGCGCGGGATCAAAGGCGAGCGCGGCAGCTGCTCCGCGTCTCGCTCAGGAGCGACCTCCTGGTGCCTCAGTGTTTACCTTGACTTTGCCCCCAGCATCTGCGGCCCGGCCGGGGCTTGTTCTGCTCCCAGCGCCACCAGCAGAGGCTCACATCCAACTCGCTGGCGCTCAGACACATCTAACGGCCGGTGTAACTGGTCCCTGTGCCTCACTGGTAGCCACCAGCCAGTCAGAAAATCACGGGTCGAATTTATCCACTTGAGAAACACACGGCGACGCTCGTGATCCCAGCCCCGGGCTCGGAGGGAGGAGCGTGAGCGGCAGCGCGGCCGGGACGGGCCCACGGAGGGTCCTGCCTTCCACGCAGGCCTGGCCGCCCACAGCGTGTCGCCCGGAGGAGCATGTGAAACCGGCTTTCTCTCCTGCGGAGCAAGGGCAGGCCTTCTGAGGGTGGAAATGGCCCCTGCCCCCTCTCCCTTCCCCGGTGACCGGCAGGGGCTGCCGTTAGAGCCCAGGGCAGGGTCGGACTCACGGGGAAGGATGTGGCAGCAGTGTGCTGTGGCGGCACACACGTGGAGGGGCGGCACACACGTGGAGGGGCAGCATCAGGCCACATACAGACCCACCCGGACACACTCTCTCTCTCTGCAGCGATGAAATCTGCTGCGGGCGGTCGTGTTTATGCCTGTTCAGCCCCGCACGCTTCTCGTCCTCACCACAGTTCAAACAAGGGAACTCAGAAGCTTTAAATCACTTCCTCGGCCACACAGCATACCTGGACCCAATTACTAACATCACATCCCCGCGTCCTCTGGGATGAATGAAATCCTAGCTTCTCCTATTGTGTATCACACCCCGGCCCCTGGAAACACAAAAGCTGTCTTATAGCATCGCGTGATTGCCTGGTAACACCTCGCACGCCCATATTCCTGCGGGGAGAGGGGGGACAGCCGTGGCGTGGAGTTTGCCCCCATCAGCAGGAAGGGCAGGGTGGGTGCGCTTTAGGGAGAAGGTGTCCGAAAAGAGGCTTTCAGCAAGCAGACCGGAGGAATTGTGTGTTGGAAATTAAAAATGACAGAGGACAAAACAATAACTAAAGTCACGTGGATCCTTCCGGCAAGTAGAATTCTAAAACACAAAACCAGAGGCTGCCCGCGCAGGGCTGAAAGCAAGGCCGTGAGGCAGGCCACGGCGTGTGGCGTCGGCTGGGCCCACGTGGCGGATCGGCACGGACTCAGGGACGTGCCGGGGCCTGTCAGCGCTGGGTAGGAACTCTGTGATGATGATAATTTACAAATAAAGCAGAAAATAGACATATTTTTGAGGCCCCTTTACTTTATGCAACACCTGAGCATTTTTCAGGTCATCGCGCCCAGGCGTGGTAGAGAGCGAGCTCGATGTCAGCCGGAGCGAGGGACTCTCCCGTCAACCAGCAGAGGCCTCAGAAGCCGCTGAAAGCGGCGGCACAAAGCTGTGTGTCCCCACTAAGTCCAGCGTCCCACGGATGCTTTCCGAGGGCGCTCAGAAACCTGCCCAGCAACACAGATCAGCAAAAATGTGAAGGAAACCCAATGCACCCATTGGTGAGCGTGACGGTCAGTAGCCAGACTGGACTTCCCATCAAGGACATCATGGTCTAGGATTAGCTGGCTGACTCACTGATGTTATAAACATTTATTCTTCACGTATTACGAGCTAGGCACTCTGATAGTCACCAGGAACACATTATAAAATAAAATAACACTACTTTTGAGGAGTAGGCATCTAAATAAATTAAAATATGGCCCAGCCAGCATGGCTCAGTGGTTGAACGTTGACCTATGAACCAGGAGATCAGGGTTCAATTCCCGGTCAGGGCACATGCCCAGGTTGAGGGCTCGATCCCCAGTGTGGGGTGTGCAGGAGGCAGCCGATCCATGATTCTCTCTCATCACTGAGGTTTCTATGTCTCTCTCCCTCTCCCTTCCTCTCTGAAATCAATAAAGATATTTTTAATTACAATATGAGTTGACAAGTAAATCAACTGGATTATGTTTGAAGCACGTATGTATTCCGGGAAAGTGAGGTAACTGACTTTCTCCCGTGAGATGGGGGTGGGGGGGAAGAAAGATACATAAACTCAGGGTTGAACTGAGGGTCAGCATGTCCCTTAGGACAGTTTCTTCCATGTCATTTACATGACACTAACGTAGGAAAAAGTGTTAAAACCAAAGCCACGAACTCTCAGATGGGCCTCGCTCTTGTACAATCACTTGCATGATTGCGTGAAGTGAAGCGCTGCATGATGCTTCATCCCTGGTGTCCTCCCGACTGGGCCACCGAGGCGCCACGCCCTGAGGGTGCCTGCAAGAGAGGCCTGCGGACCGGATCCCACAGGGGGCCTCCCACAGACGGGCCGGATCCCACAGGCGGACCGGATCCCACAGGCGGGCCGGATCCCACAGGCGGGCCGGATCCCACAGGCGGGCCGGATCCCACAGGCGGGCCGGATCCCACAGGAGGGCCGGATCCCACAGGGGGCCGGATCCCACAGGCCGGATCCCACAGGGGGACCCGGATCCCACAGGGGGCCGGCCCACAGGCGCTGGGTGACTAAGGCTCAGGGTCAGGTCAGGTCAGGGTCAGGGTCAGCCAGCCGGGAGAATGCTCCCCGCTGGAGCTGCTCTGGCCCCGGGCTGATGGCAGGCCCCATGCTGCTTGGGCTCCGTGGCCGGAGGCGGCTGAGCAAACATTGTTCACCGAGTCCGGCCGCGCCGGGCCGGGCCGCGGTGCCTGCATCTCCCAGGCCGCTCAGGGCGCCTGCGCCAGCTCACCAGCAGATGTTTCCAATTTCCCCGCCTCTGAACCACCCGGCCGTGTGTGTGTGTGTGTGTGTGTGTGTGTGTGTGTGTATGTGTGTTTCCCTGGCTTTGAGACACTTTAAACAAAGGCCTTTCTGTAACGCTCAGGAAACTTACAAAATTAAATCCTGGTTAATAGCCGAGCACCCGCCCTGCTCCGGCCGCAGCCACGCTGACGGGTCCCCACTTGCTCCCGCTGCCTGTGAGGTTCGGACAGGGAGCTTAGCTCCGAGAGCCCCGGCCACTCGGTCAAGGTTCCCATCTGGCTGACAGACAGGAAAGCAGAACCAGGTTCTGGAGGCCACGACATGTTCTGTCGCTGGATCACCGGCTGCTCAAAGAAGTGCTACTTCACACTGAGCCTTCCTGTTGACAATGCCACGTCGTGTGCCCTTTAACACCATCAACTGCACTTCTGGAATGTTATCCGAGGACTTTCCCGCCCGTCACAGGCCCTAGCAAGGCTGTGCGGCGGGGGTTTGTGGGCCCGGATGGGAGCCAGCCCGGGCGCCCATCAGCGGGGGGCGGGCAGGCGCGTGAAGCTGCATTTATACCAGAAACAGCATGCAGTCCTCCCGGTAACTCGGCCGCTCTCCATAGCGGACAATAGGAGCCCCACAATAAAGGTCAGATACAAAGAAGCTAAAGAACTGGGCCAGGGAGGCAGGGCGGGGCCGGCTTCCCGCTGAGCACGCCGAGCACTGCTCCTTCCCCTGTTACTCATTCATTCCTGGATCACTTCCCGCAGGAACAATGCGACCCGCCTGCCCCGCCCGGCGTGTGAACACACAGCACCCATGTGTAGCTTTTTGTAGCTTTTGAATTTTAATCTGTTGTCATGCGCAAGTATTATGTGCTCAACAATTAAATAAGCTTGGGGAAAACAAAGTCCTATTGAGACTAAAAATGAGGCCCTGTGGAAACGGCACCCAGAACAAGTGGGAAAGGCGTGAGGGGCGTGCTGGGAGGAGGGAAGAGAGAAGGAAGAGAGAGCACTGAGAATTCCAGCTTCCAAAGCCGAGGAAGGGGCTTCCTTTCCACTCTCACCAGCGAAATCTCCAGCTGGGTTCCCCGCCGGCCTAGCACAGCTGATTTTTTTTTTTTAATGTGATTTTATTGATCTGAGAGAGGAAGGGAGAAGGAGAGAGAGAAACATCAATGATGAGAGAATCATGGATCGGCTGCCTCCTGCATGCCCCACACAGGAACCGAGCCCACAACCCAGGCATGTGCCCTGACCGGGAATCAAACGGTGAGCTCCTGGTTCATAGGTCGAACGCTCAACCCCTGAGCCACGCCAGCCGGCCAGCTCAGCTCAGCTTTGTTCTCAGCAGTGGCCTCTGGCACTGACCTGCAGACGCCCCTCCTCCGGGCCCCGCCTTTCCCAGACCCCTGACCCCAGACCCCAGAGCTCCCGGGCCAGTGCTCACCCTTCAGATGCCCTGATCTCGCGGCCCACTCACATTTGATATGTGGTGCTTTGCAAGCTACACTTCCCACGGCGGTCGGCCCTCTGTCACTTGTCTCTTGTTCCTTCCCAATTTATTCTCGTTTCTTCCTGACATATACGCCTGCCTGACCGCCTGGATTGCCACCTGAAACAGGAACTCAGTGTCCCCATCTCTCCTGCCTCCCTGCTTTCCAGAGGTGCATGCACCGCTTCCAAACTAGATGTCAAACTCCTCGGAGCTAATATTGTACCGTCACCCGAACATCCACCCGCCTCCCACCCTTCCTTTAGCCAAGAATTGTGTTCTGCACAAGATGGTTACCCAATGATTTTTAAATACATTTGTCCATGAATAAACAGTTTCCTCCTTGTATACATGTCAGACTTAACATATAACTCGGTATGCATCACAGGATATAGAGATCTCATTTGTGAATTTTTATTTGTTTCCAATCTCAATTAGTCCACGATGGACTTGAAACAGTCCCTGTCCGAGTGGTTCACGTGTTTCCTCTCGCACTGGACTACGCTTTTGGAGGCTGGAGCCTGCGTACTACTTGTTTTCATGTTGCTAGGGGACCGACTCCCAGTGGGAGCTTACAATGATGCTCTGAAAAGAATGAATATGAGAAAAAATAAAGTGCGTGATCAGAAGCATTTTCCAAAAAGGATGTTAGCATTTAGTAAACCTAGGTCTTTTTACAAAGCTATCAATTGTAAAAGAAATGGTTTGTGTTCACATGGGATAATGGGTCTGTCCTCTTGCAGCAGGGGTGAATGAAGCCCAAAAATCCAGATCTGCGATGAATGCACTTTTACTTCCCAACTAGTGCCCCGGTGCACGGATTCGTGCACATTGAAAGGAAATTAATGAGAAGGTGGCCAGTGGGGTGGGACTGGGCGAGACGGGACAGACACACCCTAGAGCCGACCTCCCGCAGTCCCTCCCTGGCTGACCGCATCTGGGGCAGCGCCAAGGCTCAAAGGGTGTCTGTGGAGTGGCGGGGTCCCTCCAGCAGGTGGGGTCCCTTGGCCTGGCCTGTGATTATTGGGCCAAAACCGACTCTCTGACATCCCCTGAGGGGTCCTGGATTGCGAGAGGGCGGTTATTGGATGATGCACCGCAGAATCAGGCTCCCTCCTCTCTGGTTCCGGGGTGTGTCATTCAAGAACCACCACTGCCAAGTGACCGCAGCTTGGCAGCTCCTGTGTTGAGCGTCTGCCCCCTGGTGGTCATGGTGTGTCATAGCTACCAGTTGGATGGTCAGACGGTCACTTAGCCTTTCATACATATAGATACGCCACTGAGTTGTTATTCCGATTCTGTAAGGCAGGCTGAAACTGCAAGTGGAGCCTTTATGATAGTCCTCCCCTCCCCGCAACCCTAGTTCTCAAGGGTTATGCTGAGGTTTAAAGAGCAAACGATTTTGTAAGGTTAAGGATGAGGGGAGAGCCCAGCTGGTGTTCTCAGTGGTTGAGTGTTGACCTATGAACCAGGAGGTCACGGATCATTTCCCGGTCAGGGCACATGTCTGGGTTGAGGGCTCAATCCCCACTGTGGGGTGTGCAGGATGCAGCCAATCCTTGATTCTGAATTTCTCATCATGGATGTTTCTATGTCTCTCTCCCTCTCCCTTCCTCTTGGAAATCAATAAATAGGAAACTAATGTGGCCCTGAGGTCACTGCTCATACGAAGGCCTCATGAGAAGGCCATCAGCCCCCAGATTAGGGCCTTTCAGGTGCAGGTCCCTGGCCGATCTTGGAGCCTAGAATCTGCCCACAAAGCTCCCATTCCCCATCTTCCAAATGCCTCATGGAGGTGATGCCTTGGTAGCGTCTTACCAAAACCAGCCCTCCCAGGCGCTGCCAGGACGCAGAGTGGGCACTCGGACCTTTGGGACCCCAGGGCCTCCCAGGCTTCCTCTTCCTGCCATCTTTCTCTTCCTAGTCTCCAAGCAACTCCTCCTTCAAACATCCAGCCAGGACGCTTTCCTCTGCTTTCACGTCCATTTGTTTTACCGACTTCCCAGATCCTTCTCCTTTGCCAGGTGTAGGTTTCTAAGACAAAAGCCAAGTTCTATATTTCGACCTGGCCCGTCCCTCCCGGAGACAACGAGCCCAGAACTGAATATCCGCTTGGACAGGAGAAGGCGAAGGAAAAAAATACAAAGTGAAGCTTAAAAACTAGGTTACCGTCTCCATCGATCATCCCTTCCTGCTTTTCCCACATCTCTCTGTCGTGTGTCTCATCTTCTCCTTCTGCCTCATGCACATTGCAATCCCAGTTCCCATCACACCCTCTGGGCCTCATCACCCCACGCTTGGACTGTCACGAGAGCCTCCCTGAGGTCCATCCTTCCTTCCCTCCCCAAAGCACTGATCACGCCTCCGCGTGTCCTTCTGCTGTCTGCTGCGAAGGCATCCATTCTTCTGCCAACTTGAAAACTTGCAAGGAACTTATTTCAGCCAACTTATTTCACCTGCTTCCAAGCGCTGAGCCCGTTTCCAAGAAGGCCAGTCCTCCCATTGCTCCCTCACTCGCTCCTGCTTCTGCACCTGAGCTCGTCTTGCTTCTCCCCCCTCAGTGCCCGCACCCTTTTCTCCTCTTACGTGAATGTCATCCAACCTTTAGGACCAACTCTATAGGTTTCTGCCATGCCCAGTTTCTCTGCTTCTCTTAGGCACAGGAATCTCACCACAGACTATGCATTACCCAATTTAATATTTAATTCTGAATTGTGTGCTTACGGAACTGCATTTAATTATTTCACATATTTTGTTCTTTGCTCCCTCCACTAATTGCACGCTGCCTGAAGGCTGTGAGTATATATCCTAACCCCTTTCATTATTCCCAAAACAGAACCTGACATGGAACAGACATGTGGTGGGATGAAGAAATCTGTTAAAAATTCCTAAAATTTAAGTAACAATATAATCTTATGAATAGGAAAAAGACTCCCTCAAAAAGCACAATGCTAATTAATAAAGTTTATTTTCATACCTATAAATATAACATTTAGGTGAGAAAAAGAAAATATATGTGATCCCATAACACAAACATTATGGCAGGATAAGAGTATATTAGACCATATTTTTAAGGCATTTGTCCATTTTCTTACACAGGCTAGGATGCATAAAATATAGGCAAATGAGGAGATAATGATTTTAAGACTACAGGTAAGTTTATCATCCTAGGTCTTTTTACAAAGCAATCAATTGCCACCATTCACAAAGCTTGAAAAGCAAGAATTTTACCTACATAATCTTTAGATAATCATATAATGGGTTTCGAAGGCAACCAGGGTGTTCAAGAAGAATGTAGACTGTTGTAAATGACTCAAACCAGTAAAAAGTATTCACCTTATGCCTTAAATATATGGATCATGTCCCCTTTACCCATAATTCTTTTCCTAATTTTACCAATGGCATTGTCAACCCAGTTCCCTACTACCAGGTGATGGGGACATTCTGGTCATTCGTTTTTCTCTTACACTGTATGAGTTACTAGCCAAGAGCACAGCTGGGAGATTAACTACTTGACTTAGTGTAAAATGTTCCAGTTGGGCCCTCACTGCCAGAATTCCATTTTCGCTTCAATTTATAACTTTCCTGGCAAGCACAGCATTAGCTTCACATCTGTGTAGCTCACTGCCAAATGTAAACAGTGAGTTATTCAGTGTATCGGGTTCCCTGTGCTAAGTAATACTAGTTTCTACTTGGTGAGGAACTATTCATAGGAAAGTGCTAAATATTAGTAGGAAAATACTCCATGTTTTGAAATTAAGACTCCAAACTCACATCCTGGTCAATAATTAAATGTTATCTGGATGCATTTGCACTTCAAACATTGCTGAGAAGTTTTCCATCCCACTGAATCATGTCCAGATCACATGTTTAAGTATCAATGTTAAGTCATTAAAAAGAAAAGCAAAAATTAAGTTCTGGGTGAGGCTGGGTCCCGGGTCCGGGTGAGGCCGCGCGCACCTGGGTCCGGGTGAGGCCACGCGCCCCTGGGTCCGGGAGAGGACACACGCCCCTGGGTCCGGGTGAGGCCACGCGCCCCTGGGTCCGGGTGAGGCCACGCGCCCCTGGGTCCGGGTGAAGCTGGATCCTGGGTCCGGGTGAGGCCGTGCGCCCCTGGGTTCGGGTGAGGCCGCGCACCCCTGGGTCCGGGTGAAGCTGGATCCTGGGTCTGGGTGAGGCCGTGCGCCCCTGGGTCCGGGAGAGGCCATGCGCCCCTGGGTCCGGGTGAAGCTGGATCCTGGGTCTGGGTGAGGCCGTGCGCCCCTGGGTCCGGGTGAGGCCATGCGCCCCTGGGTCCGGGTGAAGCTGGATCCCGGGTCCGGGTGAGGCCGTGCGCCCCTGGGTCCAGGTGAGGCCATGCGCCCCTGGGTCCGGGTGAAACTGGATCCCGGGTCCGGGTGAGGCCGTGCGCCCCTGGTTCCGGGTGAAGCTGGAGCATCCTGGGTCCGGGTGAGGCCGTGTGCCCCTGGATCCAGGCGAGGCTGGGTCCCGGGTCCGAGTGAGGCCGCGCGCACCTGGGTCCAAGTGAGGCCACACGCCCCCTGGGTCTGGGTGAGGCCACGCGCCCCTGGGTCCGGGTGAAGCTGGATCATCCCGGGTCGGGGTGAGGCCGTGTGCCCCTGGATCCGGGTGAGGCTGGGTCCTGGGTCCGGGTGAGGCCGCATGCACCCGGGTCCAGGTGAGGCCATGCGCCCCCTGGGCCCGGGTGAGGCCACGTGCCCCTGAGTCCGGGTGAAGCCATGCCCCTGGGTCCGGCCAAGACCAAACCAGAGGGTGTCGGACCTGCATTACCACCATTTGTCCACCATCCAGAGCTGAGGGGTCAGTGCTGACATGTACACATAAGGAACTGGTGGACATTGATATTGGGTCTCAAAAGAACTGTTGGTCCAAAAAGAAACTCACTACAGACTGATTCATTTGCCTGTCAGCATAACTATTATTGCTCGTCTCACATTCAGTTCTCATAAGTATATCTCTAGTGACACATGATCTTGCTCATCTAGGGGAAATGATGAACAACATAGACTGATGAACAAGAACAGAACCAGAAACAAGGAGGCATCGATCGGATTATCGGGCCTCAGAGGGAAGATAGGGGAGGGTGGGGGGAGGGGGGAGAGATCAACCAAAGGACTTGTGTGCATGCATATGAGCCTAACCAATGGTTAAGTTCAACAGGGGGTTGGGGCATCCGTGGGAAGGGGTGTGGGATGGGAATGGGGGGATGAGGACAAATATGTGACACCTTAATCAATAAAGAAATTATAAAAAAAAAAAAATTAAGTTCTGATCTTAATGCTGTGCATAATCTTTGAAGGAAGGTACTCCTTGAAACAGATGAAAGAAATTTTCTTTCTTTTAGGTTTCTAACAGATTTTTAATCATAAATCTGCTCTGAGCTTTACAATGAGGAAAACATGCAACAAACAGAAAATCAGTGACTTCTTTGGCCCATCAGAGAACGGAGGTTGCAGGGCAAACCGCCACCCCTGAGAGACAGGAGGGTCCAGACGGAGAAAGACAGCCGAGGTCCCTTTACTTGGCGCGGAAAGTGCTAGAATCCTAACCTGGTAGGGAAACTTCCAAGGTAACTGTGACAACCTTCTGGAGGCTGAGTGTGTTCTAGCTTGAGAGTAAGAAACTCCTGGGGGCTGCATTTTTAGGGGCTCCCACCTCTGGGAACCCCACCGGGTCTCCTGAAAAGCCAAGAAAAATCACCTCCTGTCTGTGGCAGGAGGAGGAGAAAAGTAACCATTAAGAAATATGCCCACTGCAGTCCCCATAACAAACAGCCCCTCTCCCTGGGAAAAGACTAGATTCACAGGCAGAGGGCAATTTTCCAACTTGTCAAGTTCACAGCCCAGGGACACAGGCCACTAAACCCTTAGACTTAATCATGAGGTTACAGAAGACTCCCCCTCCTGCAGCCTCACTGCCATATGAGGGGCTTGAACATTCATCAGGGATGAAGGCGTGGAGAGCTACAGGGCAAAGACTCTAAGAAGGACCTCTTAGGGCCGTGGTCGGCAAACCGCGGCTCGCGAGCCACATGCGGCTCTTTGGCCCCTTGAGTGTGGCTCTTCCACAAAATACCACGGCCTGGGCGAGTCTATGTTGAAGAAGTGGCGTTAGAAGAAGTTTAAGTTTAAAAAATGTGGCTCTCCAAAGAAATGTCAATCGTTGTCCTGTTGATATTTGGCTCTGCTGACTAATGAGTTTGCCGACCACTGTCTTAGGGAAACCCAAAGACAACAGTGAGACAAAACCAGAACAGCAGAGAAATGAATGTGAAGCCCTGCACCTAACGCTCTAACAACATGAACAGGTGCAGCTCCTGGCCAGGTTAACAGAAAACTTCACCATCAAGTCATCCTGCCCTCAGGCTCCGGTACCTGATGCAGCATGTCCAGCGTTCAACAACAGCAGCAAAAACCATCAGGCTCTTAACCGTACTCAAAGACTGGAAAAAACACAGGCTGGGCACACAAAGCAAGAATCAGAACCACACTCAGAGAGGCCACAGATGTGGGAACTATCAGACAGCGAATGTAAACTGACTATGGGTATATGTTAAGAGCTCTAATGAAAAAAGTAGGCAAAATACAGGAACAATTTGATTGTGTATATTTCATGCTCATGATTTAGATTAATTATTGCTAAGATGTCAATTTTTCTCAATTTGATCTATAGATTCAACACAATCCCAATCAAAATACCTGCCATCTGGTTTATAGATGTGGACACACTGATTCTGAGTTTGCATGGAAAGTCAGAAGGCCCAGGGTACCCGACACAGTGCCCAAGGCAGAGTTCCTCGGCGCAAAGTTGAAAGCACTGAACACAACGTAGATGATACCACCTGACTGCCACAACCCCTCCAGTCATGGTAACCGAGAGAGCACGGCATTGGTGAGAGAATAAACACACAGATCAATGAAACAGAATAGGAAGTCCAGAAATGGACCCACGCATGTATATTCAACTAACCTTTATCAACCAATCACCAACAATTCAATAGCAAAAGAGCAGTCTTTTCATGAACAGTACTGGCAATCCATCTACATTCATAGAGACTTACTATAATTTAGACTGTGCTAGGATGGTCAGTCTGGTATTAATTCTACCCACTTAAAACTTAAAATTAATTCTACCCACTTAAAATTAATTCTACCCACTTAAAAGAGTACTTACTTTAATTCAGTGAAATGCTTAAAATTGACTTCAGGATTAACTAAAACCTATGTTATTATAAATAATATAAAACTATTTCATGGACATATTTCAAGGTCATGTATGTCTAGTTTTTTAAAACTATTTAATATCATTCCAAATGTGCATCCTTCATATATATAACATTGAAAATGGATAAAACTCTTTTACTATTTATTTATATGTATATGAAAAAGTTCTGTATTTACAAATAAGAAACTATGATATTTCTGCAAGTGCATTAACTGGAGGCTATTTTGCTTGTAATTTTAAGCCCTTCTGCATTAAGGTTTTTACAAGAGCATGTATTACTCATATAATCAGTAAAAACAGTAAATACAGATTTTTCCAAAAATAGTCATTATAAAATGGAATGTATCCTTTCCTTCTGAAGCATGTTCACATAAGTAGGTATATTAAAAGTTACAGTTCAAAGGACAAGAGTGTTGACCTAAGTCATTACTTCATCTGCTGCTTGTAGACTTTTATTATGTTTATACAAATAAGGTTTATTTCTTGGATACTCACATGAACTCACACCTCTCACACTGGAGTTAGGGCTGCTCTAGAGGGTGCATTTTTCAAGCCAGTTAGTACCAAATGCAATGACTTCATATTCTGGGAAAGTTGACATATTTTTCAAAAGATTTTCATATGCTACACTTGGCACCAACTTCAGAATGCCCTGGATTGTTCTGGACTGTTCCATGGCAAACTTAATGTCTGTATGACCTCACTCTCTCCCCCAGAGGTTGCCCTTTCTTCTGCTAAAGCGAAGCCGACATTCAAGTCTTAGCGGGGAAAATATGACTCTCTCAATTTTTACAATAGCCTTTCAGCCCCCGCCATCACAGTGCCGCTTAGTTAACTGCTCGGTGACTACAAACGGCTCCTTCCAGTTCAGTGCAGTTCAACATGCAATGATCATCTCGTGGATCCCGCATGGCTTATGTGTCAGAGTGACTAAGAGAGCTCCAGATTCTCTGCTACCCGGGTAGTCAGCAACTAAAGGGGATAAAAGCATCGGGAGAGAATTTCAACATGAGCATGAGGGCTAGGGACCACAAGGGATGGGAGCCTCTCTAGTTTCTACTTCCACACCAAGCATCATTCTCCCTTTCAAACTGGTACTTCTGTCCTATAAGTTCCTGCTGGGTACGATCCCTTCAACTTCTCTCTGGGCCAGGGTTTCAAGATAACTATGAACAATCAGTCTCTGAGTAGTATTCCTTGTGAATGACAATGATGAAAAGTGTCTGAGAAGAAATATGGCAGGGACATAGAGTGAGGGCCCCAGAATCATGTGAAACCAAATTCAATATGAGAAACACACACACACACAAAAAAAAAAAATGCAGTTGACAGGAAAAGAAAAAGGAAGGAAGAAGGGAGGAATGAGAGGAAGAATATGAAAGATGTAAAAAATTCATCATGTAGTCGTTCTATTTTTCATTCTTTTAGGACCCTCCATGCTATCTTCCGTAATAGCTATCCCAATTTACATTCCCACGAACAGTGCACAAGGGTTCCCTTGTCTCCACATTTTAGCCAACTTTTGCTATTTTTGTTTTTTTAATATTAGACATCCTGACATATGTGAGGTGCTATCTCGTTGTGGTCTTGATTGGCGTTGTAAGGGAGCCCAGCTGCTATCAGTCCTATGGTTTACAAATATGTTCTTCCATTCCCCAGGTTGCCTCTTCATTCTGTTTGTTTCCTTTGCTGTGCAAAACTTTTTAGCTTGATGGAATCAAAAGGCTGTTTATGTTAGCATGCAAAAGAAGTTTTGCACATAAGTTTAAAGTTCAAAACGTTTAAAGGACAGAAATGTCTTTTGGAAAAGAAGACCAAGACCAGAAGAAGCAAGTGTTTTCAACATACGGTAGACACATCTGATCCTGCGCAAGGGTCTCAAGCAGGGGAGGCATGGACAATGCCAACATCCATGAAAGGAGTGTTCATTGTCCAAGAGAGCAGGCTTCACGCAGGGAAACCGCATGACTAAGGAGGCTCTGAGGACGTTTACTCTCCTCCAACCCTGGAGCTGCGAAGGGGGTTGAAGGAGAGGTGGGTGGGAGGTGGAGGGGCCAACAAGGAGGCTGCTTGAGGAGTCTGACAAAGGATGCCCAGCGAGAACGGCCGTTCTTTCTTCTGCCTGAAGCCCATGTGCTTCTTGCTTCCCTGTCTAACGCCCAGCAGGCTTCATGTAGGTGCACGGGAGACACAGCAGGCTTCATGTAGGTGCACGGGAGACACAGAGGGAGTTGTGTGTGGCTTACAGGTGCTCAGCCTCCCATTGGACAAAAACACGTCAGTCTCACAACCTCTTCCTACACCGCCCCCCTCCCCGTAAAGCCCCAGCCATTTGAGGTGCAGGTTTTCCTGGTGTTGGGGTGCAGGAGCCTCTAGCTTCATGCCGTCCTTGCCTGGCACTGGGCTCTGGACAGGGGTTCCTTGTCCTCCTGGTGGCTGCCTGCCCACTGGTCTCTGTTGCTGCCATTTATGGGCAGCAAATTGATGGTCCATCCCTGTGGCTGGGACGCTGTTCCCAGAAGAAATTGGCTCTATCCTCTTGACAGCTCAGCTTTTCCTCACTCTTCCTCCCTTCAGACGCTGGCTGGCCCTGCCGCCTCCATCCACCTCCCTCTTCTGATGGCCTTTCTCAACCCTCCGTGGAGGCGCCTCACCCTCAGTCTCCCATGCCGGTGTCCAGCCCTCCCCCTCTCCACGCTGGTCACGGCCTCCCCACCTCAATGGCCCTGAGTCCCAGCCCGGGGAGCCAGGACCAGCTGCACGCCACGGCTGTCCCTCCACTTCCCAAACTCCTCCAGCCAAGGCGAAGCCAAAGGAGGGGAAGTCGGGACACAGCCAGTGGGCTCCATACTCCCCTCTCCTGTCCCTTTGTCCCCACCCCCTGGCCAGAAAGGAGGTCAGCTCTCCTCCTATTCCCCCGACGCCTTCTCCCACGTATGCCATGCTCTTACCCCTTACACAAACATCACCCAGAAGTCACACCCGCTTTCATTCTATGTGGCACAGCAGGCGTCCAATAAACTGAAGACTCCCTGCTCCAAAATAACACGCTGAAATCTCCTGAGACAGCCAACACCAGGAGAGACAGAGCGCACCCCCCCCACCGCCCCCTCCCCCGGCCCCGGGGACTACAGCTGGTGGATTACAGGGATTACAGCTCAGAGCGCTAGGATGCGATCGGGCGATTACAATGTTTGCATGAAGCACTGAGGGAGCTCGGCAGGGAGTGAGCTCAATCTTTCAAGTTCATTCCTGAGTCGCTGTGACAGAGCATTTTAAATGTGCTAAAAAAGACAGCACTCGCCTGAAAATAATAGGATGCCATGTGTCAATTATACCTCAATAAAGTAAAATGGAAAAGACAGCATTTACTCATTCAGCCTGAGGACACGGCAGTGAGTGGCTCTCCTGGGAGTTGTCATGAAGTCCTTCTGCACAGGGCGCGGGGAGGGCGCTGGGGGAGCTCAGGGACTGTGTGGGTGGGCAGAGAAGGGTCTTTAAGGAGGCGGCCTTGGATGGGAAGCGAGTGATGGGGAGACGCCAGGTGTGTGAAGTCTGCCTTCGGGGTGCAGGGGCAGACAGTCAGTGCAGCATCCAAAGGGAACCCAGCTGTGAGCGTGAGGGGGCCCAGGTGGCTAGCAGTGTGAGACGAAAAGACCTTGGGATGAGATTGGGTAGGGGGGCCAGGATGAGAAGGAGCTTGACTTACAGGTCACACTAGATGGCTGGATTTGTACTAACAACCATGGAAAAGCATCAGAAGACTTTAACACATTAAGCACCCAGTCAGTCACCAGTGACTGACACTATACTTTCCGTCTGGAAGACAAAACAGGCTGGGCGCTTAACGTGTTAAAGTAGACGTGTGACATTACATGATTTTTGTTGTTAAGAATTCATTGTTGTGTAAAAATACATGGCAGACATACAGGCTTAAGGAAGAAGGAAATAAAATCACGAACCAGGAGCTCGTGCCTTCCCCAGCTACACGGGAACTGTGCCCGTTTCCACCTGAAGTGACAGTGCTGACAGCGACAGCACCTGCCGCCCTCCCACTGTGTCCTCTGTCCTTCGCTCATCCTCTCGTTCATTCTCTCTGCAGACATTCTCTCGGCGCCTTTCCCGGTCCAGGCACATGCTGCCCCCAGGGCATGGGGTTCCCCAGCCTCAGGCAGTGCTGACCCCAGGAAATGCTCGGGCAGAACCGCTGAGAATCCGGAGCCTCCTCCCTCAGGTTCCGCCAAGCAGCTGTGACCTGACATTGTAAGTCAGGCTCCTCTGTTTCTAACATTCTGTGATTCTATGATCACCCTACGGTATGTTTTTAAACGGGGGACTTTTTTTTAAATTACTGCCCTGGCCTGTGTGGCTCAGGTGGTTGGCGTGTCATCCCATGCACCGAAGGGTCGCATGTTCGATTCCCAGTCAGGGCACATGCCCAGGCTGCGTGTTCAATCCCTAATTGAGCTGCATATGGAGGCAACCAATTGATGTCTCTCTCTCTCTCTCTCTCTCTCTCTCTCTCTCATCAATAAAAACATATCCTTGGGTGAAGGGATTTAAAAAATTATTTTGGGGAAGTACTATGCAGAGAGAAATATGGAAACACAAATATGTAGACACATTTTATTCATCATACTAAAAAAAACTTTTTAATAAAATCATCATGGACAAGTAAAGCAAAGATTCTAGGAGTTTTTTCCAAGATCATGTTTACCTTCTCCTTCAGAGAATGTATCTGCTCCAATGGGTTTAGAACGCTCAAATCTACATTGTCAGGCCAATCTTTAGGACAAAATAACTCTATACATTTAAACTGGAAAAAAGCCATACATTTAAACTGGACAAAATAACTCTATACATTTAAACTGGAAAAAAGCCATGAAGGGTGTGACATGACTGCTTACTCCTGTTGTATTCTCGGGAGAAGAAAATACAACCAGCTAGAGCTCCTGATCCCCACTCTGCGACCACATGCACAGAGACATTAACCGAGACATGAGTGAAAACAAAGGCTATTCCCATCTAAACTGACCATCGCTGCAACAGAAAGTGTCAACCTCCAGTGACCTGTCCCCATGAATGAGTCTGTGATAACTGTAAACATATCTGAAGTCTGGAAGGAAGATATTATTGATCAAGAAGCTAGAGTCCGTCAACACATTTGGTCTCTCATGAAGTTTCATAACACCTGGAAATATTGGGGGGCATTCTGAATCGTGAAACACATTCGTCAGTGGAGGCACAAGTCTATTGCTCTAATGAACAAGACGACTGAGTCCTGGGACAGAGACAAGCTCTGTTGGCTCCCAGGGTCTGCAGGCCCACCCCGGCCTCAGGGCAGGTGATGCTGAGCGGTGCCCAGAGGGTGACCGTGTCAAGCACAGATCCACCTGAGCACCCTCAGGCTGCGGAGCTGGGCAGCACCCCACACCGTGCCCGACAGGTGGCTTGGGCCTTCAAGCCAAGACCTGCATGATCTCCGCACACATCCTACATGGTGTGGCTTGAGAACCACCAAAATCTGGCAAGGACAAAAGCAGATCTAGTCAATAAAATCCTTACTTTTAAAAATAAAGCCAAGATGACTGAAGCTACTAAATTTTAGCACCGTTTTTTCAAAATGGAAGAGAAAACATAAACTTGATTGCCCACACGCCCTAACGAAGAAAAGGCTTCAGAAGAACGGGACAGGAGACAACTCCGAATCCATGAGAACCGGGTCCGGTCCAGCTGCTGCTGCCTGGCCAGGCGTGGCGTCGGGTTGGGATGGAGGAAGGGGAAAAGAGGGGGAGGAGGTCAGAGCTACAGACAGAGAAAAGCCCAGCATTAAGAGTCGGGATGAGAAGCTATCCAAACAGACTGAGGTTGCCGAGGGAGTGGGGGAGGGACTGAGCGAAAGGGGAGGGAATGAGAAGCACAGATTGGCAGTTACAAACTCGTCCCGGCGGTGTACAGTACAGTGCTGCATGCAGTGCGATGGCATCGTAGGAGCTGTACGGTGCCAGGGGGCACTGGAACTATCGGGGAACACCTCGTAAAGCACAGCATTGTCTAACCACTATGCTGTACACCTGGCACTGACACAACACAATACTGAATGTCAACTGGAAATTTAAAAAAATTTTAATATGAAAGAAAAAAAAGAGGAAGGAAGGAAGGAAGGAAGGAAGGAAGGAAGGAAGGAAGGAAGGAAGGAAGGAGGGAGGGAGGGAGGGAGGGAGGGGGGAGGGAGGGAGGGAGGGAGGGAGGGAGGGAAGGAAGGGAAGGAAGGAGGGAGGGAGGGAGGGAGGGAGGGAGGGAAGGAAGGAAGGGGCTGTCCAAACACAGCGGCTGCCCTGTTCTCAAGTCACAAGAAAAGGCAGTCTGGGCCGTGCTCACCTGCCCCCAAGGTCAGTGGCCTCAGCCCTCCGTTCCCAGCTGCATGGTCGGTCACCTGCCCGTCTGAAGGAAGACAAGACAATGGAAGACCAAAGGGAAGAAGAGGGAGCCAGTACTTAGGAGCCCTTTTGCTGATTTGCTTGGCAAATTATGTCATTTACAACAAGTTAACAAGGCATCGGTAATTTCCTTTTGGAAGTCGTTAAAATGGGACTGTTTTCATGTTCTGAAACTGTCACCTGAGGGTGAGACGCTAATTTCTTAAAACAGTAACGTTCTCCCTTGGGTCAACAGCGTTGTTTAGTTGAAATGTGAGTTTATTAAAGTCGGCTTAAAAGGTAAGTCATTAGCCATGGAAACTGGTGGTTGCTATTTTCATAGACTTTTAAAAACTACTTATAGCCAACGCAGTGGCACCACTTGGAAAGTAACAGACGCTCTCAGCTCAAAGGCTCTGGCTCTTTGAAGACGGCATTGAGGTGCAGGTGTGAATGGAGGCGGAGGCGGAGGCGGAGGCGGGACCTCCTAACCCTGTTTCCATGCGGGCAGAGCCCGGTGATGGGATTTGTGCCCCCTACAGAGAGACACAGAGCTTGGTTCCTCTCTGGTCTCTGCCAGGAGAAGACACATGAGAAGATGGCCATCTGCCAAGCAGGAGGACCTTCTTTTTTTTTAATATGTTTTTATTGATTTCAGAGAGGAGGGGAGAGGGAGAGAGAGCTAGAAGCATCAATGATGAGAGAGAATCATTGATCGGCTGCCTCCTGAATGGCCCCACCTGGGGATCAAAAAAAAAGCCCGCAACGGGGGCATGTGCCCTGATGGGGAATTGAACCATCCATGACCTCCTGGTTTATAGGTCAACGCTCAACCACTGAGCCACACGGTGGGCCAGGAGGACCTTCTTCACCAAGAACCCAACCATGCTGGCACCTGACCTCAGACTTCTGCCTCCAGAACTGCGCGTGATAAATGTTTGTTGTTTAAACTACCCAGTCCATGGTTCTGTGTTAAACCATCTACACTGACTAAGACGGCAAACTAGCCACATGACAAAGTCAGATACTTACAAAACTGCCTCTTCTGCACAGGCTTATAAAGACACACAGACTGAGGCAAGACGGAGTGGGAAAGGTGCACAGCAAAGTGAATGAGCTCCTGAAGGCCACGTCCGCCTGGGTCCCAGGTAAACGCTGCCCCGTCCCCGGGTCCCGTTCGCTCACGGCGCGACACAGACTCTCAGCCAGGCCGCACACCAACCAGCCTTGTTTACACACTGTAGTCTAGTCAGTCGTTCCGGTTCATCTGTTCATGAGATGCTTTATAGCAGCTCCAGAATTTGTGTTAGTTTCTCAGCGCACAATGCTCATTATTGAAGCTTCCATGGGCTTTTTAGGTGAAGGAGGAGGAGGAAGAGGGAGAAAGGGGGAGGAGGGGGAAGAGAAGAAATATACCAGAGAAATGTCCAAGTCACTATAAGTATAATAATCTAAAAGGAATTTCAAGTCAATGAAATCACTTTCAGATAAAGCTACAAGAATAATTTAATTTAAATAAAAGATGAGCACCTGTCCCAAAGTGCCTGAGATGCTGACATTTTTGTGTCATACTTTACTGCACACTTTTTAACATTTCTCATTTGCCCACACTTTTCATGAGCCTTTGAATGAGGATAATTTTTACATTACGAATTAGAACGAAATAAATTTATAAAGGAAAGCACAGTGCATGTATAAGCTGGGAAGCAATGAAAAAGTTTTCATCAACTAATAGTTTACTAATGTCACATCTTAATTTGTAAGCCAAACTTTAGTTTCTCCTCTTCTTTTTTAAAAACTATTTCAAGGCATTCATTTTCAATCCATATAAAAAGTATATAAGCTTCAATAAGCTCCATGCAGCTTGAAATGTTTTGTATCACTAATGAATTGTTTGTTTTAGTTACAGGCTTAGGAAAATATAGCTGATAGTTCACATTTTTAAGTAAAATTTGGGGCAAAGATAATACAGAAAGCTATTCCTAAGAAGCTACTAACTGACAAGTTTGCATGAAAAGTGGTAACTATATATTTTTGTTTTGTTGGTTGGTGATAGAAAACCCTATTCGCAAAGGATAAACAGCACCCACCAAACGGCAATCAGGATACCAGTATCTGCGGAACAGTGAAAGCCAGGACCCTTCCATTCAGAATACAGGAAACGTGACTACCACTTGGAGGTATCCTAGTTTTTATATACACAAATGCATACATGCATACGGTTTGTATATCTACATATACACATGTATATGATTTTAGTAAATTATTCCTGCTTTTGCTATAATTGTGTAAAGTTGAAACAACCAACTAGCCAATAGAGGTGCAGTAGAGATAAAAACCTGTCTAATTATCTGCCCTACCACATACAATCACTGTCTCCACTATTCCCTTGACCGCGTGTCAGACAGAACCCAGGTGACGTGCAGTGAGGAAAGGCGGTCCAGAGAAACCTCCGGTCAATGAACCACATTTCCCTGCGTCCTCCAAGTACACGTGTGAGTCTGTCCGGTGTCTGATGGAATGAATTGTTGAGAAAATATTGTAATATATATATCTCTCCTCTCTAATAAAATGGTAATATGCAAATTAACCATCACTCTGCTACATAAGCCACGCCCACCAGACAAGCCACACCCACCATCCAATCAGGGCGAGTATGCAAATTAAACCAAACCAAGATGGCTACAGCCACAGAGAGCAAGGTTTCCCAGGTAACAGAGGAAGCCAAGCTTTCCGCCTGCCCTGGCCAGGCCTAAGCCTCCACTCAAGCTACAAAGTTTCAATTATTGAAGGTAAACAAATTCAAACAAATGGCGGCAGAACGGAGCTTGAGAGAGCAGGCCAGGGTTGCCGGCGGCATCAGGGGAAGCAAAGCTTTCCGCACACCCTGGCCGGGCTCACCCGCTTAAGGCTACAAAGTTTCCATTGTAGAAGGAGAATTAACTGCCACAGAAATGGCTGCCGCCCCGGAGGGAGCAGCAGGCTTGGCTCCGCTCCAGGCTACAAAGTTTCAATTGTAGAAGGAAAATAAATTCCAGATACCAGAGCCTCCGCTTGGGTCGCCAGGGGGTGTGGCCGGCCTGCAAACCACCACAAGCCCCTCGCTCAGGCTGCCCCACGCCCCAAGGGAACCCCACCCTGATCTGGGACACCCTTCAGGGCAAACCAGCTGGCCCCCACTCCTGCACCAGGCCTCTATCCTATCTAATAAAAGAGTAATATGCAGATTGATCATCACTCCAACACACAATATGTCTGCCCCCATGTGGTCAAAGATCCTGCCCCCATGTGGACACAAGATGGCCACCACAAGATGGCCAGCAGGAGAGGGCAGTTGGGAGGCACCCGGCCTGCAAGGGAGAGCAGTTGTGAGGGACCAGGCCTGCAAGGGAGGGCAGTTGAGAGGGACCAGGCCTGCAAGGGAGGGCAGTTGAGAGGGACCAGGCCTGCAAGGGAGGGCATCTGGAGGTGATCAACCCTGCAGGAGAGGGCAGTTAGGGGTGATCAACCCTGCAGGGGAGGGCAGTTAGGGGTGACCAGGCCGGCAGAGGAGGGAAGTTGGGGGCAAACAGGCTGGCAGGGGAGCAGTTAGGCATCAATCAGGCTGGCAGCGGAGTGGTTAGGGGGTGATCAGGCTGGCAGGCAGAAGCGGTTAGGGGCAATCAGGAAGGCAGACAGGCAAGCAGTTGGGAGCCAGCAGTCCTGGATTGTGAGAGGGATGTCCGACTGCCCGTTTAGGCCCGATCCCCCAGGATCAGGCCTAAACGGGCAGTCGGACATCCCTCCAGGAGTCCCAGACTGGAGAGGGTACAGGCTGGGCTGAGGGACAACCCCGCTCCGTGCACGAATTTCGTGCACCGGGCTTCTAGTATATATATATATATATATATATATATATATATATACACACACACACATACTTACACATGACATCTAAAGACATGTAGTATTAGTGTTAATAGTTAGTAGTGTGCCTCAAATGGACTGTGGGCATTTTTTATATTTTTCTTCTGTTAAATGTCTGGTTTTTCATTTATGAGCATGTACTGGTCTTTCTACTCAAAAGAAATTCTAAAACAAATGTGGAACTTGGGTGCTCTACTTTTCACAAAATATTGTCAATTTATTAAGTATTAAGGCAACTGTACTTGCTTTTCTTATTTATGTTTTGTGCATAAAATGCTTTAGGTCATTTGCACTAATCCTACTACCAAATATTTATATTCATCCAATTTTTCCTACTAAAAGAAGCTGAGCAACGGCTCTGGAAACAGACTAGATACAAATATTGGTTCTGCCATTTGCTAGTTACATGATATGGGACAAATTATTCAATATCTGTGTGACTCAGTTTTCTCATCTATAAAATGATAAGAACTATATCTAGTTTATAGGATAGGCTGTGAGAAATCAGATCATCCATAAAATTACTTTGCTGGCATATAGGAGGTTCTCTATAAGTATTAACCATTATTAGCAATATAATTATTGCTAATGGGAAGGTATTAGAATTACATGAAAATAAATAAAAAGAAACTAAAAAAACAAAATGACACAGGATATCCATTTGTAATTAAATTGCCTTTTAACAAATTTAGTGTCATAGAAATTTTTTTTCTCTCAACAATCGGATTATTGCATTCTATAGAACATTCTGGACACCGGGAGGCATGCAGGAAATAGACATAGAAGAACTGGGTTAAAAATACAAAAGTTAGGCATGCACAATACAGTGCTAACTCTAAAAGGAACAACTCTTATTCACAATTTATTTCATGTCTCAGTGGAAAATGCACGTCAGGCCAGATGGGTATCTATAAGCACGAACTCAATACAGATTTATAGCACATTTCAGTCAAAAATTTCCATTGTCCCAGGGTCCTTCTGACAACTTTTAAAAATACTGTCAAAACATGCCCTGGCTGGTTTGGCTCAGTAGATAGAGCGTCGGCCTGCGGACCAAAGGGTCCCAGGTTCAAGTTGGGTCAAGGGCACATGCCCAGGGTTGTGGGTTCAATCCCCAGTAGGGGGCGTGCAGGAGGCAGCCAATCAATGATTCCCTCTAATCATTGATGTTTCTCTCTCTCTCTCCCTTTCCCTTCCTCTCTGAAATCAATAAATATGTATATATTTTTTAAAAACTTAATCAACATTTGTGTTCCTTGAGAAACTATTTTTTGTACTAATAACCTGTTGCATCATTTGAAATTCTTAATTTCCTTTCAAATAAATGCATACAAGTAGCTTAGTTCTTTCTAGAGTATTGGCAGCCACCTCATAGAGTGACTAAAGGGAAATATAGAACTAACATATTTCAGCTAAAATCAAAGCACACAGTAATTTTCACATTTCCAAATGCCAATATTAAACCTTTTAATAACCAAAAGAAAATCCATGATTATTAATATGTTAGAAATTTCCAATCTCATTTTAATTTTTATGCTACACTTTTAAAAACATGGAATTAATACTTTTAAAGTTATATTTGGGGTAGCAACATACTTCACAAGTAAAACGAAGAAGTGGTAGATTCCATCTCTGAGACATCACCATCTCAGACACTATTAAAATGTGACTAGTGCAGACATTTCCAAACCATCAAAAAGCTTTTATTGCCAAAATCTAAAAAGTTTGTTTTAGTGCATATTTCCTGCCATGGATTAAAGTCTTATCCTTGCATGTCTCCTTCATCTAAACTCAAGCTCTTGCCGCTGCTGAGCTCCACCAGAAAATGCAGCCTTGCGAGCTTACCAGAAAGTCCTCTACGGAAAATGCTGGCTGACTAGCCGTGCCCACCAGCCCTGACCTCTGGGTGGCTTATATATTAAAGTCCACTTGCGCTTGATGTTATTCAAATAGGAGATGCCCAGTCACAGCTCTTGATTTGTCACTACAGTTTCTAAGGTGTGGGCAGTTCACCCAGGGTGATGCAAGATGGGCACACTGCTCAGACAAGGAGCCCACAGACAATGGCCACAAAACGAGAAAGGGGGAGCTGAGGTTCCTAGGGGCTGGAGATGCCGAGAGGGCAGCTCCGATGACCTCCGACCTCCGGGAGGAGGACTGGGACTGGCCTGCCGTGTCAGCCCAGACAGCGCTGAGCTCGGATGACCCTGTGCCTCTTGCTGGCCACCGTCTTCCCCGGGCAGGGATGCAGGGAAAGTGCTGAGAAGGTGTTCTGAGATTTTGCACTAACTTTTCTAAACAACAATTGTTTTTCAACTATTTTAAGCTATTTGCTTCAAGTGGCTGCTGGAACTCCATCTCTGTAAAAGATTTCTTATCAAGGGTTGTTTAAAGGGTAAGTGATTGTGGGACGGGCATGATAAGAAGGCAGCTTTAAATCCTTCACCTGGAGGCTGGGAAGTGTGCGAATGAGGAGGAGGTGGGGGGAGAGTTTATCTCCCTCAAAGCACAGCTCCAGCTGCTTTGCATCACAGGAGACGTTTTTAAAATGTGCTAAAAGCTGAGTTTAAAATACCCTGAAAAAGGTTCACACACACACACACACACACACCCAGGGAAAGGGATAGCCAGATTTTTCAAAACTCCTCTTTCTGAGCCATCATTCCCTCGGCATTGTCTTCAAGGGACCTTGCTCTGACACGTTAGCCACCAAAGATGAGGCCCTGCCTTTGAAAACCCAAAACCCTCCCAAACCCAGCAGCTGGTGACTGGGATGTGAGCAGGCCCGGGTCCCGGCCGATGACTCGATGACTCGCCTACAGAGACCTGTGCTCAGGGAGGGCGGCCTTGCTCAGCGGGACGGAGCGGCTGGCGCTGCTCTCTGCTCTGGGCCTGGACGGCGCTCCCTGCTCTGCTTTAGGCACCGGGGCAGCTGACCTGCTGCTGAGAAAGGCGGCTTCCCTGGTCCTTCTCTGGGAAAAGGGACAGAGTGAGGCTGCCTTTCCAGAGACACAACTGAGCCCTGATCTTGCGGGCGGGCACCGGGCGGGCACAGGCCCCACACTGAGGGCGGGCGGTGTTGAAAGCAGAGCAGGAGGCAGCCGATCAATGATTCTCTCTCATCATTGATGTCTCTCTCTCTCTCTTCCTCTCTGAAATCAATAAAAATATATTTTTTTAAAAACACGTGACAATCAAAACACCAAGTTGTGTACCTTAAATATATAGAATTTTTATTGGTAAATTATCCTACCTAATAATAGACAAATACGCAAATTGACCGTACCTTCACTATGCCCGCGATTGGCCAGGAGGCACGGGGGGGCAGGACTCGGGGTGGCCAGGGTGGCCGATTGGGCCGGTGGGACGCTGAGCTCGCGCCACCAGCGGCGGCTCGAGCTCAGCGTCTGCGCCATAGCTGTGCTGCAGCACAGAAGGGGCCTCTGGGGCAGCGAGCTCACGTCCCACCGCGGACCATCAAAAGCGGGGGAGCTGGGTGCCTGTCCGCTCAGGCACCAGGCCTTTCAGAAGCCTCCGGCAGGGCGGAGGCTTCTGAAAGGCCTGGTGCACCAGCGGACAGGCACCCAGCTGCACCGCGATCGAAATGGAAAGCGTGTAGGGTACCCTACACGTGCATGATTCAATCATGCACTGGGCCTCTAGTAACTCAATAAAGCTTTAAAAAAAAAAAAAAAGGACACCCTAGCCGGTTTGGCTCAATGGATAGAGCATCAGCCAGAAGACTGAAGGGTCCCGGGTTCAATTCTGGTCAAGGGCACGTACCTTGGTTGCAGGCTTGATCCCCAGCCCCAGTCAGGGTTTGTGCTGGAGGCAACCAGTCGATATGTCTCTCTCACATCAATGTTTCTCTCTCTATCTCTCTCCCTCCCTCCCTCCCTCCCTCCCTTCAACTCTTTCTAAAAGTCAGTGGAAAAACATCCTCAGGTGAGGATTAACTAAAAACAGCAACAACCCTATTAATTCTTAACACTTTCCTGAAGACCACAGGCCATAAATCACAGCAAAGGAAAGCAGTCCTAAGTATAGGACTCCGCGACCAGTGACCTGTAATTGTCACCCTTTAGCTGAAATATAAAAGAAATGCATCGGATCACACATTCCACGTCTTAAACCTGCACAGTGCTATATGTCAATTACACCTCAAAATATAATAAGAGTTTTTAAATAATCGGAATATACCAGTAATGATCATTAAACCATGACTCTATATACTATTTTGCTTTTTCCCACCAGCCCCGCGCTAAATCATCTGTCTACACACTTCCAGAAGTCACACAAGAGACAGCGCCACCCCACTGTCCCTGTCCTCACAGAGACCTGGCCCTCAGGGGCTGCAGCGCGCCAGCACGCGTGTGAGTCCTGACACGCCACGCCCACTGGATCTCCTGAGTTACCCGAGTGTCCGAGAGCCTCGCGTGTCCTAACGGAGTGGGCTGGACTGTTTACTCAGCCGATCCTCCTGACTTTGGCGGTGCAAACGCACCCGGACACAACCAGAGGAAAGAGAATGCTGGGTGCCCATGGTCTGAGGACTTCACAGTGTAATCTGCATGATGACAGTCATTTAGCAGGAAGTCAGCACAAATCCATTCCCTTAGTTGAGCTTTTGTTTATAAAATTTTCACTTCATGGCATTTTATTCTTGGTTAGTGATAGGCTTCTTTCAAAAGTCAATGATATTTCTCGCTTCAACATAAAATTACACTCACAAAAAGACTCAGGATAGATTCTGCTCACAGACTTAAAGAAATACCCTTACATTTTACTGATTTTTATAAATCCACTCAATGCTAGGACACATGCCCTAGGACAGCGATATCAACCTTCTGATGGCACACATAAACTAATTACTAAAATTCTGTGGTACACCAAAATATATGTTCTATTTTTTGCCAACCTGACAAAAAAAATAGGTATAACTTTGATTCATTCACACTGAACAGCTATTGTTGAATGGGTTGTTCTCATTTTTTTTTATTTGAGCATCTGAGGGTATGGTATCAGGTCAGTGCCCCTGACCAAATAGTCAGGTAGTGTGTGTTTAAAAACTCTGGTGGCCCACAGGTTGAAAATCATGCCCTCGTAAATCAGAAACAGAAGTCTCATTGCTCAGTTAGCATTGTCCCACAGTACTGGGCAGGGATTAATAAAACAAGAAAATTACCTTTAGTTTCTGCTTACTATCGCTTAGAAGTCCTAGAGATGACAGATTCCACTTCTAATTGGGAGGCCAGGAAACCTTAAGTAATTGCCAATATTCAGATTAAAACCACCAATTAGCCCAGCTGGCGTGGCTCAGTGGTTGACCATGACCTAGGAACCAGGAGGTCATGGTTCGATTCCCAGTCAGGACACAGGCCTGGGGGCGTGCAGGAGGCAGCCGATCAATGATTCTCTCTCATCACTGACTTTTCTCTCTCCCTCCCTTTCCCTTCATGTCTGAAATCAATAAAAATTGTTTTTTCAAAATGCTACCAATCAATTCCTTAAAAATTATTCACTTCATCCCAAAAATATGATTTCAATGTAAAAAATAAAAAGACAATCTTCATAGTACCCCTTTATAAGACTGAATTTATTTGACAACATTATTAGTCAATTATTTTTTCAAGTGGCTTTCGTAATGAAATGACTGAAGCATTACTATTTATGAACTCACTCAAGCAGACTAGAAAACCTAAAGAATGTCATGGTAATTTTCCATCCACTCCCTGACCACAGTTTGATGGAAACTTTAAAATGGAAAGTAGAGCACTTAGAACTTGTTTGCTTTAGAATTACAACTCAGGCTGAAAAAATAAAGAGCAAGTTCAGTGTCAGCCATTACATGGAAGAGAGCAATATGAAAGCTTCCCTCTTCATTTAGAAGCGTGTCTTCTCTGATCCAACAGAAAAACAAGATACATAACATATTCTCAGGTGCCCTGGCCGGGTGGCTCAGCGGGTTGAGCATTGTCCCATGCACCTAAAGGTCGCTGGTTTCAATTCCCAGTCAGGGCACATACCCAGGTTGCAGGCTCCATCCCCAGTCAGGGTGCGTAGAAAAGGCAATGGGTCCATGTTTCTCTCTCACATCAATGTTTCTCTCTCGCTTTCTCCTCCCACCTCCACCTTGCTCTCTCTCAACAAATCAATACAAGTTTCCCCCTCAGGCCAAACTTCCAACAACATTTTTAAAGACATCCACATGTGTCCCAACAAATAGTCTCACTTATTTCCACATAACTAAGACTGTAGTGTCAAGACCAAAAGATGTATGATTTGAGAATAAACAGATATGAAAACCAAAAGTAGAAAATTTAACTTATTTTCATAAAATAGCAAAATAGCATTATGTATCTAAAAAACAGCTACTGAACAACTTCCATCAGGGATTCAAAAGGCTAAACTAAAGAACATGGAATTTAATTTTTGAACATAAGTTTATCCACAAATACTTGGAATTTGGTTTTACTTTATAAGGAAAATACTCTAGTGATAATGTAATCATTTGTGTGGCATTTAATATATACTAGCCAAGTATATTTAGCCAAGTTGACCATTAATAAAGGCCAAATTAATTAATTACCAATACAACATTATAAATGCACACCTGTATTATAATTACACAAATTATACATTTTTCACTAAAGCTCTGCTTCTTAACCTAAAAGCCAAATATCTATGGACTTGAATGATTAAATATGAAGACAAATTCAAGGAGGCTTTTATGCTTACACTAGGGGCCCGGTGCACAAAATTTGTGCACGGGTAGGGTTCCTAGGCCTGGCCAGCGATCAGGGCAGATCAGAGTCTTCCCACTGCCGGCCGGGGCCTTCCTTCATTCCATGCCGCCCCCTGGTGGTCAGCGCACATCATAGCAAGCGATTGAACTCCCGGTCTCCCAGTCGAACTCCGGAGGGGACAATTTGCATATTAGGCTTTTATATATATATACATAACAAAGCACAAACTCTGTGAATATACATAGAATTACATAAATTTTTAGTCAATGGATGCAATTTTCTAACATATGTAGAAGGTAACTCGCTCACTTTGTTAAGAACATCAGCCATTACGATATCTACCGTAATTTTTACCATGCAGAAAGGTCATATACTATCACTTCGAAGTGACATACATTAAAACTTCATCATACATCAAAACACAGCAAAATGTTAAAACCATAATCACTAACTTTTAATTAAAGAAAGATTTTGCATTTATATCTCAAAACCTTTAGACACAACTAAATCTGGTCTCACCCTTCTGTCCATTCTCATCCCCTAGCCCCAACCAGCACGTATCTGTTAAGGAAGCCACGCAAAGTCTCCATGTCCACAAACCCGAGCTCGTGCCACTGCTGCCCAGAACACCTGCTCCCCGCTCACTGCCTGGAGGAGCCCCCACCCCATCACTCAGCCCCGAATCAGCTCCTCCACAGCCTTCAGGTCCCCAGAATCATGGGTGGGCTCTTCTGTGCTGAGATTTTTGATTTCTGCTTCTTTTCTAAGTTATGTTGACTATTCCTTAAGACCAGGATCTGTCCCCCAAAAGGATCCTCTTTGAGCCTAACGCAGTGCCTGAGGTAGGCCCTCAGCAAGGCTGTGAGGAGAGGAGGAGAGGACAGAGGAGATACAAGGAAAGCAGGTAGCTGTTACTTCCAATAGCTCTACCGTTTTTTCAGGAAAATTGCTGGAAGCACGAACGACTGTTTGTGCCGTTTATAAACCACCACCATGACTCAGGTCCTGGAGGCTTTCGAGTATCTGCTCCCACAGCCGCCACCACAGCAGCGACAGGGTGGGCAGGCGCTGCACCAGCTCTGCGTGGGCTGCCAGCCCCTAGACACACCGAAGTCCAGAGTTGTTGCTTAGATAGCGGTATCAGTGAGATCTGGTTGGTTTGAAGAAAACTCGTCCCATTAGAGTCACTAGCTTTCTCGTTAAAGAGCAAAGCTGGCAGGGAAGAAGAGGAAAGCACACCGTTGCCGAGGAGGGGTGGGGAGCAGAGCTTAACATTTCTTTGGGGCAACTGTTTCCCAGGAACAAATGCTCCATGCCCCTGGGGGCAGGGACTCAATCCTCCGGCTCTCAGAGGCCTTTCCATTCCAAAGGGCTTTCCAAACTGAGCAGTGAGAGCTGGGCTGGAGGCTGGCGACTGGGGACTGGGGGTTGGGGCTGGGGGCTGGGGGCTGAGGGCTGGGGACTGAGGGCTGGGGGCTGGGGGCTGGCGACTGGGGACTGGGGGTTGGGGCTGAGGGCTGGGGGCTGAGGGCTGAGGGCTGGGGGCTGGGGGCTGGGGGCTGGGGGCTGGGGGCTGAGAGCAGGGCTCAGGGCTGGGGGCTGGGGCTGCTCCTCATGCACCAAGGGCCCTCCCAGAGGCGAACATCTGGTTCAGTTTACATGCTTCAGGGATGACTCTAGACGTGGAGATTAAACTCGGCCACACGCCTAAGCAGCCATCTGCAGAAGAACTCCGTGTCTCCTCAGCAGTGGAATTTGCACAGGCCCACATGCTCCCAGCACAGCGGCCTGTGAGCCACCCGTGACCCCGTCCCAAACCCAGTGTCAGAGGTCAGCTCCGGACGCTCGTGAAACTTTCACAGTAGAGAGGGACAACAAAGTGAGGGAAGAGGACTCTGATTCCCACACAAAACGGGGCGTTCTAGAATTTAAAGAGACCCTTCTTTATAAAGACAAAGATCCAAAGATCATTTTGAACTTCCTTATATTAAAAAATGCTCATTCCGTAACATTCCACTAAGCCTACTTATTGGTAAGACATTAGAAATACTTTTTCAACATGCTAGCAGAGTAATGACCATTTCTGGTCACAGACTGAGGTATGATGCAAAAACCTGCAAAAATAATGATGGGTCTTTGCTGCCACCATGTGGTGCGTCTGTGGTTTGCAGGTGTAGTTTAGCTGAATAAGAGTGCTCAGACCTCGTTCAGACCTCTGGTATGCAAACACTATTAAAGACTTTAGGGATATTGGGTCTTTCCCCAGGTAATTTACATACTAATAGGTCACCAATCAGTCATAGTAACTAGGAGCCCACAATGCAGGAAGCCTTCCTTGGATTATGAGATCTAGAAGAACAATGTATCATCTTGCCTCCAAAAAGCATACATCTGTTAATACAAAACACAGGAGAGCCAAGCATTAGTATGGGGCTGCTCAAGAGCTAGTATACAATTTTTTAAATATATTTTTATTTATTTCAGAGAGGAAGGGAGAGGGAGAGAGAGATAGAAACATCAATGAGAATCACTGATCGGCTGCCTCTTTCTTGCACGCCCCCAACTGGGGATTGACCCGCAACCCGCATGTGCCCTTGACTGGAATCGAGCCTGGGACCCTTTGGTCTACAGGCCGACACTCAACCACTGAGCCACACCGGCGAGGGCCAGGAGGAACTTGTAAAGGTGGTGGTCCTGGTGAGGGCTCCGAGAGAAAAGAGGGGAGCGAGAGGGACTCTGGGGCCCGTCGAAGCTCCGGCCTCCCTTCTCAACCAACGAGCCAGACGCTCCCCGCCCCCACCCCCTTCAAATGCCGGGAAGTATCTGATGGTGGAACACCACGTGCAGAGCATCTGCCCCTCCTATGACCTTCAACCTTGCGTTGATTCTTTCCCATCCTCCAAACACGTTAGAAAATGCTGCTCGTGTTTTAGTGTCTGAGGGCCACTCAGCAAAGGCTGATGCATGATATGCAAATGCCAGTCCAGCCCTAGCCGGTTTGGCTCACTGCACCAGTTAATAATGTGGATTTTTTCAAAAGATGGAGTCCCACATATGTTGATATTATGCGATGATATGTATGCTATTTTCTTGTATTGACAGCAAGCTTCAAAACTTCATATATCAAATTTGCTGAAGGTGTTAACATCATAGATATTTTTACGCTTAAAAATGTCGAATTTCGTGCCAAAAAAAGAGCATTTGCGGGAAGTTTTAATTCATTACTTTATTTTGAAGAAAGTTATCGTAAACTTCGGGAAGCTTGTGGTGACCATGCTCCATCTCAAGATACTTGTGAGCGCTGGTTTAAAGGCTTTACAAGTGATGATTTCAATGTGAAAGACAAAGAACGATCAGGTCAACTGAAAAAGTTTGAAGATCAACAATTACAAGCATTATTGGATGAAGATGTGTGTCAAACTCAAAAACAACTTGCAGGAAGATTAAACGTTGCTCAGCAAACAATTTCCGATGGTTTACAAGCAATGGGAAAGATTTTAAAGGAAGGAAAATGGGTGCCACATCAACTGAACGAAAGACAAATGGAAAACCGAAAAGTCATCAGTAAAATGTTGCTTCAACGGCACAAAAGAAAGTCTTTTTTGCATCGAATTGTGACTGGCGATAAAAATGGATTTATTTTGAGAATCCCAAATGCACAAAATCATGGGTTGATCCAGGTCAACCATCAACATCGACTGAAAGGCCAAATCGCTTTGGAAAGAAGACAATGCTCTGTGTTTGGTGGGATCAGGAAGGTGTGGTGTATTATGAGCTTCTAAAACCAGGTTAATACTGATTGCTACCGACAACAAATAATCAATTTGAACCACACTTTGATTGTGAAACCACCAGAATGTTCCAGAAGACACAGCAAAGTAATTTTGCTTCATGATGACGCACCATCACACACTTCAACACCAGTTACAGACACATTAAAAGATCTTGCCTGGGAAGTGTTAACCCACCCCCTGTATTCACCAGACCTTGCTCCTTCAGATGACCACTTGTTCCAATCAATGATGGCACACGCACTTTCTGAGCAGCACTTCAAAACGTACGAAGAAGTGGAAAATTGGGTCTCTGAATGGTTTGCCTCAAAACAAGAAAAGTTCTACTGGGACAGTATGCACAAATTACCTGAAAGATGGGGAAATGTGTAGCTAGCGATGGACATTACTTTGAATAAAGCACTTTTGATGTTTCTCTTGAAATTATCTTTTCTTTGATTACAAAATCCGCATTATTAACTGGTACACCTAGTAGAGCGTCAGCCTGCGGACTGAAGTGTCCCAGGTTCAATTCCGGTCAAGGGCACATGCCCGGGCTGCCAGCTCCATCCCCGGTGTGGGGCATACAGGAGGCAGCTGATCAATCATTGATGTTTCCATCTTTCTCTCCCTCACCCTTCCTCTCTGAAATCAATAAAAATATATTTTTTAAAAACCACAAATGCCAGCCACGGGCTGAAGCAGTTCATCCCCCTTACAATGCCTGACCAGGGAGCTCCGGTGGCGAGGTGGCCGCACACGAGGGACCCGCTACCTCCAGCTGCGGCCCCTGGAAGCAGTGCTCATCACAGCTGTGTGCCTGACATCCTTATGTCCGTCCGTCCGTCATGCCCTTTGCCCCAGATTTCTCCTCGGGAAATCACATTCGCTTACAACACTCACTCTCCTTACGGACTTCCCCCAAACTTGAGATCCGAAAACTAAATGGTCCCCTTTTTGGCTGCCATTAGCTATTCTTCCTGGTCGCCCGGGACCATGTCTCAGTTCCACCAGATAGTCCCTCAGAACACACAGGCGGCAGTGCCTGGGCGGGTCTGCCTCCTGCTTCCACAGGGTTTGGACGGGACAGGCCCAGGGGCGCCCCTCCTTCCAGCCTCGACCCCCCTCCACTGTCCTATCCAGTCCCACCTTCGGAACCTCCTCCGGGAGCAGCCAGCACACGGGTTTTCCACCTTCACTCCTTGCCGACACCCCTGGGCTCCAGATTCCTCAGAGTCATCCCCGAGGTGGAGGCCGGGTCCCCGCCCCCACCGGCCCCTCGCCCACACCCACCTCTCTCTGGCCTCTGTTTTGACCCAATGCTGTGGCTCTCCAGGGCGGGGCCTCTCCTTCCACGAGTTAGAGGAGAAGCAGCCGAGGGCGCTGAGCATCTTAAGGTGCAAACCCAGCGCGGTGGCCGCCTTCTCTCCGGGAGGAGCTGGAGCCTCCCCAGGCGATGGGTGACACCCGGGACCCCGAGGAGGCCCTGGCCTGGGGGGAGCCTGGCCCAGGCCCGTGTGGAGCTGCAGGCCCTGGTGCTGCCGCTGACCCTCAGCTCCTCGCCCCTGCAGAACCACCTCCGCGGGAGGAGGGGCAGCTCATCAGGAAGATGGGCCCCACCTGCCTCCCCTCCGCAGGTGCCCCCAGGGGCTGGCGAGTGTCTCTTCCAAAGGCTCCCCTCCAGCACCCCCAGGAGCCTGGGAGCCCAGAGGCCTTTGGGGGCCCCTCTGCGTCCCCCTGGGGTCTGGCTTCTGCCTGAGCCTCTCCCCAAAACGACTAGGCATCCTTTAAGCACCTGGAGCCCTCTCCCCGGCACTGGACCAAATGCAACAAGAAAGCTTTTTGCAGCAAAAAAAACAAAAAACAAAAAAACAAAAAAAGCAGCTACGCTGCAAGCCTGCAGCCTGCCCTGGGACGCCTCTGCGCTGTGTAACGTGCGTGTCCTGCCGCGCTGTCTGCACCGTTAAAAAACGGAAATGACTGGGCACCCACCTGTGAGGGAATGGCTTAATGATGGCACCCTTACTCCGAGGCACATGCAGCCATTCGGAAGGAACGGAGATCTGAATGTGAACATGCGTGTGCGTGTGCGTGTGCGTGTGCGGTGCCTCTACGGCTAGAGAGGAGCTGCGTGCAGGCCCGAATGGTTCCAGCCCAGAAACGCACAGGGGCACACCGCACCTCCTGCCGCTGGGGACGCTGCTGGGCTGCAGAGGGTCGGCCCTCCCAACGGCATCTCCGAACCGGTTCACTCCGGTGTTCACGGGGAAATGTTGTAATGATCACTTTTTAACCTGTACGACTCTGACAGATTCATCAGCTTAAGCCGAAACCTCCTCAGGGAAAACTACCCTTTTACCGTTTTATTTCCTTCAACACGCGACCTGTGATTATTTGGTGAAACATTTTTATTGTCTCTCTCCCATTTTTTAGAAATACATATTTTTAACCCTCACCCGAGGATATTTTCCCATGGATGTTTAGAGAGAGAGGAAGGGAGGGGGAGAGCCAGAGAGAAACATCCATGTGAGAGAGACACATCGATCAGCTGCCTCCTGCACGCGTCCTGACCAGGGACTGGGTTCTAGCCCGCAACCAAGGCACGTGCCCTTGACCGGAATGGAACCCGGGACCCTTCAGTCCGCAGGCCGACGCTCCATCCAGCAAACCGGCCAGGGCTCTCCCCCATTTTTAACGGGACAGGGTCCCCCCTGCCCTGCACCATCTCCCACGTGAGGCCCCTTCTGCGCCATCTCACACACAGTCTCTGGGTAACCCTCGGCCCCCAGAAGCCCCGAAGGGACGGGGTCACCCTCAGCACCCCCAGGAGGGCAGGTGCCTGCACAGGAACCCCGCTGTGCCCGGGGAGCAGGCCCACGGGCGCTAAGGACAGGAGCACACTGCAAACAGCAGGGAGCTGCCTGTGCTCCCGGGAGCCCCTGTGCCTGGAAGGAACGGGCAGGAGCCGCTGGTCCCCTCCATGCGCCCCAATAGGGAAGGAGGAGGAGAAGGTGGAGGTGGAGGAGGCAAAGGAGGAGGAGGAAGCCCGGCAGGCACATGTCCGTCCTGGGCCCCGGTAGAGGCAGGTTGACGAGGCGGGAGAGAGGCTACCTGTGCGGAACAGATGGAACTGCCATTGGGCCAGGGGTCCCACTCCTAGGAATATTTGCTAAGGAACCCGAGACACCCATCAGAGAGAACGTAGGCTCCCTACGTCCATGGCAGCACAACGTACACTAGTGAGGATCTGGAACAGCCCTGCCCATCAGCAGACGAGGGGATGAGAACGCCGTGGGACACGTACACCACGGAATACTACGCAGCCCCGAAAAGGGAAGGAATCTTAGCCTTTACAGCGGCGTTGGGGGCCTGAGAGCGCCGGGCGGGGTGAAGTAAGCCAGGCAGAGAAAGACCGGCGCCCATCACCTCCCTCACAGGTGGGACCCAATGAACAAATAGACCCCGAGACAGGGAGGCATCCAGCAGTGTGGAATCCCGGAGGGGAGGTGGAGGAGGCGATGGGACAAGGACCTGTGTGCATGACCCATGGCCGCAGCAGGCGGGGTGAGGGCCTGGGGCGGGGCGGGGCGGTCGGTGGGGTTGGGGGACATCTGTGACACTTTCCACAATGAAGTTTCTTTTAGAAATAAGGCGGGGGGGGGGGGATCCACCGAAGACCTTGTGTGGCCTTTGCAGAGCTCAGGGGCGCAGGTGCAGGCCTGGGGGAAGGGCGGGATTTTGGGGGGCCGCGGGCTAGGGGGAAAATGGGAGGAAAAGGGGACAAACGTAACAATTTCAACAAGAGACTTAAAATAATAATAATAATAATAATAATAATAATAATAATAATAATAATAATAATAATAATAATAAAATTTTAAAAGGTTTAAAAATAAATACCGGTAGTCCAATATATCTAATCCATATCAATATAATCCAATAAAACGACTTTTTAACCCAGGAAAATCTTTTACGCCCCGTTGTCTTACACGCCGGAAAATACGGTAAATAAACAAACAAACACACAAATAAATAAAGCATTAAAAAAACGGGTTCAAAGGTACCCAATAGAAACGCCTTCTCTCAGCCTTGCTTTTCCCCGAGCTCTAACTTGACGTTGCCACACGAAAGATGGCGGCGGGCGCTGCGTCCTGCCATCGAGACGCCGGCCTAGAGGAGCCCTGCGCGGCGCCTGTGCGCGTGCGCGCCACCGCCCGGCCGCGGAGAGGAGGCCGGGGGCGGGGCCGGCGCCGGGCTCTCCTGCGCCTGCGCGAGGGTAGTGGCGGCAGAGAGGGTCGGCTGGGTTCGCTGGGGCGGCCCCGGCGCGGCGTCCTACCATCGAGATGCGGTCCTAGAGGAGCCCTGCGCGGCGCCTGTGCGCGTGCGCACCACCGCCCGGCCGCGGAGAGGAAGCCGGGGGCGGGGCCGGCGCCGGGAGCTGCGGTCCGCGCGGAGATGGTGGAGGAGGAGCGGGCCGTCCGCGTGGTCCGCTGCGGCGGCAGCGAGCTGAGCTTGAGGAGGGCGGTGTTCTCCGCGGATTCCAAGTACGGGGCCGTGCGCTGCGTCAGGGGCCGCGCGTGTGCGTCCCGGGGGCGCGGGAAGGGCCGTCGGGTGCCCGGGCTCGCCCGCCGCTGGTGGGGCTCCAGGGGGGCCGCGTGCCGGAGCCCAGGGCGCACGGAGGCGGCGGGGGCGCTGGTGCCAGGGCGGGGTGACAAGAGCGAGACACCCCTCAGCCCCGCCCCCGCAGGCTGGTCCCCCGCGGGGAGAGCGGGGCGCGGGGAGAGGGCCCGCGTGTGCAGATGGGGCGGCGGGGCCGGGTGGGGACAGTGAGCCGCCGACAGGTCCAGGGAAGGGGTTCCAGACGGGTGAAACCACCGCGGGCCCCAGGAGTTTGGATGTGTGCTGACGGCGGTGGGAGGCACGGGAGGGTTCGGTTCAGTCTTGCTTAAGGCGTGCTCTGGGCACCTGCACAAGGCGAGCCCCTGTGAGTGGGACGGCTCCCGGGCCGGCGCCCCTGGGGACGGCGGGAGGCCCTGGGCGTCCAGGCTGGAGGGGCCTTGGGCGCGCAGAGGGACTCCGCAGGGAGGCGAGCCCACAGCTGGGTGCTCCCAGCCGGCTGACTGCCTCCGGCCACAGCCCTCAGAACTCGGCCTGCGTCCGAGGGGGACGGGAAAAGCCAGGGGCTCAGGGCTGGCGAGCAGTGACCCGGCCGGCATTAGAACAGCTGCCCTTATCTATACTAATAAAGGGGTAGTATGCTAATTAGACTGAACATCTTCCAGGCGACCTTCCGGACGCCCTTCCCGACAAAGCCATGTTGGCGGGGCCAAGGCAGAGGAGGTTAGAAGCGATCAGGCCAGCAGGGGAGAGCAGTGAGGGGGACCAGGCCAGCAGGGGAGAGCAGTGAGGGGGACCAGGCCAGCAGGGGAGAGCAGTGAGGGGGACCAGGCCAGCAGGGGAGAGCAGTGAGGGGGACCAGGCCAGCAGGGGAGAGCAGTTAGGGGGACCAGGCCAGCAGGGGAGAGCAGTGAGGGGGACCAGGCCAGCAGGGGAGAGCAGTGAGGGGGACCAGGCCAGCAGGGGAGAGCAGTGAGGGGGACCAGGCCAGCAGGGGAGAGCAGTGAGGGGGACCAGGCCAGCAGGGGAGAGCAGTTAGGGGGACCAGGCCAGCAGGGGAGAGCAGTGAGGGCAAACAGGCTGTCAGGGGAGAGCATTTAGGGGGACCAGGCTGGCAGGCAGGTGAGCGGTTAGGAGCCAGAGGTCCTGAGGGGTCCCAGATTGGAGAGAGTGCAGGCCGAGCTGAGGGGACCCCCTTCCCATGCACAGATTTCCTGCACCAGGCCTCTAGTTATTTTATAATGATTATTTACTGGTTCATTTCATCCAGTTAATTTATAAAGCCTCTGAGGTTCAGGCAAGTTCTGTTCAACAAGCTGGGTTGGACATTGGGAAACAAATAATACCTCTGCCCTGCAGGGTCTGAGGCCAGGTAAGGGAGGTAGAAATATACTTCCCACACACGGTGAAAATACCGCACCGTGGCTGTGCGTCTGTCTGCCGTGGAAACAGTCAAACAAGCGTCCCCGCTTTCACCACCATCAGCAGTCCAGTAGCCTCTGCGGTAAACCATTGTTTGACAGGAACATGGACAGCAAAGAGGTCTTACTCCCTGGAGAGTGTGGGCTCATCTTTCTCTCGTTGCAGGTACCTCCTCTGTGTGTCCGGAGACTTCGTCAAGGTGTACAGCACAGCCACGGAGGAGTGCGTGCACGTGCTGCAGGGCCACCGGAACCTGGTGACCGGCATCCAGCTCAACCCCAACAACCATCTCCAGGTGCCGACCGCTCTCATGCTGCGTCGGTGCATGTGGGTTTATTGTTGCCAGGAACGTTGGCATTGAATTGACTGGGAACCTGCCCAGGTTATGATCAGGGAGAGAACTAGGTTGATTTTCTGATTCAAGATATTTTCACTTATTTTTTTTTTTTTACCGTTTTTGTTCCCCCTCACCCAAGAATATGCGTTTTATTGATCATCATTAACACGGGGTCACAGCCCACGGCTGCCCGGCCTGTGGCGTGGTCTGTCAGTCATGTTACTCAGGGCCAGTAGCTGTGCTTGAGGGAGGCTCCTGGCGGCCTGAGGCAGACACTCAGGGTCTGGCACCCAGTGAGTGTCTTGACTAGTCTTCGCGGTCCCTCTCACGCCTGGTGACTAGCCCACATCCGAAGGGGCAGCTAGGACTTGGTGTTTCTCGAACCTGTTTGACCTCTGAACTCTTGTTTCCGGAACACCTGCCGTGAAATGCTGCCTGAGGGGTTGGTTTTGTAGCTCTTCTAGAGACGCGGCTTCTTAGTGTTGGTGCAGCAGCCAGCCCCTGAAGGCCAGCATCTGGACCAGAGGGCTCCTCAGGCCGTGGGTCAGCCGGTTCGCTTTAGACAGACCTGGGCCTCCCGTCTCCTCCACAAAAAAGCTCTCGCTTCTCGAAATTCAAGAATAAGGAGCCGTCACTTCAATTCAGTTCTTAAGTCCCAGCCAAGCTACCAGAGAGGTGCCTCAGAATACTGCCTCGCCCTCGTTTTCGATCAGGTCCCCCTCTTCCTGGTGAGCACAGCCACCTGGGGAGTGACGGCTTGGTTTTACAGGGTGTGCAGCCTTGGCCTCGTCCCCGCCCCGGAAGGTGGCGGACTCGCTTCCGGTCGGCGCACACCTAGACGGGGCTCAGTGCCCACAGGAGGCAACCGAGTGGCCCCCCTGCTTCTCTCCCCCTCTCTGAAATGAAAAGGGACTTGCATTGTCATCCACTGCATTGTCACAGGAAGTGGGGCGTACAGGAACGCTGAGCCTTCCAAAACCGAAGGAGCTGCTCCTGGAAGTCGGTGGAGGCTTTTCTGCAGGGCAGGCCTGGCCTCCGGCTGTCCTGAGGGTGTGAGCAGACATGCTGTTGTTATCTGTAGCATTTGGATGGTCTTTGTAGCGGAAATATCCTGTTATTAAAATTGGGATTTGTGAAGTCTGTATTACTAAGTTTTAGAGCAACATGAAAAACTACACATTGCATAAAAGATCTGTTTCGAGGAATCTCAGGTTAATAAAATTCGAGGAGGACAATTTTAACAGCAGGTCCGGTGGAGGTGGAGGGTATGTGCCGGAGGTTCTGTGGACTGGAGTCACAGTTTTGGTATTGGCCATTGTTTTAACAGTGATTATGTATTTGCCTTATTAGATTTTACTAACCCGTGTTCATGAGTCTAAGGTTATATGTAGTTGCAATGTGTATTTTTAACTTAATATAAATATTTTACTTGAATAGGTAATATTTTCTTCATCATTTTTTATCCCTGTTCTCTAATTCCATGTCCTCATTGGTAGAAATCTTAAAATTGCCACTCTCAAAAATATCTGAAATTGTTTACAAACATAAGCAAAATGTTTTCACAATAACGGCACAAAAACACCCCATGTCCAGGGGGACAGAATGGGGGGGGGGGGTGCCAGGCCTCCGGGTGCCGTGGAGCAGGGTCCTCGCTGGCAGGCGAGTGTTCGGAAGCTGGGCACTGGTCTTTCCGGAAGCCCTGCCTGCCTGTGCGCAGATGGCGCAGATGACGGCCGTTTGCGACACGGGGCAGCCCAGCCCTGAGGGCTTTCCCGTCAGTCCCCCCAAGACGGAGGTTGACCTTTCCCCATTTTAATTACTGGTTCAGTCGATGGATCTGCTTCCTCCTCAGCTGTGGTAAGATGGTCACAAACAATAGACGTTGTGCAAAAACTACACAAATAAATTACTCCACTTCTCTAAGACGAACAGTGAATTAGTGGGCAAAATGCTTTCTGTGTTAGCATTTAATCCATTTGATATCTTAATGGAGTTCTTTTTTTTAATCCGTTTTTACCGTGTTTACTCTTTTAGCTATATTCTTGTTCCTTTGATGGCACGATTAAGCTGTGGGACTATCTGGATGGCATTTTGATAAAGGTATGTGGGTTGGTCTTCCATTTTTATTATGTGAAAAGGAATGGCGACATAATTTAATGACCTATTACTCCCTTCTGTAAGGCCAGATGGCATTCCTAAACAAGTCGTCAAAGTCACACACCACAAAAGCAAATCTGACTATATAAAAACTTCAAACTTTAACAAAAAATGAGCAATAAAATGAAGATAATATTTACTACAGATATGCAGTAAATGCGAAGATGTGCCTGACCTCGTTGGTAACTAAAGAAATGTAAATTTAGAGGTAAAGTGTCCCAGCACTTCCCACCAGTCACGCTAAATTACAGATTGAAAGAAGCTAATGGTAGGAAGAGTGTAGAGAAACATACTTTTGAACACGGCCATGAGAACAAACAACACGAATGCCTTGGCTCCAGCAGTCTCCCCATCAGGGATCTCCTGATGAAAACAGTGTATGTGCACATCGTCCTTAACGCATTGCTTATGGCGGAAAGGAGATTGGCTGTAACCTTGATGTCAGTTAAAATGTGATAATTCATTCAGTAGAATACTACACAGCCATGAAAAAAACGGCAGGCTCTGTATGTATAATTTGGAAGGCCATTTGATAAATATGTGTTGTCTTGTGTGTGCCAGGCACTCTTCTGATGTGAGCAAAAGGGACAGAAATCCCTCCCTGCGTGAAACTTAGGTTGGGAGCCTGGCTCAGGTAGGTGGGAAGGCTGACAACCTGGCTTTTTATCTTTCAGACTTTCACAGTTGGGCACAAACTTCACGCCCTCTTTACTCACGCACGTGCTGAGGATTCTGTCTTCGTTACAATAAATAAAGAAAAGCCAGGTATGGTATGATTAATGGACTCTGCTTGATACAGGCGCTTCCATCTTACAGTTTCTCAAACGCAGGAAGGCTCTGCAGCCCGTGTTGTAAAAGGCTGTTGTCTTCAGAACTCAAAGTACAGACAGCTCTGAGGCGGTCCCTGGGCCGTCGGCTGGATTGGCTCACGGCTTGTTAGCTGAGTGAGTCCTTCCCGGTTCTGTATTTTTATTTTTCAGGTTTGTGGAGGACGACAAATTTGCCAATTGTTAATATATCATGGACTTTTAAGTAACCTGAGACTAGTCAAAATTGTGACAGCTAAATTTTTTTAAGCTAAAATTCATTTGGTGCCAAGTCTGTTAGTGAATAACATTTTATCTATCAAAATATTACATTAAAATAAAAAACAGTAAGTTTAGTTTTCCCTTAGTCATCTCTAAAGGATATTCCAAAAATGTTCTGTAAATGGCAACATTCTTAAACAATTAAGTTGCCTTCTCAAATGTCTGCTTTAAACATAACAGTCTTCACTATTTAGGTTCTGTTTTGTGTGTCAATACATGGATTCGTAATGTCTGTCCGCATGCTTCCAACAAGTTCAGGTTCCTCGTCTCCCTGACTGACAATTCATAGAGTCACTGGGTCCGAGGTTTGGCCTAGGAACCTGCGTGTTAGTAGGTTCCCAGGTGGTTCTGCTCACTCGTATCTGGTAGCCCCTCTTCACACTCACCCCGACTCCTCGGCTGGGGGGCGGTGCCCGCAGCTGGAACAGCTCTCTCTCAGTGAGGCCGTGGTCCTAACCCGGCTGCACATTGGAATCACTCCAAGGAACTAAGAACATACGATGCAGAGAATCCCGCTTTAAAGCCGTTTGTCACGGGGGCCTGGGATGACTGATACCGTGGCATCAAGTGGCTCCCGGAGCGGTGTGCGGTTCCGTGCGGGAGCGCTTGCTAGTGACCCGCGCCTGTGCTAGATGTGTTCCAGCTCGTCTCCGTGACGCTGCCCCGCACGCCCCGCCAGGACGCCGAGGCCGGGGAGCCCTGCCTGGTGCTGGACTACATCAGCCCGTCGCCCAAGTGCGTCGCCTTTGGGAGCCAGGTCAGATTCCTTCCATGGGTTTCTTTTTGTACCTCAACTCCCTTTCCTGCCGTCTGTCCTCAGCATTTTTCCTTACCGGCCTTAATGCTGCCTCGAGCTGCAGTGTTTTTGTTGGTGACTAAGGGCTGTGTCACTGGAGCGGGTGTTTATGGGGTGGGTTTGCCAGACCATCTCGTTGTGTATATCCTGTGTTATTGCTCTTGTAACACCAATTGTCCAAGACACAATCCGTGGTTTTGGCATTTGCACTGTGTTTCTGCAAAAAAGTTGTTAACAATACTGACTTTCATGACAGTATTTCTTCCTAGAGTGCTGACTGTTTTGGGCATGTTATCTTCTCTGAAACCAGGGCGACTACGTGGCCGCCGTGCGGGACTTCTACTTGTCTGTGTATTTCTTCAGAAAGAAGACCACGTCCAGGTGAGCATCCCCTTGGACCGCTCTGGTCTCGGGTGCAGCAGGGCAAGGCCCTGACAGCTTTAGCCCATCAGCCAGTTGTCCCAGCCGCCATTCCTTCGGCCAGTGCAGAGCTGATGCCGACACTCAGCCTCAACAAGAAAGTCGAGCCAACTTTGCCCAGGCAACGAAAACAAACACAAAAAACACCAAAAGGACTTTCTTTTACACTCCTGCCCTGAGTTCTGAGAGCCGCCCCCCCCCCCGCCCCCGTGTGGGCTGATAAGGGCGCGAATTCCTTTTACTTAATTAAGTGCTTACCACGAGACTTTAATAATCAGGAAAGTGTTTTCTTTTAGGTTTACTTTGTCATCGTCAGGAAACAGGAAACACGCTAAGAACAACTTCACATGTGTCGCGTGTCACCCGAAGGAAGACTGCATAGCGACCGGGCACAAGGATGGCAAGATCCGCCTCTGGTCAGGCGGCTGGGGAGGGCGCTGGTGTCTGTGTTGCTGTGTGCTGTCTGCAGGGCAGCCGCCTCCGTCGGGAGGGGGCAGCACTGGGCCGCTGCGTGGGGACCCCCCCCTTCACCCCTTAACCCTCCCCCCACACCCCCCTGCTCACCCGTCTGTGCTTCTGTGCATACACCTCAGTGCGCACGCTCACTGCTCTAGGGGGAGGGAAGTTCTGATGTAGTCATGTTACTGAAGAGAACTTTTTTGTCTGCCTTTAAGTAAAAAGGAAAGAGTGAGTGACAGTAAGGGACTAGCTGAATGGTAGGACCCCAAGAAGGCCTGCTGTTTATCGAAGTGACTGGTTAGAAATAGAAGCTGGACTCAGGGTACTTTTAGGACATTAGGACCCATAAGCTTGTTACCGTGATTTATTATTTTGTGCATAAATGTAATATACACCTTTGGTGAGATTAAAAATGTGGTTTTTCTCCAATAGGAGGGGTTTTGATGATGAAAAGAAATACACGTACACGTGTCTGCACTGGCACCATGACCTGGTCATGGATCTGGCTTTCTCAGCGACGGGTAAGGCATGCTTAGTGGTTTCATTCAGGTGAACTTTGGAAGCATGTGAATCCAGTATTTTAATCTCGGTGTTTAGAAGCCTTTCTTATCTCAGGATAAGATCGTGTTGAATCAAAGCGCTAACAGTGTTCCAGTCCCAAGAGGGACGTGTTCAGTGTTTTACCTCGAAACACGCGTTTGCAGTCGACTCTCTGGGACCCTGGATGGGAATTAAAGGCCCGTCAGTCCCACATTGCTGAGTTCCTGCCTCATGAGTGTAGAGTCTGTCACTTAGTGATCATTCGTATCTGTGGTTTTCCCCCCACTCCGTAAGCGGGCTTGGTTAAATTGATTTATGTTTCAAGTGTAAGACAACCTCATGTTCCTCTGCAGTGAATCACTGGATTCCGCGCGATCCTCGTGTTTTGTAGGGAGCTCTCGTCTGTCAGGAGATGGGCCTGGAATCGCTTTCCGGTGTGCTCGTTCAGGTGCAGGATTGTGCCTGTGACACAAACTGGGACATGTTCTCTTTCTGTGTTACCCGGAAGATTCCTTCCTAGAGAAGCCATCAGGCCTAGGGGTGCTTGTTTCTTTCCGTTTTCCTTGTATCAGAGGAGGAGCTGGTCAGCAGCAAACTAATCAGATGCCCGTGGGAAGGAAAGTCCCTGAATCGTGACCTTAAGTCTTGGTTTTAAGAGATTAAACGATAGGAACGCACTTGTGTGCATATTTAAAGACAGTTCAGTGTTCGCTTCGGCAGCGCATATACTGCCATTGGAACCGTACAGAGGTTAGCATGGCCCCTGCGTGAGGATGATGGCAAATTCATGAAGCGTTCCATGTTTAAAAAGAAATAGTTTGTTTCTCTAACATGGCCAGAAAAATTAAATGCTGAGTCTACTTCTCTTTCCCTTTTCCTCTCCAAACACCGCCCTGGCCTCTCTGTGCGGGAAAAGGCAGCAGCCTGCTGAGCGGCGGCCGGGAGTCGGTCCTGGTGGAGTGGCGCGACGCGGCCGAGAAGACCAAGGAGTTCCTGCCGCGCCTGGGGGCCACCATCGAGCACATCGCCGTCTCGCCGGCGGGGGACCTGCTCTGCACCTCCCACGCCGACAACAGTACGTCTGTCCGCACTCCTGGTTGCGAGGCAGCACCGTGGGGGTGACGCCTCCGCTCCCTGCACCTGCCTGAGGCCGAGCAGCCTCCCGTTGAGGAGCATGTCTCTCCATTCGTCCTCTTTCTATCGCCCTCTCCGCCGGGATCCGCCACCATCCAGTCTTCCCAGAACGGCTGCGCAGCTGTGGGCTCAGTGTGGGTGGTTTTGTTGGGCCACTTACATTTCAGAACCTTTTGGTGCGGAATGAACCGAGGGGGAAGGGAGGACGGGCTCTGAGGTGGGCCTCGGTGCGGGCATGGCGCGGGCGCTTCCAGGAGAGATGGCCGTGTCGGGGCGAGGGCTGCTCTGGCAGAGACGGAGGCCGTCTGCCTGCTCCCACGCCCGATGGAGAGCCGGCGCGGCCGCCTCCCTGCCCCCGCGGGCACACCTCAATGTACACCCTGAGCCACGTGCAGGGCCCCCCTCAGAGGGAAGGCTCTCTCGGAGCACGTGACTTTCCAAATTCACACTTAAAATGCACTCCTGTGACGCCTAAAAGACAACCTGCTCAGCTGTCCCATGTTCTGATGAGTTCGGAACCCTCTGAGTTCAGCTTATTGTTCTAACGGGAGGCTCTGGCCTGCTCACGGGGACGTGTTTTGTACCCACAGAGATCATCGTCATTGGCCGGAACCTGGAGGCCTCCGCCGTGATCCAAGGCCTGGTGAGAGGTACTGCGGCGCGGGGTGGGCGGGCTGTGTCCTGGGAAGCGGGCGTCTGTCTGGCTTCAGCTGCTCGTGTCCCTCTCTTTGCAGACAGCAGTGTCTTGACGGGCTTGATGATTGATCCGAGAACGAAAGCTTTGGTTTTGAATGGAAAGCCTGGCCATTTGCAGTTCTATTCTCTCCAGAGTGATAAGCAGTTATACAACGTAAGCTTCTGGTCCATCCGCTGCCTTAAAGCTAGTGGAGCTTGCAGCCCCGCAGGGCCCTGGCCACCACGCGCTCAGCAGCGCTCAGTTGTCTGCAGCTGGTCCTGGTGGCCGTGGCCGTGGCCGCAGCCGCTCTTGTCTGTTGTCGTGTTTTCAGACTAATTAGCTGCACACACGTCTGTGCCACGGGAACCGGGAGGAGAGGATGTGGCTCCGCCTGTGGTGGAGCGGCCATGGCACCTGTAGATAGCTCTCTGCCGCAGACTAGAGGGAGGCCTCCTGGGGCCCAAAATGCAGCCAGCGGCCCACCTCTCCTCTGTCCCCCCAGGACCCTCTACAGATTCTGTCCGGGATCTGTGGCACGACTTCTCTCTCTCTCCTCACCTGTCAGCCCTCAGAGAAAGGAAACTTGCTGGTCTTTTTACTCCCACATTTCTACTGCAGTCCTGGAGATAGCAGGCACTTAACACGTGTAGTAACAGACCAGGAAGGGGGTGAAAGGAACAACTGGGAATAAAACGCTGAGCTACTCACAGCAGTTGTGTCTTTTCCCACTTCTTACAGTTATCCTTGAATACTCTCACATGCGTGTATTTACATTAATAAGCATGTTGGATTTTTTTAACCATCAGCTAGACATTGTGCAGCAAGAATACATCAATGACTGCGGCCTGGTCCAGATTGAGCTGACAAAGGCTGCGTTCGGCTGCTTCGGTGCCTGGCTCGCAACCGTAGAACAGCGTCAGGAAAAGGAAGGGGAGCTGGAACTGCAGATGAAGCTGTGGACGTACAATAAGAAGACACAAGGGTAACCCCCTTACAGCCCTAGAGCTTCCAAGTGGAAACGTGTTGTTTTCTCTTATGGTTTCACTTCCTGGTCTTTCAGATGCTGTGTTTTGGTTAGCTTTAGATTTAGGGTGACGGAGGAGGCATGCTTCTGATAATGCCGTTAAGCTTTCTGCTCCAGACAGCACAGGTGTCCCCCAGGTCATCAGTCATCTCACTGCATAAATGAGACAACATGGGAAAGTGACACCCCAGGACATAAGGCCTGGTTTCAGGCAAATCCAGAATTAGACTCTGAACGTCTCAGCTCGTCGCTCCCTCAACACACTGCCTTCTTGGGGAACATGGCAGTGTAGATGGCGGGGTGCAGTGTCTGTGTGTGTGTGTGTGTGTGTGTGTGTGTGTGTGTGTGTGTGTGTGTGTGTGTTGACTGGGTAAGGAGCCCACCAATTTCTCATACCTGGGCCATCCAGCCCTTTACCAAGTCTTCCTGTGTGCCGGAGCGAGGCTTCCTCCTTTTGTACCCACAGAACTCGTGGGATAAGCCTGGCGTCCCCCAGGGGAAGGAACAGGCCCCGGTCACCCTCTCGGAACCTGAGCTTTTCCAAACTACAGGACTGCCAGATGTCCTTCACGGAACACAGGGCCGGCACGGTCCATCTCCCCCTCACAGCCTCCCGGGGACAGGCGGGAAAGGTGGTTGGTGATCAGACACTTAAGTGCTGACAGGCAGTGGGAGTAGGTGGTTTTCCATTTTCTTCCACAGTGGGGTCTTTGTACTCAGTCCGTTGTTGGCTTATTTTCTGAAGCAGCCAGGGAGGCACTGTGGGCTAGTGTAGGCGGCTTTCAGGGGTCATGTTTGATGGCCCGTTAACCCTCATGTACCATTGAGGTGACCCGGTGCTCCATCACCTCTGCGTTGTGGACGCTGCTCAGGATGGGGTGTGTCAGGAGCGCGTCACGGTGGAGACAGCAGGCGACTGGCTGGCTGTCATTCCAGGCCCTTCCAGAGATGCCATTGTAGGATGTACAGCAGGCCGCGTGTATTGTGTGAGAAATCCAGGCGACGGTGCAGCGGCGTCCTGGTGTGAGGATCACGTGGCGTCTCCTTCCTTCCAGGTTTCTTCTCAACACCAAGGTTAGCGCGCCCCACGAGGACCGCATCACTGCCCTGTGCTTCCGCAACGCAGAGAAGTCCGACAGCCCCACCTTGGTCACGGCCAGCAGGGACGGCCACTTCAAAGTGTGGGTCTTAGCCGACGACTCGGACATCTACAGTGAGTGGCTCACCAGAGCGTGTCCGAGAACTGATCGGGTTATCCCCCGCGCTGCACCTGTTCTGGCAGGCGCTAACACGATGTGAGAGATCACACTGACGCGCCTTTCTCCAAGCCCGTGCTTTTCAGTGACTTACTGGACTGCTCTGCGCTGGCTGTTGTGTTCCCATTTGCAAGGGGGCTGGAAAGGGCTTGGCGTGCAGCCTCCCGCGGCCACCAGGGGGCGCTCGAGGTCTCTGGGACGAGCATGAGCTGCAGCTCAGCCCGTGCTTGCAGCCTCCTTACCAGGGCGCAGGGGTCCTGCCTGTTGGGTGACTTCCCACACGTTCCCACACGCTATCCCGCCATGGTGCCGTTTCTAACCGTGTCCGTGTTCCCGCAGGACAGGCTGTGGGCTGGACCTGCGACTTCGTGGGCAGTTACCACAAGTACCAAGCGACCAACTGCTGTTTCTCGGAAGACGGCTCGCTGCTGGCCGTCAGCTTCGAGGAGACGGTCACCATCTGGGAGGCCGAGACCTGGGAGCTCAGGTGCACGTTTTGTCAGCGAGCTGGGCACGTGCGGTAGGTGAATGACGGGAATAGGAAGTACCTTTTTCTGACGTTCAAACAAGTCCTGTGCATGAGCTCTAGGATACTCTATGCCTCTCTGAGGCGGCCGGGGGCCGGGGGCGGTGGGCAGCAGCTGAGCCGAGGGCGGGAAGCCAGGCCTTCTGCAGGTGAGCCAGGTGCTGGAGTCACCATTTCTGGAACCAGGAGTGACACCTCGTTCCGGGCCTGCGGATTCTTCTGTCACCACACACGTCATGTTGTGCTGCCTCTTTTTTTTTTTTTTTTTTTTTTAAATATATTTTATTGATTTTTTGCAGAGAGGAAGAGAGAGGGATAGAGAGTAGAAACATTGATGAGAGAGAAACATCAATCGGCTGCCTCTTGCACACCCCCTACTGGGGATGTGCCCACAACCAAGGTACATGCCCTTGACCGGAATCGAACCTGGGACCCTTGAGTCCGCAGGCCGACGCTCTATCCACTGAGCCAAACTGGTTTCGGCATGTTGTGCTGCCTCTTGACCAGCTGTGCCTGAGCCTCGGGCTCCGGGCGGTGCTGACCCAGCAGCGTCCCCCCTCTTCAGGGGCCAGCACTGGGACAGAGTGGCAGACGGCGAGGACATGGCTCCCAGTCCCAATGCGTCTGACTGAATTCACTTAGTGGGGTTCACAATGCAAACTCCTCCTCGGGTAAACGAGCACAGAGAGGGGCTGTTAGTAAATGTCTGCGTTTCACATACACTGTGTGTGTGTGTGAATTACTACACCACGCAGCACAGTAGACAAAGAACTGGTCGTCAGACCTGTTTCTCTGAAACAACGTGCCCAAGTAAGCTTCCCTTTGTGCTGCTTCGTCCCCTTTGTGCACGATGATACGAGTAAAGCGTGGTCTCTGGGACCCCTGAGCGGGCGTGCCAGGGCAGCCGCAGCCGTGCCCGGGGCGGGGCGGGGCGGGGCTGACGGGGCTCCTGTGGTCCTCAGGCACCTCTGCTTCGGGAGGCTGACTTGCTCCAAGTACCTTCTTGGAGCCACTGAGAACGGGACCCTGTGCTGCTGGAACCTGCTGAGCTGTGCACGTAAGATGTCTTCCCAGCGACTCGGCAAAGCAAGGACGGGCGGGAACCAGGCCTCCAGGGCTTCTGGACTGTAGCGTCACGTCTCGACCCAGAGACCTGTCCTTTTCTAAACGGGACGTTCTGACAGGCGGGGCCCAGGCCTGCGTAGGCGGGTCATTCATAGCGGCCAATGTCGGTGGAGAGGCTCAGCTGCCTCCCTCTGGCAGTGCCTGCAGCGTGTGGCTGGCTGCTGCCCCTTGTCCTCCATCCGCTAGTTGGAGCCGTGTTTCCGCTCACGCGTGTGCATGTCACCCGCAGTGTCCCGGCCGCTTGCAGTCTGAGCTGCCGGCCACGCCCTCCTGGCAGAGGTGCACTGAGTGGCTTTTACTCGTTGGAATACGTGTGGAAAGGCGTGGTGGGTGCTGAGCAGTGGATGGTGTGGTGGCCTCTTTTGTTCTCTGCAGTGTCTCTGGCTAACGTTTCGCCAGGTTGAGTAGCGGCAGAAAGCGCCTGGCATAGCTGCAGGGGAGTGGGGAGCCTCGCGTGGTGTGTGGAAGGAGGGCTGGGTCCTGCCTGCGCCTCGGCAGCCTCCACACCTGTCCCTGTGTCTGCCGGGGCTTTCGGAAGCGTGACCCCCTCTTCCTGGGACAGTGGGGTGGCTGTCCCAGCGAAGATGTGAGTGACAGGCTTTGACGCACTTTTGGCCAGTAGCAGTGAACCGCTTTCCTCTCTCCCCAGTGGAGTGGAGCACAAAGCTGAACATCACAGTGATGGAGCCGGACCCGCGCTCAGAGAACGTGGCCGCCGTCGCTCGGTCCTCGGGGGGCTCGGACTGTGAGTACAGCCCACGCTGGCACAGTGGGGTCTGTAACTAAGGTTTCTCTTAGCGGCTGAGGTAGAAGTGGGGTCACACTTGCCCGCCGGTCAGAGGTCTGAAGCCTCGGAGCCCGCGGCACTGCCGTCCTCGAGTCCCGTTGCAGCGCCGAGTGCTTTGGGCACGTGCGTCTCCGGAGCGTCGTGCAGCCTCGCTCCCCGCACCTCCTGCTCCTGCAGGCAGCCCGCGCTGGGGCTCGCTGTCTGTCCTCTGCTGGGCTCTGGGCTCTGGAGCGGGGTCCTTCCTCCTGGTCCCCCGTGGCCTCGCTCCTCCCTGGACACACAGGCGTCCGGAGGTGTTGGTAGGGTCAGCGCTTAAGCGGCCATGACGGCCATGGCGAGGTGGGCGAGCCGGGAGGGTGGCTGCCATACCGAGGCCAGAGCTGGCCTTTGCGAAGCGTGTTGTCTGTCCGTCTTCCCTCTAGTGTTCGTGTTCAAACCGAGTGAGCCGAGGCCGCTGTACGTTCAGAGGAACATCTGCGGCGAGGAGGTCCGGTGGGGCGTGTTTGTGCCTCGGGACGTCCCCGAGGCGCTCACCTCCGAGGCGCTGCAGTGGCTGAACAGGTCCCAGTTCTACTTCCTGACGGCGTCGCAGGTACGCGCCCTCCGGGGGCTCCCTCAGCCGGGAGCTGCCGGCTGCTGTGCTGCCCAGAGGGATAGCCGCCAGGACAGGTGCAGGGCCCTGTGGAAGGGCTGCTCCCACAGGAAGGTGTCCGGTGTTCTCTGTGCCGCCCGCAGGCCTGAGGTGGCTGCTCCTGGGTCAGAACGGAAGGCTGGCCTCCCTTTCTCACTGTGACGTCTTACTGTGCCTCCACAGGTCCTCTCTCACGGCACCCACTGATCTCTCTTTTCAGAGTCTGTTGACGTTCAGCTCGAAGTCTCCCGAAGAGAAACTCACACCAACAAGCAAGCAGGTACGTGGTGCCGCTCTCGGCAGACCGCGTGGCTTCCTGCACAGACAGGGTCTGTTAGAGCGCAGCCGTGAGAAAGTATGCCTCGCCTGGCCCGACACGGAACTAACTCCGTCCTCCCCTGCTGCCTCCTGAAGGCACATTGCTCCTGAGCACGCAGTTTGGTGTGTGAGTCCGTGTTTGGTGCTCATGGCGCAAAGAGGCCAGCAATCCCTGAGACATGTCAGGGTCAGTCTTCCATCCGCGTGTGTCTCTGAGGAACGTGTGTGTTGCGGAGTCTGGGTTTTGAGATGCAGGGTTAGCAGTGACTGAGCTGTTGAAACGGAAGTTGTCGCTCTTTTCCACACCACCCCTCCCCCCACATGCACATCACTCACACACACCCTCCTCCCTCCCAGTCCCCGGAAACATCTACACGTTGGTCTGTCGGTACTGGTGATGGTAATCTGCTGAACACAGTCCCTCGGCCAGCCACGTGGGATAGGCTGTTTTCCTTTGTGACCACTTCTCTCTGGCGTTAATGGCTGCCTCCTTCCTTCATTTGCTTCGTTCTCTGATTACTTTTCCCGATTCGCTCCAAGCTCTCTCCCAGCTACACACGTCGTCTCCACGTTTCCAGGCACACTGCCTCTTCTTTCGGGTCTTGAAGAAAGTCCTGAGCCTTCTGACCGCTTCTACCTGGCTGCTTGCTCTGTGAGCCTGAGGCAGCCTCTGCCCACGCCAGGGCCTCACCTCACCTCTGTGGGCAGAGCCCGTGGTCCCCAGCTTCGGCCACACCCTGGCTTCAGGTGCAGCACGTCCTTCGGGGCCGGGGAGGTCAATGGAAGACCTGTGTCTGGGAAAGTGTTTCCTTTCTCCTGCCCGACTGGTTGACTGGGCATAGAACTCTGAGTGGAGAGCCATCTTCTCTCAGCACTCTACGGTCTGTTCCCGTGTGCTATAGTTCCCACCGTCACTGGAAGGCCAGCACCGTGTGCTCACTGAGCTCATTCAGCACCTGGTCGCTCCTGGGTCTAGCCGTTAGAGATGTGTCAGCAAGCAGATCTCAACCCATGGTGTTGGCATTGGACAGGAAGCTGCAGACAGGATCCATGCTGTGTTTACTATCTAATAAGGAGTGAATATGCTAATTGACGCCTCACACCATCACAAATATGGCAGTGCCCACAGCCAATAAAGAGGGAATATGCTAATTGACTGCCCCGCCCTCAAAGATGGCGGCGCCCAGTCCCCTCAGCCCCACCACCCCAGCAGGCGCATGACAAGGCCAGGCCCGTCTCTAGGCGGGCCCAGCTGCCCCGTGCGCCTGCCTCCAGAGTCCCTCAGCCACACAGGGCCACCCGAGGCTCAGGTAACCAGGGCCGCCTGAGGCTTGCGCTGCCGGCAGTGGCAGCAGCAGAGGTGTGATGGGGTGTCACCTTCCCCTGATCACTGGGTCGCCTCCCGCCCCTGAGGGCTCCCAGACTGTGAGAGGGGGCAGGCCGGGCTGAGGGACTCCCCCCTCCGGTGCATGAATTTTCATGCATCAGGCCTCTAGTAAGTTCATTAGCACTGTTTCAAGTGATGAGAACATGAGGGAGGACGGGGGGGTGGGCGGGGATACTGACTGCCTTGTTAAAAGGGGGTGCAAGTCAGCCTTCATGAAAGATGGCTTTTCCAGGTGTTAATCAGACAAATAAGGAAGAACCAGTTATTTCTTGTCTTCATTTCTGTTTTTTTTCTGGAACTTTTGCTAGACTGGCGGCGTAAATATTCTTGACTCCTCCTGTTCTCTGGGAGACAGCCTCGTTTTTACCCTCTGACAACCTTTTCTCGTTCTCTCTCTCATGGTCCGTTCCATCAGGGTTTCTGCCTGTTACAGACCCTGTGTCTATGGGTGCCACTTCCTGGGCATCTGCAGGACTCTGCAGTGCAAACGGGGTGCTCTGGGCTCCCCCACAGGCAGTGTACAGCCGCGGTCGCCAGCCTCCCAGACTTCACGCACGCCATGGTCCACGGGCCACCGGTTGGCGACAGCTGGCCTAGAGCTCTGCCTCCTCTGGCCTGTCAGCCACTGGCCCTCAGCCTGCGCGCCTGGTCCACGTGGCACCTTGCACCCAGCCGTGGTCTGCCTTCGCAGGCGTCTGAGGGACTGGGGGGGCGGCAGTGAGAAGCGGGTGTTGGCTCTGTCATCTCAGCGTCCCCTGGTCGCCTTTCTCAGCGTAAGTGGCTGCTGGGCCTCGGCTGCTTTGCCAGTGACATGAGAGACGGACTAGGGCGTTCTAAAGGGCTTCGCCTGGCCTTCCTGACTCGCGCTTCTGGCTGAGCTGTCGGAGTAACGGCCCTGTGTCTCCGCCCTCCCAGCTGCTGGCAGAAGAGAGCCTGCCGACCACCCCGTTCTACTTCCTCCTGGGGAGGCACCGACGGCAGCAGGAGGAGCAGGCAGATGGCGCCTTGGAGAGCGAGCTGGTGCAGCTGCCCGTAACGGAGAACGTCCCCGCCATCAGCGAGGTGAGTGGTGCCACCGAGGCAGGCCCTGAGGGGCAGGGAGGTGCGCTCAGCCCTTGAGTTAGACGGTCCGCAGGGGTCTGTAACAAGCGGCCTGTTAACTCCTTCCGTGCTGTGCAGCGTGATACCACGCAAACGGCACAGACGTGGGACTCAGACTCTTAGGGGAGGGCCGGCGCGGTCTGCGTGAAGGTGGGGAGGGAGGAACAGTCTCGCTATGGCTTGGTTTTCTCGGGGGAAACCTGTGGTGTTTGGTTGGTTTGGCGGCGACTCTTTAGGTGAAACCCTGGTTTCCGTTTCCCTGCAGCTTCTTCACACCCCCGCCCACGTGCTGCCCTCGGCCGCCTTCCTGTGCTCCCTGTTCGTCAACTCCCTGCTGCTGGCCACGGAGGCCCGGAGGTAGGCGCTGTGGTGTGAGGGTGTCCGCTGTGGGGCAGGGGTGCTGGTGACCCCGTGTTAGAATGTCCTTCCCTGGATGTCTCTACTTTATAGGCTTCACGTGACATAGGGTTGTGAAGTCAAGTAGGTAAAACACATTGACAATTTTCTAAGTGTTAGAAAAGAGATCTTTTGTGTAGGTTTTAAGGATTCGATATGTAATTCAAAATTACACTTTTTGTAAATTCACCTGCTCTTTTATAATAGCCTGTAATTTTTAAACTGCCCACAAGATTTTTCATTTACTTTGTCTATGTGATTCTATATTTACATAGATACCTTAGAGTTATTTTTGACAGACGTTTATATTTAAATAGTAAGTTTATGTTCTATTCTGTTGTTGTTAAAGTGCTAAAGAAATGCCTGACGATGTGGATATGGAAGAAGAAGGAGAAAGGGACAGTTCAGAGGAGGAAGACGCTGCCCCTGAAAAGGTCCAGCATGCCGATCACACGGACGTGGGAGACGTGGGAGACATGGGAGACGACCTTCGGCAGCAGCTGTCCAAGTGCGAAGAGAAGGAGCTGCGGAAGCTCCGGAGAGTGGACTACAGCTGGGTGGCTGTCCCTTAAGCCCTGGGGGCTCTGGCACTCTTTCTGTTGCATGTTGATGTTCCAAAAACACCTCCGTTAATGTTATTTCTGTTTTCAAAATAAATATGAACAGACTTTCCTTCTTAAATAACTGATTATATGCTTTTTGGACTGAAAGGTCCCTGGTTCCATTCCAGTCAAGGGCACATGCCCGGATTGTGGGCTTGATCCCCAGTGGGGAGCGTGCAGGAGGCAGCCGATCAATGGTTCTCTTTAATCGTTGATGTTTCTCCCTCTCCCTCTCCCTTCCTCTGTGACATCAATAAAATATATTTAAAAGACAGACACCAGCATCTGTGCAGTAACACGAGGTCTGCTTGTACCGAGTCCAAGAACACCTCCTTTTTAACCAGCTCAATTGCTTTTCCCCAAAGAGTCTGCCCTCTATTATGTAAAAGGAGTGGAGCTGCCACGTTCTAACCACTTAGCATTTGGAGTTTTCCAGTTCTCTGATACACTTCTATAAAAACGAGAGTAAAATGTTAACTAAGGAGGCAGAGGGGTAAATTCTGAGCTCACCTCCTCCCAGGCACACATCAGCATTACAACTAAACTCTAGAACCGCCACTGAGCCGCCTGATTGACCGCCTCTCAGAATTCCTATCCCTAAGGATAGAAACAAGCCACGTTGAGACGGGCTCAGACACGTCCAGGCAGGACCTGCCTCCACGGGGTGGAGATTAATAAACCGGAGGGACAGCTTGGCCTCCGAAGTGCCCCGGGGAAGTGTTAGGGGCCCCACTGGGCACCTGCTGGGGAAGAGTCCCATGACATCTGGCTTTGAAGACCAGCGGGATGGGGTTACCTTCCAGAGAGACAACGGAAGATCCTTAGACCCGGCCCAGCACAGGCAGCAGCCGGAGCCCCGGCCGCGGGAGGGCTAAATGGACTGCCTTGGGCGAGGGCTATAGGGGCAGGCACCTGCCAGCTCGGGATGGAGGAGGGAGGCCAGGCGGGCACCGCTGCTCATTGTGGAGCTATCCCGCCTCGCTGGCCCGGCCATGCAGGCAAACGTAGTCTCCTCCATCCACCTGGCTAACTGCTTGCCCTGCCCACCCAGCCAGAGCCTCTTCCACGGCCCAGACACCACACAAGGCAGCAGCTCAGTGCGCTGCCGCCTCCCAGAAGCCACAGCCTCCACACGGGGAGGCCAGCCTCGGCTCACACTAGCTCCCGCCCAGCAGCCCCAGCCCAGCACAGGGGCCAGGCTTAGCTGGAACTGGGGTCCCACCAAGTGGCCCACGCCCGGACAAGCGGCACCCCGTCTTATCTTGCCACGTAGCTCCTGCCCAGCACCCCCAGCCCAGCACACACGGCAACCACCGTCCCCTTGCATTGCAGCTCCTACTACAGCCTACACCTGACATGGGGCCAGCCTCGCCCACACCAGAGCCCCCCGCAGCTTGACGCTGTGCACGCACCAGGCAGCCTCGCCCACACCAGAGCCCCCCCACCCCCCACAGCTCCACGCTGTGCACGCACCAGGCAGCCTCGCCGCGCCAGGAGGACTGATCAGCATCCACTTGGTCCTGTCAACCTCCCCTGCCCCAGGGAGTGGGACATGCTGGCATGATTACAAATAAACTCCATGATTATCTTTCATATTCAGACACTGACATGGTGACATGGCACCTCCGAGTGTAAGAACACCTACTTTGGCAGTTAGATACAAAAGGTTTAGATTTTCCAATCAAAGGACACAGTGAACTTGAAACATGTCTTTTAAAATAGTGATTATTGCATAACCTGAATAACTACTTATAAGAATGGATTTAGTTACTTTTTCTAAGAGTTGATCACTCTTAAACTGAAACATGACAGCCTGTGGGGGAAAGTCATTACAATTCCTCCTCCCATACAAAAACATCCAACACAGCTAGATCGACGGGAGGGCCCCGGCCCCCTAGTCCTCATCGTCCGGACCCCGGTCCCGAAGGTCCATCATGCTGCCTCCGCTCTCTTCCCACAGACACGTCCCATCAGTGAGCGAGCCCATGAAGACGCCCGCCTCCCACCTCCCTCATTCATCTGCGTCATCCCTCGGGGCATGAACCTAGAGTATGTTGTTAATGTTGGGGCTGATGTGCCTTAAGTAATGTCAGCGCTTTGGACTAGGACTGCGTGGAGCCTTGGACAGAAACCTGCTCGGCGAAGCACAGCCGTGCGGGGGAGTGGATGCAGGCACGGCCGTGCGGGGGAGTGAAGTCCTCTCACTGGCACTGGTTTCCTGTGAGGCTGCTTCACCCGAAACCCTCCTTCTGGAGCGGTGGTTTCCTCCGCCTACCGTCAGGCTTCCTGCTGGCCGTGAAGACGGCAAATTGTCCAAGTCCAGGCTCTGTGACGGCCCGGCCCACAGTCCGGAACCAAACGGTGAGGGAAGCCCGGTAGGCGGGCGGCTCCCGCAGACCCCGCATCACTGGAAAGGAGGAGGAGGAGTGGGAGGAACTGGGGTTTGACGTGTGTCAGCGGGAGGGGATGTGAGTAGAACAGGATCAACCTGAGAGAGAGAATCAGTGAGTCCATTGCTCAGACTGCTTCTGTTTTCCTGTAACCAGGAGCAAACAACTCTTTTTTTTTTTTTAATACAGCAGAGGGATTAATTGAATTTCCTAAAGCTTCGCTTAAGTGCAGTCTTTTAGCCATATATTTTGATTGTTAGTAGCAGTTTTAATAGCAAGATTCCATTGATAATTTTTTGCATGGGTTAACGGGAATTCTTTTGAATTTTTGTTTTATTATTTTATTTTATTTATACTTGTGGGCAGATGGGGATAATCCAGGGACACAGACAATAGTGTGGGGAAGGCCCGGGTGGGGGCGGGGCAGGCTAGGAGAGGTCAATGGGGGGAAAGGAAAGAAAACACAGAGCAAACGATCCCCGGCTCAGCCCCTCCTTCGGAATTGCAGAATGGGACAAGATGCGTTCCTCCCGCCCTGCTCCTCTGTGATCACAGACGTTAGCCGCCAGCGTGGTGTCTGGGAGCCCCACCCACACCCCACGCCCCCAAGGCCAAGGATCTGGTCGTGCAAGTGCTAAACGCGGGGCTCCGTGTATGAACCCGCAGTCATGGCCAGCCCAGGCGCCATCTCTAGGCGGGACGCACCTCCAGCCTGGGAAGGCCGGAGGGGAGCACGCAGCTCAGGGAGGGCTATCAGGCCGGCGCGCCCAGCCCTCCCGTGTCCGCGGAGCTCAGGACCCTGCTGCTCAGGGCGGCCTGTCTAACGGGAGGCGCCGCACGCGTGCTCTGGCCACGAGCACCCCCCACGGGAACAGGCTGCTGCACGCGGGGCCTCAGGGAGAGGCACTCCACGCCTCGCCCTCAGGAACGCCTGCCTGCAGGGTGAGACCCGAGTGCCTTGGCCCGGCTTTTTGGAGAGCAGCGTCTCCTGCCCGGAAGACCGCTGGCCCAGGAGCAGAGCGGCTGTCCCCTCTGCCGTTGGCATCTTAGTGCTTGCAGTCAGGTTACTGGAGGCTTTGATCTCGCTCATCTCTAAAAGCAGCCAGCTGTGCCGGCCGGTGTGGCTCAGTGGCTGAGCGTTGACCCAGGAACCAAGAGGTCACCGGTTCAGTCCCCCGTCAGGACACATGCTGGGCTGCCGGCTCGGTCCCCAGTGGGTTTTTGAGTCTCAGAATACAGTTTTACTGGTATCTGACGTCGCTCCCCACTCCCCACACCCCCCAGCACGGCGGGGCCGGGGGGGCGGGGAGGTTGACTGGCTTCTGTCGCCCAGTGACTCCTCACACCATTGCGGTTTCATCCCCGTGAACGGCACAGCCGGGGGTTCCATGCGGGGCTGTTCTCACCCTGCCCTCCAGGGTGTGCTCCTGTCCTTCCCAGTCTCCTTGCTGGCCTGGGCTGCCGGGAGGGCTGGGCTCACGTCCCAGCCAGCAGCTGGGCCTCCAGAGCTGAGTGACGCGAAAGTGGTTGTCTGTTTATGAAGAGGAAGGAGGCGGTGTTTCCCTCCCTCCCAAGACCGTCTCCTTGGAAACCTGAGTCCAGTCCTGGCTCCTTATCTCGGGCAAATACCTCCAGGGCCAGAGAGCCCTTGTCTCAGCTTTCATGCCCCGAGATTTCTCCAGGGTCTGGGCCCCATCCATCCCACCCGAGACAGAGCTGCGGCCCTGGGGCTTAACCTGGGGCCTCGCGTGTGGTAACCCTTGGCTCTCGGCGATGTGAGATGTTATTTCAGAGCAGAGCCACTGGCCAGAGAGGAGGGTGAGGTCTGACCCAGGGTGTGTGAGGAGTGGAAACCCAGGGCAGCTCTGCGTCCCAGCAAAGACCCGCCATGCTCCCGTCGTACGAGGCATGCCTGGAAATTCAGCTGGATTCAAGAAGTGTTTGAGTTTATACTTTACTTTTACTTTTATGTTTTTAAGATAATTTTATTGATCTCAGAGAGGAAGGGGAGAGGGAGAGAAAGAAACATCAATGATGAGAGAGAATCATGAACCAGCTGCCTCCTGCACGCCCCCTGCTGGGGATCGAGCCTGTAACCCGGGCACGTGCCCTTGACCGGGAATTAAACAATGACCTCCCGGTTCATAGGTCGATGCTCAACCACTGAGCCACACCAGCCGGGCTGGTTTATAATGTTCTTGAGCTCAACTACATCCTAACTGGCTCTTTGCCTCCTGGATTTGTTCATTCTGATAGAGGGGCGTTGAAGTCCCCAATTATGACAATGGATTCATCAGATTCCCTTTGTAATTCTATCCGGTTTTGCCTTACATATTTTAATGCTAAGCGCCACCCCACCCCCCGCCATTTCTTTTTTTTTTTTTTTTAGAAAAAGTACTTTGTAGACTTTTTAAAATTATATGAATGCTTCAATGCAAAATGCTTAACACTTCACATTAGCAAAGCTTCACTGAAGTCAAAAACTTTATTTGGTAAAGATGATTCACCCCCAGAACTGGACAGTATCACTTCATGCTGGATGATGCCAATCCTCAACAATACTCTGAGACTCGCATCATTCACTGCTGTTTTCCTCCGTGGCTCCTTTGAATCTTAAAGGCTGGGGAGAGGTGGCTTTACAGCTCCTGGAAGATCTACACTAGATGAGAAGTCACCGTTCTAAGGGTGCATGTTTATGAATAGGCACTGCACATACATATGTAGTGTCCGCGAACACTAGAAATACACATTAGACAGAGTCCCCTCAAAAGTCGGGCACAGTTAAAACAAAAAGAAGAGGAGGTAACGTGATTCTCAAAGTCCACAGGAATTTTGCCTAAAGAGTTCCAACACCTCCAAGGACTCCCTTTCCCTGGGAGGCGGGAAGGCGTCTCCGGGACCCTGGGGCTGCCCGGACTGGACTGGCTGGCTTTCCGCACAGCACCTGCCTCTCCATGGCGGGCAGGTGACACTCTTCCTCTGCCATCATCGTCCCGGCCGGTGTGGGCTCTAGCAGATAACAGAGCTCCCGAGTGAGCCAGGGCCTTGTTCACCATGCTCAGGAGACCCCACATCTGCAGCTACCGTGACAAGAACCTGCACTGGAATTGCTGCTGTGAGAAATGCCACGACTCAGAGACGAACAGCCCGGCCTTGAACTCCATGCTCTTGATGAAGACGTTTCCTTGGTGATCAGGATAAATGCAGCTCTGATCGCCAAGAGGATCCCAGTCACTGGGTTCGCGTGGCCTTACTGTCCTGGCGCCTTTTTAAGGAATTCCCGCATCCTCTGTGTCTCCACGGGCATGGACGTACCAGAAGGGTTCTGGCTCCTTTTCCTTCAAGAAATCGCTTTATCGTGAGTTCATGAGCATTCCCATCTTGGATCGCTGTAAGGACTTCTTCCTGGTCCCCATGCCCTTTGGCATTCCCACAGAGACCAGGGCCTTAGCCGCATCAGATAAAGATGCCTCAGGAAAGAAGTTGCTCCACAATTCTTATCTTTTGGAGTAATTAACCCCTAAGACTTACACAGCTCAGGACCCCGAATCCGGCCAAAGTGGTTTGGCAGCCTAGAGACAAAATCTAATTGTCATCTTACCTTGTGCACTCAAGCGGTGGAATGTTGGCCATCAGACCGTGAAACCCGGAGGGCATTCTATCTTTAAAAGCTCCTCCTGATAGCCAGGCCTTCGGTTTCAGCATCATTAATTCTTTTTTATTTTCCAAGAGATTTGGAACCTCTTCAAATGCATTCCCAAAGTCTCCTACTGTGGCTTCTGTGATGATTTCATTGGTTCTTGGTCTAGACCAGTGGTCGGAAAACTCATTGGTCAACAGAGCCAAATATCAACAGTACAACGATTGAAATTTCTTTTGAGAGCCAAATTTTTTAAACTTAAACTATATAGGTAGATACATTGTTAACTTAATTAGGGTTTTCCTAAGCTGGCCTTTGCTAAAAACTCAAGGGGCCAAAGAGCCGCATGTGGCTCGCGGGCCACAGTTTGCTGACCACTGGTCTAGACTGAATGTTTATGCCCCCTGCCCCCAAATTCCTGTGTGCAAACCTAATCCCCAATGTCATGGTGTTTGGAGGTGACTAGGTATGAAGTCAGAGCCCTCGTGAGTGGTATTAGTGTCCTTATAAGGACCCCAGAGAGCCCCACAGGCGAGGACACAGCGAGCAGACAGACAGCATCTGCAAATCAAGAAGTGAGCTCTCACCAGATACCCAACCTACTGGCATCTTGATCTTGAACTTCACACCCATCCAGAGCTATGGGGAATAAATATTTGGGGTTTTGTTTTTTTGTTTGTTTTGTGTATTTTTTAAATATATTTTATTGATTTCAGAGAGGAAAGGAGAAGGAGAGAGAGAAACTTCAATGATGAGAGGGAATCATTGATTGGCTGCCTCCTGCATACCCCCTAATGTGACCTCCTGGTTCATAGGTTGATGCTCAACCACTGACCCACACCAGCTGGGATACTTTTCTTTATCTAAATCAGTCCCCACCAAATTTTTGGTTAAAGCCAACCATAACCTAATTGCTTCACTTTTATTACAAACTAGTGGCCCAGTGCACAAAATTCGTGCACGGGGCAGTGGGGGGGGGGAGGGGTCCCTCAACCCGGCCTGCACCTTCTCCAATCTGCCCCCCCTGCCAGCCTGATCACCCCCAACTGCCCTCCCCTCCTAGGCTGATCACCTCTAACTGCCTCTGCCTCAGCCCTGCAACCATGGCTTTGTCCAGAAGGACTCCAGAAGGTTTCCCGGTCTAATTAGCATATTATCCTTTTAATAGTATAGATATTTGACAAAGAGAAAACCCAGAAAAAACTATCAGAGTCTAGTAACCTAGTAAATCAGGTGTTTTAGAATCTGTGTGAGGAGAATCATGATCACAGAGCTCCCTTTTCTCGTTAATCACTCATCTCAGAGACACAGTGGCGGGGATGACCACACTGACATTATTTCAGGCATATCAGGTTAGGAATCCTTGGAAAGCAAGACACAAAAAAGTCTGACTAAATAAGAAGTGAAGGGATAAGCGGTGGTTGATGTTTGTCAATTACTAAACCATGTCATCAGGAGCCTAGACTTTCTACCTCTTTGTTCCATCGTTCTTAGCTTTTCATCTTTCAGCCTTTCAATTCATGGTCTTGATATGCCCACTGAATTTTCAAGCAAAGAAGAAGGTGGAAATACCACTTCCAGCCCCTACTATGTCTTTTATCAGGAAAGCAGAAGCTTTTCCAGAAGTCGTCAGCAGACACCTTCTCACATTTCATTGGCCAAGACTGGGTCATTTGCCCATCCCTGGCTCTAAGAGGATCTGGAAATCAAGTAGTGGGAAATAACAACAGTATTATCTTAGATCAATTATGATTCATTCTCGAGAGCTGGGCAACCTCTGTATCCATCAGCCATTACTGTGATAATGCTCCATAATAAGCAATCCCTGAAAATTTGAGTGGTTTACAAGAACAAGCTTTTGTTCCTCAGTGATGGGCCTGTAGGTCACCTGTGACTCAGCTAGATTTGTCTGGGATCAGTTGGGCTTGGATCTAGGCTGTGTGTGTTTTCATGTCTGACCAATATATTTTCTTATTCTGGCATGACTAGCTACCCAATAGCATATTTTTCTCATTACCAAAGTGATTGGTTCCTTTTGCCTTGTAGACTTCTATTCCTCTTGCAATAAATATCCTTTAATATTCATTAGGAAGAACCTCTGTGTCTCATTAAACACTGATTTCAAGCCATTTCCCCCTCTCTCTGCATTTAAAGAGCCACGCCATCCTAAATAGTAAGTGTACAAGAAGCCAGATAAAGTCCTGTCCAGTCTTGTGTCCCATCCAGTAACATTCCATTCACCAAACAAATGACCTGGCCACCTCCAACACGAACTGGGCAGGGATATATACCCTGCCCACTCCTGTGGAAAGTGCCACAGAGTCACATGCCAAAAGGTCATGTGTATAATTCTATTACAGAGAGGGAATGAAGAATTGGGAACAAAAATCCACTCTACTTAGCCCCGCGAGCAGCCCGCCCCAGCCAAAGAGCAGCAGCCTCATGTGGCCTGCCCCTGTCCAAGGAACAGCAGCTGTGTGAGCGGCCCACTTCCCCATCCGAGGAACAGCAACCATGCGAGCAGCCCGCCCCCATCCAAGGAGCAAGAGCCACACAAGCAGCCCGCCCATGACAGAGGAGTGGCAGCCCCACACAGCCCGCCCCCATCTGAGGAGCAGCAGCTGTACACAGTCTGCACCCTGCACCCGTCCAAGGAGCAGCATCTGCATGAGCAGCCCACCCCCATTCGAGGAGCAGCAGCCGCCTGAGCAGCCTGCCCCAGTCCGAGGAGCAGCAGCCACACAAGCAGACTGCCCACATCCGAGGAGCAGCAGCCCCACACAGCCTGCCCCCATCTGAGGAGCAGCAGCTGTACACAGTCTGCACCCTGCACCCGTCCAAGGAGCAGCATCTGCATGAGCAGCCCACCCCCATTCGAGGAGCAGCAGCCTCCTGAGCAGCCTGCCCCAGTCCGAGGAGCAGCAGCCACACAAGCAGACTGCCCACATCCGAGGAGCAGCAGCCCTGCACAGCCCACACCGGTCCGAGGAGCAGCAGCCACAAGCAGCCCGCACCTGTCCAACAAGCAACAGCTGGGTGAGCGGCCCACCCCCGTCCAAGGAGCAGCAGCCACATGAGCAGCCCACCCAGCAGCTGCGTGAGCAACATGCCCCTGTCCAAGGAGCAGCAGCTGCACAAGCAGCTCACCCCATCCGAGGAGCAGCAGCCTCATGATAAGCCCACCCCTATCCAAGGAGCAGCAGCTATGTAAGCAGCCTTCCCCCACCAGCCAGAGGAGCCACCACTGCTGCGAACAACACCCACCAGAGGAGCCGCTGTCAACTGAGGAGCAGCCGCTGCCACGACCACCCGAGAAGCAACTGCAGCCTGAGGAGCTACTGCCACCCAAGGAGCAACCCCTGCAAGACTCAACATCTAGATCAGTCAGTGAGACCAAAAATGGGTAGACAAAGAAACCCCCAAAGGAAAGAAAAGGAGAAATCGCTAGAAAAGCAGCTAAGTGAAATAGAGGCATGCAATATGTCAGAAAAAGAATTCAGAATAAGGGTCATAGAGTTCATAAACCGGATGGATGAAAAAAATCAACTTATGTAAGAATCAAGAAGAAATGGATGAAAAAAATCATTAACTTATGTAAGAATCAAGAAGAAATGAAGAGTGATATAGCTACAATAAAAAACACCATGGAAAGTTTCAACAGTAGACTAGGGTAAGCAGAGGGCCAAATTAGCAAATTAGAAGACAGGGAAGCAAAACACACCCAAACTGAACTGCAATTGGAGAAAAAAGTTAAAAGACAGGAGGAGAGCCTAAGGGAGCTATGGGACAACATGAAATGAAGCAACATACAAATAATAGGGGTGCCAGAACAACAGGAAGAGGAACAAGGGTTAGAAAACCTATTTGAAGAAATAATGTCAGAAAACTTCCCTGATGTGGGGAAGAAAAAAGTCACACAAGCACAGAGAGTCCCAAACAAGATGAACCCAAAAGACCCACACCAAGGCACATCGTAATTACAATGGCAAATGTTCAGGACAAAGAAAGAATCTTAAAGGCTGCAAGAGAGAGACAGAAAGTTATATACAAGGGAGCTCCCATTAGATTATCAAATGATTTTTCAACAGAAACACATCAGGCCAGAAAAGAATCAAGGAAATTTACAAAGTGATGCAAAGCAAGGACTGAATCCAAGAATACTCTATCCAGCAAGGCTATCATTCAAAATTGAAGCGAAAATAAGGAGCTTCACAGACAAAAAAAGGCTAAGGGAGTTTATCACTACCAAGCCAGCAATGCAAGAAATGCTAAAGGGACTGATATAAAAAGAAGAAATAAAAAGGTAAGAAGGAACACAGGCACAAAAAATAAAAATGGCTACAAACAAGTACCTATCAATAATAACTTTAAATGTAAACAGACTAAATGCTCCAATCAAAAGACATCGAGTGGCTGAATTGATAAAAAAAAAAACATGACCCATATATATGCTGTCTACAAGAGACCCACCTCAGAACAAGGGACTCACACAGACTGAAAGTGAAGGGATGGAAAAATATCTTTCAGACAAATGGAAATGAAAAAAAAAGCTGGGGTAGCAATACTTATATCTGACAAAATAGACCTCAAAGTGAAGGCCGTAATAAGAGATAAGGAAGGCCACTTCATAATACTAAAGGGATCGATACAACAAGAGGATATAACCCTGATAAACATATATGCATCCAATGCAGGAGCATCCAAATACATAAAAAAAAAAAACCAAAAAAAAACCTCCTGGAAGATATCAAGGGAGAGATCAACAACAATACAATCATAGTAGGGGACTTTAATACACCACTGACATCACTGGATAAATCCTTTAGACAAAAAATCAGCAAAGAAACAGCAATCCTAAATGACTTACTAGAGCAGATGGACTTAACATCTTCAGAACATTTCACCCCAAAGCCACGGAATATACGTTCTTCTCAAGTGCACATGGGACATTTTCAAAAAATAGACCACATATTGGGTCACATGCAAAGTCTCCCCAAATTCAAGAAGATTGAAATCATATCAAGCATCTTCTCAGACCACAATGGCATAATATTAGAAATAAACTACAATAAAAACAATCCAAAAAATTCAAACACTTGGAAGCTGAATAGCATGCTATTAAACAATGATTGGGTTACCAAAGAGATCAAAGAAGAAATTAAAAACATCCTGGAAACTAGTGACAATAAAAACACAACAATCCAAAATCTATGAGACACAAAGAAAGCAGTCCTGAGAGGGAAGTTTATAGCTCTACAGGCCTACCTCAAAAAGCAAGAAAAAATGGTAGTAAATCATCTAACTCTACAACTTAAAGAATTAGAAAGAGAGCAACAAGAAAAACCCAGAGTGAGCAGAAGGAAGGAGATAATAAAGATCAGAGCAGAAACAAATGACATAAAGACAAAAAAAAAAAAAAAAAAAAAAAAAAAACTCAAAACAAAAAAGAAAACACCAATACATAAGATCAATGAAACCAAGAGCTGGTTCTTGAAAGGATAAACAAGATTGATGAACCTCTAGCCAGGCTCACCAAGAAGCAAAGAGAGAGGACCCAAGTAAACAAAATCAAAAATGAAAGAGGCAAAATAACAACAGACCCCACAGAAATACAAAGGATTCTATGAACAACTCTATTCCAACAAACCAGACAACATGGAGGAAATGGACATATTCCTGGAAAAATACAAACTTCCAAAACTCAATCAGGAAGAATCTAAACAGCTCAATAGGCCAATAACTATAGAAGAAATTAAAGCAGTCATCAAAAAACTTCCAGCAAACAAAAACCTGGGGCCAGATGGCTTCACAGGGGAGTTTTACCAAACATTCAAGGAAGAACTAAAACCTATCCTCCTCTGACTATTCCAAAAACTTCAAGAGGAAGGAACACTTCCAATCTCATTGTATGAAGCCAACATCACCCTAATACCAAAACCAGATAAAGACAACACAATGAAAGAGAATTACAGGCCAATATCCCTCATGAACACAGATGCCAAAATCCTCAACAAAATTCTAGCAAGTCGGATCCAGCAGTACATCAGAAAGATCATACACCACGACCAAGTAGGATTTATCCCAGGGATGCAAGGATGGTACAATATCCACAAATCAATAAACGTGATACATCACATAAACAAATTGAGAGGTAAAAATCACATAGTCATATCAATTGATACAGAAAAAGCATTTGACAAAATCCAACACCCTTTCTTGATAAAAACTCTCAGCAAGGTGGGAATAGAAGGATCATACCTCAACATAATAAAAGCTATATATGATAAACCCACAGCTAACATCATACTCAATGAGCAAAAACTAAAACCATTTCCCCTAAGAACAAGAACAAGACAGGGATGCCCATTCTCACCACTCCTGTTTGACATAGTACTGGAAGTACTAGCCATTGTGATTAGACAAGAAGAAGAAATAAAAGGCATCCAAATTAAAAAGGAAGAAGTAAAACTGTCCTTATTCACAGATGACATGACACTGTACATAGAAAACCCTCAAGACTCCATCAAAAAATTATTAGACTTAATAAATGAATTTGGCAATGTATCAGGACACAAAATTAACGCCAAGAAATCTATGTTTCTATACACCAATAGTGAACTTACAGAAAGAGAGACTAAAAAAGCAATCCCATTTACCATCACACCAAAAAATTAAGATACCTAGGAATAAACTTAACTAAGGAGGTAAAAGACCTATACGCAGAAAACTACAGGACATTGAAAAAAGAGATAGAAGAAGACATAAACAGATGGAAAAACATACCATGTTCATGGATTGGTAGAATCAACATCATTAAAATGTCCATACTACCCAAAGCAATCTATAGATTCAATGCACTCCCATTAAAATACCAACAGCATATTTCACAGACCTAGAAAGAACTCTCCAAAAATTCATCTGGAATATAAAAAACCCTGAATAGCTCTAACAATCCTAAGAAAGAAGAACAAAGTAGGTGGGATCTCAATACCAGATATCAAGCTGTATTATAAAGCCACTGCTCTCAAAACAGCCTGGTACTGGCATAAGAATAGACAACTAGATCAATGGAATAGAATAGAGAATCCAGAAATCAACCCAAACCACTATGCTCAATTAATATTTGACAAAGGAGGCATGGACATACAATGGAGTCAAGACAGTCTCTTCAATAAATGGTGTTGGGAGAATTGGACAGATACATGCAAAAAAATGAAACTAGACCACCAATTTACACCATACACAAAAATAAACTCAAAATGGATAAAGGACTTAAACGTAAGATGGGAAACCATAAAAATATTAGAGGAATCCACAGGCAGCAAAATCTCAGACATATGCCGAAGCAATATCTTCACCGATACAGCTCCTAGGGCAATGGAAACTAAAGAGAAAATAAACAAATGGGACTACATCAAAATAAAAAGCTTTTTTACAGCAAAAGAAATCATCAACAAAACAACAAGAAAGCCCACTGCATGGGAGAACATATTTGCCAATGTTATCTCTGATAAGGGTTTAATCTTCAACATCTACAGGGAACTCATACAACTTAACAAAAGGAAGATAAACAACCCAATCAAAAAATGGGCAACGGACCTAAATAGATACTTTTCGAAAGAGGACAGAAGGAAGGCCAAGAAACATGTGAAAACATGCTCAAAGTCACTAATCATCCACAAGATGAAAATCGAAATGACAATGAGGTACATCTCACACCTGTCAGAATGGCTATCATCAACAAATCAACAAATGACAAGTGCTGGCGAGGATGGGGAGAAAAAGGAACCCTCGTGCACTGCTGGTGGGAATGCAGACTGGTGCAGCCACTGTGGAGAACAGTACGAAGTTTCCTCAAAAAACTAAAAATGGAACTCCCATTTGACCCTGTGATCCCACTTCTAGGAATATATCCCAAGAAACTAGAAACACCAATCAGAAAGGATATATGCACCCCTATGTTCATAGCAGCACAATTCACCATAGCTAAGATTTGGAAACAGCATAAGTGCCCACCAGCAGATGAGTGACTTAAAAAACTGTGGTTCATCTACACAATGGAATACTACACTGCAGTAAAAAAGAAGGAACTTTTACCATTTGCAACAGCATGGATGGACCTGGAGAGCATTATGCTAAGTGAAATAAGCCAGTCAGAGAAAGATAAATATCACATGATCTCACTCATCTATGGAATATAATGAACAACATAAACTGATGAACAAAAACAGATCCAGAGACAGAGAAGCATCGATCAGACCAGTCAAACCTCAGAGGGAAGGATGGGGAGGGTGGGGGTAAGGGAGAGAGATCAATCAAACATTCTTTTGCTTGTACGCATGCATATAAGCCTAACCAATGGACACAGACACTAGGGGGGTGAGGGCATGAGTGGGGGTGGGGCGGCAAGTGGGGGATAAGGACACATATGTAATATACCTTAATCGATAAAGAAATTTTAAAAAAAAAATCTGTTCTACTCCCTCATTCCACATGAATGGGGCTCTGGCAGCAAGAGAGAAAGGACTGGCTCTTGGGTGGCCTCCAATAGTGTCGTCAAAAGAAGCTTTGAAAACTTATTTTTCTGGCTTAGTTAGCAGGAGGAAGAGGAGGAAGCAAGGAAATAGTAGCTACAAATGGCTTTCCTGGGCAGGGACTTCCAGCGGGCACATGGATGTGTAGTTGAATAGGCCGAGAGAGACTGCACAGCTTCTCAGACTCCGTCACAGTCTGGGTTCTGGCTCACAGCCACAGCTGATGCATACAGGCCACGCACTACCCCAAGGACTCTACATGCAGGGCTCCCTCTGTCCTCACCACACACCTGTGCCATCACCCCCACTCGACAGTGAGAGGTCAGGTGACGTGGGCAGCTGCAGATGAAGGGCGAAGAGCTGACAGCACCCGGATCTGTCGGGTTCCATTCACTCGGGCAGCCACTGCTTGCTAGGCCAGTGCTGGGGGTACAGACCAGCAGCACAGCCCCTGCCCCCAGACCTGCAATTCGTCTCTGAGCTAAGAAAGCCCTCTGCAAAGCACGGTTGGCTAAAGAGTGAGTCCAATGCCAATAGCTGTGTTATTTAAAAATGCGTATACTGCCCTGACCGGTGTGGCTCAGCGGATAGAGCGTGGGCCTGTGGACTGAAGGGTCCCGGGTTCGATTCCGGTCAAGGGCATGTACCTTGGTTGCAGGCACATCCCCAGTAAGGGTGTGCAGGAGGCGGCTGATGGATGTTTCTCTCTCATCGATGTTTCTAACTCTTATCCCTCTCCTTTCCTCTCTGTAAAAATCAATAAAATATATATTTTTTAAAATGCGTATACTATGTGCCAGGGACTCTTCTAAGGGCTGGAGATGCCATATACCAATGAACCGTCAAACCAACTCTATGAAGTACTATTATTCCTCTTTTCTTTTCTTAAAAAATTTAAATTGATTTTAGAGCGGGAAAGTGTGTGTGTGTGTGTGTGTGAGAGAGAGAGAGAGAGAGAGAGAGAGAGAGAGAGAGAGAGAGAGAGCATTGATCTGTTGTTCCACTTATTTATGCATTCATCGGTTGATTCTTGTACGTGCCCTGACCAGGGATCGAACTCCACACCCTGGGGGTATTGGGAGGACACTCCAACCCACTGAGCTCCCAGCCAGGGCTCTTAGTCCTCACTGTAAATATCAGGGAACTGAGACGCCTAGGGGCGACCTTCGTTCCACACGAGAAAGTGCTGAGCAGGACAGAAACCAGGCGGCCTGAACCCGAGCCCCCTTCTCACCACCACAGCAGCCCTGAACGATACAATACGGGCTCACTTAAATAGGCCAGTGAATCAGTACAGCTTTCTTGGTGTATTTTCTCAATAAAAAGACAGTAGCTATACACTTAATCACATAAAGGCCTGTGAAATATTTTATGTTAAAAAGCATTTCTCATAGTTGAGAGACTTGGGCCATGGGTCTGGTATTTTGAGAAGTCTTTGGACACAATAAACTCAGAGGAAAAATATTAAAACATAAAACAGTGTGTGTAGTTTCTTTTTCCTTAAATCTCAGAGACTAGATTTCAGATATTCCATTATTTTTTTCTGTTCCATGTTCATATAACACTTTACACTTGCTAATGAATTCAGTGCATCCTAGTGATAATTGTGACCATTATCATTAAAATCACTTCAAATAGAGGTCAAATACGACGTAACGCCATAGATAAAAAACTTCATGATAAAATTTACACAGAAAAGCTGTCCACCAAAGCAAACAGTTTCCGCAAAATGAAAATGGGGAGTCAGGCCCTGGGGTGGCTCGGTTGGTTGGAGCATCCTCCCAGACACCACAAGGTTGGGATCTGGTTCCCGGTCGGGGCACAGGCCCAGGCTGAGGGTTCCATGGTGGTCTGGGCGCGTACAGGAGCAACCAGTTGATGTTTCTCTCCATCTCTCCCCCCTACTCCCACTCCCTTTAAAAATCAATACAAAAGCATCCTCCAGTGAGGATTAACAACAACAAAAACAATGAACATATTGAGGAAAAAAAAGGAAAGGTAAGACTGTTCACTCTTGAACGATGGGGAGGAGGGTTAGGGGCAGAACCCACTGCACAGTTGAAACCTAGCATGACTTCCCCCCCAAACACGTGTCCCCCGGGGTCCACAGGGACGGTCCCTTCTGCCCTGGAGACTTCTGATAGATCCTCCCTTCCCCCAACTGGTGGGCGGAGTATGATGTAACCTGCACCTGCGGCCTGGACATACCTGAGTACCTAACCAGGCACCTTATATGGACTACACATTGAACCACCAATCAGCACCTGCCAAATACCCTAAGCCCTTGTCCCTAAGTACCCGAGTGACTGACTATGTACCTTATATGGACCATACATTAAGCACCAATCAGCGCGTGCCGAGTACCCTAACCCCATCCTTTCCCATTCCTCCCCTCAAGAGGCGTGTTCACCTCTGCACGGGTTGCTGTTCTCCCCTGCGAGACAGCCCGGCAGGTCCTTCTCCTCTAACAAAGCCTGCAGTCCTGGTTTTGGGCCTCTGTCTGATCTCTCAACCTCTATTTCTCTCGCAATGAAGATGCTTTCCTGTCCCTAGAAGGACCTCGGTGTGCAGCTGGAAATGGCTGTTTCAAGCAGCCTCCCCTCTGCTCGTACAGCGCCGCCACCTCGCAAGTGCAAAGCCACAAACCCTGCCAGCAGCACCTCTGCCCGGGCCCAGGAGATAGGGGACACTGGGGACCCCCTCTGCCCTCGGCCTTGGAGGGACCAACAGGCGGACACGGAGCCACAGACCAGGGAGCAGACACTCACCAGCACCAACCCCTCAGGCCCCCGCCAGGTCAGAACCCACCGCAATTGATGAATTGCTGACCCTGGGTGTGTACCACTCCCGGGGACCCCCCACAGGGCCCCACAATCCCCTGAGACCTACCTGCAGGCGCTTGAGCAGGTTCCCACAGCAGAGGTTGCAGGAGCATTCCCTCTGAGGAGGAGGAGAGCGTGTGGAAACAGCCGGCCCCGGGGTCAGGGGGCCTGGCCCAGGAGGAGCTGGTGAGGGCTGAGTGCTGGGATGGGGTCAGGGGGCCTGGCCCAGGAGGAGCTGGTGAGGGCTGAGTGCTGGGATGGGGTCAGGGGGCCTGGCCCAGGAGGAGCTGGTTAGGGCTGAGTGCTGGGATGGGGTCAGGGGGCCTGGCCCAGGAGGAGCTGGTTAGGGCTGAGTGCTGGGATAGGGTCAGGGGGCCTGGCCCAGGAGGAGCTGGTGAGGGCTGAGTGCTGGGACGGGGGTCAGGGGGCCTGGCTCAGGAGGGGCTGGTGAGGGCTGAGAGCTGGGACGGGGTCAGGGGGCCTGGCCCAGGAGGAGCTGGTGAGGGCTGAGTGCTGGGACGGGGTCAGGGGGCCTGGCCCAGGAGGAGCTGGTTAGGGCTGTGTGCTGGGACGGGGTCAGGGGGCCTGGCCCAGGAGGAGCTGGTGAGGGCTGAGTGCTGGGACGGGGTCAGGGGGCCTGGCCCAGGAGGAGCTGGTGAGGGCTGAGTGCTGGGACGGGGTCAGGGGGCCTGGCCCAGGAGGGGCTGGTGAGGGCTGAGTGCTGGGACGGGGTCAGGAGGCCTGGCCCAGGAGGAGCTGGTGAGGGCTGAGTGCTGGGACGGGGTCAGGAGGCCTGGCCCAGGAGGAGCTGGTGAGGGCTGAGTGCTGGGACGGGGTCAGGAGGCCTGGCCCAGGAGGAGCTGGTGAGGGCTGAGTGCTGGACGCAGAGCCCGCACACCTGCGGGAAGGAAACACGGAACCCCAGCCCCCTCCGGCCCTCCTTTCCCACCTAAGGGGGGAGGAGAAACTGGGGGAGCATGTGAAGGTCGCAGGCCAGAGGTACAGTGACCTAAAGCACTGAGGCCTGGTCACAGGACCATGGACTGCTCCCCGCACACAACGGACCCCCACAAACAGCCAGCTTGCAGCAGTGCCTCTCTCCAGCACAGCAGGCCAGCCGTCCACAAGGCGATGAGGCCCAGGAAGGCACAACAAGAACAGCGCCTACACCGTGTCCCCATCCCACACCTGTCTATACAGTCGCCCACAGCTCTTCCTCAAACTCTCCACTATCTTAAAACAATAAAACCCCGCACACCTATGTTTGTGGAATTAGACAGTAAAATTCTTAGGATACATTTCTTTTTTTTTAAGTTTACATATAACTTTAGTGACTATATAGCAGTCAACCGTTAGGATTCAATAAATCGTCTACAAATTCAACAAAAATGTTAGGCTGTGTAGACCTGTGTTTACTTGGGATATATTTCTAAAAACCATTTGCCATCAGTTTGAAACTAACAGATTATTGGCTAGCTCACTGGTCGGCAAACTCATTAGTCATCAGAGCCGAATACCAACAGTACAACGATTGAAATTTCTTTTGAGAGCCACATTTTTTAAACTTAAACTTCTTCTAACACCACTTCTTCAAAATAGACTCGCCCAGGCCGTGGTATTTTGTGGAAGAGCCACACTCAAGGGGCCAAAGAGCCACATGTGGCTTGCGAGCCGCAGTTTGCCGACCACTGGGCTAGCTTAATACACAACCCTGGTGGAGAGGGGGAAAGACTATGGGGAGAAATGGGGAGGAGGAGAATATAAGCCAGTTTAGGAAAATGTATGATCACATCTTTTATTTTTCCTTCCTCTTAAAATGTTTATTTTTTGAATATGTTAAAAAAAAATAAAAGTCTCGGATTTCAAAAGACACAGATACGAAAATAAGTCTGCCTCTCCCTGTCTCCCGGCCTCCAGTTGGCTCCCTGGCTTCCTGTGTATCCCGTCGGACATTAGGGGGAGCCATGCAAACAGCCATTCTATAGATCCAGCCCCGCTGACAGACACGCAGCGGTTCCCCCAACATCACGTGCACAGCCGCCTACTTCCCCACACGTGGGCTCAGGACACTCGGCCACGTCGTGGTGTGTGCCAGAAGGTTTGCATGAACTTCTTCCTGAGTGGGGACAGTGTCCCTGAGAGTCAGGTGTGGAGTTAAACAGCCAGGGAAGGCTCTGTCCGGGTGGGGAGCCTGGTGGGGGGCGGGGGGCATCTCTCCTGAAATGAAGGTTCCTTCGCTTTCGGGGAGGGACGCTTCTGAAGGCTGCAGCTTCACCAAGTGATGAGAAAAAGTGTGGAGACGGTCTGCAAGCCCGTTTTCCGGGAGAAGCCCAGGCCGGAGCCGCCCTGCAAGCCAGAGGGCGCTGGGCCTGACCCCCCGTGGCTCCTGCTGGGGGCGGGGGGGGGGACCAAAGAGCCTAAGATCATTTTTTGAACCAACAAATGGGGTCACGATAGTTTCTCTCCTGTGACTCCATTTCCTACCGTAGCTTTGCTCTAGAAAAGCAAGAAGGGGGACTACATCTTCCTGGCTGTGTGAGCAGAATAATGTCCTTTCGAGAAAAATCCATGTTACAGACCCAGAAGAACCTTACCGTCCATCCAGGCCCCTGGGTCTCACTGGGAATCATATCCGAATGCCCGCCCCCCCCCCCCCCCCGCCCCCCCCCCAGCCTCTCTCTCTCTCACATCAATAAACATATCCTCAGGCGAAGCCTGAATAGTGACATTGTAAACACATCCGGGCCACCACACCCTGGTCAGCGCTAACCCTGAGCACAGCTCCTCCGTCCGCCCCGGAAATAGGTCTCCATCCCTGTGCGGGCTTGTTCCGACCCCCCTCCCCCCCCTTCGTGCACACATGCTCCCGCTCATGTCTAACTCAGTACCTCCCGGCTCAGCGTGGCACTGACTGTTTCCGTGGGAACAGGTGTCCTGGGTCAGGTGAGACAATGGCTGGCTTCTACGCCAGGTCACCAAAAACTATTTCGTTTATGATTTACCGAAGGGAGAGGCCTTTGGCCCTGTTTCCAGTTATACCTCCATCCACCGACCGGGCGTTGAACGGGTATGGACCGGGCAATTCCGGTGCGTCCTGATGTCAGACTCCAGCAACCAAACACTGATTTCAGCAGGAGCGGGAGTCGGAGAGGAGGGCGGCCGGCTCGGAGCTCCCAGGGCAGCACTCCGGTCTCGCTGTGTTCTTGCTTTCCATCCAGGAGGCGCTGGTTATTCTGAAAAAACCATGTGCAGTGGGTCTCAAGCGAACGGAAGAATGGAAAAACGGAAAAATCAAAGTGGGCCAGTGAGTTCAGACAACATTTAGTTTAGTGGTTAAAGGAGCTGAGCCTAAGTGCATCAGCTGATAAAACACTTCACATTTTCTTACCAGCCACCCCAGCTGTTGTTTTTTCCAGTTGTTTGTTTACTTATTTGTTATATTTTTATGTTTTTATTGATTTCAGAGAGGAAGGGAGAGGGAGAGAGAGAGAGAAACATCAATGATGAAAGAGAATTATTGACCGGCTGCCTCCTGCACGCCCCCTACTGGGGATAGAGCCCACAACCCGGACATGTGCCCTGACCCGGAATCGAATTGTGACCTCCTGGTTCATAGGTTGACACTCAACCACGGAGCCACACCAGCCTGGCATTTGTTTGCTTAAATTTTAAGTTAGCAGCAAATATGCAGAGAACATTAGAACAACAAAAAGCAGAGATGTAGAAGAAAGAAGGCTTCCCTAACTCTTGTCACAGCCTTGGAAAGCGGGGAGGAATGTAAGATGGAAATGATAGGGAGGGTAGCCTGGGCACCACTGGCCAGGAGAGCGGGGGTTCCCACAGCCTGGTTCGCTGGGGTCTGTGCTGGTCCATTTGTAAATGATGACATGGGGCTCTTCTGAAAGCATCAGCGATGTAGCTGCTGTCTTACCAGCACCTCAGAAATAGGAACCGACCTGGGCAAGATTCAAGATCCCAGGTCCCTCTACATTCCCAACCCCGTCAGCTGCCTCTCAAGTCACTTACAAGGTCACCAACGGGGAGGCCAGGAGGTGTGGGCGGGCCTGTGGACACTCCCCTCGCTGAGGGACAAGCAATCCCATTGTCTGGTCGGTGGCTGAGTCATCGCAGCCTATCTGTGAGGAGACTGCAGTGTTTACTGTGTGACAATGGTCCATGGACAGTTTTTTCAGAGCATCAATGTGTTTGCTCTTAAGTGGATGTATTGGCTGCCCAGACAAAGGTTCTCACGCTGGGCAGAGGTAAATACTGCTGGCGTTCCTCTCTGCGGGGGGCTTTACTGGGTGGTGGATGCTGAGGGAAATGGGGAGAGAGGGGGATGCATTATGGAGTGAGGAGCGAGTGTTTCCTGGTGGCTGGTTTACCTAAGATTAAATGCAAGGACCTGTTTCTCTGACTCAAGTTTCTCGGTCCAAGAGGCGAGGTCTGTACCTGGCCATCCGACAAGGCAGCTAGGTAAACCAAACGTCTCTTTTCCAGGACGAGAAAAACTGATTCCGCCCCGCCGAGGTGGCTATGTGGATGAGCGTCGACCCATGAACCAGGAGGCCACCGTTGGATTCCCAGTCAGGGCACAGGCCCGGGTTGTGGGCTCCATCCCCAGTAGGGGCATGCAGGAGGCAGCCGATCCATGACTCTCTCTCATCATTGATGCTTCTCTCTCTCTCCCTCCCCCTTCCTCTCTGAAATCCATAATGTATATACTAGTTACATGTATATTTTCTTTAAAATCCTGATGCAGATGGAGGCATTCCCCCAAACTAGAAGACGTACATATGCATATACACAAATGCTGGGATAGATGTTCTATGCACTATAGATGTAGCTGTGATGCCAGCCACGCCATTCTTTGGGTCTATTGGGCTTGGTTAACCACAAAGATCCAGATTCGGACTTGACCAGGTGAAGGGAGCCACGAGCAGCCATCTAGCAGAGGATAGGACAGGGCTGGGCAGAATCTGGGACGAGACCCCTGCTCAGTCCACTGAGCTGAGCCAACTTGGTGAGTCACTTAATCCCTCTGAGCCTCATTTTCAACACCTGTCAATTAAGAATAGCATGTTACTGCAGTGGTGTTTGGGGTTCGAATGACAAGGAAAATGTATATACTTGGTAAATGATAAAATGCTGTGCGAATACTATTTTATTTTATTTTTAATATATATTTTTATCGATTTCAGAGAGGAAGGGAGAGGGAGAGAGAGAGAGATAGAAACATGGATGAGAGAGGAACATCATTGATCGGCTGCGTCCTGTGCGGCCCCCACTGGGGAAAATGTGTCCCGACCGGGAATTGACCCAGCAACCTCTTGGTTCCTGGGTCGATGTCCAACTGCTGAGCCACACCGGCTGGGCTCTCACCTCCATATTTACCACCAAAGTGTCCCCCTAAGCAAAATGGGGCTGAGGAATGGTCATGAGTAAGCAAAGACTTGGCCACACATCGATGAAGACAGCTGTGTCAATAGGACGTCCCACCACATGAGCTGCCAAGTGGTAGTTGAAGCACTTTTTTATTCAGATGGTCAATGAATACTTTATGTTCTTTTCAAATAATGTACAAGTTGCCAATTTACCACAGGGAAACCACACCGTTCCTTTTCCCCGAGCCGGTTCTGTGGGAGCTCACATCTGTGCAGATGTAGGTGGGATCCTCCGTCCCGGCAGGAGTTGGCAAAGGCCGTCTGACTTCCCAGCAGAACCGTGATTGTTGCTTCCTCCACCAGCAGCAGCCACCTGAGGCTCCGCCTATTGACAAGCCAGAGCCTGGGCTTTTAGGAACTACCTTAGTTTTGAATTCTCTTCTCCGCTCCTCTTCTGCTAAGTTCATCTGGGACAGTGGTCGGCAAACTGCGGCTCGCGAGCCACATGCGGCTCTTTGGCCCCTTGAGTGTGGCTCTTCCACAAAACACCACGGCCTGGGCGAGTCTATTTTGAAGAAGTGGAATTAGAAGAAGTTTAAGTTTAAAAAATTTGGCTCTCAAAAGAAATTTCAATCGTTGTCCTGTTGATATTTGGCTCTGTTGACTAATGAGTTTGCCGACCACTGATCTGGGGCATTTGAATCACGAGAGGGGAGCTCACGACCTCAGCTTCTCAACAGTCAGATCCCGTCACAGATTGCATTCAGAATGGACTCTCACAGACCTGCTTCCCCAGGCTGACTTACCTTCATCCCCCCCCCCCCTTTTTTTTTTTTTAAATATATTTTATTGATTTTTCACAGAGAGGAAGGGAGAGGGATAGAGAGTTAGAAACATCGATGAGAGAGAAACATCGATCAGCTGCCTCTTGCACACCCCTTACTGGGGATGTGCCCACAACCAAGGTGCATGCCCTTGACCGGAATCGAACCTGGGACCCTTGAGTCCGCAGGCCGACGCTCTATCCACTGAGCCAAACCGGTTTCGGCTTCATTCCCCCTTTAGAAAGGGCTGCTATCGGAAATAGCCACATGAAACCTATTTCTGCATTTCCTTAAGCTATGGATTGAATGTACTGTCTACCATATTATAAAATATCTCATGTATAATTATTTTAGAGTACTGGGGAAAACAAAATTTCCCTTTGGATACAAAGGTATAATTCCCTCGATTAAGTAGTGAGAAATATAGAATCCAACATGATTTATGTTTGCCCTCACTCCCAAGACATGCAGATCTAAGTTTTCTGCTTGTTCCCTACTGCTAGCCTTCCTATAGCTAGTTCCTCCTCCCTCCTACCCGATTTCAATATAATTTGCCTTAAAAGTTGTAATTTTTAGAATTTTAGTAAAGATTTTAGCCAACTTAAATTCATTTAATTCTAACAACTTAATAATAAAATCATTTTAATACTACTCTAAGCATTATTTATTTTAATTCTTTTTATAAAAAGATAAACAATATAGTTGAAGGAAATAGACCTAGAAATGTAAGAATAGTTAAAGTATTTGTGTTTCCATTGACTTTAAAACCCAAGACTCAGGGATGTTTAGTTCCCTATTTTAACAACTTCAGAGATGTCTTTTGATTTAAGGGAAATTGATTGGTTGAATCTAAATTCAAACTGCATATGGTAGACCTAAAAATTACAAGGAGAAGAAAACCCCTGCCCAAGATTCCTCTAAACAATTTCTGGGTCTCAATGAAAGGAATGACTCCTATATAAGGCTAGTTCCTTCTTGGGCAGAAGCAAAATCACCAAGGAAGGAAAGTTAGGTTCCCCAAACGGCAACGTATTAATAAAACTGACGAGGCTGCCAGAGTCCACCACGTCACCTCAGCACAACAGAATGGTTACCCCATAGCTGTGTCTCTGATTTAAAGAAATCTCATTTCAGATCTGCTACTTTGCCAACCAAAAACCAGTGAACAAGGACATGAGACACTTCTTGGCTTTCTACGGCCATCTTTCTCTTCCTGGCGACCACGAGTTCAAGGACAGCTGATAGTTCTGTAGGAGCGGGTCTAACCCCTGCCTGCACTCTGGTTCCCCATCCCCTTCCATCTCTAGTCCCTTCTTATCAACAGTGACTTCTAGCCTGGCCAGCGAGGCTCAGTATTTGCACGTCAACCCATGAACCAGGAGGTCATGGTTTGAATCCCATTGTGGGCTCGGTCCCCAGGAGGGGGCATGCAGGAGGCAGCCAATCCATGATTCTCTCTCATCATTGATGCTTCTATCTCTCCCTCCCTGAAATAAGTATATATATATATATATAAAATATTAAATATATAAATAAATTTATAAATATATTTTTAAGTGACTTCTATTGGGATTTTAGAGAAAGCTGGATAGAGACCACTGAGCCACACGGCCTTCCAGCCTGGTCGTCTATGTCCCTTCCAGGGGCCACTTTCACCTGGGGGCTCTCCGCTGTGGTTCTCCTTGGCTTCTCTGGACAATCGTTCCCCACGTCAGTCGTTCCAGATGTTTGCTTGCTGGCCTCCACTGCAGCTTTGTGAGGCCAGAGGCTGTGTGAACACGGTAAGAGGCAGATATGAATGAATGGGGGAATGAATGAATGATCACACTATAGCCTCCCAATAAATCCCCCCAGTGAAGCGTCTCGCTTCCACGTAGACCGGTGGCACTGCGGGGAGAGTCACGCTCCTCGGTGGACGCGGGAACGCCCGCCTGCCAGTGTGGCCGGCCCGTGTCCCCACGTCAGTCTCCCAGCCAGACGCCCCCTCCGTGGACCGGGACGGAACCCCCTTCCTGGGGTCAGAGACATGCTCACAGCAAGCGCCCCTCCACGCTCACAGGCGAGGCTTGGACTGAAGGTAACCGAGAACCGCCCCACCCTTTGTTCTGATGAAACGTTAACTGGGACTGTTTGTAGCTCAAACCCAGAAGCCTCAACCTGGGAGACTGTTATCGGGGAGGCCGTGTCCGACCAAACAGCGGACGGTTATCTCATTCCCGGGAAGCGGCTCCCGGGCAGTCTGTGCTGCTCTGATTCCACCCGGGGCCCAGACACGGAGGGTTATCAACGGCCTGGCCTTCTCCCGCAGGGACTCCCACAGCCACGCTCCCGAGCGGCCCGGGGACGGCACCGAGAGGACGTGGCTGTGTCTCTGCCCAGGGCCGTCGCCTTTCTGCTGAGTCACCAGCCTGGCCAGGCTGTGCCTTTGCTCCGGCTGAAACGTGTTTACATTCTCTCCAAAATAGAAACAGCGCGGTCATCAGTTCTCATGGAAGGAAGACACGCTGGCCTGCCTCAGCAGAGGATGTTTGTTCGTGGGAACGAGTGCCAGTGCGAGTCCCGACTGAAACGCCGATCCGCTTTTCTTAGACCTGCTGGAGAATAAAAGGCTAATTTTTCTCCAAGTTTTTTTTTTTTTTAATATATTTTATTGATTTTATACAGAGAGGAAGGGAGAGGGATAGAGAGCCAGAAACATCGACTAGCTGCCTCCTGCATGCCCCCTACTGGGGATGTGCCTGCAACCAAGGTACATGCCCTTGACTGGAATCGAACCTGAGACCCTTCAGTCCACAGGCCGACGCTCTATCCACTGAGCCAAACCAGTTAGGGCATAATTTTTCTCCAAGTTTTATCTTGAGTGTATCACATCTAATTAATTGACTCAGTTAATCAAACATTTGAAGATATGGCATTTGATTCTTAAAACTTTTTAAAAAAATATATTTTTACTGATTTCAGAAAGGAAAGGAGAGGGAGAGGGAGAGAGAGAGAGAGAGAGAGAGAGAGAGAAAACATCAATGATGAGAGAGAATCATTGATCACACCCCACACAGGGGATTGAGCCAGCAACCCGGGCAGGTGCCCTGACCATGAATCGAACTGTGACCTCCTGGTTCACAGGTCGACGCTCAACCACTGAGCTATGCCAGCCAGGTGATTCTTAAACCTTTTAATAATGAAAGAAATAACCATTTTAGCCTCTAACTTTAAAAATCCAGAGGACCTTTCAAATAGTTTTATAATGAGTCAAGTCAACTGCAATATGTTAATCTTATTCAACATCTTCAAATCGTCAAAGGTTATCCTGAGACCCGAGATCAGAGCATTTAAACCACAGAGTCTAGAATCCTCCAATCAGTTCTAAGATCCTGGGACATGCCTGACTCCAGAGCCAGGAGAGCAACACGGGTCATGGGTAGTTTGGTGATGTAGCAAGACCATGCCCCTGGGAATGAGACATGGAAAGAAGAGGTGCTGCTGGTGAGGAGAGAGGAGACGTGGCAGGTGGCAGTCTGGAGTTGAGTCACAGACTAGGTTAGGACCGTGACACAGAGAGAGACATCTGGGACAACTACCTGTCGGCATTCTGGAACTGTTCCAGCAACGTGGCCAAGGAGGGCAGGGCCCGGACACGGGTTGTTTTGCTTATGATTTTGAGCACAACAATCTCCTTTCCTTACCATGCTCGTCTCTCTCTCATGTGTGTTATCTGGCTTTACAGTCTCTGTTTTAGCTTCTCGAGGCAAGCATGTGTGTCTTGTAATAATTGACATCACCAAGCAATGGTGGTGGTACAAAGCAACATGCAAAATGATCAATAATTCAACGAATAAGAGAATTTTTATAATACTTGCAGTTCGATGTAAAAAGTCACAGAGCGAGTATATCTTCAACGTAGTTCAATCTGTGCTGTTTGGATCGTGGCTGCTGGACTACTTCTAAGTGCATACACTTAAGGAAAACACGAATTCATCAAAAGGAAATGCAAGACCATGTTTTTCATTCGGAATTTGCTGCTATTTAAGTACAATAATGCTCAGCATTTTAAATTGCTTGGTGTGGGGCTAGTTCTGCTTTCTCGTCTTTGCTAATTGGCATGTCTTTGCAGGCAGAGTCACACGCTCCATGTATTCCAGAGCGTTCGTTCACCTCCAGGCAGAAAGCGGTGCTTCCCCCTGAGCCACTTTCTGTTCCGGCGTCCTCCAGGCCAGCCCCTCACGCTTACTCAGCTGCCCTCAGCCTTCGCTGTGCAGCCAAGCATTTCTTGGTAATAAAACATAATTCCCCCTCTACCCTCTCCCGCCTCCCCGCCCCCAGTCACCACACTATTGTCCATGGGGGGAAAAATAAAATAAAACAAAGAATCATAATTTCCAATTGCCTCTGTTCTTCCTAGAACACGACAAGCAAGGTTATATTATTTAATCTTACAGCAACATTTTACAGATGAAACGAACGCTGCCGGTCCCAAACCCGTCAGATCGCCCACGTCAGAGAGGCGTCGAACTGCCCGCACTAGTGCATCCCCGGGGCCCAGAGGGGTCCGCGCAGGGGAAGAGAGTTGACCTTGGTCATCGCTGACCCCGTGAGGGTGCAGGAATGACTCACTTGGGGAGAGAACACTGCGAATAAAGAACGCGAGGTACATCCTGAGGGAACCAAAGTATTTAAGGGTCGGGATGAAGAAGCAGAAAGAACGAGAGAAGCGGAGGAGGAGCAGTGAAAAGGCAGGAAGGGAACGAAATAAGCAAAACGATCGGTAACACAGCTGTTGCCAAGAAGCCAAAGGAGGCGAGGACTGATCAGAGCCCCGGGTCCCACCTCAGAGCCGTCCGCCAGCGGGTCTCTAAGGGGCCCTGGAGCTGGAAGCCAATTTGCAAAGAAAACCTGAGCGTGGATGACAGCAAATGGAGGCACGTGTGACAGGAATGCTGGTGCCGTCGAGCAGCAGTTGGAGGTGGAGGCAGAGTCAGGAGAGAATTCTCTTCATCTTTGTGGCTGGTTTTTTGAGGAGGGAGGAGACAAAACATAGAGTGTGAAGCTGCCAGTAGCTGTTTAAAACAAAGTCCTAAAAGCAGGGGGGGGGGGGGGGGGGAATGAGAAGGGGGAGTGGTGGGTGAAGTCACTCACGTTGGAAGAAGAGAGAAGGGAAAGAAAAGGGAGTTAAAGACAAGCGATAAAGTCATCACTTGGTACGAGAAGATGAGTAGAATGAGGATGTGCAGGAAAGTATTGGGGATCTGTCCAATGGAGAGGAAAAGGGTGGGGATCCCCTTAAATGCCTCAATTCTCCCCGCCACGTGGGAGGCTGGCATGTGTGTATCAGCTGCATTCGAGAAACTCGGGGGTTTCAAACCAGATGCAGGGCTGACGCCAGACAGGTCAGGCCGCCCTGCATCTACCCTCCCCACCTGCCAGTCCCACTCCCCCCCCACCTCCCAGCCTTTCTTTCTCCTCACCTAGCAAGCCCAACTCAAGTCGTGCCACTTAGAAAAATCGCAGTTGAGCCCAGCCTGTGTTGCTCCGTGGTTGAGCATCGACCTGTGAACCAGGAGGTTCCGGTTCGATACCTGGTCTGGCCACATGCCCAGGTTGTGGGCTCCATCCCCAGGGTGGGGCGTGCAGGAGGCAGCCGATCCGTGACTCTCTCTCATCATGGATGCTTCTCTCTCTCTCGCTCCCTCTCTGAAATCGATAAAAAAAAATATTTTTAAAAAATCGCAGTTGAAAAATGCACCTGTGGCCTTTTCTAACGGCACAGCAGGTGACGGGGGAATGCCGCGTTTTCAGCTCACGCTGCCTCGGGTCCATGTGACAGTTGTCGCTCTGGTCACAAGTCTGCAATCAGTTCTCAGAACTGCGGGCAGCACGCCCGCTGTGCAAACGCTGACGGCGGCCAGAGCTTTGGGGTCTGACCCAGTTACTAATCACAACTTGCAATTTTGAAAAAAAAAAACAAAACATATTTGGAATTAAACTTTTGTCTCTTAGCACTGCCCTCTTAATGGCAACAGATTAAAAATCACTTTGAATCAGCTTTCATGCATGAGTGAAATGAACAATTGTTTTCAAGTACCTCTCCCCTGTCCCACCCCACACACATTTGACCTTTAAAATGACCAATTTCTTGTTAATTCAATCTTTTCTCGAATTGAAAATTGGAGGTAATTTAGAAATGGGCGAATTTAAAATTTTCCTTTTGCATACATCTTTAAAGAAGCAAAGCAATGGCCCTGGCAGATTTGGCTCAGTGGATAGAGCGTTGGCCTGAGGACTGAAGGGTCCCGGGTTCGATTCTAGTGAAAGGCACACGCCCAGGCTGTGGACTCGATACCCCAGTGGGGGGCGTGCAGGAGGCAGCCGATCAATGGTTCTCTCTCATCACTGATGTTTCTATCTCTTTCTCCCGCTCCCTTCCCCTCTGAAATCAATAAAAATATATCTATATTTTAAATGAGAAAATCAATAGAGTAAACACAGTTTCAGGGTAGGTGTTGCCTGGATGTATACCCTGCGTTAACGAGTGGAGTGAGCATAGCCGTGGGAACATCTCAGTGGAGGTGGCTCAGCCACTCGCTCACCTCACGGAGCCGCTGACCATTGTCGCTGGTGAAGCGGGTCTCCTACCCGACTCGCTCAGCCCGGTCCCGGTCCCGGTCCCGTGTGAAAGCAATGAAATCGCATTCCAGGGACCCTTTCCTCCTCCCCACGTGGGAGTCCATTCTGTGGGACTCTTTCCCCTCCCCACGTGGGAGTCTGTACTTGTTCTTCAATAAATTTCCACCTTTGCTAAACTAATAAAATAAAATAAAAAAAAAATAAAATCGCATTCCTACTCAAATATTGTATGAATTCAGGTAGTTCACAAACTCTAATCAGTCATGGTTATAATTACTTAGTGTTTTATTAAAATTTTGTTCACTTTACTTTCTGCTCTTAAGTATAACTTAATTTTATTCCTATGAAATTCCTGAAAAGAAAAATGTCCGTGTCCGGATATCGTTTTCCTTTGTTTCAGCTCCGAGGCGGTGTTTTGAAAGGACTAGTTCCAGCAGCCGGGACAGGTCCCGCCAGACGCAGCGTTAAAGCAGCCAGACTCTCCGCCAGCGGCCTCTAACGCCTCGTCCGGGGCAGGCTGTCCGCTTCGAAGCACGAAACCGCATCTGCTTCCAAACACAGTGAACACGGCACCGTTTACATGTTGCATGAATTCTGAGTCGGTATCTGCTAAGTTGTTTATTGGCAGACATGACTGTTGAGTGGAATGTTACTACAGGGTGACCTTTTGTGACACAATCTTCACTTTCCCTTCTTTCCCTTCAGAGCACTTGCCTGACAGTGACCTCCCAAAGTGTCATTCTGGACTCTGAACTAATCCTAGTCATCCTTTGTAAAACGGGCTGCTGCTTATAACCCTCTCAGTCACGCTACAATTCTATTCATGCTACAACCATATTCATGCTACAGTCATATGAATGCTACAATCGTATTCATGCTACAATCGTATTCATGCAACAAGCGTATTCATGCTACAGCCATATTCATGCCACAATCATATTCATGCCACAAGCGTATTCATGCCACAAGCGTATTCATGCTACAACATAGACTGCCACATGTCCTTTCTAGCCAGGCCCCATGCTGGGTGTGATGATCCAGAAACACACTTTGCCTTCAAGGAGCACACATCGGGGAAGGTGCAATCAGGGAATAGATGTGGCATGTAGATATGACTCTAAGAGGGGATGAGTGACAGGCGGTGAGGGGGTGCAGGGGGAGGGTCCAATCAGGGGATAGATGTGGCTGTGGAGAGGGTCTATGAGAGGACAGCCGGGGGCGATGAGGGACCACCTGCGTGGGGGCAGCGCCCAGGACTGCTTCACGCGGAGAGGCAGCTTCACTGAGTCCTGAATGAAACGGCCATGAAGACCTCCGGGTGGAGCTGGGGTCCGTGAGGGCGCCTTGCAGGGAGCGCAGGGGGGCTGTGATCTGGCGGCAGCGATGGGGCATCACAGGCAGTGTTGCCAGGTGCCCAGGTGCACGGAGAAGGGGGCGCTGGTCCCGGTGTAGTTGTCTGAACACTGGCCTGCAGTCCTGAACCCAATGGCTTCCACACCGAGAGGAGCCTGCATCTCTGAGCTCGGTCTCTACATCGCCCTTCCCTTTGGGACGGAGCGTCCAAGGGGCAGACGTGCAGGCGTGGAGCTCCCCGGAGGGGGCGCTGTCCAGGGAGGAAGCCAGGTCAGGGGCTCCGGGCGGAGAGGAGATGGGCCGCACTCGGAGTCCTTGAGAAGCAGCTCTGAGGGTGAAGTTGATGGTGGGGGGCTCCCCAGAGGCGACCCCTGTAATGAAGGAAAGGCATGAGGGCCTAACTTCTTCCTAATTATTCCACTTGCTTTCTTTTTTTTTTTCAAATATATATTTTTCCTAGAGGCCCAGTGCACGAAATTCGTGCACAGAGGGGGGTTGTCCTCAGCCCAGCCTGTACCCTCTCCAATCTGGGACCCCTGGAGGGATGTCCAACTGCCCGTTAAACGGGCAGTCGGACATCCCTCTCACAATCCAGGACTGCTGGCTCCCAACTGCTTGCCTGCCTGCCTTCCTGATTGCCCCTAACCGCTTCTGCCTGCCAGCCTGATCACCCCCTAACCACTCTGCTGCCAGCCTGGTTGATGCTTAACTGCTCCCCTGCCAGCCTGTTTGCCCCCAACTTCCCTCCTCTGCCAGCCTGGTCACCCCTAACTGCCCTCCCCTGCAGGGTTGATCACCTCCAACTGCCCTCCCTTGCAGGCCGGGTGCCTCCCAACTGCCCTCCCTTGCAGGCCGGGTGCCTCCCAACTGCCCTCCCTTGCAGGCCGGGTGCCTCCCAACTGCCCTCTCCTGCTGGCCATCTTATGGTGGCCATCTTGTGTCCACATGGGGGCAGGATCTTTGACCACATGGGGGCAGCTATATTGTGTGTTGCAATGATGATCAATCTGCACATTACTCTTTTATTAGATAGGATAGAGGCCTGGTACAGGGGTGGGGGCCAGCTGGTTTGCCCTGAAGGGTGTTCTGGATCAGGTGGGGGTTCCCTTGGGGTGTGGGGCGGCCTGAGCGAGGGGCCTGTGGTGGTTTGCAGGCCGGCCACGCCCCCTGGCAATCCAAGCAGAGGCCCTGGTATCTGGAATTTCTTTTCCTTCTACAATTGAAACTTTGTAGCCTGGAGCGGAGCCAAGCCTGGGGCTCCCTCCGAGGCCGGCAGCCATTTGTGTTGGGGTTATAATTGAAACTTTGTAGCCTTAAGCAGGTGGGCCCGGCCAGGGTGTGCGGAAAGCTTTGCTTCCCCTGTTGCCGCCGGCAACCCTGGCCTGCTCTCTCAAACTCCATTCTGCCGCCATTTGTTTGAATTTGTTTACCTTCTATAATTGAAACTTTGTAGCTTGAGTGGAGGCTTAGGCCTGGCCAGGGCAGGTGGAAAGCTTGGCTTCCTCTGTTACCGAGGAAACCTTGCTCTCTGTGGCTGTAGCCATACTCGCTCTGATTGGATGGTGGGTGTGGCTTGTGGGTGTGTCGGAGGTATGGTCAATTTGCATATTTGTCTATTATTAGATAGGATTGATTTCAGAGAGGAAAGGAGAGGGAGAGAGAAGCATCAGTGATGAGAGAGAACCATGGATCAGCTGCCTCCTGCACGGCCCCCACTGAGGATGGAGCCCGCAACGCAGGTATGTGCCCTGACCAGGAATGGAATCGTGACCTCCTGGTTCATGGGTGGACACTCAACCACTGAGCCACCCTGGCCGGGCACCTAATTATTTCACTTTCAACCCAACACACAAGCAGAACACAGACTTCCCAGACATCCAGGAGTCGCACTGCCCGAGGAAAGCCGACACTTGCAAACCCACACAGGCCAGGTCGCTAGTGCTCCGCATGAATAATACCTTAAGACACCGCCCACGCAGGGCAAGGCAGGTGGCAGGACACAAAACCACGACCCCCACCTGGGCTGCGGGAGCGCCTGCCAAGTCCCTTTCCGAGGGCCCGGGCTCGGGTGTGCTGGTGTCCTCGCCAGCTTTCTAAGTCTTGGTTCCCCCAGGAAAGATGCAAGGAGAGAAAAGAGCACTAAACTATAACCAGCTTTTCAGAGGTTGTTGACAAACACTTAGAAGCAGGTGAGCCCGGAGGTGGGTGGGTGTGCCATGACCTCATGCGATACAGAAGGTGCCTTTGTCTGCACGGGGACACATGGCAGCCAACGATCCCAAACTAGCGAGGCTCCGCCGATGCGCTGGCTACACCCCAACTCGGCCTTGGAAGCTCAATGTAAAAGCAAGAACCTACCGCCTCCGACGAGGCGTCTCCGGTTACTAATGAAAAAGGACGCATGCTTACACATAAACACCTAGACACAGGCCTCTGTTCAAGACAAAGGAAAACGTCATAAACCGACAGTCACACGGGACGCATCTCCCAGCCACTGGCAGGACGCTGCCTGGTGCAAAAGCACTCCAGCATCCCAGAGGCAGGCCTCCCCCCAGGCTGGGAGTGCCAGCTCCGCCTGGGGCCGAGTCGGGAGCTTTCATGAAGCCCTGGCATCCACAGATACAAAGACAATGCCTCGCAGATGTTCTGAAGGAAACGTGGAGGGTGGAGTTCTGCAGACAGCAGGCTCCCAACGTGGGTGAGGCCCCAGCGAGGTGATGACGGCGCCGTGAGCACAGCGTGCTGCTGATTGCAGCGCCGGATGCAGAGCGCTGCTCCCAGGTGAAGGTCACGTGCAAAAGCAAACCTCAGCGTGTAAACTAGCGTCGGACTCTGCCTCCTAAGCAAGGCCTTTCCGGGCACTCTGCCTCTTTAGCCAATGTGGTCGCTGTTCTATAGTTAGGAAGCATGAAGCCAGAGCAGTTAAGGGATGTTCCCTGCATCACACAGCAAATAAATGACTGTTTTTAATAGAATCCGAATATTTGCAACCAGCAGCTAGAAATAACAATCAAATAGCTAACTTGTAAAAACCACAGGTTTTCATTCTTCACATGACTTTTCATGTCTATTTGATTCTCTAACCTATAATGTAGGTACATCTGTCACTTTCATGTCAGCTCTGAGGAAATGACCCTTTATTTCTCCCCTCGCTTCTCTATGGAAACACCCTGCGGGCAACTTGTCTATCAGGCACAAACATCTGCTTGGGGAAGAGTTAGTCCTTCCTCTGCGCTCAAAGGCAAACAACCCAGGAGGGTGCCTGTCGGTGTAACCACCTGCGACCAGGATCTGCTGGAGGAGGCAGCCACACCTACAGGCCTGCCACAGCCGCACCGCCCGCGAGCCGTCCTCACGCGATGGGACTCACATTTGCTGTGTTCAGTCTCTCCACATACACAGTTGTTTGTTTTGTAGAAACATCAAAACATCCCAACCGCCCATCTGCTGCTCAAACCCTCTCTGTAATCTTCTTGCCAAATGGTCTGGAAACTTGAACCGTCCCAGGAGATCGCTCCAGCCTTGGACAGCTGTAACTGAGCAGCTTCTTGCTCATGTGAGGTAACATCTGTCTGCAGCTTCCTTTACTTTCCCCAGTTATCACCTTTTTCTTGAATCTGGTTTTTCATATTTTGAGAATTTACTAAACATCACAGGCCCCATCACCAGAAAAAAAAAAAGTAGATGTAGACATGCATGGAAGACTTACAAGCAGCCTCCGGGGCATTACAGGGCCCTGGGGCCGATGAGGGGTCTAGGGCCTAAAACGTGGAAACCCTGTTCAGTAGCAACCACCTGAATGCCAGAGGGAGGGTGCCTTCCCCCGGTCTGGGCCCAGGGCAGCCATTGGTTCTCCTCTCCCCACTGCCCTGCGTCTGCTTGGATTTTGGTTGTTCCCTTCAGCCCAGGGAGACCTTTCGGAGTCCAATTCTGTGATCTCATCTTCAGTGCTGGGTCAGGTCAGAAATCGGACCAGCTGACTCGGAGGATGTGAAACACAGGAGAGCCACATGACTGGGGTCTAGGTACTGGCTGCAAACTTCCTCGTAGAGTGTCGCTGTGACCTTAGAAAACCCAAGTCTCTTCTCAGCTCTAACCCCCGTGCCCCCACTTCTGAATAAAGCAGAATGGTTACCCAATAGCCATCTCTTTGGTTTAAAGTGTTCTCATGGCCAGTAACTTTACAAATGCATGTTAGCTATTACTTTTACAAATGGTTTAATTATTTGTTTTAAAATAAAAATTTTTACATATATTTTTATTAATTTCAGAGAGGAAGGGAGAGGGAGAGATAGAAACATCAATGATGACAGAGAATCACTGATTGACTGCCTCCTGCAGGCCCCACACTGGAGATTGAGCCCACAACCCGGGCATATGCTCTGACCGGGAATCGAACCCTGACCTCCTGGTTCATAGGTCGACGCTCAACCACTGAGCCATGCCAACTGGGCTAAAATAAAATTTTTTAAGCTTCAAGGGTGACTTTTACTTCTAGCATCCTAGAACTTTGTGGACAAGTTCACCTTAACCCTGCTCCATGGAAGTGGTAGATCTCATAAATGCAGTCATATCTCTGCTGGTGTTTGTCATTTCAGAACTAAGAGTTTTAAAGTGGCCAGCATTGTGGCAAAAGATGGAAACAGATTTGAGTAAGAGGACCCCAGTCTGTCCTGAACTCCCCAGTGATCACGAGTAATTCCACCACCCTCTCGGAACCTCTCATTTCTCAGGTGTCAACAGAAGGAGCTGGGTCTGAAGTCTCCTCCAGTTTTCAAACTTGCGTGTTTCTGATGTTGTGAAGTAGAAGCAGTACTAAACCTCAGAGCAAAGGCAAACTGCAGCATCTGGCTTCCTTTCGGTGCCTGAGACTTCACACTGAAAGTATGATTTCAATCCATGGCTCTCACACACGGGATTCCCCTCCCCCTCCAGGAGGGAAACAGGAGCTCACAGCCACACGCCCTCGAGCCCGATGCTTCCTGAACTTGGTCACACATGGGAAGCACCTCGGGAATTTTAAAGACCGATGGCGCCAGGTCCTGCCCCCAGATAGATTTAGGTGGTGAGGAATGAGGCCACCGGACCAGCGGGGTCACAAAAACTTCTCCAGTTTAGAACCACGGCTCTAACGCGTAGCTCTCCGTGCTGAACGCATGCAAGAACCACCTGGTCATTTTCAAAACCTGCCAATGCCTAAATCCCCAAGATTCGGATGTGTTGGCCTGTGAGACCAGGCACTGGCATGTTTTAAACACCCCCGCCCCACCACCCCCCCCCCCCAATTCTAATGCACAGGCAGGGCTGGGAGCGCCTCCTCTCATCTCTACCTCACAACGTCTTTCTCATTGATCGGCTCGACCTGATTATTCCATCCACACTGGTCACTCATCAAACACAACCTTGGACCTAATTACAGGGTGCAGCTCCACCCCATTATGTATATTAACCTGGGGCCCCGACTTCCTGCTTGTTTCTCTACAGCCATAACTTCTTATCTTCTCAGTTAACCAAGGCCCCGCGTTCCGGGACCTGCCTTTCTATCCCGTGGTTCCAGCTTGTGATCCCACTTCTTTTTATCGCCGTCTGTCTGCTTTCCTCCCCAGTCCTCCCTAGCACTTTGAATGCCCTTGCCCACTATTCCCAGCTTCCTCTGCATCCTGGATTATCCTGATTAAAATCCCCTAGGGTCCCACCTAACTACTATTCAAGGGAATCCAAAAGAGATACCACGCTGGGGAAAAAAAACTGCAAATTGTTGCTAACAACTAACCAAATACCAGGCATATAAAACAAGGGAACTGAAAATCACACACACAAAAGTGAATGATTTATAAAACGATGACATTTTCTTTCATTCCACATTGGCTGTAGCTCTCTCTGGTCAGGCACCTTAAGAAAGACAAGGATCAATCTAGAAAAAAAGCACATGCCAAAACCGGTTTGGCTCAGTGGATAGATCGTCGGCCTCCGGACTGAAAGGTCCCAGGTTCGATTCCGGTCAAGGGCATGTACCTTGGTTTGCGGGCACATCCCCAGTAGGGGGTGTGCAAGAGGAAGCCAATCGATGATTCTCTCTCATTGATGTTTCTAACTCTCTATCCCTCTCTCTTCCTCGCTGTAAAAAAAAATCAATAAAATATATTAAAAAAAAAAAAAAGGTTTAAAAAAAAAAGAAAAAAAGCACAAAAAATGAGAATGGTGTATTATTGAGGGAGTCGGGGAGTTATCAAAAGTAAATGAAAGCAAAGATTAAAATTTTAGTGTAGAAAAAGGGAAGCTAAGGGCAAATTTTTTAAATGATGACGAAAGTAATATTGTTTTCTCAAATGTGGAGAACATAGCTGAACAAACCAATGTCCCTGGAAAAGGAAAAGGCAATTATAACACAAAACCCGAAGGAGCTTACAGAGGGGGAAATAGGTAAGTTCGCTGAAGTAAAATAAATTTGAAAAATGATGGAGATATAATGGGTTTTTCAGAAAGTAAGGAAAAATACTCACATTTTTTTAGATTTGAAACAAGCTTAGAAGACACAGGTGTTTAAAGCACCTTCATGCGCATGTTGTTTAAGCTTTGTAAGAATCAGAAGGTGGGCTGTGCTGAGTACACGCTGGACACTGTGAGGCCAGCGCCGCAAAGGCGTCCACCACCTTCCGCAGAAGCCCGCGGAGAAGCGTCTGCAATGCACACGGCGGCTTCCTCGGGGCCTCTGCGTCCTCAGGGCCACGATGGTTTGCCGGGAAGTGAGGAAGCGTTGAGTGCGGACCACTGCCCTGAAGAAGTGCACTCCAAGCCTTAAGAGGCACCCTGGCTGTTAGTGTCCCTCGTTAGGGCGCCATAATGCCGGGGTTCTTTTCCCAGCCTTACACAGGGTTCAGCATTCTGGAGAAAGGGCTGTGCATAGGTGATTAAAGAGTCCAAGGACGAAAGATAGTTTTGAAATGCATTGGGGATCAGAGGAGCTTCAGCTAAAGGGAACTGAAGACTCTACCTTGACCAAGGACCCGTGCTTTTATCCAACACAATTTGTCCCAAGGCAAGGTGGAAATATACACTTCAAAGGGTACGGTATCAAAGGATATTGTCAGATTGGGGAATAGCCTACAGCTGTTCAGGTGTTTGGCCAACAGGAGGCAATAAAATGCCCTGAGCTGTCTGGCAGCTAACAATCCTATTCAGGTTTGGGGGAAGTGCCTTAGCCGTTTCCAACAGGTAAATTACATATGTGGCTCACCCTTGTTGAGCCACCCAAGCTTCACCAACCTTTTGGTAAAACTCTTGTAATTATTACATGCTGCAATTGGTTCTCGGCACTGGCCACTGGTCCCCAGGGTTGTATGTCTTGGTCAAATAGCAAATGGAAGTTGTAATTTCTTTTTTACTCCAAGTATTCACTTCTGTACATACTCTTTTTCTTAAATACGAAATACGAATGCCTCCTGCTTGTGTCCCATTATCACTAAGCCACGGTGTTGTGCGAACCACTGCAAGGCCATCACTCTCCCTCCTCTTTGTCTCTCAACACGCCTTCTCCATCAACACTCACCTTTGAGCGTCAGCTTTCCTGGCGCATGCGCTCCCCCCCCCCCCCTCTCTCTCTCTCTCTCTCTCTCTCTCTCTCTCTCTCTCTCTCTCGGCACCTCTTTCATTTCTGAGGACCGTCTTCTCACAGAGAATGTCTTCCAAAGGGTGTCAGTACAGGTCCATTATTCCCTTTCCCTCTAAATGTTTTTCCTTGCACTTTTCCTCTTTTTTTTAAAAAATGTTTTTATTGATTTCAGAGAGGAAGGGAGAGGAAGAAAGATGGAAATATCCATGATGAGAGAGAATCATTGACCAGCTGCCTCCTGCATGCCCCCTACGGGGATCGAGCCCACAACCAGGGCCTGTGCTCTTAACCAGGAATAGAACCGGTGACCTCTTGGTTCATGGTCAACGCTCAGCCTTGGTGCAGGTTGTCAACCTTGGAGAACTCACTTCCACTTTGGAACACTCCGAGTCCCTCCCCCTCACATCTCCCCCCAGCTCTGCCCCTGCATCTCCGCTGCCCTTGGCTCCCAGGACCTTCTCGCAGCCTCCGAGTGCGCTCAGCACTTTTCAGCAGCTATGAGCTCATTAGTGGTCGCTTTCTTCTAAGTTTCCTTTCCTTCACCACAAGGAAAAACACACCAAGTGCTGGAAATGCCTTTGATCCTGAGCCGTTTTGGCATGTGTGTCCCAGAGAGCAGGGAGGGAGGAGGATTTGTGGCAATTGTGCCTGGGCCAAACCTGGGAGCAGTCCTGCCCACCTCCCCGTCCCCCCACCCCCACCCCCATAGGAGATGTTGTCAGAACAGACACTGAGAAACAGCAAAAACACAAACACCAGAGTGTTTCCTTCCTCAAACCGTGGTCCCGTGCGCCGGGGGGCCTAAAGGCAGGCTGAGCTAGGCAGAAAGGGAGTCTGGGGTGCCTGTCATCTGAGGTCTCCATGTATCCACATGCAAACAACAATAGAAGCCACCGGGCCAGAGTGTTCATCAAGACTGATGCTAGAAGTTTAGCCGTGAAATAAAGATCTGATTGTCCACTCTACCCACCCAACATAGGCAAGGGGAAGGTTTCATTTTACAAAGACTTCAGTAACGCAGGCTTAAGCTCAAGAAGCTGCAGCACCTAGAAGTTTACCCAGAGGATATAATTAAGTAGAGTATCTCAGTCAAAAATATTTTCATTATGGTTATTTTTTCTGAATTCAGGAATACCAAATGGTGATTCTGGAATAGAATTTTAACTATGTTATAATGCTACAGTCTCTTCATTTTCCTCTCCCCAAAACTCTCTACAGTTTAAATCTGATTCAAATAAAAATTCGGTTAAGTAGAAACACACAGAGTCTGCCAAGAAAAAAAGAGGAAAGGACTTGAACTTTGCTCTAGATTTCAGTCTAGGAATTTGTGGGACTTTAATGCCACATGTTTGTTCCAAACTCTGGAAACCCACAATGTTTATGGAAGTCTGAGAGAGCCACTTCTTCTCACTAAACATTCTTAGTACAACAAAACAGGAATGCTCTGCTAAAATTACAAGTGTGCATAAATTCAGGAAAAAACGGTGCTGATTCCCTGTGCAAAAGGTTTAGTCATTCAAATACATGAAGTTAAGGGGAGACGTGTGGCCCTAGGTATTTTTTCACACTATCATTTGCTGGCTTCCCTGTTCCAATTTGAGTACCAGTGTATTAGGATTCTTCTCTGGAGAGAAAACAAAAACAAAAACAACCACATACGAATAATAAGCAAATCCTGTGAATGTCTGGTAGTTGTAACACTTATGGCATGTAAACATTTTCAGTTAATTATATGTGTCTTCATCTTCTCCTCATGATCATCACCCTGGCCATTCCTCCCTTTCAATAGTGCCCTGGTACACACTGGCTGAAAATGCTGAGTCACAGTGATATGAGGTATTAAGCAATCGCCCGCTTAGAATTACCTAATGAAGAAAGCTCGATGATGGTAAGCTAAATAATGACCAATGTGGAAGTTGGTCCACGACCAAATGGCTACCTTTCACTTGAGCTGAGTTCTATAAGACTACATGAGGAACCCGGCCAGTGTTGCTCAGTGGTTGAGCATTGACCTATGAACTGTGAGGTCATGGTTGAATTCCTGGTCAGGGCACATGCCTGGTTTCAGCCTTGATCCCCAGTAATGGGCCTGCAGGAGGCAACTGATCAATGATTCTCTCTCATCACTATTGTTTCTTTCTCTCTCCCTCTCCCTTCCTCTCTGAAATCAATTATATATATATATTTTAAAGACTACATGAGGAAACAATTGGCCTCACAAAAATATATATTTCCTACAATAATAGACCAGGCCTTACAGCTTTACAAAATGTTGGCAGGCAATATCCAGCATGGCAACACTTTCCTAAAAGGGTTGGACTAGTTTCTTAGAGTCATCATAATAACAAGGGGCTAACATTCAGCATAGTCATCAAAGCCACTTAAGGCTTGAGGAGACCAAAAATGCATCGTAGCCAAAATATTTTGGAACACGCAGCAGAAAAAGCTGGGCAGACCCATCTTCTTCATAGCAGTAGCCACAAAAATCATCCTTCAAATCTCAGCTCTCCCAGTACTTTGATACTCAACTTAGTAATAGTTGTTCAAAAGCATTAAAAAAACCCACAGTTTTATATGTCCTTACGGCTTTCTTTGTTTGTTATGCTCACTGTATCTTGCTGTTCTCTCTTCTTTAAAATATATTTGCATGCCCTAACTGGTTTGGCTCGGTGGATAGAGCGTTGGCCTGTGGACCGAAGGGTCACAGGTTTGATTCCGGTCAAGGGCATGTACCTTGGTTGTGGGCACATCCCCAGTAGGAGGTGTGCAGGAGGCAGCTGATCAATGTTTCTCTCTCATCGATGTTTCTAACTCTCTATCCCTCTCCCTGCCTCTCTGTAAAAAATCAATAAAATATATTTTAAAAATACATATACTTTCATTTATTTCAGAGAAGAAGGAGGGAGAGAGAATGATAGAAACATCAATGATGAGAATCATCAACCAGCTGCCTCCTGCATGCCCCACACTGGGGATCGAGCCTGCAACCCGGGCTTGTGCCCTGACCAGGAGTCAAACCGTGGCCTCCTGGTTCATAGGTCAACGCTCAACCACTGAGCAATACTGACTGGGCTATCTTGCTTTCCTTTTACTTTTATTACCTTCGTGTTTGCCACATAGTAGAATTTTATACATAAATAAGCAAAAGATAGAAATAAAGGTGAATAGTTTGGCATATAATATGACTGGATCTAGTTCTTAAAAATAATAATTCCTAAGATACTTGAATTGGGAGAATTGCCCAAAGAGAGGGTCCTACAGGGTGACTTATTTTTACACACAAAAAAAAAAAAAAAAAAAAAAAAGTCATTAATGAATTGATTCATTCATCTGTTCAACAAATATGTATTGACTCTTTTGCATACCAGGCATTGTGCCAGGTTTCTGTGACTCAGTGATGGACAAAACAGAGTTGGACACAGATCTCATAGATTTCACATTCTAGGGGGAAGGCATTTTAAGAAGGAAAATGAGAAAAAAGCACACAAATAATGGCAGAGCTGTGATTGTAATCAGGGCCCAAATGGGAAGAGCTTGGAGCAGTGGGAAAGTAAAACCTGATCATGCAGGGCCTTAGAAGCCAGGTTAGGATTTTCTGTTTTATCCTAAGAGAGATGGGAAACGTGTTCAGGTTTAAAGCAGGATTATAACACAATTAATTTTTTTTTCATGTTGAAAGAACACTCTAGTGATCTATCAGTAGAAAGGATTATGGGAGATGAGCAAACCAAGATGATGGCAAGAGAGGGTGAGAGTAAATGTTCAGTGGGGAGGCTACTGCTGTAGTTCAATCAAGAGATGGTGGCAGTTGAGCCAAAAGAGGGGCAGTGAATAAATGGAGGAGAGAACAGGTTCAAGATTTACCGATAAGGTGGCATTGACAGCCGCTCAAAAAAGAGACAACCGTCAAGGCTGACATCAACATTTCTAGCATGAACAATTGGCAGGATGGGGGATGGGGAGACTGAGAATATTAGATGAAGAGGAGGCTTGCGGGATAAGAAAATGAGTTTAGACTCAGATATGTTTACATTGAGATGCATGAGAAGCAACCAGGTACGTGTTGTATCATGAGTTTGTAGCTCAGAAGGGAGATCTGTGTGAGAGACCAGTCTCTGAGTCATCAGCATATACATTGTTATACTAGCATAAGCTGTGAGAGTGGGTGAGACCTCCAAGGAAAAGAACAGGGGGTAGGAAAGAAATGAGGGTTCCAGACTGATCTTTGAAGAACTCCAATGGCTAAGGAGAGGAAGAGGCTCTGCTGAAGGGTTAGAAAGGACCCTGCAGGGTGTGTGACACTAGGTTGTGTATTACAGAAACCAAGGAAAGAGAGAATTCCAAATGGCGAGAGTCATTTACTCAGGAAAATCAACTAAGGGGAGGACTGAAGGTGTATGTTGGAGCACAACACGGCCACCAGTGAGATCTTGGCCAGTTTGAGCAGAATGGTGGATTGGAGAGCTTGAAACTGTGAAAGGGAAGTGAAGACATGAGGGAAATGTGCCTAGCTAACTCTTTCTAGAAATATGATCATGGGCAAAATTTTAAGGTTCTATCCTTGGTTATAGAGCCTGCATTTCTCCATTTATGAAACGAGGATGTAACGGTAACCATACTGAGGAAATAACTTGAGAACTGAAAGGGCAAAGCCTGTTTTGGGCATCATTCCATTCAGTTAAGTTCAAATAATACTTAGTGAGCGCATGGTAGAGCCTGGTTCACAAAGATGAATAGGACAAGTGCATTCTTGCTAAGAGCTTATGATTTAATGGGGGAGACATAAAAAAACCACATAAATTCAAGAAAATGCAGTAACGTTGAAGATAAAAGTATGCATGATGCGTCGTGGGGGCAAGGAAGAGGGGCATTTATCCCAACGGGGGACGTGGAGAAACTTTCTGGAATGGAAGACACAGGAGCTACTCTATGAAGGAATGAACAGGACTTACCCGGTGGTGAGAGGGAGTGAAGATCACCGCAGAGGAACATGAACATAAGCAAAGGCCCAGAGATGTGAACACACTGAACTCTGAGTACCTCCTCCGTGACTTGCTCAGACCCATTCGCTACTAGAACGTAAAGCTGGAACATGAGAGTTCAGTCTGGAGACACAAACAGGCCAGCGCGTGAGGAGTTTGTGTCCCAGGTTAGTAAGATTCGACTTGATAATCTGTCTGGGTTCAACGTAAAGACCAACCATCTACTAGTTCTGTGACTTTCAGCAAGTTACTTAAACTCCCAGAGCCTCCGTTTCCTCAGTGAAAGGCTTTATTTTCAATGTCCTTAAATACTATTATATCCTACTATAAAGAACCCATAAACTCTCAAGGTTAAAAATGATCATCAGAGCAAAAAAGGCCTTAGACAGTCTTATCCAATCTACGCATTTTTCTTGGAAGGGAACTGAGTCCCGAGGAGAGCAATGACTTGTCCAAGTTCATGCTCTGACAAAGCAGCAGAGCCGAGAGCCAACCTAAGTTCCAGCATCTGACACTGAATATTTCTTTCTTCCGGAAGTTAAACAAAAGGATGAAGCAACCAATGATTGAAAGGCAGACAGGGGCTGGTCGTCAAATGCCAGTGCCATTAGAGATGCCATTTTTTTTACGGTGGGACACAAACTGAAGGTTGAGAATAAGGCAGGGTCAAGTGGTGGGCTGTGGCTGCTACATCGCCAGGTATCTCTTCCCTACTGATGCAAATCACCATGAGCTCACGGCTTGGCACTTATGGTATATTGCAAGAGGCATGCATGTTTTTTATCCTCACCGGAGGATATGTCCATTGATTCTAGAGAGAGAGGAATGGAAGAAAGGAGGTGGTGGGGAAAAAGAGAGAGAGAGAGAGAGCGAGAGAACATCAATCCGTCGCCTCCTGTACTCACCTGGGCCAGGGATTGAACCTGCAAGCTAGGTATGTGCCCTGACCGAAAATTGAACTTGCAACTTTTTGGTGTACGGGACAAAGCTCCAACCAACTGAGCCACCCGGCCATGGCAAGGCATGCATTTTGACAGAGGCCAGGTCAGGTTCATGTCCCTGTTCCGCCATTGACTAGCTGTGCAACTTGAGTCCAAACTCTTCCGTGTATCTGTAAAGTTTAACAATAATGCCTTACCAACGTATGAAGCTCGAGTAAGTTAGCTTTCATGGGCACAATACCATATTGCCTGGCACACAGGGGCACCTACATGTTCGCTTTCTCTATTCCTTTTAACAATCATATAGGATAGATCACCACAGACACAAGCTGAGTAGATGCAATGATATATATACCCAGACAACTTATTCTCAAGACATCCCAGAGAATCTAGGAGGGGACAGTAGTCTGTTTTATAGACTTATTTTCTATCTTCTAGAGTTTAGACTGACTCGATAGTTCCTGGAAAGCTGAAGACAGACTAGTCAACAGCTCAGAGACCAAAGATCAGAGTCTGGTTTGACTTGGTGGAGTCCTTAGCCAGCAAGGAAGGACATAGAGTCGGTTAGTGGGGCAGCTGTGGCGTCTGTCTCAGAAATAAATGCACTTGAAGGTAAGATCATTCAAACAGGCGAAGGAGAGAAAGCAGCTCTCAACCGATGCGTTCTTGTCTCACACACACACAGATGCTCTGCCCGGGGAGCCGGGGAGGCTTTCTCTGTAATTATTAACAACTGTCGCCGGAAAGTATTTTTAGTGCATTCCAACGTGAATAGCAGGACAGGAGGAGTAAGCACTTTCCTTCAACTGCCTGGTCTTTAAAGGAAGAAACCATAAAGATTTGCCTGAAGTCACCCTGGGCCCGGCTCTGTAAACCCCCATGTGACTCCCGCTGCCAGGGGAAGAAGGTCCTGGCAGGACAAGCCGTAAACAGGGTGCGCGTGGGAAATGTGAACTGTGTTTCACTGCTGCTTCTTTCCTTCCCTAAAATGTGCCAACTTCTCTATCGTGGGCACTCGGTAACACACACTTCCCGCGGAAACAGCCAGGCAGAAACACAGGTGGACTAAGCTCTCCACATCCTTCTCCTCTTAAGTCTCACAAATATGTTTATTTATTTATTTATTTATTTTTATTTTTAAATATTTGTATTGATTTCAGAGAGAAAGGGAAAGGGAGGGAGAGAGAGAAACATCAATGATGAGAGGGAATCATGGATCAGCTGCCTCCTGCACGCCCCATGCTAGGGATGGAGCCCACAACCCGGGCATGTGCCCTGACTGGGAATTGAACCACGACCTCCTGGTTCATAGGTCAATGCCCAACCACTGAGAAACACCGGCTGGGCTCACAAATATTTTTTTTGCCAAAGTCAGACCACATACTACTTCTCTTCGCATTTCCCAATCTACCGTCTTCTGAACCCTGATATCACAGGCCAGGTGAGGGAAAGAACTAATCTCTCTGTAACTCGTTCTCCCGTTTTCTGTTTACGAAAATCTGATTGAAGAAATTAGAAAACACAGATGAGTCTCGTTCACTTTCCAATCTTTCACTGAGGACCTGCAAAGGGCCAGGTGTTCTTCTGGGACGTGGGACACCAAGATAAGACACAGATCCTGCCTCAACTACTCTCGATCTAACAGGGAGACAGTCGTGAAAACTAGTCACTGTGCTGCAAGTGAAGTGAAGAAGGTAAGCACAGATGAAAAGGGGTTCATTCCACCCAGAGGCAGATCCAGGAAACATTCATGAATGGCAGCTGTTTTGAGTTGAGTTAAGGTGGAGAAATAGGACTCTGCCAGGTAACCACAGGGAAAAGAGCATGATGGAAAATCGAGGCACCTGCTGCTGGTTTGTTACTGATGGAACAAGGGTGCCATGCAATGGAGTAGGACGGGGGAGATGAGTCCAGAAGGTAAATTATGAAGGGCTTTCCCATGGCATGAGAATGGGTTCTAACTTTACCCTGAAGGCAATAGATGCCCATGGAAAGATATTAATCCAGGAAGTAGCTAGGTTTAAGCGTTACAAAGGTCGTCCTCAGCGTGTGGAGGGAGGATGGAAGGGGGTGGAGAGTAGAGGCAGAATTTCTAGTGCAAAAGCCACGGTTGGTTCCTGTGGGTGATGGTCGGACCCTGAATGAGAGGAAATAAAGGAGAGGAAGCATATGTCAAAAATGTTTAAGATTAGCCAACTAGGTCTGTGTGTAGAGTGAGGGCACGGGAGAAGTGATGGGAGGTGAACCCTAGATCTGCTTTAACTGAAGTGGAAACACGAAGAGATGTTAATGGGGAAGATTAGTCTCAACTTTTCAAAAATTCGTCTTTACTTAGCTTTTTGTGGCAAGTATACAACATGAGAGCCACTCTCTTCACTTTTAAGGGTAAAACACACGCTTGTTGACTAGAGGGACTAGGTGAGTATTAGTAAGCTGATCTCCAGGGCTTACTCGTCTTGCTCACCTGAAACTTCATGCCTTTTCTCCCTCTCCCCAGCCCTGGCAACCACCACTTCACTCTCTGAGTCTCTGAATCCGACTATTTTTGAAGACCTCACTTAAGTACAATTACGCAGTAACTGAAACCAGGATCTTAACGAGATATTAGCACGGCTGCGTCTCCTGCAGCTCCATTCTCAATGGCCAAGAGGTGGATGCAGCCTAGATGTCCACAGTCAGATGAATGGATCAAGAAAATGCGTGTATGCTCACCGTGGAACACTGTCCAGCCTTTGAGAAGAAGGACGTCCTGAGTGTGTGGGGACATGGGGGAACCTGGGGGGCACTGTGCTGAGTGAAGTAAGCCGCTGTGACCTTCTCACAGGCACCAAGACAGTGCCGTCCAGTAAAGTACCTCTACACACACAGGTCCTCAGCGGAGGGACGGAAATCACTGAGCGACCCCAATAGAACAGCTAAAGCTAAGAAGGCGACCGGAACGGTGCCCACGACACTGCCTGCCCTCGTGGGGGGTGGGGTGGGGGGGGGCGGGCAGAGAGCAGCAGGAGCTGCCGTGGCTCAGAAAGCTCGTTCCCTCCGTGGGATCTACCGGGAACGGGAGTCTGGACCGGGTGGAGGAAGACACGCTGACGGACCTGGGGGCTGAGGGAGATTTCCAGGGACCAAAGATCCACCTTCGTGGACACCTCGGAAGATGAAAGGAAGCCTCGCGGTCCAGGGACACTGACTGGAGGCCGGCCGCGCCCTCGGCCAGCTGCTCTCTCCGGGGGCGGGGGTTCAGGGGAAGATGGGCCAGTTGCTATTAAGTCAGACACTGGGACCTGGACCTCCTGACACAGGAGAAGAGACACACCTGGGAGGGCAGGAAACGGCTGAGCAGCATCTTCTTAAAGCCACAGATTAAAACAAAAACAAAACGGGCGCTGGGCAACTTAATAAGGAAAGAGGTGTGCAATGCGGGAACAGAACCTCAGGACGGCAACGAGGGGGGGAAATGAGGAAGATCCGCCAAGGTGCTCAGAACACTGTTGGGTAACCGAGCAGAGACAGTGAATAAGCAGAAACGGCCGGCCAGTAGGAGGTCGAAAAAGATACGTAGGGCGAGGAATAACATGCCTGCTTGGTCATGACAAGAGCAGTCCAAGAAGAAATGGAAAAAAGTCGAGTCACCATGAAGATGGAGAACTGTCTCTCAATCTTCTGACCCTGAAGGAGACACGAGATAAGCCAGTTTCCCAAGTTCGTTCCTCCACCCGCCCCGCATGCGGCCTACCTGGAGGGCTGCTCCTGGGTTCCCACAGCTCCCTGCCCCTTCCACACACATTTCATCAGGAGCCCGCGTCCCTGGGGCCGTCTGAGGGGTGCTCTGCCTCTTCTCCTGTGTGACGCCGCTCGCACCCCTCTCCGCCTGCCAGGAAGCGGCCTGCACGCTCGGGGTGCAGCAGCCAGAGAGCATGTTCATTGGGGAGCAATGAACCCCGCTGCCCGTGCTGCCCAGGGAGGAGCAGAACGGGGCGCGCCCTTGGCCTTGAACGGCACCCGCTTGGAAGGCAGCCTCCTCGCCCTGCACACGCGGCCTTCCTGTCAGTGAGCACCTCGATGCTCTCCTTCCTCCCTCGCTCAGGAGCCATTCAGTTCGGAGCGCCTGGCAGGTGCTAAGCACGTTCACGGCCCTGGGGCCGCCACGGGAGCCTCCGCCCCGCCTGGACGCAGCGCTTCCTCCACCCCCCGCTGAAGTGGAGAAATGTCAACATGAACGCTAAAGCTAAGAAGGAAACCAAAAGTGTGCCCTGGGGAGACAGACAGAGTGGATAACGACACTGGAGAGGAGGGGGCCCAGATGCACTGACACCCCGCAGCTGCCTCTCCTCCCCTCCCCTCCCCGCCTTTGGCAGGAGAGAAGGAGCGCCAGGTCCCAGGCTCCCTCCACCCCGCCTCCACCTCTACCTCCACCTCCACCTCCCCCGCACGCTGCTGGTAACACACTCTCGATGTCCAGCACTTCCTTCGCAGACCTGTTCTTCGGACTCCCTCATTCATTAGAGCCAAGAGAAGACAATGACTTACCTTTTTTAACACTTACTAAAACGTTCAGAAAGGCCCTAGCCGGTTTGGCTCCGTGGATGGAGCGTCAGCCTGCAGACTGAAGGGTCCCAGGTTCAATTCCAGTCAAGGGCACATGCCTGGGGTATGGGCTCAGTCCCCCGTGTGGGGTGCGGGCTCAGTCCCCAGTGTGGGGTCCCTCTCATCATTGATGTTTCTATCTCTCCCTTCCTCTCTGAAATCAATAAAAATATATTTTAAAAAAGTTCAGAAAGGAAAAGCCATGTCTAATGATTTCATGCCTAACCTGGTGACAGTTAATAGAAGAAAAATGAGTCTCATTCTTTGATAACTGTTCTTAGAAGTCACTCAATTTAAAATGTGTACATTAGTCAATACAATACATGCGAGTGGTAGCCAAGCAAACAGGACTGCGAGGAAGCAACATTGACGTGTTCTCCTCCTCCTCACCCTCAGGGCCGCAGCCTGAGGCAAACCCCGTCAGCTGTGCCTGTTGGTCAGTTGGGTGGTTGCCCTAATTCCAGGTGTCATGATTTTATCTCTGCTTTGATTTCTCTACTTCAGTCAACATCGAATGCATGCCACTTATGAGAGCTTAAATTCTTACTGCTTTTCTCGATGTATTTATAGTGTTTCTGTTAGTTATCTTTATATCTTTAAATAATACTATAGCCCAACCAGCGTGGCTCAGTGGTTGAGTGTCGACCTATGAACCAAGAGGTCACAGTTCAATTCCCAGTCAAGGTACATGCCCGGATTGTGGGCTTGATCCCCAGTAGGGGGCGTGCAGGAGGCAGCTGCTCAACGATTCTCTCTCATCATTGATGTTTCTCTCTCTCCCTCTCCCTTCCTCTCTGAATCAATAAAAATATATTTTAAAATTAAATAAATAAATAAGTAACACTATATCTAAATCTCTATTTCTTATTCCATCCACGTGTGCAGAATCTCTTGCAGCTTCCCCAATGGCATAATGGCATGTAAGGCCCAGGAGGATAAGGAGTTCCACCCGATCCTTTTCCCTTCTCTGTACCCACGCCTAGGACGGCAGTGAGGGAATGAGCCACAGCATGAACGCAGTGTGTTCGCCCCCGTCCCTTTCCCTCTGCTGACATCTCCCCCTCCGTCAGCCACACTTGTATCTTCCACCTGAGCGCTTCTTAAGACTTCACATTGTCCTGCGAGCGCAGCAACGCCTCCTCTGTTTCGTCCACAGGAGGCTCCAGGCTGGATGTCTTGGCTTTCCCCAAACATGGCTCGGTGTCTTAGAGAGGAGGCCTCTGGGGTCGATGCCACCTGCCCTCACGGCGGCCTGGGGCAGAGGAACCGAGGTACCCGCTAACGGCAGCGGCTCCGCCAGGCCTCCTGCGGATGCTCTGCGTTCAGCTTCGGCTCTCCTGGCTGTGGCCCAGCTTCACCATCGTTGGAGGAGTTTCTACGACACCTCTGTTGTAGTCAGAACCAGGGGAAATGTGTAGTTTTCAGCATCCAGTACACCAGGTGTTTCCCGCAACGGTGACCCACTGCCCTTGTGCATGGGCAATGTGTTGCTAATAATGAAATCTTCTCTTCTTAACAGATCTCATCAACTTGTTTTCTTCACACCAGTTAACTCTGTTTCAGTGGGAAGTTTGCTCACAATTTCTTTAACGAGATTAATGCGCTCAGTCCTTCCTTGTAGAAAAGTCCCCGTCCTTTGACTCCAGCCAATAGGTATGCGCTCGTCCCGTTCCTGTGGCAGACTCTGTTTGATAGGGACCGGGACTTAGTTCTGGCTTTTTTTTTTTTTTTTTTTTTTTCAAGGAAAAGCGTTCAAAAACAATTTGCTTAGACCAGTGGTCGGCAAACTCATTAGTCAACAGAGCCAAATATCAACAGTACAACGATTGAAATTTCTTTTGAGAGCCAAATATTTTAAACTTAAACTTCTTCTAATGCCACTTCTTCAAAATAGACTCGCCCAGGCGGTGGTATTTTGTGGGAGAGCCACACTCAAGGGGCCAAAGAGCCGCATGTGGCTCGCGAGCTGCAGTTTGCCGACCACGGGCTTAGACTAATAGCACCTGGACCCTAAGAGTTTAGACAGCTGAGATGGCCTTAAATAGGACTGTGATCATGTAGAAGGCACCCAGGCCCGATAATCGGTGAGACTCTTCGTGTTTTGTCCTAAAGGACACAGTACACAGGAAGGTCACCGCTAATCCAGATTGCACAAATGACCACTCAATACATTTGTGTGACTTCGGAATGACAGAGCGCCTTAATCACGCCTCTTAGTCCTTACAAGCTTTCAGTGAGACAATGTTCTCTTATTTCACAAGCTGAGTAGCGTGCCTGATTTGACACAGGTGCTATGTGACCAAAGTCAACTCCCCTCATGTGTATCCCTTCCCTGAGGACAATCCCAGTGCCCACACTGCGAGGGGCTCCGGTTATAACACCGAGTAAGGCGGAGTGCTTCCTCCCCAGGTTTGCGGTGTGTGCACAGTCTCCGTCACATGTCTGGCACTCACTGGAATGAGCCGGTAAGCAGTATTTCTGCCAGCAGACAACACGCCTGCAGCCGGGTCTGGCTCCAGTTCAGCCCCCCGCCCCGCTTCCCTGCACCTGGACCGATCTCAGCCACGACAGCGAGACTGCTTAGTCATCGCGCCGACGGGCCTCTGCCAGGTCACCCAGGTGCCGACCACGTTGAGAGGCCACCGGGATAATCGGCTGTTGCTGTGAGGGCAGTTCGTGCGACATGCATCATGCCAGGTTGCGTCTCTGCCCAAGCTCCTCCCTCGGAAAAAGCCAGAGGAATAGCACATTAACGAAGAGAAAGCCATGCCCTGAAAGAGGTCACCGGTGACCATGGCTCAGATACAAATAAAAAATTGCTCTGCATGTGTCTCAAATGGAATCTGGTGACATGAACTATATTCACTCTCTTGTCCCCTAAAGTCCACTGAAATGTCATCACAACACCAATATGTAAAACTTCCAAACTGTTGGCCACAGGCCAAGGTGAACGGTGTGATGAGTGAGTAATCCCAGGCGTGTCAAACGGAGCAAAGGACGCAAGCTCTGTCCAGCCTCATGCCACCTCCCTCGCTACCCACTTCTCCCCCTGAGATGCTGCCTCCGGTAGATTCTGGAACGGGCTTGGTCCCCTATGTCTTTCCTGAGCTATACAGTCAGGGCTGCTCCTCCCCACTCCTTTGCACGCTGGCGGCCAGCATGGCTCATTGTGCATCAGAGAATCATCTAGACCTGGCGGTCACCGTCCCTTCTGAGGAAGGTCGCCACTCCTTCGCGGAGATGGGCCGACAACACAGGCCAGTCTTCGTGCTGCTCGGCCCATTGCGTTCCCCAGCATCCCCCTATGCCAGTGATGGGCAACCTTTTGAGCGTGGTGTGTCAAACTTCGCCAAAAAACTGAGCATAACTCGGGTAGTGTGTCACTTTGAGGAAAAAACTAACTCCAAGACTCTAGTCGCAAATGTTTCATCCTCAGGAGCAGCAAAGTGTTTCATCCCCGGCATGCGGCTGCGTGTCATCAGAAATGGCTACGCGTGTCAGTGCTGACACGCGTGTCATAGGTTCGCCATCACTGCCCTATGCTCTGCATGATGCACCAGCCTTTACGGAATTGCCAAGGTGACCCAAGAACAGGGCCCGAAAGGAGTCACTCAGTTCAAGAGCAGAGCCTGGGGGCGCAGCACCCAGCAAGTGTAAGCCCTGCAGCAGTCCCTGCGTGACCCCTCCCGACGCCTCCCCCTGCCGCCCTGCCTGCACTTTCCCTGTGTCGTCTCTGCACCTGACACAGAATCCGTGCCATGCAACGCTCCATCCCTGGGAAGCCCCTCTCTGGCCCCACCGTGGTTGCCCTTCCGTCACGGCTCATTCTCCCAAGTCAGTGGTCGGCAAACTCATCAGTCAACAGAGCCAAATATCAACAGGACAACGATTGAAATTTCTTTTGAGAGCCAAATTTTTTAAACTTAAACTTCTTCTAACGTCACTTCTTCAAAATAGACTCGCCCAGGCCATGGTCTTTTGTGGAAGAGCCACACTCAAGAGGCCAAAGAGCCGCATGTGGCTCGCGAGCCGCAGTTTGCCGACCACTGCCCCAAGTCATTACAGGAAGACGAAATGCCCAGGTGCTGCAGCTGGACGGCCCACGCGGGCATGTGGGATCCCCGTCACACAAAGCGGTCCTGGTGGATGTGAACCATCATGTCCGGGCCCCTTCAGAGAATGCCCATCCCTGTGAGCTGCGGGCACCCCCTTTCTGGAGAAATCCAGAGAATGCTGCTGGCTCAGACCACACATCGCTGAAGGACCAGCATTCACTCTTAGGGATGGCATAGCCAGAGTTTACCATTAACCACAAAGCAGTGGCCAAAGGAATGTTTTAGTCGGGCCCTCGCTTAAAAGAACAAGAACCAGTTTTGGGGAGACTGAACAACGCCCGCCCCGGATGTACATGCCCTAATCCCCAGAGCCTGTGACTATGTTGCCTTCCAAGTCAAACGGGACTTTGCAAATGTGATTAGGTAAGGATCTTGGGATGGGGGCATCTCAATTACTCAGGGCAGCCTGGCATCATCACAATGTTTCTTACAAGGAAAGAGGTGGGGAGTTAGAGATAGAAAGGATGTGTGATGAAGAAAGGGGAAGGTGAAACAGAGAGAGATTAGAAGATGCTGCTGTTGGCTTTGAAGATGGAGGAAGAGGCTACAAACCAACGAATGCAGGCAGCCCCGAGAAACCAGAAAAGGTGAAGAAATAGCTTCTCGTCTAAAACTACTAGAGGGAGCATAGCCAGCCACACCCTGGTTTTGACCCAGTGGAACCCACCTCAAACATCTGACCTCCAGAAATGTAAGATCACACACTTATACTGGTTAAGCCACTAGATTTGTTACAGCAGCAATAGGAGACTGATACAGTCTCCAACATTTAAAAAACAGAAGGTCTGGCGTTTGAAAAATCTGTCTGTCCTCTTGGAAAAGGAGGAAATCTGTCCAAGGTTGGCTCACTCTCCATGGCAGAAAGCACTGAGTGGCAGCTGCGTCTTGTGGGAGAGCGGAGTCTCCAGGTCTCCGCCATCGGGAAACCCAGGGAAGGGAGACCTGGAGACCCCATCCTCCCCCCGCCTCCCCTGCCCCTTCCCTCCATTCCCAAATGCAGAGGCTGAGAGCAAGGTGTAGCTCATCACCATCCCTCGGCTGTGCTGATCCGCTGGCCTCCCGCACTCGGTGCTCGGTCCTCACAGGTGCTCACCCACTTCTTCCCTTCCTTTTTCACTGACGTGGACAACTGCCTAATTGGACAGCCAGGAAGGGTTTTTTTAAAAATCTGCTGGTGAAGGCTAGTACTTTTACCTTCATCTCTGAAAAGCACTGGACGGAGACCTGGAAGAACCAAAGAAAGGAGGTAGGTGTGTCCCCAGGCAGACAGGGTCTCCTGGTGTCACCACGAGGCACCACGGACTCCTGGTCTTGGATTCAGAGAGGTTTATTTTGACAGTTTATTTCAGGGTGATTTGTAGTTATCTCTCTCTTTCTCTCTCCCTCTCTCCCTCTCTCCCTCCCTCTCCCCCCCCCCCCCCCCCCCCGCCTCTCTCTCTCTCTCTCTCTCTCTCACACACTCACACACACACACACACACACACACACACAAAAAAAAAAAAAAAACATGATCGTTTGAAAGCCCTGGCTTTTTTTTTATTTTGAGAGAAGAGGAGCCTAACTTAGATTTCAGCAATATTTGGCCAGGGATGGATTTGTATCATGTTTTATGAAATCATTTTAAACCAGTGCGTGTCAGCCAGAATCTGGGTCGTTGGCTTCCCTGCGGGAAGAAAAGCTCTGGCCCAGGGACCACTTCTGAAGGCCGTGTAAACAGAAACACATGAGGCTGAGTGCGCATACAGGCGCCCACAGGAACGGAGGCCCTCCGCCCACTCAGCACTCGACCACCAGACGGGTTTCCACTGCGTGTGCGAATCCTGGGCCAAACCAGGTGCAGCTTGATGAGCTGTGACTGTGAAGTGATACCCACGGCGGCATGGTAAGAGGCAGCCGGTGCTTCCTTTTTCCAGCGACACTGAAGAGCAGACAGCACCCACAGCACGTCTCCCTCTCCTCTGACGGACCATCTCCTCTGAGGGACCATCTCCTCTGACAGACCATCTCCTCTGCGGGACCATCTCCTCTGACGGACCATCTCCTCTGACGGACCATCTCCTCTGCGGGACCATCTCCTCTGACGGACCATCTCCTCTGAGGGACCATCTCCTCTGAGGGACCATCTCCTCTGAGGGACCATCTCCTCTGAGGGACCATCTCCTCTGCGGGACCATCTCCTCTGACGGACCATCTCCTCTGACGGACCATCTCCTCTGCGGGACCATCTCCTCTGCGGGACCATCTCCTCTGACGGACCATCTCCTCTGAGGGACCATCTCCTCTGAGGGACCATCTCCTCTGAGGGACCATCTCCTCTGATGGACCATCTCCTCTGACGGACCATCTCCTCTGATGGACCATCTCCTCTGCGGGACCAACTCCTCTGACGGACCATCTCCTCTGAGGGACCATCTCCTCTGAGGGACCATCTCCTCTGATGGACCATCTCCTCTGTGGGACCATCTCCTCTGCGGGACCATCTCCTCTGACAGACCATCTCCTCTGACGGACCATCTCCTCTGCGGGACCATCTCCTCTGCGGGACCATCTCCTCTGACGGACCATCTCCTCTGACGGACCATCTCCTCTGACGGACCATCTCCTCTGAGGGACCATCTCCTCTGCGGGACCATCTCCTCTGACGGACCATCTCCTCTGACGGACCATCTCCTCTGATGGACCATCTCCTCTGCGGGACCATCTCCTCTGACGGACCATCTCCTCTGACGGACCATCTCCTCTGAGGGACCATCTCCTCTGAGGGACCATCTCCTCTGAGGGACCATCTCCTCTGACGGACCATCTCCTCTGAGGGACCATCTCCTCTGAGGGACCATCTCCTCTGATGGACCATCTCCTCTGACAGACCATCTCCTCTGATGGACCATCTCCTCTGCGGGACCAACTCCTCTGACGGACCATCTCCTCTGAGGGACCATCTCCTCTGAGGGACCATCTCCTCTGATGGACCATCTCCTCTGTGGGACCATCTCCTCTGCGGGACCATCTCCTCTGCGGGACCATCTCCTCTGACGGACCATCTCCTCTGACGGACCATCTCCTCTGACGGACCATCTCCTCTGATGGACCATCTCCTCTGCAGGACCATCTCCTCTGCGGGACCATCTCCTCTGACGGACCATCTCCTCTGCGGGACCATCTCCTCTGACGGACCATCTCCTCTGCGGGACCATCTCCTCTGACGGACCATCTCCTCTGCGGGACCATCTCCTCTGACGGACCATCTCCTCTGCGGGACCATCTCCTCTGATCTCCTCTGACGGACCATCTCCTCTGACGGACCATCTCCTCTGACGGACCATCTCCTCTGACGGACCATCTCCTCTGACGGACCATCTCCTCTGATGGACCATCTCCTCTGACGGGACCATCTCCTCTGACGGACCATCTCCTCTGCGGGACCATCTCCTCTGACGGACCATCTCCTCTGCGGGACCATCTCCTCTGACGGACCATCTCCTCTGACGGACCATCTCCTCTGCAGGACCATCTCCTCTGCGGGACCATCTCCTCTGACGGACCATCTCCTCTGCGGGACCATCTCCTCTGACGGACCATCTCCTCTGTGGGACCATCTCCTCTGAGGGACCATCTCCTCTGATGGACCATCTCCTCTGAGGGACCATCTCCTCTGATGGACCATCTCCTCTGAGGGACCATCTCCTCTGACAGACCATCTCCTCTGTGGGACCATCTCCTCTGTAGGACCATCTCCTCTGCGGGACCATCTCCTCTGCTGGCCACGCCTGCTCGGAGCCCTCCCTGCTGGCAGGCCTGGCTTGGTGTCTACGCGGGCAGGCCAGGCTCTGTGCTGCCGAGCTGTCCTCAGGGCGGGTAGGAGAGTCCACAGCCCCAAGCAGCGGGAGACTTACTCCCCCAAGCTGGCTGCTCTCTCCCCATGTGGACGCCACTCTGAGACCTGCTGTCTGCGTCGCTGGGAAGTAAGGGGGTTGGGGAACGGGGCAGTTTTAGATAAAGCTGATGGCTTCCCTGTTCTCCGTGGTGCGTGACTGCCACGTGCGCCGCCGTCGGGGAGACCATGGTGGACTTGGGTATGGACCCCTGTGAGTTCCCTGGGGCAGTTACAACAAAGCACCACTGACAGGGCGGCTTAAACAAATACGTTAAAAACATAAAAATGGGCTGTTTTCGTAAGCAGTTGCTCCTGTTGCTCTTTAGTACAAGAGTCCCTGCAAGAGACCCAGGCTTGGTTTTGCCTCTAAAATACTTAAGTTGAACATCCAACAACAATAAGCTATTCTTCCTTGTACTTCCTCACAAGCTAACGGTCATGTCCAAGCCTGTTTTTTACTTCTTTTGGAGGCTGAGCTTAATGATAGCGGAATGAGATTATATATCCAACATGACAGCCTTCATGCCTTTCCCCTGAGCTGGTGACATACAGATTCATTGATGAAGATGTTGACGTTTCTAAAAGTGCAGGGGAATCTGACACCATGGCAGTGTTCAGAGTACCTTGCTTGAAACAAATATGGGTTTACAGATATGGAAAATATTTGCAATTTTTCTTTATTTTTTAATTCTACTGGTGAGAGAGAGAGAGCTGGAGCTCATGTTGTGTTTTTTTACATAAATGTATTTTTATTGACTTCAGAGAGGAAGGGAAAGGGAGAGAGAGATGGAAACATCAATGAGAGAGAATCATTGATCGGCTGCCTCCTGCATGCCCCCTACTGGGGATCGAGCCCTCAACCCTGGAATGTGCCCTGACCAGGAATCAAACGGTGACCTCCTGGTTCATGGGTTGATACTCAACCACTGAGCCACGCTGGCCAGGCCATTTTTGTTTATTTCTATAAGAGGTATAGAGATCTCTTTCCACAGCAGCCTACGTTAAGCCCTGGAACTTTAACATGTAATTCCCATTGCAAAATCTGATATACTTTTTTTTTCTTCATAAAATGTCTGTTAATTAAGTAAGGCTCATTGAGAAGTTATTATATGTAAACTAGAGGCCCAGTGAACATAATTCACGCACTGGCGGGGGGGAGGGGGGCGGGGTCCTCAGCCCAGCCTGCGCCTGCTCACAGTCTGGGAGCCCTGCAATCAATCGCCCCCCAGCAGAGGGAGGCCCCACCCACCCGCCACAATCCGCCAGCTGGTGGCCTGGGCCTCCCTCTGCGGGGTGATCATGGGGCGATGGTGGAGCCCCCCGACCAATTGCATCACACCCACCTTGGCTGCCCTGGTGCCAGTGGGTGTCATAGCGTGGTCGTCCAGAGGGTTGTTCCGCTGTTCGGCTGTTTGGTCAATTTGCATATTACACTTTTATTATTATAGATAACTGTTTTATATATCCTAGTGCAAAAAGGCAAAATCAAGCCACAGCTAGAACGAGTCAGACACCAGAACTTGTTAGGGTTTCGGGAGACGATGCTAACACGCAGGTCCACCGGGCTGGCCGCCCAGGGCCGTCAGAACAGCCGGGCCTGGTGCCGCATCCGCTCCGGGAACAGGGCCCGGCTCACCGGCCGCTTCATCGCCCCTCGCTGCGTGGCTTTCCCAAGCGGCGAGCCTCGCTGAGCACCCCATTCCCGTGTCTGAAATAGGGTGGTAACAGGGCTGCTGTCCTCATGAGGCTGCGAGTGCTCACAGAGACTTACCGTGAGCTCCCGACAGGAGCACCCCAGCTTCTCAGCGGGGACTAGTGAGAGCAGGCGGCTCCTAGCAAATTAGCAGAACCGGTAACGCTTCTGGTTTTTGTTTTTTTGGCTCTAAAGTACCTGGATTTCTACAGCTTTTAAAAACAGCTTTACTGAAATAGAATGTACACACCAAATGTTGCACCTACGTCAAGTGTACAATGGAATGGCTTTTAGTATATCTACAGAATTGTGCAACCATCATGACAATTTAACTTTAGAATGTTTCTCATCTAGGCTTTTCCATAGTAAATTGGCTACTTTTTTTAAAGTTATTGTCCTCTATTTGCTCTTTACCATTCTTCCTACAGTCCCTGTCGGCTATGTTGGATACTAGAGGGAGCCACGTGATTAACAACACTGCCATTGTTTTTTAAGTTGGGAAGGTGTAAAGATTAAAAAAAAATTTTTTTTAATCCTTACCCGAGGATATTTTTTCATTGATTTTTAGAGAAAGCGGAAGGGAGAAAGGAAGCAGGGGAGAGAGAGAGAGAGAGAGAGAGAAACATCGATGAGACACATCGATTGGTTGCCTCCTGCACATGCCCTGACCCAGGCCAGGGATTGAACCTGCACCTGAGGTACATGCCCCTGAATGGCAATCGAATGGGCGACCCTTCAGTCTGCAGCCAACGGTCTGACCACTGAGCTAACTGGCCAGGGTGACATTTCATTGATGTGCGGACAATCCTGGATGCACTGTCTCCCGGGCTGTCTGTAGGGTGACGGTGAATTGAGCTGGAGAGACAGGAAGAAGCCGTGGCCTGGTTACTGCTCTTCTCAGGAGTTGTGTTGTCGGACTCACGCCCTTAGACTCGAGACCAGGACTCATGACCTGGACTCGCGCCCTAGTCCCACATGCACCGTGTTTCTGAAGGGCTGGTCCAGGCGGGAGCACAGCCCTGTCCCCCAGGTGGTGAGAGGCCAGGCGGGCACTCAGACATCCGTGTCTGTGCTGAGACCCGAGGGACGCGCAGGACAGAGGGCTCGGGGCAGTCTGCGCAGGAAGCAGCGGCTGTTGTGTCCCCGCCCTGGCTGAGCTGGGGTGACTGGGCCCCGCAGAGCGATGGCTTGAGGGGTCTGTTCCGTGTCGGCCTGACCGGGCCCAGAACGCGAGTCCCTGGGCAGGAAACGCACCCTCGAGGCGGCTTCATCCAAGGTCACGGGGCTGAGGCTGAGGCGGCACGGGCTGCAAGTGAGGTTAGGTGGCAAATTGGGGACATCGGGACCGCCTCCCACACCGGCCTACACCGGCTCTGCTCTGTTCAAAGCACCACAACGCACACCAGCCCACAGCCAGGGCCTTGACTCCTCGGAGGGTTAGGAGCACCCGGGCCTGGGTGCGGGAAGCCGGCCAGTCGGTTCCAAGACGCTGATCCAGCTGCTGTGCCGGCCCCAGCGGCTCCTGGCCCTGCTTGGCAGCAGCTGCCCAGGCGATCACCTGGCTGCGGGCACAGGCGCTCACCTGGCTGCGGTCACAGGGGCTCACCTGGCTGCGGGCACAGGGGCTCACCTGGCTGCGGGCACAGGGGCTCACCTGGCTGCGGGCACAGGGGCTCACCTGGCTGCGGGCACAGGGGCTCACCTGGCTGCGGGCACAGGGCGCTCACCTGGCTGCGGGCACAGGGGGCTCACCGGGCTGCGGGCACAGGGGCTCACCTGGCTGCGGGCACAGGGGCTCACCTGGCTGCGGGCACAGGGGCTCACCTGGCTGCGGGGCTCACAGGGGCTGCGGGCACAGGGGCTCACCGGGCTGCGGGCACAGGGGCTCACCTGGCTGCGGGCACAGGGGCTCACTGGGCTGCGGGCACAGGGCGCTCACCTGGCTGCGGGCACAGGGCGCTCACCTGGCTGCGGGCACAGGGCGCTCACCTGGCACTGGGCACAGGGGCTCACCTGGCTGCGGGCACATGTGGGCACAGGGTGCTCTCACCGGGCTGCGGGCACAGAGCGCTCACCTGGCTGTGGGCACAGGGGCTCACCTGGCTGCGGGCACAGAGCGCTCACCGGGCTGTGGGCACAGGGTGCTCACCGGGCTGTGGGCACAGGGCACTCACCGGGCACAGGGGCTCACCGGGCTGCGGGCACCGCGTCCTGCAGGGCAGAGCGCCTCTCCCAGCTCAGCTCCCTGCGCGCCTCCCGGGCACTGACGGAAGAACATCGTTTCCAGGCATGTTCCCTGCGCAGCCAGGACTTCCGGCACCTTCCCGGGCTCTTACCAAAGACAGGCCTCCATCTCTGTCTGGCTCACGCCTGCTTGTCCTCCCGACGGAGCTCGGAATATTCAGTGTCAAGAAATGAGCAGGACCTGTGCCCCTAAGACCCCACCCCTCCGCCGGCACTAAGGGACACCAGGGAACACTGGGACACGCGGAAAGGAAAACTAAAAATTACAAAGCAGCCCATTACCCACCCACCCCCAGGAACTCTTCCCTGCAAGGACCATCAACACCTGAATAGGCTTGTTAGACGCTGAAGTGACCCTGAGGCTGACCTGGGAAAAGGAAAGTGCTGGAAGAATCAGGAAACACCCGGAAACGAATGAGGGAACCTGTCCACGTGCGTCACACAGCTGAGATTGGTACCGACTTACAAAGTTCTAGACTGACCGAGTCTAACAGAATCGTCTAGAAATCATCTCACGTGACATGCGAACCTGAGACCCAATAACAGCCCCTCTGCAGTGAGCTCTTACTGCGCGCCGTGTGCTCTCCGAAGGCCTTCACACACCCTAATGCACGCAGCCCTGACAACCCAGGACACAGCGCTGGTATTGCCCATTTATGTCGGTGGAACCAGGTGACCAGGAAGCAAACACGAAGCCAGAATTTGGACCCGGGCAGCCTAACTCGGAGACCCATTCTCTTAAACACGGTATTCTCACACCGCACTTAGCATGAAGGCGAGGAGATCACTTGGCATGGGTGACTAACAAACTCTACCTCTCATCTTTTATCACAGCTGATTCCAGGGGGCTTATAAGCATTTAAATATGAAAACAAAACTCTGAAAGTAATAGAGGAAAATATGGGTGTGTGTTGTTGTTGTTTTAAATGCGGACAGGCCTTTTCACAGCCCCTGCAAAAGAAAAAATCAAAATAGAAAAGACTGGTGAACCTGACTCAAACATTCCCAAACCATAACTAAAGTCAAATGGAGCAAAGTCATAACCATAGGACGTGTGACAGGCAGACACAAACGTCCCTGGCTTACAAAGGTCTTTCCCAGATCAACCAGATGGTGATAAACATGCCAATAAAAAACATAGATGTTATTTAAAAAACAACAAGTAAAATAGGTTAAAAAAACATAAAATGTTTAAACTTACTAATGATTAATGAAACGCCCATTAGAATAAAAGACCACTTTTCATTTATCAGATTGGCAAAGACACACTAGATAAAACTTAATGTTGACAAAGGCGAAGGAAAACGTGGAATTTGTATTAGTAAACCTTTCTGGCGAGCAGTTTGGCGTTTGTGAATCAAAATTTCAAATGTGTATAACGTGATCTAGCAATTCTCCCAGAGAATTACCTGTGGAAATAATTGCCCAAGTGTGCAGAGATATAGATATATGTACAAGGCCATGAAGTACCACATTATTCAACACAAAAAAATAAAAGGAAATAACTCAATTGTACTTCAGTAAAGGACTAGCTAAGCAAATTGAGGCACAAAATAGAATGGAATGCTGTGTACTATTAGCCAGGAAGAAGTGATGCAATTCTAAGTTCATTGATCTGGAAAGATGGCCAGGATATATCACTGAGTGAAAAACAAATGGATACTAACACATGGAATATGGCCACATGTATATGAAGTTATGTCTACGCTAATCCCATAAACACCGCTAATCAAGGGGACAGCAGGGTCGCCACGGAAATGTCGCCTTCTCCAGGAAGCCTTCCCTGCCTCCGGATTGGTTACGTGTTGCCCTCTGACCTCCCACAGCACCCAGTGTACACCTCAACCACAGCACATGCACCTGACAATGCGAAGACATTTATCACCAGCTCCTGAATATCCCCAGTATCTATTTTTTTTCTTCCATTCATCAGACTCAGAGACCAGCACATAGTGAGCGCCCAATGACTCAGCCTATTTGGGAAGTCAACCACACGTCCTGCAAAGGGGTATATTGTGCTGAGCTTTATGAGATGAAGACAGTTAATTTCTTTTTCTTTCTTTTCTTTCTTTTTTGTTTTTTAATGTGCAAGTCCTGAATCTACCAGTGGACCATCCTTCCCATTATGGATGTTTCTAATTTGGGGGAGTTAATCTCTTTTTAAAAAATATATATTTTTATTGATTTCAGAGAGGCAGGGAGAGGGAGGGAGAGAAACATCAATGATGAGAATCGTTGATCGGGTGCCTCCTGCACACCCCACATTGGGGATCAAGCTCACAACCCCGGCATGTGCCCTGACCAGGAATCGAACCGTGACCTCCTGGTTCATGGGTCAATGCTCAACCCCTGAGCCACGCTGGTTGGGCAAAGTCGGTTATTTCTAATGGTTTGAATGGGATAAATTGTGGAGAAATGCGAAGGAGTGGCCTCCGTTTTCAATGGATCTACCTACCTTCAAGCAAGACGCAGGGACTCAATAAATTCACTGACAGCCATTCAGAACCCTCTGGTGAGGACCACTGGGTATGTCTTGGCAACAACTGGCATGATTTGTTCCTAAAGCGTGTCTACTCTCCTGAACTCTCACTTTCTGAACCTGCAAACTGGACACGAGACGAATTTACCAGGCAGCCAGCACCTGCTGCCAATGACTGGCGAGGAGGACGAGCCAGCAGCGTGGGCCCCAGTTCCGCAGTCTCCTGGGAACGCGGTCTCTGTTTTGACATTGCAATACAGTGTCTGGCACTGCGGGCCCCAAGATGTTTCACCACAGCTCCTCTTAGCAGTTTGCTGAGTTCACCACGAGAGTTTTTCCTTTAGCCAGGTTACCAATCACACTAGTATTCTGGGGTTAGTACTTTTGAACGATAGTAACTTCAGGTAGAAAGTGGTCTCTAATTAGTAGCTATTAGTAGATATTTACATGAAATATAAAATACAGCAAAATAGGATAACATATCAGATACCCCAAAAGTAAAAGGGGTCCTAATGGAAAAACTGAAAGGCCGAAACTCCACACCCAAATTGTCATGGATCCCTAACCACCTTCCAGTGGACAGTGATGGCGGTGGCGGTGGTGGTGCTATTGCTGCTCATAAAATGTCCAACGTAAGATGGTGGCAAGGGCTCCGCTGCCGTGTCCCACCCTGTGTTACACCAGCTGGAGGTCATCGCGCGCATCAGCCTTGGTCCTCTGGGTGGCACCTCCCTCCGAGTGCCCCCCCTCCACCACTGCCTCGGCAGACCTGACCCTACACTCGGCCCCCCCCCGCCACCACCCCCCCGCCCCCGCTGCCTCGGCAGACCTGACCCCACACTCGCCTCCAGCCAGCGGAAGCACCAGCTTTGCGTAATCATGTGAAGGCGGTGACTCTTGTTCTCTAAATATTGACCGTGAGAGGTCACTCGATGTCTTTCTGAGTATTTGCTTCATCTTTTGGAAACTAAGCCTGGAATTCCTACAACGTGCTGCATCCAGCACGTGTCATCATTGTGAACGTGACAGAAAGCTGCTTATCAGACCTGGAGGCATTCACTGAAAACCAGCAGCCCCCCCCCCCCACCCCAGGCTCCCAGGCTGCAGCACGCTGAGGCCGCAGATAGCACACGGGCAGGAAACAGGGAGCACTACAGGGAGGATGATTAGGACTGGGAAGAGCAAAAGGCAGGTACCGGACACAAGTAACCTACAAACTGCTGTCAACACAACAGCCTCTGATGGAAATAATGACATACTTTAGAACCCATTGTGACACATATTTACACGATCAACATTGCAATTGACTTAGAGTTCCAAGATCACAGTCTTCTCCTTCCACTTCACACCAATACGCTTTTCACTTTCAAATGAAGGCAGCTGCTACGTATTTAGTCAAGTCAGCAGCCACTAACATCATACAGCACCTGGGCAGGAGACACGGCGTGGTCAGGGCTCACCCCAGTATGGAAACCCGGCTTCTTTCTGGTGCCGCGCCCTCCTGCAGCCTGGCCCTCTGCCGATGCACTCTGCCCGGGCCTGTGGGAAGGAGCAGCTGTTCTCCATGCCACCTCCTGCCCACCTCCCTCACCGGCTCTCAGCTGCCTGCCAACCCAGGCTTTTCTGGGAAAGGCGCTCACCCTCACACCTGCGCTCAGCCTCCGGCCGGGCCTGTCTGTGGACAGGTTCCCAGGGCTTCCTTTAAGCCAGGCATTTACCTCTGATCGGGGAAGGGTCCTTCCTCCGCCTGTTCTCAAAGGAGAGGGGGATGGATAAATGCATGTGCTCCACTGACGGCCTGTGGCTAAAGACCCACGCATTTCCTCTCCCCCCAATACTCGCCCTCCCACCCTCTCTCCCTCCTCCCGCCATCCTCCCCGCTCTGTTCCTCTCTCCTTCTTTCTAGACGGACCTAGACGTCTAGGAAACAGTATCAGGATTGGCAACAGGGATGAGAACCTTCCTCTGTTTCTCTTCATGGAGGCTCTGCATAATGCCCACAATGGAAACCTCAGCTCTTTGCTTTCCAACCCCCTGAAACTAAACTCAGTGTCTTTCTTCTGGACGGGGCTCTGTGCTGACGTCCACGATCCAAGTGAATAGGTCACATGTGAAAACATTCAACCGGTAAAATTAATTGGTAACAAATTATACCGAAACAAATCATATCCCCAATTTTTCCTCATGTGAATTTAAGAACTACTTTATTGAGAACTATGCATGTCAGGTACTGGGCTGAGAGTGCCAGTCTCCTATGAGACAGGTATTCCCACTCCCATTGCACAAAGAAGTTTAGGAAAACTAAACAAATTCCCCAAGAACACAGAAGCTAGTAATTGACAAGACCAACCTTCAGACCCGGGTCTCTCCGCCGCCCCTAACCATTTCCCTGTTCAATCTCCTAAGGCCGTGGTCGGCAAACTCATCCGTCAACAGAGCCAAACATCAACAGGACAACGGTTGGAATTTCTTTGGAGAGCCAAATTGTTTAAACTTAAACTTCTTCTAACGCCATTTCTTCAAAATAGACTCGCCCAGGCCGTGGTATTTTGTGGAAGAGCCACACTCAAGGGGCCCAAGAGCCGCCTGTGGCTCGCGAGCCGCGGTTTGCCAACCACGGGCCTAAGGTACTAGAAAAGCCCCATTGCATTGTAAGCTCTGCACAAGGACCTACCGAGATATTTACGGCTGTGACATCTATCAGTGTTGGGCAGAGACTCCAGCTCCCTGGAAACGCACTTAGAAATCCTCGTGCTTAAGGAGTCAGTCAATAGAGCTATCCGCATTTCACGGCGTAAGTTGAGGTGCTTGCCATGAACAAGTAGACCCCTTAAGGATATTATGGATTTTCTGAACCTGCCCATTGGCAAGAGGTGCTGCTGGGGCTGGGTGGTCTGGAGGCGGGAAGACAGCCTTTGGGGAGGCAGGTCCAGCGGTGTGAGCACAGGGCCCTTGTCCTAAGACTCCTCCCCTTGGAAGCGCATGTAATGTATTTCTCAGTCACGGTGAGGGTTATGTGAAGAAAGTGCTGAGAAGTAAAAGATGCTTAAATGTTAGTTCCATTCCATGTAATATCTTTCACTTAAATACTTTGGAACAAATAGATGAGAAGATCTGTATTTATTTGGTCATTACATTGCACTAAATAAAAGTTACATAAATCTATCATTGAACCACCATTCTTTTTCGAATATACATACACCAAGTTCAAGTGTCACTTTAGGTATAATTTACCATGTGACTAAGTCCTACTTATTAGGAATTATTCACTGTAAGATCTTTGAAAATGAGTTCTGCAAAACATCTGTTTCTCCCGAGGTGTTTCGGTTACTATAAAACATAGTTCTCCGCCTACAACTTCAGGGTATTTCATTCCATTAGCGTCTGTGGTCTCCTCACGGCCTCTGCTCACACGGGGTCAGGACAGCCGCTCTCGAGAAGCAGCTCAGGAACTTTCCAGGGCCCTTTCCTCCCGTCCAATGCAATAAGGAAAACGTTCCCATAGGAACACATCCCCGCGCTCACCCGGAGGCCAGGGTGGAGGCCGGGGTGAAGACCATGGAAGGGAAGCACTTACTTGTACTTTGAACTCTTCTTCGTTCACTCTTTAGATAAAATATTTGCTCCCTTTTGGACTTGGAAAATGTAAACACATCTCCATATAAGGCAAAAAGTCACTTCGTTTTCCAGTGACGGCCTCTTGCTGCCAGGCAGGCTGGTTCGTGATAAATGTCACAAGCTTCTTCTAACGTTTGGACTCTCTTCTTTGAACTGCTGTTTTGTAAAACAAAACAAAGCAAAAAAGTGTTCGGATAGCAAAGATTTTTCTGAAAGGCAGAGAAAAAGAGACACTATTCGAAAAGAAGCAATATTTAACTGAAAAAGGATTTTAAGTAAGTGTCATTTGGGAGGAAAAAGTTAAAACTCAATGGTCTTTAGTCTTGGTTGAAAGGAATCTCAGACTAAATTTGTTTCTCCGTCATAATAAACACATCAGACTAAGTAATGTGATACCTACTTCTATGTTTTCAGAGTTTTTAATTACTCTGTTCTATATATTTTTTAGTTTAATTACTATAACAATAGTCTTAATGCAAACATGACTTTAACCCTCAGAATTTTGGGGGGGACATATATATTGATTGGTTAGTCAATAGATATAGATAAGTATCAATATAATCTTGGTAAACAAACCAAATGAGACTGTAAAGTTATTTCTTATAACTTCATTTAGGAGGGGGTTATCCATAAAGATACATTCAACAGTTCACAGTAAATACTTCTGAGAATTCAGGGAGTGGGCGGGAAGCGGGGATCTGGACAATTTAAAATTCTGTGCTTTCTTTGTTAAAACAGGAGCACACTATACTTATAATTCAGACAAGCTCTAAACATTGGTGTCTTTTTAAATTAAAGAATCATTAACCTTTTTTATAAATAATCATTATCCTTTAACCCATCAGTGCAAACAAAACACAGAATAAGGAGCTAGTGTGAGGCAGAATTCTCATTGACATCAATATGCCATAGATTTTTTTATTTTTAAGTGCCTAATAGTTTAACATTTTTTGCTACCAACATGTGTCTGCCCAGTTTTTTCTTGTTCTCTATACAATGTTTGTATATATATCTCCTCTCTTCCCACACTTGATTCAAATACCATTCTCTTGTTCACAAACCAATCTCTTAGAGCAAACTAAAAAAAAAAATTAAAAAAAATGGCAGCCCAAGGGTGACTCACAGGTAGTCAGTCCACAGATGTATTTTTATTTGACTAGAAAAGCATTTTCAAATTAATTGCCAGTATTTAAAATTTTGAGATTTAATACCAAACTCAAGATTCTCAGCTTCCTTGTTGTTTTTTTAATATAGTTTTTTATTGATTTTAGAGAGGAAGGGAGAGAGAGATGGAAACATCAGTGAAGAGAGAGAATCATTGATGGGCTGCCTCCTGCATGCCCAGTACTGGGGATCAAGTCAGCAACCCAGGCAAGTGCCCTGACTGGGGATTGAACCGTGACCTCCTGGTTCATAGGTCTACATTCAATCACTCTCTTGAAAGATCAAGAGATCTGCCGACACAGGGCCCACATTCCTGCATGGCAGCTGGGGTTGCTGAAGGCGGCCTCTGAGCCTGGTGCCCACCCTCCTGCTCACCATAGCTCTGCCCACAGGCTGCCTCCCCAACAGCCCCTCAGGCATTGCTTTTTGTCTTATGGTGAGTAGGAAAGTAATTTCTTACTTACACCCTTATCTTCCCTTTTTTAATAAAGGGGGCTCAGTAACAAAAGGAAATATCAGGGGAGCCAAATGTTTCAAGAAAAAAAAGAGGGGGGAGGGTTAATGCATATTCCCTTATGGAAGTGAATATAGCTGGTGTTCCTGTGTTTGGTAGGCAAACAAGGATATCCATGTTGAAATATTTGAATAACCACAGTAAGAAGTCAGCATGGAATAGAAAAAAGCATGAAAAAAAAGTGAGGGCCCAGCTGGCATGGCTCAGTGGTGGAGCCTGGACCTATGAACCAGAAGGTCATGGCTTGATTCCTGGTCAGGGCTCATGCCCGGGTTGTGAGCTGGATCCCCAGTGGGGGGCGTGCAGGAGGCAGCCCATCAGTGATTCTCTCTCATCATGGATGTTTCCTCTCTTTCTCCCTTCCTCTCTGACACCAGTAAAAATATATTTTTTTAAAAGGTGAGGAATTTGCTTTTAAGTGGAAACACTTCAACGTGATACTTTTGTGAAATGCCCTGACGTGTTAACGGAAAGACTGTTTTCCGGCATCTGACCGACTCCACTCGTCTGGATTAGCTGATGGGCCCTGCACGTATTTGAGTTCGTCCTCCCATTTAGAAACACACCAGAGAGATGCCCACCTCATCACCTACCCCGTCCTCCTCTGTGCCCTTGGGGGATCAGCAGCCAAAGCTGCCCAGCCCAGCAGCTCCTCTTCCACGCTCCTCCTCTTCCTGCCCTGAACACACTCCGCCAAGAGCAGGGGCAGCTGTAAACACTCCTCTTAACTCTGCAACGTCACGCTCCTTCCCCCCGCACAGCCCTCCTCTCCAAGCCCACAGCCTGGCACAGGGCCCGCATCAGGAGCTGAGCCTTTCCCTGACTAACATGTTCCTATTCATTTTACAAGGTCACAGGCCCTCAGTTACAGCTGCAAACACTCAGGGCAGCTCTCCAGCCCCTGCTCCGCCCCTGGAAGAGTCAGTGCTGGGTTCCAGGCAGCAGCAGCCCAACAGAGGCATCTGCAGTCGATTCAGGAGTCACGAGCAGATCAGTAGCTGCGGGTGAGGCCACAGGTTCCCAAGCTCCCAATTTAGGGGGAAGAAAAGGTGCCTCTGATCCTGTGTGAGTCACAGCTGCACCCAGGATCAGTACATGGGGACACTGATCAGCAAACATGTGTTGAATATAGACTGTGGCTCTGTTCTCGGGACCACCAGCAGGAATCTATTTTTTTAAATATATTTTTATTGATTTCAGAGAGGAAGGGAGAGAGAAACATCAATGATGACAGAGAATCATGGATCGGCTGCCTCCTGCACGCTCCCTACTGAGGAAGGAGCCTGAAACCCAGGCATGTGCCCTGGCCAGGCATGGAACCATGACCTCCTGGTTCATAGGTCCATGCTCAACCACTGAGCCACGTCGGCTGGGCGGAATCTATTTTAACTGTCATGAGTTAGGCTCCACTTCTAGTAATAAAGACTATTCGGTCTTCCAGTCCCCAAAGTGCTCCCGTAGGATTTGACTCCACAGGACAGTGGGCAGGCAGGCAGAGTTCGTTTAATGCTACCGTCCCCAGTTCATGGAAGAGAACAGGGAACTCGGAGAGCTTCATGTGGTTCCTCCAGGTCCAAGCAAGAGGGCCGGGCCTCATGCTCACTCGTTCTACCTGAGCCACCCTCAGCGAGAGCGATGCTGCCGTGAGGAGGGACTATGAGGCTGTGGCCCTTCTCAAAGAACGAAACACAGGATCAACAGAGGACCGGAGACAAAATCAGTTGTTTTAAAAAATTAAAGAACACAATGGAGGCCAAAACCATCAAGATTTTAAAAATAGTTTTATATAGAAATATTTTACAAAGATTTTACAACGTAGCAAATCATGACATACCATAGAAAGGAGAAGAAAGAGACTCGACCTCAAGGATTAGGAAAGTGCTCCTAGCGACGGACCGCCGTCCCCACGAAAGTGCATGAACGTTAAGGCAGAGTGCCCGCTGGGGCTGGCAGGTTGCAAAAGGACTCGCCGAACAGTTTTTAAAAATATATACAAACGTCTTTCCCTCCCTCCATGCTTCTCAGAGACGTGTGAAAGGAATTCATTTAGGGACAGTCTTGCTCTGCGCCTGGGTAAAAATAGCTCCTGGGTACAAACAATGAAGGGGGGGATGCTCTGCCCCCGCCTGCTCCCAACAAGTCACGTGATCAACAACAGAAAACCTCTCCCGTGCCGGCCTGCTTTCTCCGTTCCGCCTGCGGGCAGCACGCAGCCTCCCTCCGAAGCGGGGAGAGGTCAGAGGGTGGCGGGAGTGACCTCCGGATCTGTGCCCGGCGGGGTGACTTTCAGGCTTCGCGTGTGCGTGGCCAGACAGTGGGGCGTTGAAGTCGTTATGCGTTCAGTATTATACATCTACTGCACAGCGTGGCTCTACCTGCAGCGGGTTAGCGTGTTAGAGTGCTGCGTAGGTTAATGCGGTATGTTGCCCTCTCTGATAATAACAATACCAAGGTGCTCTCTCAAGTTCCACCATGACCCTGTTAGAGAACTCTACTGAAATATGTTGTTTTCCACATTTATATAAACCCCTCAAGACTGACGGGATCAATGAGGATAACACTGGTTATGAAACATTCATCTTCCTGCTTGGAGGGGAATTGGTTTTTATAATGGAATAAAATACAAAGAAAAGTAAATCAGCCAGACTTGAACAAGTGTGAGTCTTGGGGCAAACTGACATCTGAATTCTACTACAGAGAATAAATATCTGCCAAAAGTTAACTTAATTCACCTGGCTCGCCACTCTTTCATGGAAAATTTTCTCTACTCAGGAGAAATAGGGGAAAATCAGTGTATGTGCCATTTTAGTCTCCATATTTAGACTTTTTCCTTGTCCTATTTTTTCCCATCCTTAAATGGAAGGGAAGCGAACCAGTTCACTCCGATGACTGAGGTTTCCTAAACAGCTTTTAGCCTTCAAGACACCGTGGTGGGAAAACCAGAGAGAGACACCCGGCCACGTAGGGGGATTGTGAAGCACAGAACAAGCGCGCGCTCTATGTGATCTAGTAACAGGGATCAGCCGGTGGGACCGGCTCACACCACAGACGTAGAAGCTTGGTTTTCACTCGGAGCTTCTTTTTCAACAGGACCGCAGGCGAAGAGCTGGTTGCCCAGGGTCTTCTGGGCGAACCGGAAATACATGGCGTGGCCCATGGCCACGAAGGACACGGAGATGAGCACGAGCAAGCCGAAGGCCTCGGGGTTGGGGGCCAGGATCACCATGATGAAGTGCAGGAGGTCGAGAAGGTAGTTCATGGAGTTCTGCACACCGTTTATAATGCCTCTTTCTGACTCAATGACGTTTTCTTGCAGCAACTGTGTCACAGTTAAATCAAAGGACCAAAGGCCTGTAATGAAGAATATTGTTTTAGAGACGGTCAATCTCTAGAATTTATAGCCATAGGTTTCAGATTTATAGGTTGAAAATCTGTTGACACGTGAAAAAGTGGCGTTAGCCCCATCACTTCAAAGCCACCATGTGCATACTGATCATGGCCTTGCCTCAGAGAGTTATTTCATTAAGAAATAGTACTGGGTTACCAGTGGCTCCAAGGAATGGTATTTACAGCCTCCCGACAAAAATAAGTCACCTCTACAAACTTGTTAACTCTGTTCCTCTGTGATTATTCATGCTATGAAAGCAAAGCTCTGAAATCACAGACGTAATTCCACCCTAAGTGCAGTCATGTGCCGAACAATGACGTTATGGTCCATGACAAACCACATATTCAATGGTGGCCCCGCAAGATTCTACTAGAGCTGAAAAATTCCTACTGCCTGGTGACAGCACAGCCACGGTGACACGGTAGCGAGACGTGTTACACGTTCGGATGATGCTGGTGTAAACACACCCACCGCACTGACGGATGTAGAAAATATAGCACGTTCAGTTACGCATAGTACATAACACTTGATAATGACGATACAGGACTATGTTATTGGTTTATGTATTTACTATACCAACCTTTTCTCCTTATTTTAAAATGTTCTCTTTCTACTTGTTAAGAAAAAAAGTTTGCCTGGACGGTGTGGGTTAGTGGTTTGAGTGTCGCTCAACCTATGACCCAGGAAGTCACGGTTGTATTCCCTCCTGGATCCCCAGTTGGGGGCGTGCAGGAGGCAGCCAATCAATTATTCTCTCTCATCATCGATGTTTCTCTCTCTCTCTCTCTCTCTCTCTCTCTCTCTCTCTCTCTCTCTCTCTCTCTCCCCTGCTTCCTCTCTGACATCAATAAAAAAGGTAAAAAATAAAAGTTTGCTGAGAGACAGTGTGTCGTGTTATGCTGACACGTCTCAAGTTACCGTGTCTCGGTTGCGTCACTTTCTCTGATGGATTTAATCTGGTGTTTGGCACAGCAGCGTGCTGTGCAGGCGTGTAGGCTGCGATTCACAGGCTGTGCCATCCAGCCTGGTGGGTAGCAGGTCGTGCCACGAGGTTTGGGTAAGGCGCTCCTGCGTGTTCACACAACCACACCGCCTCCCGACACACTCCTCAGCGCGTTTCCGCCTCGGTAAGCAGCGCATGACTGTGCTGGTATTTTTCAGGTTTGAATGAACTGACCTACATGTTGTCATGATTAAGGTGTAAGGAAACGTTAAACCATTATTATATTTACTGCTTGGGTTCTAAAGCCCCTGCAATAAAGCTGTCTCACTTGGAATATTAATGTCTCTGATAAATTAATAAACTGCTTTGTCCCAGAAGATAAAAATACGGTTTCATTTCCAGAATAACCCATCGGTCCTCTATTAATGATTACTTACATCTTGCTTTGTAAGAAGTCTGTACACTAGGTTGCCTTCCAGAGCTGTAAATCCATTTGTTTGGCCAAGTATAGAATACACATCGGCTAGAGGAAGCTTTGGACCATTTTTTTCCTAACTGCCATGTCTTTTTTCAAAATTTAAACCAAAAACACCCACCAACTTATCTACTTATCTTTTTTGCCTTGTACCATAGAAACATTCTCCAAATTACAGCCCTGTGGGGAGAGTCATAGCCACACAAAGACTCTAATTACTAAAAGGCAATATAATTAGCATCGCTAATCTCTTGTTAGGAGTTAATTAATAACATTAAAGCAGCAATACTTAAAACACCCATTTAGGAAAACATTTCAAGCTCTAACCACGTTTTATAAAAGCACAAATACACTTTTTTAAACTATAAAAATGTCATCATGAAAGACTGTATTATACCTAAGGGTGAACAGTGAATTCTGCTTACATTAACACTCAGGGAATATTGGTGAATTCTCTGAACCCGTATTGCAGGCACTTTATTTTATTCTCATATATCTTTTTACTGATTTCAGAGAAGGGAGAGGGAGAAAGAGAAGCATCCATGAGGAGAGAGAATCATGGATCGGCTGCCTCCTGCACGCCCCCCACTAGGGATCGAGCCCACAGCCGGGCCTGTGCCCTGACCTGGATGGAACCGTGACCTCCTGGCTCACAGGGCGATGCTCAACCCCTGAGCCAACGGCCCGGCTACTGCAGGCCCTTGTCCCCCCCCCCCCCCCCCACCCCGCTCCCCGCCCCAGGCGGACTCACCGATCCTAGCAGCAATGACGCCCGCGAACAGCAGGCTGACGGAGAGGACGGACTCGGCGCTCAGCCCCAGCTCCACCTCGGGGGCGGCGAGGGTGGTCACGGAGCCGTTGGCCGCGGGCTTGGCCGTGGGGAAGAGCGGGCCGGGGGCGCCCGTGGGCATGGAGGGCAGGGGCTCGGCCTGGATGAACCTGGAGCGGATGTCTTGGAAGGGGGACACGGTCAGGTCCAGCGGGCTGCCCGGCATGAACACGGACACCACGCACAGCACCAGGCAGGAGAGCTGCGCGCAGCCCGAGATGAGCCCGGTGCGCACCAGGCCGCACCGGCGCCGCAGCCCGGTGAAGGCCACGGTGCCCAGGATGCCGGTGACGGCCGAGGCGCCCATCAGCAGGCTGAGCACCGAGCCGCTCAGGCCCTGCGTGTAGGCGTAGCCCGTGGTGATGCAGTCGAAGCCCAGCACCGTCATGTAGAGGAAGGCGAGCCCCAGGCCCGCCAGGAACACGGGCTGCCGCGCATAGGACACCCAGCCGTCCCGGAACGTGCGCAAGGGCTCGGCCAGCTGGCTGGCGCAGCTGGGCTCGGGCTCCGGCTCCGGCGCGTGCACCGCCAGGTCTTTGTCCCCCATCAGGTGCGTGGACTCCAGGGGTTTTGGCTCAGTTTCTGTGGACAAAGTACATCACTTATTGAGGGAGAGGAGCCGGGGGAGGGGATGGGGGACAGTTATCTCACTCAGTATTTTTCTTCTGCTCTTGCCCTCCCCCTTGGGGCCCTTGGCTACTACAGCACAACAGGCATTGTCTTCTACTCTTCGGAGCATCACGGCCCAGGAACCAGCTCCAAGAGGCAAATGCGCTGCATAAACAAGGTGCTGTTGATCTCGATCGCACTTGTTCTTTGAAATTCGACTCCCACCGAAGTAAAACTCATGAGATACAAACGTTTATTAAACGCCTGTGATGAGCCGGGCCTTCGGCAGGATAAAGGGAATGGAGAATGGCCTCTTCGGAAGAACTCAGTTTGGGGCAAAAGAAGAAAGGTTTGGTTCTAGAGACTTTGGTTCTGCTAGACACGGACACTCAGGAGGCCACATCAGAGACAAGCACAGGGGTTGTCTGGGCGAACGAAGCATCGGGTTTGGGGGGACCTGTTCAGGCTCCATTGTCCGGAAGCCCCCCTTCCTCTTCTCCGCCTTCAGGCCCTCACTCCCTTCCACTGTCCTACAAAGCGCCTCAAGGGCGTGTAACTCCCAGGAATTCTGTTCTCCTCGTTTTCCTTCCCACTCCAGGGCTCTGCTTTGCTCAGCCATCTCTCAGTTAGTTGCCCCTCGATGTCTACTGCTCACAGGAAGGAAAAGGGCCAGGGGTCCCATTCCAGTCCGAGGTTCAACCCAGAGAGCCCTTCCTCACACTCTCAAAAGCCTGGGTTGTGACTCACCCACCAGAGTGACATAGGTAGCCTCATGCAGGCCTTCGGGGTAATAAAATCTGATGTAAATTAAAAACAGTCTGGTCTTCCCCACCATGTAAGGTCTGGACATCAGAGTAAAAGGGCTGACCGTTGTGTTGGATTTACCTTTGTGTAAATTCAGCTGTTTCAGCTCAGCCTCCTCCACTTTGAGGGTGGCTTTCACAGCTAATGCGGGGGTCTTCTGGTAAACCTTCCAGAGCAGAAAGTACTCCACGCACATGGACACCAGGTTCCATCCGGAAATGAAGCCACAGCCGATGACCGCGGAGCCAAAGGTCATAATCTGGCCAACGGCCATGGGCGCCAAGATGTTGGTTAACTGGTCGATCCTGCGGACTGTGGCGTTCATATCTACAGGGGTGGGCGAAAGACGCGGGTAAGTCTGCAACCACGGAGGCTGCCTCCAGCACAGCACCAATTCGGAGGCCACCCATGCAGGTCCCTAGCGTGCAAATCTGTAAAAGCGCTCTCTCAGCAAACCATAACCATTTTCTTAGAAAAGTATTTGTTGTTTGGATCAAGTCATAATAAATGTTCTTCAAAAATCATGATTCCCTGGGGATTGTAGAAAATCATCTAATATCAGCTTTCAAAATAAATACAATTGTGAGTCTCCATTCATTTCCCCCCATAAACATTAATTAAATGCCTGTGATGAGCTGGGCCCCTTCGGCACTATAAAGAGAATGCAGAATCGCCTCTTCAGAAGAATTCCGTTTGGGGCAAAAGAAGCAACGTTGGGTTCTAGAGACTTTGGTTCTGATAGGACCACTGACATTGAGGAGGCCACATCAGGCAGACAGTCAAGCACATGCATGTGCGTCTAGAGAAGTAGGCACCAGATTTGGAATCCAGCATCTGGTTGGTTCTAAATGTCATGAGACTAGATGAGGTCGCCAAGGGAGTGAGTGAAGATCAAGAAGAGAAAAGGGCCCTAACTGGTTTGGCTCAGTGGATAGAGCGTCGGCCTGAGGACTCAAGGGTCCCAGGTTCGATTCCGGTCAAGGGCATGTACCTTGGTTGCGGGCACATCCCCAGTAGGGGGTGTGCAGGAGGCAGCTGATGGATGTTTCTCTCTCATCGATGTTTCTAACTCTCTATCCCTCTCCCTTCCTCTCTGTAAAAAAAAAAAAAAAATATATCAATAAAATACATTTTAAAAAAAGAAGAGAAAAGGTCTGAAAACAGTCCCGGGCATGCCGCTGTCTGGAGGTGAGGGAGATGAGGAGGAACTAATCGAACAGGAGGAAGACCAGGAGAGATGGTGCCCCGGCAGCTCAGAGGTAACAGGGCTTCAAAGATGGGGAGTAATCAGCCAGGAAGTGCTGCTGCTACGTCAAGAAAATGGGCCCTGAGCAGAAACTCGAGGCTGGTCACAGGGCAGGTCCTGGGGACTTCATAAAGGGCCGTTCTGGGGGAGCGGGGAGGACAAGTGCTTGGCTGAAGTTGACTTAGAGACTGATGCCAACCCCAGGGACACCGTGTGTATTAGGTGAGTGGTGTGGCCTGATCACAATGTCAGTGCTGCTCCCTGGCCTCAGGGAACAAGGCCCTGACCAAGGAAAGGAGCTGGCGAGCACAGGCATCCCTTTTTGTTAAGTTGCCCTGAAAAACACACACAAAGAAATGGGTGGAAGGTGGATGAAGAGAATGAGGTTTTGCTGTTGCTCATCCTCACCCGAGAATATTTTTCCATTGATTTTTAGAGCGACTGGAAGGGATGGGGGGAGACAGAGAGAGAGAAACATCGATGTGAGAGAAACAATCCATTGGTTGCCTCCCGCATGAGCCCCGACCAGGGCCAGGATGGAGCCTGCAACCGAGGCATTTGCCCTTGACCAGAACCTAACCCAGGACCCTTCAGTCTATGGGCCAACACTCTATCCACTGAGCCACACCGGCTAGGGCAAGACAGGGAGGGGCATGAAGAGGAGGAAGATGACAGCCTGTTTCTGTGCTCTGATGGGAATGGCACAGTGGACGAGAAGGTGCCGCGTGTGCACTACGGCCCAGGCGGCAGAGCTGTTCCTAGACGGGAGCACACACTGAGCGTGGGCCGCGTGTCCGGCATCATGTCCGGGTGGAAAGAGCGCCTGCTGCTGGGAGCACATGGACGTTCTCCTCTCACTTCTGTCATTTTCCCAGTAAAATGCAAGCGAGATGGTGGGTGAAAGCGAGAATGGGGGAGGAGCTCCTGAGTGTGCGGACAAGGGAGATGGCATGGAATCGCCCCTTAGGAAGGGGGAGGAGCAGGGAGCAGAGGAAATGGTGTGAAAGGGCCAACTTGCACCCGATGGCCATGAATTTTAAGAACAGTGAGCGAGGTTGGGTGCGTTTCTCCATGTTCTGCTGTGAGAGGTGGACTTCCCCAGGGTCTGATAAAAGGACAGTGACAGAGGGGAGAGGCCAGGTGAGCGATGGCCATGTGACCCTGGCATTTAAGCTGGGTAAGCAGGGGAGACAAGAGGGGTCAGACACGGGGAAAGGGAGTGGAATTAATGACTGGTAGGTAACGACCAGGCGGGAGGATTGCCGGGGCTGGGGTCCCAGAGGAGTGAGCTGGAAAAATAGGAGGTGGCTGTTCAAGATGTGGGTGCCTACGGCCGATATTACGGGAGGGAGGCGTTAGTGCTGGTGGCAAGGCCGAGGCTGTGACCATGGGAATGTATGGCTGAGTCAGAGGGGAGGACGAGAGGAGCGAAGGAGAGAAGTCAAGAAAATGACCTACTGTCTCCTTCTCTATCTCCCGGAGTGGAAGTTAATGAGGCCGGCCTATCAGCCTGCGGGGGGGAAAGCCATGCATAATCAACAGTGCAGTAACGACATCGCCTTCGCTCCTTCCCCTGCTCTTCCTGCTCCTAAATTACCTCCCATTAGGCCCCAGAGTGTGGGGCGCTGCTGTGATAACAGGAGAACTTTGACACGTCACCTTTCCCCCCCGAGGCAAAGGCAGGTCTCCGATCTCAACCACGACCATGTGAGCGGAGGCTGCCCGCCTCCCGCCCGCCCCCACGCACACAGGTCCAACTCCTGCGTGGACAGAAGCGCTAGCATTCATCCAAGTCACTCAGCCGTTTGAATCCAAGCTCCCATGAAGATAAGCGCTGGGGTCTGGAGGCCCCAGGTCAAGTTGGTGACCATAACCTGTTGCTCTCTCACATCTCAATGCTCAACTAGCAGGAAACTACATTCTATTAGGAACCTAGTGACGCCTGGGTGTAATCTAGTGTCAGTAGCTTTTGTTTTTCTGAAGCAGAATCAGTTCGATAACAGCTTTTTTAAAGACCTAATCGTTTCACTGGCCCCAGGCTCGAGAAGAATCGGTCACCCCAATGTGCAAACATGTCCTCTTTACAAATTCTAGGCAAACAGACAAGTGTGTGCTCATTCAAAACCCATTTGACTGTTTTCAGCAGCTGTGACACAGAACATGACATTAAATAGCCCCTGGCTCTCATGCAGGGCATATGACACCTCAGAGACTAATCATTTAAAACGGCGGATTTGCTGAGCAAATAGCAGCCGGCGGGTTTGTACACATCAAACACGAAATCAATTTTTCGTCAACAGAGTTCAAACAGGAAGTGTATCTGCCATACTCGACCAAGCTAGCCAGCAGATGTTTCTTTAGGATGGTGGGCGAGGAAAACCCCCGGAGCTATTAATAAAGACAGATTCACAGAGGGACGAGGAAAGGATGGTAAGCAACAGATGGAGCAAAACGTCTGTTGAGAAGGACGTGCGTTTTAAACGGGTTTGAGGGGCACAAGGGGATGTTTCAATAAAACCCTGACTCGCGCGCCTGGACAGATCAGTGAGCAGATTAGTGGACAGCATTGATGTGAAAAACAGCGCCTTTTCTGCAGCTGCCTAAGCGGGGTGGTCGCAGCTCTGCTTCAGCCTGATGCCCCCGAGAGTCTAAAACGTTCAGCCCTCCACAGACATGCTCCCCCGTCTTTACCCACAGTGTCAACTCCCAGCTTTAAAACTCCTCTGAAATCAAGACTGACCGGCCTCAGAGGGGAGGGGTGGGGGGCCGGAAAAGATGAACCAAAGCCAGTGTGCATACAGGCACAGCCACGGACACAGACAATGGTGCGGTGAAGGCCTGGGGGGCGGGGGGGGGGGGGGGGGGGGGGGATGGAGGAGGGAAGCGTGGGGGGGACATTTTAATGCAGTCAGCAATTAAAAAAAAAGAAACAATGGGAAAAGGGAATGGGAGCAGTTAGCACACAGCTCACCTGTCCTCTTTATATACACATCCCTTCCCCTCCACCCGCTCACACCCGCACAGCACCCGCACAGCACCCACAGCCCTGCCCTGCTGGGCTCCTGAATCTCTGCTCGGACCACATGCATGATTCCTGCCTGGAGGAGGCCGCTCTGTGTAGAGACACAGCTCAGAGCTTCTGGGAATCCCCTCCTCTCTCTCCTCCTTTTCCTTCCTTCTACCTTTTCTGTTGCTCTTTAACCCCTTTTTGTTGTCCTTTACCGCTGCCTTAAAGCAGAAACACACCGAAAATCCACGGTTAGGCCCCTGCTGACCTCAGGACTGGAAGGCTTTGCACCCTGTTTTGAAACACGGTTTCCAGTAACACAAGTCCTGGGTGAGACCTTGAGGAAAGACAAGGCAAAGGTTTTCCTTCACTGGGGCCTCTAACCGGACTGCTGGCCGAGTGAGCTCCACTCGCCAAGAGCTAATGCGGGCAGCTTCCTTCCTTCCTTCAACCTGAGAAACTCCAGAGGTTAGAGAACAGCCTGGCTGGCCTAGCTTCCTCCACTCTGCAATAATTCCGAACATAAAGACAGACAGCCGAGCCCGCCCCTGTGGCCCATGGTTGAGCATCGCCCTATGAACCGGGAGGTCACGGCTGGATTCCAGGTCAGGGCACATGCCTGGGTTGTGGGCTTGAACCGCAGGGAGGGGCGTGCAGGAGGTGTTTCTATCTCCCTCTCCCTCCCCCTTTCTCTCTCTGATTTCAATTTTAAAAAGTAAATAAATAAAAGAAAGCTAGCTGAGAAAGAGCCAGCCAGTCATGTATTTCCTGTTATTCTTCATCACGGCCCAGTCAAAAAGATCCCACAAAGTTATGTATTATTTCTTTTCTTTTCTTTGTTTTGTTTATATATTTAGAAAAAAATTAAAGATTCTGAGTAACTTTGTCTTTACGCAATACTTTTTTTTTTTTTTTTTACAGATTATTCGGACGTCACAGAGTCAAAATGAGTTAAGAAATTCAGATAAGGGAAAGAAAATCATTTAAAAACCAATTCCCCTCCCCCAAATATATATCCCATCAGATATTATTTTCAAAATATATCCTTTTATGCCCTCTGAATTTGAAAACATGGACATGTCTTACATACCTCAACTCACATGTTAAAGAAGACTTATCTTACAGTTCAGTATAACAGAAAGAGATATGCGATTACTTCCTCTCGGTCAATGGCCACAGGAAGGAAAATCGACGAGAATGGCCTTCAGCTCCAGGGAGCACTTCCTGCAGCAGACTCGCCTGGCTCCCTGCATCTGTGAGCACCATCCCACCTAAGCATCGCCCTGCCACCCGAAGGATGATTCCAGCAATTCTTTCCCTTCTAGCCCATCCACAAGTCTTGTTCCTTCTCTCACCCCCTCCTTTCTATCTTTTTTTTTTTAAAAACCGCATGGTCCAGTCAACGTTGTTTGCGAACCTCAGCACTAATCTTGCCTTCTGTGCCCTAGAAAAGCTAGTGAAGGCGTAAGGAACGCTTTTGCCGTCTGCCAGGACGGTTGGGCAACATGCTTGTGATTCGCATGATCTCAGTGTTGATTCAGCTGATCCGATCAGCAGACAGGTGTGGCCTTCCTCCTCCACCTGTGCCATCAGCGATACAGTCGGTGTCTCTGTGCTGAGTGAGGGGCAGGTGGGGGTGTTGAGTGAGGTAGGGTATGCTGAGCCCCGGGAATACTGACGAACAGGACATGAAGCTTTGCCAGCATTCTTCAGTCTTCCTTTGGCCTCTTGTGTATGTTTTCTAATGAAGGACTAAGACTATAAGCTTTCTAAAAACTGTATTCTCGCCTCTATTTCCTTAGTATTTGTAACAGCAATGATATCCCATCAGATATAATGTAATAGAAGTTAGAGGTTATAACTTTAAAGGAGAAGGAATTAACATATAGAATCTCTCCTAGAATTAAGTTGTTCCTATTTGGTTTGGAGAAAAATAATATCCACAGTATGACTGGGAAGTACTGGTGATCATATCCATAGTACAGCCAATAAAACCCCATGTGACATTTCCAGTGTTCTAAGTATTAAGTGAACATTTAGAAACCATTAACAGAACTTTAAAAAAAGTAACCGCTCAAAAGAAATGTTCTTCCTTTTGCCAGGTCTGCATAGAATAAAAAAGTTCTTTGTTATCCTATATATTAACTTCGTAGCATGGAGATAAATCTTTGCACTGAGACCGATAATGTGGTAAGAAAAAGACGATCCTTTCAATTTGTCCTTAAGAAAAATACTCAGAAACGGCCCTAGCTGGTTTGGCTCAGTGGATAGAGCATTGGCCTGTGGACTGAAGGGTCCCGGGTTCGATTCCGGCCAAGGGCACGTGCCTGGGTTGTGGGCTCAATCCCCAGTGGGGGATGTGCTGGAGGCAGCCAATCAATGATTCTCTCTCATCATTGATGTTTCTCTCTCTCCCCCTCTCCCTTCCTCTCTGAAATCAATAAAAGAAATATATTTTAAAAAATAAATAAATAAATAAATAAATACCCAGAAACGAAGGCTCTCAGTCCTGTTTATCACTGATTAAAAGTGACCCACTGTCACCCATCGTGGAAAAGAGAAAACCCAAGCACCTGCTAGGCTCCTGTCTTCTCCTGCGACCACGACGATCCAGTCCCGCTGGATGGTGATGGCGGTGGCCGTGCTGGCCAGGTTGGCGATGTTGGCGATGGTGATGATCAGGATGTAGCAGGAAGTCTATGGAGTCACAGGGAAGGGCTGAGTGTCAGGGTCCTGCACCCCCACGTGCACTGTCCTTAAATATGGTCTTTGGTGGCATAACAATCAAGCTGTGATTTGAGTTTCATTCTAACCAGTCATCTCAGCTTATACATATGCAACCATAGATCCCCAGAGCCAGTATCTCCCTATTCCGTACCCTCCGTAGCACATATAAAAATCATGCTAGTCACATGAATATTCATGTGACGGTTACCGTAAAGTGTTAACATGGGGGTCGTTTTACTGTTTCCCCCATAGATGTCTCCTTTGGAGAAAGTGTGAAGGGGAAAGTGTTGTCTTAGGTTTTTCATCAGCAAAAAGGGGATGGACTTGAAGATTTCTGCTTCACACCTGGCTTGGACACTCCACCACATCAGCCCAAATATACATGAGAAGATTCAATGGTGACATCGAAGCCACCCCTTCCACCACACCCATCTCTCTCTTTCCCTCGAGCGCTCATAAAATCATAATGTGAGAAGCTATCTAGCCCATGCCCTGCCCCCCCACAAAAATACCAATTTCATTGGAAGAACACAATCATGACTGATTAACATATATATAGGTAATATTTCTTATGCAGTATGAACAAATTACAGGTTAATTCTAATGGGCTGAAAACTAACAACTGAATTATATTATGAACTCTTAGAAATGCTATTGAAAACAAATAGGAAAAAAACCCATAGGACAAAATTTAAATTTAAACAACTCTTAATGAGTACCTGTTATGGGCAAAACACACACACACACACACACACACCAAAAAAAACAAACTAACAACTAAATAAAACAAAAATCAGGGGGCTATTCATGTAGACACAGAGATCAGTATTAAAAGGTCCCGTTTGAAAAGCAGACACGCCCTAGCCCCCGAGGCTTTCTGTCCCCACTCCCGACACTCGGTCCCGCCGTGCAGACGGCGTGGAGGACTTACGAGGACCCAGCCGTGGTACATGGTCAGAAGCTCGTCCTTGTGCAGGAAGACCATCATCAGGATAATGCCGCACAGGATGACCGACACGTTCTGGATCACCAGCGACGTCTGGGCCACTGCAGGGAGAGAAAGCGCTCAGCACACGCCACCCAGGACGCCTCCGCGGCTGCTTCTAGCCGTCCATCCCTGGCCCACCCCCCAGCGCCATGCCAACGGCCGCAGGAGTGAGCCCAGCAGGACTGAGGCAGGTCCGCCTCACCCGCTCAGGCAGCCCACCGGGTCACACGGGTCACACAGGCCACAGAGCCCGCAGACAGAGGAGGCAGTGCCATCCCTTTGCCTTAGCTGGAGCCCTTCCTAATGCCCACATGGCCATTCCACGGATTATCAGGAAGGCGCACTATCATGGGCGGAATGGATGACAGGCCAGCTCCCTCTGCTCTGGCTGCTCAGCGGGACAGGTGGGGAGCGAGAGGAGGTGGAGGAGGAGGTCCCGGATCCGCAGCCTCCCCCACGCAGGCCAATCTGGTAAGGTACGGAGGGCGGCCACACAGAAGAGATGTGCAAGAGTGTGTCGGGGGGAGGCAGGCGTGACTCCTTTGGCATCGAGGCCTGTCCATCACTGTTGTGATGTCTACGCTACACCTCCCCCCGCAGAAACGCCGGCTTTCTCCGAGCGGAGGCAGCCATCCTGTAGGCCAGTGGTCGGCAAACTCATTAGTCAGCAGAGCCAAATATCAACAGGACAACAACTGAAATTTCTTTGGAGAGCCACATTTTTAAACTTAAACTCTATAGGTAGGTACATTGTTATTAACTTAATTAGGGTACTCCTAAGCTGGCCTTTGCTAAAAACTCAAGGGGCCAAAGAGCCACATGTGGCTCACGAGCCGCAGTTTGCCGACCACTGCTGTAGGTGAAGCGCTGGTGTAGGACAGGTGACACCCGGTGAGGGCACCCTGGCGCCTCCTCCCCCACCCGCCAGGGCAGAGGACCAGGGCGGGACGCCGAGTCCCTCACGCCGCGTCGGGAAGGCGAGGCCAGCACGCCTGCCTCCCTCCTGCAGAGGCTGATGCTCCAATAAAACGCTCACCGCAGCCCTCGGCACCAGGCCGCTGCCGGGTCATTACAGCGCCGTCGGCCAGCACAGCCACGCTCAGGCTGGCTTGGGAGGCCACGTCACAGCCTCAAGAAACAACAGACCGTCGTGTGAATCAGCTTGAAGTAAAACCCCGACGTATAACTCATCCGCGGATGCAGTCACGTATCGCACAAGGATCGAATAGCAACTGGACGAGGTTCTTAGCTCTCGGGACCCCACCGGCTACAGGGAGGATGGACAGGTGACCAGGTAACCACCAGGGGCACGGAGAACAGCAGAGGCGTGAGCTGAGGCTGATGGGAGAAGGGGTAACTCAGCCTGGAGACCAGAGATCTCAGGGAGGTGCCAGTGAGCCAGTTCCCCGGGTCCAGGAGGGCGCCTGCTAGCCCACGCTTTCCTCCCACTCGCCCCTCCCTGCCCTACAGCGCCAGTGCTCCACAATCAGGAGGTCAACACCCCCAGGGGTACCATTTCTCTGTCCCGTGATCAATGATGTAAAGAGCCAGGAGGTTTTTCTAGGATAGAAAACACCTTTCTACCTGCGTTTGGGTCTATTGATCCTCACAACAGGGAAATGTGCATCTTGACCGTTTTCCTAAAAGGTCCCAGGATGTGAGCATCAGGGCTCTCCTTACCCCGACGGGAACAAATGGTCGCCCGGCCCTTCCCAGCGTCAAAGACAAGCACGGCCAGGCCGGGGCGCTACCAGCGGAGCACTGGGGGGGGGGGGGGGGGGGGGGGGGGGGGGGGGGGGGGGGGGGCGGGAGGAGATATGCTGCCGATTCGTCTGAGTAGCTGGATCGCTCCCTCACGCTCTCCCTTTCCTATGGAAACCTGGGGATTTCAGTATGACTGCCCTGGAGTAAGCGTTAATGTATTTCTTTCTTCCTTCCCCTAACACATGTATAACTCGGCTCTCCGCGATCCAGGCCCCGACATTCTCTCTTGAATCTGTAGTTTTCAATCCCCTGCACGCACCTCTGCGTGAAATACGCCGCTCAGGGGGCAGGAGCTGGCGCTGCCCCAGGAACCTCTCACCAAAGAGACTCCGGTGTGAGTCCCGGTGAGAAAGAACCCAGCGTCTAGCAAACTTTCAATGTTTAACACGGTTCTCAGAAAAGCCCGCGGGGTTAATCATTGACCTGTGGGATGTCTGAATAGCCAGAGATACTCCCCCAACCTATGGGCCCAGTACCCTGCCGCCCTAGCTTTGGGCAGGGGCCCAGAGCCTCCATGGGGAGGTGCTGCCCAGCCCCCCAGCACTCAGCGGGGCGCACAGTGGGCCGCCCCAGCGGTTTCCCTGTAGCTCAGATGCTGGTCCATGAATACAAAGGCATGGCTGTAACAGCACTCACCTTTATTATTATTTTTAATGTGTTTTTATTGATTTCAGAGAGGAAGGGAGACGGTGAGGGAGAGGAAGAGAGAGAGAGAGAGAGAGAGAGAGAGAGAGAGAGAGAGAGAGAGGGGGAGAGAGAGGGAGGGAGGGAGAGAAACACCCGTGATGAGAGAGAATCACTGATCGGCTGCCTCCTGCACGCCCCCTACTGGGGACCGAGCCTGCAACCCAGGCCTGTGCCCTGACGGGGAATCGAACCGTGACCTCCTGGTTCATGGGTCCACGCTCAGCCACGGAGCCACGCCGGCCGGGCACCACTCACCTTTAAGCCTGGCGTTCTTATCCACCCAGTCGCCGATGATGGCTCCGAGAACCAGCACGGACCCTGCCACCACCAGCCCGTAGACGGCCGTCAGGAGCAGGCTGTTCCCGTAGAGCTCCACCAGGAACACGGACACCGCGAAGTGCCACATCCGGTCCCCCTGGAACAGAGGGGCGACAACGTGTGGCCGAGTGGTTTTAGCTTCTGGTCACTTATTCTCAGGAAGTTGCTTCCTTATAGGAGGGCACTTCCTGGCGACCTCACGACGTTTTCAAGGTCAGCTCCTCTGGGGATGGAATACTGGCCACGTGTCAAGACTGTCCATCCTGGCACAGTGGCAGCTGCTCTTGCTCAAGGGCTACGTGAACCGGAAAGAACATGCTATTAATGAAATACACACAATCCCTTTCATTCCAGAAAAAAGAGTTTCCAGACCTAAGAATGTGTTTTAAGACAAAAGCTGATTCCTAGCGTGTCAGGTTCTGAGCCTGGAGTGGGCCTGTCCCGAGGTAGTTTACTCTGAATCAGAATGGACCTCTAGCAGAGCTCATGGACAGCAGCATGCCTTGGATGCCAAAAAAAACCCACCAGTTCCCTAATTTGTAAAATGATAAGAATGATCTATCTCTAAAGCCTTCTGTACCTCTAATGTTCTAAAATCTATGCTCCATTTCACAAGTAAATTTCAAAGTCATAAAACAGCGGGGCAATCTGAAAGATGAAATTAGTAGGGGCCAATTCTGGCACCGCATGAAAGAAGACATCAGAAATAAATGCATAGCAAGCAGCCATTTTTACATTTTAACAAAGATGGGTTTTGAAAGGGGAAAGAAACTACTTATTTCTTCACGAGAGGCCCGGTACATGAAATTCGTGCACTCGGGGGAGGGGGGTCCCTCAGCCCAGCCTGTGCCCTCTTGCAGTCCGGGAGCCCTTGGGGGGTGTCCGACTGATGGCTTAGGCCCGCTCCCCGTCAGTCAGACATCCTCAGCGCTGCCGCAGAGGCAGGAGAGGCTCCACTGCCGCTGCTGCGCTTGCCAGCCGTGAGCCCGGCTTCTGGCTGAGCGGCGCTCACCCTGTGGGACTGCACTGAACCACCAGAGGGCAGCTCTGCGTTGAGCGTCTGCCTCCTGGTGGTCAGTGTGCATCATAGCAACCGGTTGTTCTGCTATTCAGTTGATTTGCATATTAGCCTTTTATTATATAGGATTCCAGAGTATACAGGAATTTGGGGATTTACCACTGCAAAATGTGGCATGACAAACTTTTCAATGAATCAGTTAAATTAATGTATAAGAAATCTATAATGGACCTTGTTATATTTTAGGCTCCATTCCTAACAGGTTAACATAAAACAGGACAACACTGTTCTATCATAACCTATCCCTAGAAATCACTACAGGAAACAACATTTCCAGCCTAAATTCTTATGGGATTGGAGAGAGGAGGTACTTGATTCTGACCTCCATTCCTCTGAATAGCTCCCAAGGAAAAGGCTAAAACACATAAATGCACCAAATGATAAGTTGCCTTCACAAGTGAATTTCTTCTTTTTTAACCTAAAGAGTAAGAAATATTATTCTACTACTATTGCTTCTTTTTTTTTTTTTTTTTTTTTGCTATCATTTTTCTATTCCTATCTTTTTTCCAACGGAATTTGTTTTAGATTCCTCCAGAGTATCAAAACAAGTGCTATTAAGAGGCAATTTTCTCTCTTGCTTATCCCTGCATGGCATGGCCCTTCCTTGATAGAGGGGAATAAAATTCCTCCAGTTACCCCAATTTCCAAAGCCTTTTCGTTTTAAGAAGCAACAGCTTCTATGCTCACAAAGCCCCCAAACCGGGTAAACTCTTAAGTAAATGTTGACCAAGTACAACTGCAAGACCACCCATTCCTTCCTTACGTCCACTCCCTGCCTTCCCATAAGCTCTGGCCATACGTTGATGATTTGCTCTACATGTCCATCTACACCCAGTGGACTAAGAGCTAAAGACCCACTGAATATCAGGGCGTGAACAATCACAGTCCTTCCTCAGTAAGTTCCTCTCTTGTTGAGAGGGACTACGGAGGCACCAGAGATTCAAGCGCACGAAAATCAAGGTCCATGGTTTCACGCAGCTTGCATCCCAGAGAACAAACACCAAAAACACATCTGGGATAGGTCAAGCAGTGTAAATGCGTGACAGAAAATAAAAGTAGGATGGGTTGGAAGGTGGCATTTTGCATGAGGCAGCGACAGAGCCCTCTATGAGCAGGGACCAGAGGAAGGGAGTGCCGGGCCCTGCAGAGACATCTGGGGAATAAAGGGAGACAGGTCCTAGGACGGTGACGTAAGAAGCATGGCACCCCTTCCACTACGGGTTACCTTTCTGTGATTAGATATCGTTGTTAAAGCCCATACTAACCTATATGAGAAGCTCCCTGATGGAATCCACTTCTTACACTACTTTGTATTTGATATAGTGCCTAGAGGAAAACGGATGGATCCACTGGCAGATAGAAATGAAGTCAGGAATAAAAGCCTTCGGCAGTCGTCGGCAAACTCATTAGTCAATAGAGTGGCAAACTGCGGCTCGAGAGCTGCATGTGGCTTGCGAGCCGCAGTTTGCCGACCACTGGTCTAAGGTAACACCTCTGTATTCCGTGTACAGGAAGCCATGGTTTGGCAGAGTTGGCAGGGAAATAGCTAGATGTAGGTGCATCGGCACACATACTTTGTTGTAATAAAATCAGGCGGACTGTCAAGGAGGACACAAAACTCAAAAGGTAGAATCATTCAGAGAAACACGCTTCCTCTGCACTGAAAAGCAGTGAAAATCCTCTAACCCTGCTATGATCGTAGTTGCTGGTTTTTTTGGTTTTTTTTTGGGGGGGGCGGGGGGTTGCTTTAAATACAACTTTCCCACAAGAACTCCCTTTGCTCAACGTACTTGTAAAATTGCTCTAAGCCTGTCACTTTGCTGTGGAACTTACATTGTGACCCAGCAGCCCTCCTGGAGCCACAGTCCCACTCTTGGCAAATCTGACCTCCACACCTGTGAAAAGAGGGTCCCATAAACCCTGAACGTGTCGGTGCTCAGGGGTGAGGCACGTCGCTGCCCTGATGTAGAGCCCAGACAACAAGGTAAGAATTTCAGATCCTCCCTCCATCACTGGTTTTGTTTTGTTTTGTTTTGTTTTGTTTCAATACTTAATACTTGCTGAGTTAAACCGGAAAACCAAACCACTGAGTTAGACTAAGGGAGAGCACTTTCACTAGCCTTCCACCTAGAACCGTCAGCTGCTGGGAACGAACCCTCCCGCAGATTCCTCTGTGCTCACATGGACCTGCAGGGGCCCCTGTCTAGGCCTCGGGAAGACAGGAGTCTGCCTCCCGCAAAGGCCACCGCTGAGGGCTGTTTCTTCAGGAGCTGATAACCCGGCTAAGAATTCCCCGAGGGCCCGGGGCACAGATTTCCTCCTATGATAGTGCGCTCGCATGTCTTCAGGATGATTTATTAGAAGTTTCCAATGTAAAAGGAAAGCAACCGTCACCAAATGGACTCTGAAAATTCTTTCTCCTGACTGCGGTTCTTCTTAATTAAACATATGAGGTGTGAATAGAATATACTCAGACTCGTTGCTTTTAAACAAGAAGAACAAGTGCTTAATTTTAAAGAGTCTCATCATCATGAGTTAAATACACATCCAACACCCTTTTGGGATCAGTCTTTCTTGCGGGGGGGGGGGGGGTGGGTTTGACGGCAGAACCCAGCCCCACAGAAACACAGGGACCCTTCCGAGACCACAGAGGAAGTCAGAGGAAAAACCATGAGTCAGGTGATGATTTTCAGTGCCTGATGGCTTCAAGGCAGCCTGCGGCGCCCCACCCACACCTGCCCACAGGTAACATCTTTAAAGACCAGGATGTCCACCACGCAGGTATTTGAGTGGGGGTCCGTTTCATTTACATTAACCTTAGGGTGCCATTTTTAGCCTAAGTCAGTCACTCCGCTATCCTCCTGGAGTTTCACAGTGCAGTATGCCGAAACAAAAATTTAACAAAAGAAAATTAAAAAATAGAACATGAAAGAAAAGAAGGTATCTGAGGCATCCATGCATTCTTAGCGGCAGATACTACCACTTACTAAGCCTAATAATGGGGAAAAAAAAATTTACAAACCAAGCCAATATTACTGTTCCAGTTAATGCTGTCCTTCGCTACATAAAGTGTAATAACCTGAAAATGAAATAGTATTTACTAACCCCACGGGAAAATACCCTGGGGTGGGGGGGAACACTTTTTTCATAAAAGCATGTGTTTGGATCATGTATGTCTTTCGCTGCAGGACACACTGGAGGATGGCTTCAAACAGCTGGCCCCAGAGGAAACCAGAAATTGTGCAAGTGTGTGGTAAGAAGGGCGGCACAGGCCACTTACCCAAGTGGATAAAAAATGGCCCACGTAGAGGAGGAACTTCGCCGAGCTCAGGTAGTTGGCTACGGACCCTGCAAAGACACAGGGCGGGAGATCAAAAGCATGCTTGGTCCCTGGAGTAGGACGGGGCTGGAATGTGTGTCCACTTTAAATGACTGTGGAACACGACTATGGAGAACGGTTTGGGGGGGTAAGCCACTACATGTTGCCAGGCCAACCCTCCCTTAAAGTTAGCAGGACCTGGGCCAGTGCTGCCTGCACGCCTTCGCCTGCAGCGGGGGCAGCGCGTGCCAACATTCCTGGGCGCCAGGTCTTCACCAAGGGATCCCAGCTGCCCAGGCCACTCGCCCCTGCCGGCCTGCAGGCCGCTCCCCCCGCACCTGGGAACCCTTGTCTCCCTCCACCCCGACCAAAACAGGAGTCCAAGGAGCACCGGCGCTCCGCTAGCAGGTCAGCCACATCCCGGAGCCCGCGCCCCCGCGCCCAGCCCGCGCGCCCGGCACCTGCCCGGACACTCACCGCAGCATCCTCCCCGGCGGTCCTGCTCGCGCGCCCCGGTCATGGCTGGTGCCCCCACTCGTGGTGCGGCCGCGGCCACCGCCCCGGCGCAGGTGCTTGGGGACGGGAGTGCGAGGAGCCGGCGGGAGCGCCTGTGGGAACGCACAGCCCAGCGCCCGGAGCGACGACAGCTGCGGCGACAGAGCGCGGCGGGTGCGGGGTCCCCCTCCTAACTTAGCTAGCACTGTAGCTGAAGTCGGAAAGGCAAAGCCTTATGCACGCGCACGAGCTGCCGCCCGGCCGCGCGAGCCGATCGCTGCCCCGCGCGCCGCCGCCGCCCGCCCGGCCCGGCCCGGCCTTATAGCCCCGGGGCGGAGCTCCTGGCCCCGCCCCGCCCCGCCCGCCCTCCCCGCCCCGGCGCCGGCCGCCCGGGCCCCGCGGTGCCGCCTCCACGCCCCGCTCCCGGGCTGCCGCCGCCGCGTCCCCGCCTCCCCCTCCGGCTGCAAACAGCTGGCGGCCGCGGGGACTCCCGGCGACTCCCGGCCAGGGCGCGCGCTCCGGGCGGCCGCGGGGCATCGGGAGGGCGCGGGGGCATCGGGAGGGCGCGGGGGGCGCATCGGGAGGGCGCAGGGGGCGCATCGGGAGGGCGCAGGGGCATCGGGAGGGCGCGGGGGCCGGGAGGGCGCAGGGGCATCGGGAGGGCGCGGGGGCCGGGAGGGCGCAGGGGCATCGGGAGGGCGCAGGGGGCGCATCGGGAGGGCGCGGGGGGCGCATCGGGAGGGCGCAGGGGGCGCATCGGGGGGGGGGCGCATCGGGAGGGCGCAGGGGCATCGGGAGGGCGCGGGGGGCGCATCGGGAGGGCGCGGGGGGCGCATCGGGAGGGCGCAGGGGGCGCATCGGGAGGGCGCAGGGGCATCGGGAGGGCGCGGGGGCCGGGAGGGCGCAGGGGCATCGGGAGGGCGCAGGGGGCGCATCGGGAGGGCGCGGGGGGCGCATCGGGAGGGCGCAGGGGGCGCATCGGGAGGGCGCAGGGGCATCGGGAGGGCGCAGGGGGCGCATCGGGAGGGCGCGGGGGGCGCATCGGGAGGGCGCAGGGGCATCGGGAGGGCGCAGGGGGCGCATCGGGAGGGCGCGGGGGCGCATCGGGAGGGCGCAGGGGCATCGGGAGGGCGCAGGGGGCGCATCGGGAGGGCGCAGGGGCATCGGGAGGGCGCGGGGGGCGCATCGGGAGGGCGCAGGGGCATCGGGAGGGCGCGGGGGGCGCATCGGGAGGGCGCGGGGGGCGCATCGGGAGAGCGCAGGGGGCGCATCGGGAGGGCGCAGGGGCGCATCGGGAGGGCGCAGGGGCATCGGGAGGGCGCAGGGGGCGCATCGGGAGGGCGCAGGGGGCGCATCGGGAGGGCGCGGGGGCCGGGAGGGCGCAGCGGCCGGGAGGGAGGGAGGGCGGGCGGGCGGGCGGGCTGGGCTCGGACCCCGGGGGCGCACGGGCCGGGGCGCACGGAGGGCAGCGCTGCACAGCTCCAGCCTGGGCGTGCGGAAGCCTTTTTTTTTTTCTTTTTAACGAAAACCATCTTCCTGGAGGGGTGTGTCCCCAGGCCGCTCTCCCGGCTTCCCGCCCGGCCGCCGGTCTGCCCCGGACGGACGCACAGCGGGTTCCCTCCGGGACCAGCATCAAAGGGCAGGAAGGGGCGCGGGGTCCGAGGCCGCCTCGGCGCGGGAGGAACGGGCCGGGCAGGCCGAGTCCAGCCCCGAACCCGGGGCTCCAAAGCCTCCTGGGCCGCAGCGAGGAAAGCAGCGCAGGCTTCTCCCTCCCCCTCCCTCCCTTCCTTCTCCATCCGTCTCCCCATCCTCCTCCCCAGCCCCCCCGCCCCAGGTCCTCCCCACCTCCCCAGGCCGGTGAGGGACCGGGCCTACCGGTTATCCCAGTTATTCCGGCCCGTCCCGGCCCAGGTAGAGCCAGGCAGCGGCTCCCGAGGGCAGGTGGACGGTTCTGGAGAAACCAGACTCACACCTTCCTCCCCTCCCCATCCCGCGGGGCCCAGCCCCGCTTCATCCAGGCCCAGGTGCCTTACCCTTCGCACACTCGCTGGGCCCGGGGAGTGGGTCCGGCACGTGGACACTGCGGCCCGAGTCCCCCGTGGGCCCCGGCGGACTGCGCCCGGTGTGCGGGGGGCACGCTGCACCCAGCCCCGTATCAGCGCCGGCAGGGGCCGCGGGTGGCGGCGGGCGGGGCGCAGGGGTCGGTTGGCCTGCGGTCTGGAGGGCAGAGATAGGGGTGCAGTTTAGCTCCTGCTGTCAACCGCTTTCTCCCTTCCAAGCCCGCTCCCCGTCTTTCCACGGCCGTCACGCCCCGTCTCTTCCCTCCCCGGGGGTGAGGGGCTGCCTTGAGGTCGGGAGAAGGGGGCCAAGGCAGCCACAGGCGGGAGGGAGCCAGGCCGCTCCCTGAGGAGGGGACGGGAAGGCCTCCAGCCTGCACCTCTCACTGCAGGGCTTTTGCTGACGGCCCACAACACAGCAGGAACCGTGTTTGCACCCTTGCCCCAGCGCCGCTCCCTGAGCCAGTGCCGCCCGCCCGTGAGTTTCCCGGCCACGGCCAGCCCTGGGCTGCTGCGGACCCCCAGGTGCCTTAAAGGGGGTTCAGTTGGTTTTTAAAAGTTTACTTCTGGCCCAGCTGGTGTGGCTCAGTGGTTGAGCGTCGACCTATGAACCGGGAGGCCAAGGTCCGCTTCCCCGTCAGGGCCCAGGCCCAGGGTGGTGGGCTCCATCCCCAGTGTGGGGCGTGCAGGAGGCAGCCGATGGATGATGTTTCTCTCTCCCTCTCCCTTCCTCTTCTCTCTAAAAATCAGTAAAGGAAAAAAGTATATATTTTTTTAAATTTACTTCTGGCCAGGCCAGTGTGGCTCAGTGGTTGAGCATTGACCTATGAACCAGGAGGTCATGGCTGGATCCCATCTCAGGGGATTGCAGGCTCGATCCCAGGTAGAGGGTCTGTGGGAGGCCGCAGATCAATGATTCCCTCTCATCACTGATGGTTCTGTCTCTCTCTCCCTCTGCCTTCCTCTCGGAAACCAATACAAACATCGTTTCTTTAAATGTACTTCTGGTCACCACTGCTCAGTGTTGGTGGGAGCAGCAGCCAAGTCAGTGTGCCCCCAAAGGTGATAGGGAGGTAGTTGTCCACTGTCACGGAGGAGTCCCCAGAAGCCAGCGCCAAGAGAATGGTGGAGAGATCAGACGGGGACCACAGAGAGGCCTGCAGGAAAGATACAGGGACTTTGGGAAGAAGACGAGCAAGACCCACAACATCAAAACGAGCGAGGAGGGTGAGCTCTGGCAGGGGATTCTAAGTATTACTGGGAACAGTCCCGATAGGTGAGCTGGGGCGCAGGAAACATAAAGGAATGAAAAGTGGAAATGTAATAAAAATCCTCAGGATATGTGCAAAACGCAACGTGACCATAACCTCCCGGCCTTGGCATCCGCGATCACAAAGCACCGCCGCTCACACCACAAGCCCTGCTGGCCATTCCTCCTAGGTCCTAGGAGTTGAAAATTCAGATTTCTGTCAAAGTCCTTGGGTGTTTCCCCAGAAGTCAGAAAACACACCTTTCCTGTCGTGTAATCATGACCAAGAAAGCCGTACACATTTTAAATCCTTTTACAAAGAACAGGCACCCTAAAATCCATTGCCCAGTTCATTCCCAAGGTTTTTAAGTTGGTGACCAGGTTAACTAACTCTGTAAAAATTCCAACCAGAATAAAATGTACTTTCCAATTGGAAACTAGTAAGTACGTATGCTTGGCCAATAAAAGGGGCTGTGTTATTTTATTTTAAGCTGCTTTTCCACCTACCGGGCAGGCCTCTGAGCTTCCTCCATGGGAGGGATGTGCTCACTAGGACAAAGGCTGACACCATGGTCACCAGGACACGGCTCCGGGAGAAGTCACGGCTGTCATCACCGACTGCAGGCAGAGCTGGTCCCGGACAGGCTCCTGTCGGTGTGAAAACGTGAAACTTTCTGGGTGGTTTGGGCTCTGTAAAGCCACGTCGCCATTCACAGGCTTTTCTCAATGGTACAGGCACCTTTCAAGAACGGTGTGACATATCCATCACCTAGGAATGGCTGGGCCTTGAGAAATGTAAGTTCAGACACCTAGTTTAAATTGCAGGCCTCTAACTGAAAAATGAGCATTTTCCCCCGTTTCCACTTTGGATATTTCAAATAGACTTCTCATGAATGCTGACTCTGACTTCTCCCCGCCCCTCCCCTTTCTCTCTCTCTCTCTCTCTCTCTCTCTCTCTCTCTCTCTCTCTCTCTCTCTCTCTCTCACACACACACACACACACACACACACACACACACACACACACAGATGTACTCAGTAGTCTACAGTTTCTAATTGGGAACTAAATGCAGAATTTAAAGGATTCCTAAAGAAATACATTCCTATGGCAAATCCATGGAGACAGAAAGCATATGAGGTGTCGGGGCGGGAGTTGAAAATGGGGGTGAGTGCTTAAGGGCGCAGGGTTCCCTTCTGGGTGATGAATACGTCCGGAACCACACAGTGTCGTAGCTGCACCACACTGTAAACGTACTGAAGCCGGAAACGTGTACGTTAAAGTCGCTAAAACGGTGGGTTTTATGTTATGTGACGTTCACCTCCGTTTCAAAATAGATTCCTCTGTGGGAAGGGGGCCGCTGGGGGAACGGTGGTCACTGGGATAGATGGAGGCCAAATGAGGTCTTAGGAGAGTTTCACCGAAAAGCATGAATTTGGAAAGAGGTATCTTGCCCATCGGACTCTGTGGAAACGTAAAAAGCTTGAAAGTGAATTAACTGTTTGGGTTTCTCCATGTTCGGCCAGAAAATACATACAAATTCCACTGAATGGATGTGTCGGTGTCTTTACTTTGGCCGCAGGAGCTCTTTCGCTGTCTAACCTGAGCCCCTCGTGTGGCAGCAGGACGGCCCCTCGCCTACACACCCTTCAGTGGCACAGCAGGCGGGCGCCTGGCACCGCGCTCTCCGTGTCAATGGCCTTGGCACCCTCCTCCATCGCACCAGCTGCCTGCAAGCCCCTCCCGGGTGCAGCGAGGGCCACACCACCTGAGCCCAGGGTGCTGAGTGACAGGACCCCCTCCTCCGCCGTCCGGCCTGGCCCCTGCGCTGCACCTGCTCCTCCAGCCCAGCTGGGGGCTGCCCACCCCGCTCAGCCCTACACGCGCTTACACACGCAGTCTACACGCTGGGCTCTCAGCCACGGCCTCGGCTGCTTCGTGTTCTCTGTGGGACACGGCCCACTGCTCCCCAGCCCCTCCCACCCCGACCTCTCAGTGGTGCGCCCCTGCCTGCGCGCCCAGCTTGCTGGAGGTCCATGGGAGTGAAGACTCCTTCCCCACGCTGGCCTGCTCCTTTCAAATCCGGGAAATGCCTGATTATACCAGCGTGGCCACACGAGGGCCGCACCGCAGGAGATGATGGTGCTCACAGGCCCACAGTCCGGAGAGGCGCTATCCAGGCGTCCTCAAACTACGGCCCGCGGGCCACATGCGGCTGTTTTTGCCGTTTTGTTTTTTTACTTCAAAATAAGATGTGTGCAGTGTGCATAGGAATTTGTTCATAGTTTTTTTAAAACTATAGTCCGGCCCTCCAACGGTCTGAGGGACAGTGAACTGGCCCCTGTTTAAACAGTTTGAGGACCCCTGCAGTGGCTATGCCTTACCTCCGGTTCTTGAATTTTCAGTCCCCACGGCCCAGCATGTAATGGGAGCCTCTAAGGCAATCAGGACCCTTCCCACATGTCCTGGCACAGCCCGCCTCGCCAAGGCAACTAGACCTTACTGACGAGAGCGATGGCCTTGGCATCTAAGAACAGTGAGAATGACACCAGCAGGGCCTGCCGAGGACGTCTGCCGGACAGTGTCGCTGCCCTGTGACCTGCAGGAGCCACGTGCACAACTAAGGCCCAGACCAGTGGCAGACACTCCGCAGGTGCAATCAGGTATTATGTCACTGATCCCGCGACACCCTGTGAAGTGCTGCGGCCTCTGTCCCCACTGTGCACGCACAGGAGCAGGCGTGGGGGTGAAGGAACTCACCCGGGCACTCGGCCCCAGAGGGCAGAGCGGGGGCGCAAGCCTAGATCTGTCCCACGGCATGGCCCTTGCTCTCAGATTTGTTACTCTGCCTCTCACCACCTAACAAACTGGGGACAACACTTGCTGCAAATAAGCATCAATAGGGCCCTGGCTGGTGTGGCTCAGTGGATAGAGCGTTGGCCTGTGGACTGAAGGGTCCCGGGTTCGATTCCGGCCAAGGGCACATGCCTGGGTTGTGGGCTCGATCCCCAGTAGGGGGTGTGCAGGAGGCAGCCGATCAATGATTCTCTCTCATCATTGATGTTTCTCCCTCTCCCTTCCTCTCTAAAATCAATACAAATATATTTTTTTAAAAAATAAACATAAATAGGGCTTTTTCTTCCTCTTGGCTCCCTTATTGGTGACTTGGGCCCTAGCAGGGGATTTACAGCTAAGTGTTGATGGTGGAGCCAACATAAATTGGGGGGCGGGGGGTGGAATGGCAGCATCCCCTCCCCCACCCCGTTAGTGTGGGGACCACCTAACCCCAAGAGTCCTGGGTGGGCCCGCTCCCAGGTCCAGCTGGCACACGGCACCCTCTCAGGCACTCCCTAGGTATGAGAGGGGCGCGGGAACGTTAAGTAGGCTGGTGAAAGCTCAACTTAAAAATTTTACGTATGCAAAGGGGAGACTAGGTCAAAATAAAATATCTGGGGTTTGGGGGGATTATTTTTCGACTATTTACTGCTGAATTTTTTTTTAAATTTCTTTATTGATTTTTTACAGAGAGGAAGGGAGAGGGAATAGAGAGAAACATCAATGAGAGGGAAGCATCAATCAGCTGCCTCCTGCACACCCTCCACTAGGGATGTGCTCGCAACCAAGGTACATGCCCTTGACCGGAATTGAACCTGGGACCCTTCAGTCCCCAGACCGACGCTCTATCCACTGAGCCAAAACGGTTAGGGCTTACTGCTGAATTTTTAAATCAGCATGAAAGGTTGGGGCTTTATACAAATGCTTTGTTTCTCAGAAATAGCCTAAAGGAACTTCTTGGCATTGTCCAGGGAAATAAGATCATTTCAAAAGGATGCCCAGTCAGTGCAGCTTTGACCTGATTAAGGGGATGATTTTAAGCTACTTGAGAAGCAGCATCGGTACATATTGATTATTAGGGGTAAGATTTTTCCTCTGGCGCCAGGAGAAATGCACTTTTGAGGATAACCTTCACATTTAGAAAATGTTCTGCCTGGAAGAGCAATCCTGTGTGCACAGCCTCCTCAGCCTGCCACATGCTGTGGTGCCTTCTTGCTGCTCTAATAACTATACAGAGTTGTGATCATACATCAAGAACTTTTTTTTAATCCTCAACTGAGGATATTTTTTCCCATTGATCTTTAGATAGAGGGTGAGAGGGAGGGAGAAGTGGGGGGAAAGAGAGAGAGAGAGAAACATCAATGTGAGAGAGACACATGGACTGGTCACCTCCTGCACATGCCCCAACAGGGACCAGGGATTGAACCAGCCAGGGCTACATCAAAAACTTTTGATGGAACATTGCGCATCAAACCAATCCCAGAGGTCTACCGCCTATTGTGTTCTCTCTCTCTCTCTCTCTCTCTCTCTCTCTCTCTCTCTCTCTCTCTCTCTCTCTCTCTCTCTCTCTCTCTCTCTCTCTCTCACACACACACACACACACACACACACACACACACACACACACACTCACAGTGTCCCTCTGGAAGCAGGGGAGGTTTTGAGTGGTGGGAGTTGGTGATGAAGGATATTACGGGATTGGAAAGGGGACTGGGTTAAGGAGAACGGAAGGGGCTGAAGATAAAAGTGAACGAAAGAGCAGGGCAGGGGAGTGGTCAGCAAGGTGCACGAGAGCAAGCTTTGGGTTGGAAAGCCGGGGACAGAGTGCCCTCTTTGCCCATCAGCAGCTGGGTGTTCTCGGGCAACTTGCTTTCCTCTGACAAGTCTGTTCCCTCGTTGGTAAATGAAGGGCTTCGTTGATCTCAGAGATCAAATTCATCAAAACTGTCTGCTATTCAAGAATAGTAGTTAGCTTTAAGATTTTTACATCCTCCTCTCAGTAATTTTCTGTAGAATGAGTATGTATTACTCATACATCCAGAAACAAAACAAAAAAATCTTGTGTTTCAATTCCTTTGACCACAAGAAGGCTTTCTGTGTCCGTTCGTGCCCCTCAGCCTTTGAACGGGGCTCAGGGCAATCCCGCCAAGGACACTCCCCCCTGAAACACCAGTGACACTTCAACCATCGGGGTTGCGATAACAGTTTAAAAAGTTTCCATAAATCTTCCTACCAGAGATGTGGGTGTTATTTCATTTAAAAGGAACGTGGGTAATGGTTTCCTATCTTTGACTTTGCGCTTGAATCGACTCCATGACTATGCCTCTGAGGAAACGTGGAGAGTCCTTAAGGCAGCGTGGGATCCGCGCCGATCTTTGGACTCCTTTACCTCCTGGACCCAAATTCTCGTCATCGGGAAACCAGCATCAGCACACAGGGCCCTCGGTGTGGTAACGATGGTGGTACTTCTGCACTTCGTCGCTTTTGAGCCACTTAGTCGCCCTGTGATCAGAACCACGGCGGGTGCTTTAAGTTTTGCCTCCTGAGGAACATCTCACTTACATGTGAGGACTGATTTCCAACATATACCCATGGAGATGCCAGAAATATGTACAAGATGCGCCAGCCTGGTTGGCAAAAGTACTTTCACAGCATGAACCGCAAGGAATGTGCCCTCGCACTTTGGGGTCTCATTTGACTTGGGGAGTCCAGCGTGGGCTGCCTTGAGCTTCTTCAAGGGTTGTTTTCTCGGGGTCCCCGGCCCTCCAGCCACACCGACGGTGAGTCTCCCTTTCGCGTCCCCATCTCCCCTTCCGACGGCCGTGGCCACTCCCTGCGCCGTGGCCAGCCGGCACCCCTCCCTTGCGGTCATGAGCATGCACTTCTTGTATGAGCCACTCCGTGTCCTCCTCAACAGTGAGTGACCCACCCTTTGAAAAAAGGCTTCCTGCACCCCTGCGAAGTCACCTTGGAAAACATGAATGCCTTGACTAATTTAAAAAGCTGCAGATGAAAAACACTGAGGCTGCAATTACCGCTTTACGGGGGAAAAGGGTGTCATCACATGAGGTTAGTGTTTCTTCTCAGGACCAATTACTTCCCACGCCCAGTTGGTTTTCCTCTGCGGGCAACCTGCTGCGTCCGAGGCCAGCGTGGACGGAGGCAGCAGGATGAGCTGCGTCGGTTCTTCACGGGCGGACCCTCTGCGCCCGAGGTGAACCTAAGGATCACGTGGCCCAGAGAAGGTCCACAGGTGTCATAGGTGCCGTGTTTGTCTCCTCAAAACAAGAATCTCATTTTCCCAGCAGGCCACGTGCTCAGACAGACTGTCATCATAACAAATTAAGTGTATTCATCTGCCCCTTGTGAGCTTAAGCTGAGCTGGTGATTCAATAGTTAGGAAATAATTCCTGACTAAAACCTCAGGAAGTACATTAAATTGATACTTATCTTTAGTTCATTGCACTGTCTGGCCCCAGGTAAAATCTGGCACATTTTCTCTTTCAAACTGGGGACATTTTTTTAGAATAAAAGTATATGGCAACTCTTCGGATTTCTCCTGCTCACACAGTTCAGAGACTGGTTGGCTCACCAATACTGCGTGTTCCAAACCACTCTGCAAACCATAACAGTATAGGGGCCCCGTGGCGCAGGATAGAAATGCCTCAGAAGCACCCTAACCATGCCTTTTGGCCAATAACTAGCTATTGTCTTCATTCAGAGAAAGCTCAGACTAACTCCCGCTTGTTCCGATAGTTCCAGTTCAAAACGCTCTCCTTTCTCTGCCAACATGTCCTGTAGAAAGACAATTCAGGTTATGCAACTGCCCCTAAAAGTACAGCCACGTATGTCAACTCTGGCTCAACCAACAACAGGGGAATCGAACCCGCAACCCTTCTGTCTGTGGGCTGACACTCTAACTGAGCCAAACAGCCCAGGGCTGTTGCCAGTAATTATTAAATGATTATTAAAAATTACATTAAGATAAAAGGAGAAAAATCATAATTTGTCCATTTCCCATTATAACTAAGCCTCCAAATAGATCTGTATTTACATTTTATTAAAGACAGACATATATAAGAGTAAACCTGGCTGTCAAACCAAAACACTCACCTCATCTGTACCTTTAAGAATAATAGACAATACATTAAAGTTGAAAGGCATTTACTTTGAGATGTTATCTACACTAATAAAAGAGAAACATGCAAATTGACCATCACTCCGCTACACCCACCAGCCAATCAGGAGGGAATATGCAAATTAGAAGGACAAAGATGGCGGCCACCCAGCTGCTCCAGGCGCCGAGTGGCCGGGTGGGGCAAGACGCCTGCTATGAGAGGGAGGGCCGGGGACGAAGGGATCTACAGGAGCGGCACTCAGGCCGAAGCAAAGACGAAGACGGCAGACTCCGGCTGGAGTCTGCAGTGAAGATGAAGAAGGCAGACTCTGGCTGGAGTCTGCTGCAAAGGTGGCAGACTCCGGCCAGAGTGAAGGCCTGGGTCCTGGGTGCCAGAGGAAAACTGGTGCTGGAAGCCAAAGGAAGGAAGGCCTATTGCATGAATCTTTTTGTGCAACGGGCCCCTAGTATGCTGTAAAAGACAACCACTACAAATGCCTACAGTTATTGCTGGGTAGGTTTTCCACACTTTTTAGAGCATGTGCCAGGCAAATAGGAGGCGGTAATGGAATGAGTCATACGCAACCAACAGCTTGGCTCACACTCCAGTAAGTGTTAAGCATGGATCCAGATAGGAAAGTAAAGGTTACAGGATGTGAGATTTTCCTGGTGGGACTGGGACAATCCCACAGCGTGCAGGATGGGTGGCACCCTTACAACTTCCTAGCAAGTCGATTATATAAAATCTGAAGATTTTCAAATTTGATTTTTTTTCCTCTTGTATCTGTTCACTCTTTCTTTTTGTAGAACTTATTTGCCACACTACAATTTACTGAGTGCTGGGTGCTTGTAAACATATAAGAGAAGATCATTTCAGAATCTGTGCTTCTGAAATGAAGACAATCTTGGTCAGCTTGTCAACTGAGCACGAAAATCCCTCGATGGAAGGGGAGGGGAGGGGAGGGGGAAGGGGGAGGAAAGGAGGGAGGGAAGGAGGGAAGGAAGAGAGAGGGAGGGAGACAGAGCGGAAGAGAGGAAAGGAGAGAGACAGAGAGGTTGTCAGTAGCATTCAAGGAAAAGAGAACTTCCTAACGGGTAGTCCTAGAAAGATCAAAATAGATATAAGGATTATGTGGCTTTGCCACACTTACTTGGAAAATCCTTTCACGCCATCCAGTTCACTTGCTTTCACTGAATTCTCAGCCAGCAGCCTGTACGTCCCGACTTGGTGTCGCAGGGCACACAGTGCTGATAGAGGGACTGTTACAGAGGGTGCTCGTCCCTGGAAGGAGTGTGCCTCTGCAGATTGAAGGAGTGGTATAAACAGTAACCCTTGAGGTTAGCAAATATGATCCAGTTATAACTATTTTTTTAAAAAAGAGCCAACACTTCCAGAGCATTTCCTATGTGCCTGATGCACCTCTAAGTGCTCGACGTATACGAATTCCTTTACTCCTCACAGTGAACCCCGCGAAGTAAGCATGCTTATTGTGCCCATTTTACAGACAAGGAAACTGAGGCTGAGATCTCCGGGGGAGCATTTTACCGATTTTCTACACCTGAGAGCTAAGACACTAAACCCTTGAGGTAGCAGTAATAACCCCACATGTACTCTCACGTATCCAGCTGGAAATAGCCCCAGCAGTCATATTACCGTCAAGGTGGCACCTGCCCTGTTTCAGCGGCTCTCTTCTCTCTTGAGAATGAGGACAGCAGCAGAGGATTGCAAACAAAACCGATTCTGTCTTCCCCATCAATAGTGGGCGAGTGGGCTCCAAGCTATCATCCCCCCAGCACACACAGAGTGTGTTCAGTGCACAGATGTGGACACCTTTGTGCTCCACGTTCGCCCTCCTGTCTCAAGTACAGCTGACCCTTGAACAATGCAGGTTTGAACTGCTCAGGCCCACTTATGTCCCAATTTTTTTTTTCAGTAAATACTGTAAATGTGTTTTCTCTTCCTTACGATTTGCTTAATAATATTTTCTTTCCTCTGGCACACTTTATTGTTAGAATAGAGTATATAATACATATAGCATATAGTGTGAAGCGACTGCTTATGTTACTAGCACGGCTTTGGATCAACATTAGGCTGTTAGTAGTTAAGTTTTTGTGAAATCGAAAGTTACACATGGCCCAGCCTCGGTGGCTCAGTTGGTGGAGCATCATCCTATGAACCAGGAGGTCAGGGTTCAATTCCTGGTCAGGGCACAGGCCAGGGTTGTGGGTTCGATCCCTAGCCCCATCATTGATGTTTCTATCTCTCTCTCCTTCTCCCTTCCTTTCTGAAGTAACTATATATGTATATGTAAGTTATACATGGATTTTCAGCTGTGCAGGAGTTAGCAGCTCTGACCCCTGTGTTGTCCCAGGTCCACTGCAGTACTGTATGCCCCAGAGGTTGGCTCTGTAAGGGTGAACTGCCCTGCAAGTGAGGACTCCATCTTCAGGTTGCAAGTGACTAACCCTTACCCCACAGCCCAGCAAGAGACTCCATGCATTCCTTGCAACCACTCCAATTTCTCAAAACGGATTGCTAAACGTGAAACATGAGGTGCCCACTTTCTTTTATGATTCTCCAGATCTTTAGTAGTTCAACTGAACACGAACAGCAACGAAGTACAAGCATCGAACAATTCCCGGCAATCAACTTTTATGTTTAACCAACAAGACATATTAAATTGTGTTACTCCGGTCAGAATAAGATTTTTTAGGAGTTAATATTATGGAATTGGGCCTCAAGTATTGTTATATTATTGATGTTAAAAAAAAGAAGCATAAATTAATCAACATAACAATGAAACAAGAGGTGCAGACTGAGGAAAAACGTGAAGGCTGGCTTACCGATTTTTGTATAGAGAGTGGTTCTTACCCCATATCCCTTGACACAACCGAAGAGGTTGGGAGAAGAGAGAAGAGGGCTGGTGCTTGCACTGTGGTGGGGCCAGGAAAGAGAGTTGCCTTCCAGGGGTTCCAGCAGAGCTGGGGGAGGCACGTCTTTGCTGCCAGTCAATACTCATTCATGCAGCCCTACTAGGTGCAGGCCCTGAAATACAGAAGCAAACAGAACCCCCATGAGGCTTACATCTGCTGTGGCAAACTCGTGGTTCGGGTACTGGTCCCTTACAAGGAAAACTGTGAGGGGCGGGCTTTCTCCCAGACCCTCCTGAACCCAGCTGACTTGTGGATCTCACAGCCAAGAAAGACACAGAGCTACTGAACAGTCCTGGTCCCCTCCCGCTTCGGATCCTCAATAAATGTGACTACAATGCAGACTGCAGTCAGTAGTCTATGAGAATAACGACTATAGAAATACAATCTTCAGCCCTAGCCGGTGTGGCTCAGTGGATAGAGCGTCGGCCTGCGGACTGAAGGGTCCCAGGTTCCATTCTGGTCAAGGGCATGTGCCTTGGTTGCGGGCACATCCCCGGTGGGAGGTGTGCAGGAGGCAGCTGATCGATGTTTCTTTCTCATCAATGTTTCTAACTCTCTATCCCTCTCCCTTCCTCTCTGTAAAAAAATCAATAAAATATATTTTAAAAAGAAAGAAAGAAAGAAATACAATCTTCACATTAGGACAACCTGCACACATGGAAGACACTCAATAGCTATTTTTAGATTGAAAGCATAATTAATAAAAATGTTAAAACACCAAAAATCAGCTTCATCGTTTCGTATTTACTGTGTGACATTAAGTTATCTGACATCGTATCAAGCTTCTGTCTTTCCTCCTTAAAAGAAGTAACAGTTGGACGTTGCCTAAAGAAAGACACTTAGAGAATTTAACGCAGGACAGAGGGTCCTTTCAGGCAAGCATCCAGTTTCTTTAACCCATGATAACTCTTTATAAGCAAACACGGACCATGGGCCGTGCGAGGCCCTTCCCCTGAGCAGCACCTGTCATCACCCATGGGTCCCAGCGTGGCCGGCTGACCCTTATCTTCCACTAGAAGGATGTTGGGGACACAAGAGACACACAATGGGGATTGCTGTCCCTTCTGAACTCAAAGGACACACTCGGAGGAGCAAAGGTCAAGAGGAGGAATTCAGTTTGCTTAGTGAAACAAAAGAAATAGTCCGCGGGATTTGCCTTCTCCCTGGAATGAGTAAGCCGTGTCTAGACAGGCACCGTACAGAGAAAAGTCTGTTAATTGGCTGGATAATTTCATTGGAAGAAATTCAATAGTGAGCAAATGAAATGCAGTGGCATAATCTTCTGTCAAACGTGAAGAATATTCAGATAGAGTACATTTTTGGTTACAGAATATGACTAAATGGTAATTATTGGTAGCAGTACACATTTTCTTTCCACATCCTCATTATCCTCCTGCTTAATTGTTTCCTCAAGTCTATTTACAGTCTAACACAACCCGAGGGAAAAAGATTTTAATTACCACCACTGAGAGCGAAAATTTCAGTTACCTTCCTGGCAAACATGGGAGGGAGAAACCCAGAGCAGTGGGAGTGGGGGGCCACCTCTGCTTCGGCTGGTGTATCTTTTTTAATCTATTTTATTGATTTTTTACAGAGAGGAAGGGAGAGGGATAGAGAGATAGAAACATCGATGAGAGAGAAACATCCATCAGCTGCCTCCTGCACACCCCTACTGGGGATGTGCCCGCAACCAAGGTACATGCCCTTGGCCGGAATCGAACCTGGGACCTTTCAGTCCGCAGACCGACGCTCTATCCACTGAGCCAAACCGGTTAGGGCTGGTGTGTCTTTTTTTAAATATATATTTTCACTGGTTTCCGAGAGGAAGGGAGAAGGAGAGAGAGGGAGCCTCAGTGAACAGAGAGAAGGGGGTTTCTTCAGGGGAGTGGAGATGCTGGCCGGCCCCAGCACGTGGGAGACCCTCGAGGCGATAAGCATAAGCCCCGGAGATCACAAAGGGCAGTGTCTACATTTTATGAGCTTCAGGTAAAATCCATTGTCTTATTCGAATGATTATAAATGCTCAGCATGACACACCCACATTAAATAAAAGTCCAGAACACATTCCAGAGACGTGTGCATGAAACAGCCTTCCCTTCATCACCTCTGCTAACAGGGATGGTGGCGAAGTGACCCAAACACCTTCATATGGGGGGGGGGGGGGGGGGGGAGCACACTACTTTGCTCTGAATTTAATGCATTTTTATGGAGATATAATTGGCACACAGCATTATATTAGTTTCATGTGTACAACATAATGAGCTGATATTTGTATAGACTGTGAAATGATGACACTAAGTCCAGCTAATATCTATCACCACATATAATTACAGTATGTTTTGCTCTTGTGATGAAAACTCTTAAGATACAGTCTCTTAGCAACTTTCAAATACGCAACGCAGTATTAATTGTAGTCACCCTACTGTACATCCATCCCAGGACTGATTTATTCTCTGATCGGAAATTTGAACCTTTTCACTCCCTTCACCCATTTCCACTCCCCTCCCCGCCCCCCCAATGCCTCTGGCAGCCACAATCTGTTCCAAATACCTTTCTAAAAACCATTTTTATTGGGCTATGGCTATAGTATAGTATCAACATAGGACAGGAACAGTTGATGTGCAATAAGAATTACTACCTTGGGATTGTGCTTGGTAGCTGCTTCTCTCATTCTATCAAGAAGTTTATGGAGGGAAACTTAAGAGACTTCATTCATCCCTAGGAATACACTGGGTCTGAGGGACGTGGAAATTGAGCAGTGCCCATTTCTAAGGTCTCCTCCAGCCTCACATTTAGAGATCTGTCTGGAAGACAAGGAAGTGAAAGGCGATCACTGGGTGACCCACCACACAGAAAGGGGGAAAAGGAGTTTTCTAAGAATCTTTGATCTTCAAAGTCAGACATCAACACAAAACAAGTTTACGAAAGGAAGCCAACCCGGGGAGCATACCAGCTGCAGGAATCAATGGCTTAGAACCAACTGGGCCAAGAGCAGAGGAACATCTATTATTTCAATGAAAAGAAGAGAAGATTGAAAAGAAAGGTGATAGAGTATTTCATTTGTTAATAACTTAACATTTGAAAATGTCCAAAAGGCCATTTCTACACATTCACATCACAAAAGCCATGGTCCCAACCAAATGTCCACGCACCCTTGTGTTTCAGTGTATGATACACACATAGCCTAAGCGAGTCCAGTTCTAAAACGTATTTCTCAGGTAGATCTCACCCCCATTCCCAGGCTGGGACCAGGGTAACACCCAAGAGGCTCCTGAGCCTTCCTGGTTGGGATGACTGTGTGGGCATGGCATGGCTGCAAGCTGCTGTGGGCAGAACGAGGCAGAAGGAGGTAGCATTCCTCTTCGGAGACCTGGCACCTCTTACAGTGCTTGGTCCATAGTCATTACTCAAAAAACATCGAATAATTAATAAATGTGCACAGTGTAGGTGTATAACCTTAGGTAGCTGCCTGGACTGAGAATAAGTCACAGATTGAAATCCAAATGGTGCTGGTAAACTGCTCTGTGAACCTTTCTAAGTCAGCTCCTGCCCATTGGTTTACTGTGTCTCATGTGCATTGAAGTCCTATATGAAAGTGCCAAATTACTAGGATTATTATTAAATCACTCATTCTTTTTATGTACCCCAGCACCTTTTATCCAAATACTTAAAAGCATTTCCAGTCATGGCCAACTCCTCCGACTTTTCCACACCTTGACATATTTTAAGGACTAAAAATACATCCATAGCTGTCATTTGTAATTCTTATTTTCACCCAGTTCCAGATGGCTCCACTATAATAAAAATGTGTAAAGCCTTTCTCTGGCCTTTTACCATTTTCAGAATTCATGAAATATGTACCGTGGGAGGGCTACAGGGTAAACTGGGGCCGTGGAGAAGGCCCTTACACTCACTACTACGCTCCAGGGCAATAGGATTGACTCCGTTCATTGGAGCCAGCTTCAGAGAACGCGGAAGAAGTCTTTCCCATTATCCAGAGATGCCCAATCTCTGGCCCACCTCTAGTCCTAGGGACAAAGTTACCCCCAGCATTTAGGTGGCTCGGATTCACCAGGAGACACCCACACTCAAGGAAAGCACTGAGAACTCAGAGTCGCTGAAACGCATTCAGTCCTAACCCCTGAGAAACCGGAGGGGGGGGCGCACTGGGAGGGGGGCACTGGGAGGGCACACTCCAGGACCCCTGGCACCTGTGCTACTGGCACTCCAGCTGTTTCCAGGCCTCCCTCAGAGGACACACGTCAAGGGCCAGTCTCAGGCCGTGCACACCTGTCTCCACGGCTGACGAGGGGACGGACGGGATGTGCTAAGAAAAAACAAAGAAGGCAGGAGCTGACAGGAGACCCGAGGTTGGGTCTAACCAGCCCCTTCATGTAGAAGCGTGCAGTACTGTCACCCAGGTCTGTGCTAACAGGAAACCGAAAAGTCGGAAGGGACTGTCACTGGACATTTCAGAAGAACTAAATGTAGGTCTGTATTTCACAACAGTTGTAAAAAGACTAGAAAATTGTGTGGTGGACACAATGTAAAGTCAACCTCTCTCTCTTTTCTTTCTCTCTCATCTTATATATCAGAATTACCAAATTCCCCCAAAGTATAAATTCTTCCAAAATCCAGACCATCTGTGCATTTAATTTACATATAAATTACATATGTTTGTATGTTGCTCGTTATTCATTGATTAAAATGCATTTTGCTGAATTGAAATATTTTTATTTTGTTACAAATTCGGGGGGAAAAAGATGGATGCTTCATCCTCTCCAATTGCTCCTTTGTCCCTGTCTTTCTACCGGAGCAGAACATAAAGGGTGAAACTTACCAAGGTTAAATGCAAAACTATCCCGTCCTTTACCGCAAGCCCCTATGGATGCCATGTTTTGCTCTCAGTTTTAAGGCTACGATTGTATTTACATATGTAATGCCACCAAGTATTAATATTCTCTATAACACCAACAATATCACAAAAACAACGGATTTATTTTGGGGGGAAAAACAAAAATATTAATAATGAAGCATTTTGCCATTTTTAACTCCACACACAATTATATTTTAGATGTTGTCTGAGTAACATGTTTACTTTGTGCTTATTTTCTTTTTCTTTCTTTACTATGTGTTTTTAACCATAGAAACAAAAACACTCTAACCCCAATTAATCATGATAAATTATTATTTATTAAAAATGAAACTATCAGTAACCAATGATTCATCGCACCCTTCCCAAGCCTGGTTATTACATATACATCCTAAAATAAATACGACAATGAACTCGCGGCTCCTGCACGGGGAGGGGCGTCGTAATTATAAGGTTACCCAGCCTTAAGGTCAAAGCAGTGGGTCAGCGCTCTGATCCTAACCAGACCAGGATGAAACCACTGATTAAAAGCTAAATAACAATAACAAAAACCCTCTTTGGGCAGGAGAGCGCATTTAACCCAAATGTTTATCACATTCCAATACCTTTGCTCAGCTGGGTGAATTCCTTAAAACTGAGAGTTCTCAACGTTTTCTCCAGGGTGAGGATGATGAATTTAATTACTTATCCAGCGTGTGAGAACACTGGACAACTGGTGTTAGAGGAAAAGGCTGATTTTTACTAGTATTCTCTGGGACAATCTCTAAATAGGTAATTTTGGGATTTTCCCAATTTTTACATGATCAGGTTTCTGAAAGTATGCTTACCTATGCAATAATGATGATGATGGATATTCTGTGCCAAGGAATCGAGACCAAAAAATGTGTCCTGTGTCTTAGTTTTCCCAAGCAAATGAAATAATCTTAGGTTATTTCTGTAGGGGCTACATACTAAGACAAATTACAAGGAAAAATAAGCTGGTGCATAATGGCCTCTCATATCACTATATAGTTTTAATATTTTAAATAGTTCAAAACAGAGACAACAGATTAAACATGTTACCATAATTCCCTGAGCAGAGTAGAGTTACAAAATGATCTGTGAGATTATGTTTAATAAATAAAGTTAGGCATCTTTCCAGGAGGAACCCTTTCAGAAACATAGTTTTATTGGGAACTAAGCTGGAGATATCACGCTCCGGATATCAAACTGTACAAGGCCACAGTCATCAAAACAGCATGATTCTGGCACAGAAACGGGCATACAGATCAATGAGACAGAACAGAGAGCCCAGAAATAAACCCATGCCTTTATGGTCAATTGCTCTTTGACAAAGGAGGCAAGAACAAACAATGGGGTAAAGATAGACTATTCAATAAATGGTCCTGGGAAAACTGGACAGATAGGTGCAAAAAATGAAACTGGACCACCTTCTCACACCATATACAAGAATAAACTCAAAATGGATTACAGACTTAAATGTAAGACTTGATACCATCAAAGTCCTAGAAGAAAACACCAGTAAACTTTCAAACATTGCTCTTAGCAATATTTTTTTTTTCTGATATATCTCCTTGGCAAGGGAAACAAAACAAAAAGTAAACAAATGGGACTACACCAAACTAAAAAGTTTTTTCACAGCAAAGGAAACCATCAACAAAATGAAAAGACAGTCCACTGAATGGGAGAACATATTCGCCAATGATACATATGATAACGGGTTAATTTCCAAAATTTATAAGGAATTTATACAACTCAACACCAAGAAAATAAACAATCCAATTAAAAAATTGGCAAAGGACCTGAATAGACACTTCTCCAAAGATGGCCAATAGACATATGAAAACATGCTCAATGTCAGAAATCATCAGAGAAATGCAAATTAAAAATCACAATGAGATATCACCTCATGCCTGTCAGGATGGCTGTCATCATTAATCAACAAATGGCAAGTCTTGGTGAGAATGTGGAGAAAAGGGAACCTTCATGTACTGTTGGTGGGAATGCTGATTGGTGCAGCCACTGGGAAAACAGTATGGCGTTTCCTCAAAAAATTAAAAATGGGCCTGGTGGGCGTGGCTCGGTGGTTGAGAGTGGACCTGTGAACCAGGAGGTCAGGGTTTAATTCCCGATCAGGGCGCATGCTTGGGTTACGGGTTCGGTCCCCAGTGTGGGGCATGCAGGAGGCAGCCAATCGATGATTATCTCTCATCATTGATGTTCCTGTCTCTCTCTCCCTCTCCCTTCCTCTCTGAAATCAATAAAAATATTTTTTTTTTATTAAAAATGGAACTTCCATTTGACCTAGTGATTCCACTTGTGGGAATATATCTGAAGAAACCCAAAACTGTAATTCAAAAGAATATATAGGGTGTCCCAAAAAATGTATACATACTTAGAATAATTATTAATTCCAATGGGTTAAATCTGAAAAGAAAGAAACATCAATTGAGTTATCAGCAGTTAAGTGTGTATACCTTTTTGGGAGATACCCTGTATGCACCTCTATGTTTATTACAGTGTTATTTACAACTAGAGGCCCGATGCACAAAGATTCATGCAAGAATGGGCCTTCCTTCCCCTGGCTGCCAGCACCACCTTCACTCCGGCCGGAGCCACCTTTCAGCATGCTGCCCAGAGGCCCAGAGTGGCTGGGGCAATGTGGAATGCCCCCAGTTGCTCAGTGCCTGAGTATGCAAATTATTCTGCCATCTTTGTTGGGTTACTTTGCATACTCACTCCTGATTGGCTGGTGGGTGTCGCAAAGGTACAGTCAATTTGCATCTTACTCTTTTATCAGTGTAGGTAGCCAGGATTTGGAAGCAGCCCAAATGCCCGTCAGTAGATGAGTAGATAAAAAGCTGTGGAACATTTACACAAAGGAGGAAATCTACCTTCTGCAACAGCATGGATGGATGTGGACAGTATTATGCTAAATGAAATAAGCCAGTCAGAGAAAGACAAATACCGTGGGACTTAATGAACAAAATAAACTAACAAATAGAATAGAAACAGACTCACAGATACAGAGAACAGATTGACATCTGTCAGAGAGGAGGGAGGTTTAAGGGTTGGGTGAAAAAGGTGAGGGGATTAAGAAGAAAAAAAAAAGCCCAGTCAGTGTGGCTCAATGGCTGAACGTTGACCTATGAACCAGGCAGTCATGGTTTGATTCCTGGTCAGGGCACATCCCAGGTTGCAGGCTTGATCCCCAGTGTGGGGCGTGCAGGAGGCAGCTGATCAATGATTCTCTCTCATCATTGATGTTTCTATCTCTCCATCTCCCTTCTTCTCTGAAATCAATAAAAATATTTTTTTAAAAAAGAAAGAAGAAACAGACACAACAGTATGGTGATTATCAGAGGGAAAGGGGGTGGGAGGAGGTGGAAGAGGCAAAGGGGGATCCATGGTGGCAGAGAGAGACTTGACTTTGGGTGGTGAGTGCATGATGCAGTGTGCAGAGGGTGTTACAGAATTGTATTTACATTTGAAACTTGTATGGTCTTATTAATCAACTAGAGGCCCAGTGCACAAAATTCGTGCACTCACGGGGGTCCCTCGGCCCGGCCTGCACCCTCTTGCAGTCCAGGACCCCTCAAGGGATGTCCCACTGACGGCTTAGGCCCACTGGGCCTAAGCCATCAGTCTGACATCCTTAGCACTGCCACAGAGGCAGGAGAGGCTTCCGCCACTGCTGCTTCACTTGCCAGCCATGAGCCCAGCTCAGGGCTTCTAGCTGAGCAGCGCTCCCCCTGTGGGAGCACATTGACCACCAGGGGGCAGCTCCTGCATTGAGCACCTGCCCCCTGGTGGTCAGTGCATGTCACAGTGACTGGTCATTCCGCCACTCGGTCGATTTGCATATTAGCCTTTTATTAGATAGGATATTACCCCAATAAATTCAATAAATTAAAATGAATGGCTCATATTCTAGCGTGAAGCTGGCAACCCTCTTGACAAGACAGTCAGTGGTAAGGAGAGGAGAGTCTTCTGTGTCCGAGATAGAAGCAACGGCTCTTTTGTATTCTGTCCACCCCTCCCTCCCAGCTAACAGATATGGGGAACAGTCAAAAGCTGGAGCTAAAATGTGTGTATGTGCATATCTATGCATTCACATGTGCCTCTCTCTCTCTCTCTCTCTCTCTCTCTCTCTCTGCTGGGGCTGACCAGCAGACCCTGAGCAACAGATGAATGATGACTCTGACCCAGGTTTCTGTGAAAGAGAGGGCTAAGGGACTGCCTGGCTAGAGAAATCAAACAGCATCACTTGCCTGCCTCTCTAGGCTTTAATTGTAACAGCAGTTTGGGATAAAGTTTATCTTTTAGATACAATCAGCAGGGGAAGTAATCTTGCGGGGGACACATGTGTCTGTCGTGTCCTTTAAGCAAGGACACCCAAAGATTAAGCATAAGGATTCTGGTAAACACCCGAGGTTCTACAGGTCCACAGTCTTGTTGGAAAGGTCAAGGGATAATTAGGGGTGGTTGCCTTCAGCCAACTCCTCTTTTCACAGTTTCCTCCTTACAAACTTTTCAATGAAGCCTCCCATGCTTCCCTATATCTCTCTCTCTCCCTTTCTCATCTGGCTTTAGTGATTTGGTCCACAGAGTAAGACTGATTTCAATACAAATGCCAGAGCGCCTACTAAATTAATAAATTCAACTTTGATCCTACAGAGTTTAGCCAAATCTATCCACATTTTTCTTAGTCAATTGCAATCATATCTTTTTTCTTTTTATTTCAACTTAATCAGATGTTAATCTTTCATACACTATCATTTGTGAAAGGTCACATTTTTTAAATAGACGTTACTTTTTAGCACAGTTGACGGTTCCCAGCAACACTGAGCCACACATGCAGAGGTTTCCCACACACTCTGTTTTCAAAGATGCACAGTCTCCCTCATTACAAGGAGCCACTCCCAGACTCAGACATTTGTCACAACTGATGGACACACATCACACGTCTTCCTCACCCAGAGCCTATGGTTTATATTTTGTACATTCTATGAGTTTGGACAAATGTATGATGACATTTTAGCTTGTATAACTACAAGTAAAATTCCATTAGGGTAAAATTTTTATAAATAGATATTTTAGAACTAATTCTTAAAATCACGCCAATCATAATTAAGTTCCTTCCACCCTAGTTAGAGTCACAAAAACTCACACTGGTGTTGCTGATCATCGGTTTTCCAATGCCTCAGCTTTTTGGACAGAGTTAACTGGTAGACTTAGTATTGGAGGTTTTATTTTGGTTTTGTTTATATTTGTTTTTAAGAAACAATAAAACAAATTGAAATAATATTTTACTAAATTAATCTTTTGTTTGATTGAACTAATTGCTCATTTCCATCATGAGTGTTACCAATACAGTATAAAGTGTCCCAACGGAACATTAAGTTTGCTCAGAAATATAGAAATTCAGAAAACATAACTACATTTAGACATTGCCTATACACAGCAAAATATGTGTATCAGCAGTAATACATCCTCATCGGATAAGAAGGTGGTACCACAGGACATGCTTAAGTGACCTGAAAATACAGGTGCCTTTAAAAGCTCTGAATACATGGAACTGTGCAGAATATCATGTTATTAAACATGTAACAGGCGTGGCTCTTGAGTGCCAATCCTAATTGTTGGTTAGCGTTTGAGCTTGTTCAGACACCTACCTGCTCTTTCAAGGACTAGGAGCAAAGCCAGCTGAGGCCATGGTGAGCTGCTGCCCGGCCAGGCAGGTGTGGAGTGAACTGAACTGGTCCCACAGCCTCCCTCCCCCATGCCTGGCCCTCCCTAGGTGTACCCCCTCCCTGTGCCTGGCCTTCCTAGGTGTACCCCCTCCCTGTGCCTGGCCTTCCCTGGGTGTACCCCCTCCCTGTGCCTAGCCTTCCTAGGTGTACCCCCTCCCTGTGCCTAGCCTTCCTAGGTGTACCCCCTCCTTGTGCCTGGCCTTCCCTGGGTGTACCCCCTCCCTGTGCCTGGCCTGGCCTAGGTGTATCTCCCTCACCACATGTGCCCCAGGTACTTCCATCTACCTTCCTCCTACCAAGCCAGCCTCCCACCCCCAGCATAGCCTGCTCCGGGGAGTAGGGACAGACTCACCTTCATGTATGAATAGCTGACAAAGCTCCCTTGTTATCATTCCTATATTATTTAAATTTTGGCTAAGACTAAAATATCTACTATTTTAACCTCAGGGCCCTGGCAAGTGAAGAAAGTGTTTTGCGGGATGGTGGGAAAGGGAGGGTCTTCCAGCCACAGGAGTAGGGAGAACCTAGGAACCTCGCAGTATTCTCACAATCGCTGTAAATATCCCTCCACTCGGGTCGGGGGAAACATTTCCATGGGACACTGACCACTGGTCTTGACTTCCATCAAGTAGCTGAGGAGGAGTCCAGCCCACAGCTTTGTGACTGGAACCACAGCGACTTCCAGCCTCGGTTCTCCGAGTCCCTCCCGAACCACTGTCGTCTGTGACGTGCTTGGTCGTCAGGCCCAGGGGCTGCCTATTTCACTCAGGCAGCCCTGATGCAGACGACGCCCCGACTCACGTGCAGAAGAGAATTCTGTTTTCTCGTCCTCGTCCTTACAGAAGGAAAATGCAGTCGTGCGCTGCATGATAACATCTAGGGCAACAATGGACTGCATGTACAGCCGTGGTCCCACAGGTTATCATGGAGCCAGACATAACCACCACCTAGTGGCGTCAAAGCTGTTGGGAAATCTTAGCACAATGTGTTACTCATGTGTTTTGGTGATGCTGATGGAAATACACCTACTGTGCTGCTGGTCTTATAAAAGTAGAGCTCGTTCACTAACATAATACTAAATCCTATCTAATAAAGAGGTAATATGCAAATTGACCATCACTCCAACACACAAGATGGCCACCCCCATGTGGTCAAAGATGGCCGCCACAAGTTGGCCAGCAGGGGAGAGCAGTTGGGGGGGACCAGGCCTGCAGGGGAGGGCAGTTAGGGGTGACCATGCTGGCAAGGGAGGGCAGTTAGGGGTGACTGGGCCAGCAGGGGAGGGCAGTTGTGGGCGACCAGGCCAGCAGGGGAGAGCAGTTGGGGGGGGACCAGGCCTGCAGGGGAGGGCAGTTGGGGGTGACCAGGCCTGCAGGGGAGGACAGTTAGGGGCAAGCAGGCCAGCAGGGGAGGGCAGTTGGGGGTGACCAGGCTGGCAGGGGAGAGCAGTTGGGGGCAATCAGGCTGGCAGGGGAGTGATTAGGGGGTGATCAAGCTGGCAGGGGAGTGGTTAGGGGATGATCAAGCTGGCAGGCAGAGGGATGTCCAACTGCCTGTTTAGGCTCTATCCTGGAGGGCCTAAATGGGCAGTCGGACATCCCTTGAGGGGTCCCAGATTGGAAAGGGTGCAAGCTTGGCTGAGGGACACACACACACACACACACACACCGCGCACGAATTTTGTGCATCGGGCCTCTAGTAATGATAATAAATGAGTATGTTACTGGTTTATGTATTTACTATACCAACCTTCTCTCCTTATTTCAGAGTGTCCTCTTCCTATTTATTAATAAAGAAGTTTTCTGCCTGGCCAGTGTGACTCAGTTGAACATCGACCTATGAAGCAGGAGGTCGAAGTCGAGATTCAATTCCCAGCCAGGGGTTGTGGGCTCCATTCCCAGTGCAGGGGGCATGCAGGCGGCAGCCAATCGATGATTCTCTCTCATCATTGATGCTTCTGTCTCTCTCTCCCTCTCCCTTCCTCTCTGAAATCAATAAAAATATTAAAAAAAAAAAAAGGGAGTTTGCACCCTGGCTGGTTTGGCTCAGTGGATAGAGCGTCAGCCTGCAGACCGAAGGGTCCCGGGTTCGATCAGGGCACATGCCTGGGTTGTGGGCTCAATCCCCAGTAGGGGGCATGCAGGAGGCAGCCAATTCCTGATTCTCTCCCATCATTGAAGTCTCCATCTCTCTCTCCCTCTCCCTTCCTCTCTCTGAAATCAATAAAAATATATTTAAATAAAAAAGGAGTTTGCTGTGAGACAGTGTCGCGTTATGCTGGCAGCAGCCTCCTGCGTCTCGTGCTCGCCGCGTCTCTCGGCTGCATCATGTCCTCGGTGCTTGATTTAATCTCATGCTGTTGTGGACAGTAACACGCTGTGCAGGTTTGCAGCCTGGGAGCCACTGGCTAGACCCTACGATGTTTGCGTAAGTCCGAGATCTTTACCAACACGCTTCTCAGCATGCATCCCCCTTGCTCAGTGTCACGTGACTGCAGTAGCCTTGGACCAGGCTAAGCAAGGAACACCCCGTGGGACACGGGGCAGGAAAATGTGTGAGAGCTAGGAGGACGACGGCCAAGAAAGGAGGTCTGAGCGTTTCCTGATGTAACAGGGCTGTTTGCTAACTCCTTTCAAGACTTCGTGAGCCGCACAAAGAGAAGAGGAGCAGGTTCCAGAGCAGCACTTGCCCACCGCCAGCCCTTCCCTCGTCTCTGGCAGCAGACGGACAGACAGACAGCAGAGGGAGGCGCCGGAAGGAAGGAAGCCGAGCAGCTAATGAAAAGCACCTGTGCCGGCTGCTCCCGCTCCCTCCCTGCTGTGATCCTGAGCGCATTCTGGAAACGCCTTCGCTAGACAGCTACCTGGCTTGGGATCCGGGCAGCACAGAGGAAACCTCTCTTTTGTAATTCACAGAAATAATTCATTAAGACAGAAGACAAATATACCGATTTGGGCGCCAAGGAACTTCTTGGATAACGTAGGCCTGGCTTTCCAGAGGCGTCGACGTGCTAGTAGTAGACGGTCGCCTGTCCACACAGCACTGCCGAGGGGTTCCACGTGCCTGGCTGTTTTGTCTTTCCTTTCATAAAATTGTGCTACATAAGTTTATTTGTGGTCTGATTAAAACATTGCATGTTGCCCTAGGGCAGCGATGGCGAACCTATGACACGCGTGTCAGCACTGACACGTGTAGCCACTTCTGATGACACGCGACCGCATGCCGAGGATGAAACATTTGCTGCTCCTGAGGATGAAACATTTGCGACTAGAGTCTTGGAGTTAGTTTTTTCCTCAAAGTGACACACTACCCGAGTTATGCTCAGTTTTTTGGCGAACTTTGACACACCAGCTCAAAAGGTTGCCCATCACTGCCCTAGGTGGTGTGGCTCAGTGAACAGAGCATTGGCCTGCAGACTGAAAGGTCCCGGGTTCCATTCCAGTCAAGGGCATGTACCTTGCTTGCAGGCTTGACCTGGGAGGTAACCAATCGATGTTTCTCTCTCTGTCTCTTTCACTGTCTCTAAAAATCAATGGATAAACAGTCTCAGGTGAGTATTAACCAACCAACCAACCAACAAACAAAAACATTGCATTTTCTGATTAAAGTAATAGAAAGTTAATTAAAATGACAATTTAAAAAAACTCATCCTTTCTGATTTTTAATGGGTGGCCCAGTATCCATGTGAATTAAAGAAATTAACCGTCAATTTGCTTAGGCTTAGTTCACTCAAGTCCAGAACAGTTATAACAACAACCCCGGGAGGTTCCGCCAAGATAAAGCTATGAAATGTGGCCTTCTGCTTGAAGATAGCACTGTGGTTTGAAATAAATAATAGACACTAAAAACACTCAGGAGGAACCGACAGAAAGACTGGCGAAATCTGGTCGGCACTGCAAAAACAATGCTTATTGGGAAGACACAACACACTGGCCTTAAAAAACCCTGGAAAACAAGTCTAAACTGATTAAAAAAAAAAAAAAAAGAAGGCACCCATTTTATTTCACAACCTCCAAATGCTGCCCGCTGCGCCACTGGCGTGTCGGCCTCACTCCCATGCCCGCCTCGGCCTCTGCCCTCGTTCTGTAAGCTGGCAGCGCCCACGGCCCAGTGGACGGTGCGGGACGTGGGCGGGACCACATGCCCCGCGGGCGGGCGCCGCAGCCTGCCGAGGAAAGAGAACCAAGTCTTAACATCGGAGCTCTGAAAGCAAAAAGGAGCTCGGATTACAAAGGCCCGTTTCCCAGGTAGTTCAGACAGGAGACAGGAAGAGGAGGGGCTGGAGGGGGGTTGGGAATAGAGTGAACTGATCGGGCGGGAAAGGTGCGTGGGGATGGCGAGGAGTGAGCGGGCCGCAGGTGTGTGTGAGTCGGTATCAGGTGCGGAGACTACAGTCCCCGTCTTCCTGCCCGTTTGCCTGTGGGCGCACATGCTGAGAAGTGAGCGGCAGGTCCCTCCCAGGGCATCGCTTACAGTCACAGTCCACCCGTGACACGGAGGATTCGGTTAGGAACACTGAACTACTAGGCCTGCACTTCCTCCTCAAGTGTACACGGCTCAGCTCCGCGGTGGTGGAGCGTCGACCTATGAACCAGGAGGTCACGGTTGGATTCCTGTGCCCGGGTTGCGGGCTTGATCCCCAGAGTGGTTGGGGCACGTGGGGGAGACAACCAATCAATGTCTCTCTCTCTCTCTCTCTCTCTCTCTCTCTCTCTCTCTCTCTACCCCTGTCTTTCCCTCCCTCCCACCACTCTCTCTCTAAAAAGCAATGGGGGAAAAATACCCTCAGGTGAGGATTACAAATATATACATTAAAAGTTCAGAATCCGATATTGTGGAGACGTGGTTCTTAAGCACTTTCTCGCCTTGAAGCACAAGGAAGGTGGCATCTCCCAGCCCCACGGGCAAGCCTGGAGTTTCGGGCACATCTCCCCCCTCCTCCCACTCGAGAATGCGAAGAGCTGGAGGAGGGGAGAGGGGAGTGGCTGCGGGCCCTGTGTGGAGTGTACAGCCCGTGTTTGCTCCTCCTCTGCCGCTGACATGATTGCTGTCCCTGTCCCCGGAAACGAGGAGTGAATAGGGGATACTGATATTAAGTAGATACTTCCTTACTTACAGAGTAACTGTCCTGATGCAGCAACCTTTCCTGCCATGGAAGACTACGTTTGGTGGGGAAAATCTAAACACAGCACTCGCACGGGGACCGGCGCCTGCGGAGACCTCCTTGGGTGTGCTGGCGGACAACGGGTTAAAAACAGTCTGCCTCCTTGATGTGAGGAAGCGAAGCCAACCATCTGCAATTAGAATCCACATGTCTGCTTTGTACCTGTTTGTCCCCAGGAAATGAAAGAAAGAGCCCGGACAGAGAAGAGAACTAGCATTTCCTGAGCACCTGCTCAGGCCCAAGTGCTTTGTAACCTTGTCCACATGGAACCAATCACGGCCTCCTAAAGGAAGCATGAGAAATCCTGTTTTATAGATCAAGGCATTAGGGCTCCAAGTTAGCCCACTTGCCCAAGATGATAGGATTTTCCGTGCTCAAGTAAAGAACATATCCAGGAATGTGATGTCAGGTCCCTGGTTTAAAACACACCGATCTGCCGAAACCGGTTTGGCTCAGTGGATAGAGCATCAGCCTGCGGACTGAAAGGTCCCAGGTTCGATTCCGGTCAAGGGCATGTACCTTGGTTGCGGGCACATCCCCAGTAGGGGGTGTGCAGGAGGCAGCTGATCGATGTTTCTAACTCTCTATCCCTCTCTCTTCCTCTCTGTAAAAAATCAATAAAATATATTTTAAAAAAATAAAACACACCGATCTAAGGTGTACGGGTATGGGAGTATCTTTTGGTTACGAATTACCAGAGTAAAAAGAAGACTTTTATTCATGTAAAGGTAAACAATAACTTTAAATGTCACCATTGAATTGAAAACACACACACACGCACAAGCACACATTGCCCTTCAAAATTCAAAGACTTGAGAATAAGGTCCTCAGACCCTGAAGTGTCCACAGATTCCTGAGAAACGTTAACCTCTCACTACTCTCATCATTTCAGGCATCCATGTAAGGACCGAACCTTAGTACTCTAGGTCAGCGGTCGGCAACTCATCAGTCCACAGAGCCAAACATCAACAGGACAACGATTGAAATTTCTTTTGAGAGCCACATTTTTTAAACTTAAACTTCTTCTAACGCCACTTCTTCAAAAATAGACTCACCCAGGCCGTGGTGTTTTGTGGAAGAGCCACACTCAAGGGGCCAAAGAGCCGCATGTGGCTCGCGAGCCGCAGTTTGCCGACCACGGCTCTATGTCATAATAAGTCAAATATTAAGTGGTTGGAAGTCATTTTTAAGCTGGTAGTCGGGAACCAGACGTGAAAATCCATATTCCCGATTTCTGATTTGCATAAAAACCTCCACAGCGTCTAGCTGCGTCTCGGTAAAGCGTTGCCAGAAGGAGGTGGCCTCAGAAAAGCCACGTGACCCCCTGGCGCTGTGGAGGCCCCTGCATTGGGGCCCGGCTTCCCGCAGGCTGCGGCCTGCTCCCTGAGCGTGCCCACTGGTCTGAGCGTCCGCGGCCGATCTGCTCTCCCGCCCCTCCTGCCCGCGGGGAGGCCTTCCTCTAGGCTGTTTAATCAAACCAGTCAAAACTGGCTCTCTGTATCTTATCTTCAGCACAGATTCCAGGGTTCCACTCACATGATACAAACTTAAGTCTCAGAACAAATGAGCCCCTTCAAGCAGGAATTTTCTTTATCCTAAAAACCGCATCCACTACTTCAACGAACATGACCTGGCCGTCTTCCCAGGCCTCCGGCGTGCTTGCTCTTTGCGGCGCCGGAGACAGGTGTCACACGGGAAGTTGGCGGCGCCGGAGACCAGCACAGGTGGACTCTGCTTTGGGGGAAGCACCCCGGTCACGACCAAAGCCTTCTTCTCGGGACTTTATCTTCTTCCCTTTGCTTAGGAGACATCCACCCGTCATTTCTGTGGAGCAGAGGGGCTACATGGTGACTGACCAGCTCAGGGGAAGCCTGCATGGCCGTCTTGCAAACTCAGAGATCTAAAGTCACCCCAAGGATGGTCTGAAATTAAACTTTAACTAAAAGCAGTGATGGTGGGTAGTCACCTCCTAGGCCAGTCTCTTCCCTGACAAGGTCAGTCTTTACCTTAACTGAGCCTATTGTCTTTTTGCATCTAAGATAACATATCCTTGAAATGTCTGGGTAACATGTAACTTCCCTTTTTTCCGGACCCCCTGGGGCACAACCAAATGCCCTGGGCGCCAGGACAGAGACCACAAAGTCCTTCGTTGTTATTGTTATCGTGTTAATTGCTGACTTAACTGTCCTGCACCCACCTAAGTAAAAGAAGTGTCTATCATTTTAATCTTTATCCAATCCCAGAGGTTTCCCTGCTTCGCTTTCTCCGCCTCTCTTATCACCAATGGACTTCATGTAACCCACCTACATCTCCTCCTTTGATTGCAATGCATAAAAATAGATGAAAACCCGCCATTCTCTGGAGCATTACGCCCATCTGTTGAGATTCTGCTTCCCGGCAATTGTCGACAACTTGGTTCAAATAAACTCATAAAAACTCCTCACAGGTTTGAATGTTTTTAGGTTAACACTCTTATGAGCTCTATGATACCTAAAGGTTAAATCCCATTAAATATCACAAAGGGAGAACTATTTCTGATTGAGAACCCGGCCCCTTTCCCATATGGCATTACATTTGCTCCCCTTTAAGACAACATAACTAAGTCAAGTTCAAGGACCTAATCTATTAGTGGATATTTAAATACAGAGACACTCGATGAATAACCTAGAGAACTAGCATTTCAAAGGAGCACTTACAATGCCAGATGCTTTACCTACTCATCTCATCGGATGCTCAGTGGCCCTGGGAGGTAACCCTATAATTACGCAACCCTGAAGGCTACCTTTTCATTAGACAGCCACCCCCCCCCAGGGCAGTGGGCCCCACCAGTCTCTGCGGCGGGGCCTGAGGAACTACAATACGGGACACGGTAGCACAGACGTGTCCTAAACTGTGCACAGCAAGCCCTGCCTTTAGAGTCACTGTTGGGCGTTGTTCGTTCAGCACATGGCGGGCGTGCTGGGGACGGACTCGGGCCCCTCCTCGGCCCCCCAACAGACCTGCTCTGGCCTCGCTGCGCTGAGACACCCTGAGGACCAGCAACACCGTGGGAGGAAGGCTTCGCCACGGGTCTTGGGTAACGACACGCGTGAAAACACGTGATACAAACACTGGTGACTGCCCAACTCGGGGAGGAAGAGAAGTCTCCGTGACCTTTCCCAACAGGAGAGAGGCGATCGTGAAGCGTGAAGCGTAGAGTTGGGAGGTTCCCATGGCAACATGGAAACTGTGTTCCCAGCTCCCCCGCCGTGTGTTTCAGGTGCTTTCTCTGCGTAACTGCAGGCCCGGCCGTCTGACGTAGGAGGCCTTTCCCAGCTACAATGCCGAAGCACACCAGGGCAAATACCTGGTGTCAGCAAAAAAGTGAAATCCCAGCTGTATGTTTTCCTCTCTCACTAATAAGAGCTGAGCCAGGCCCAGCCAGTGTGGCTCAGTGGTTGAGCATCGACCTATGAACCAGGAGATCACGGTTCAATTCCTAGTCAGGGCACATGCCCCGGGTTGTGGGCCCCATCCCCAGTGTGGGGCATGCAGGAGGCAGCCAATCAATGATTCTCTCTCATCATTGATGTTTCTCTCTCTCTCCCTCTCCTTTCCTCTCTGAAATCAATAAAAATATATTAAAAAAGAGCTGAGCCAGGTGTGCTCACGGGCCCACTCTGGCGGGGGAACAGAAGCGAGCAGGTGTGAGAGGCGTGATGGCAAGGTTCGCACACGCCTGCAGATGCCACAGCTGGCTTACACGTTGCCCTGATTCACATGTTAATGCTGGAACCCTCACTAAATGATTGAAACTGAACAGAATTCTACAGGATTCTCTGGCCTCTGTCTAGGGAAAAGAATGAGTGTTACATCCGTCCTGCATGATATAGCTCATCTCCTGCATAAACCCTGGGAGAGCAATTTCCCAAAAAACAAACAAAAAACCATCCCAAAACAGAAGCCAACAGGTTTCTTCTTTCCCCTCCCTCCTTCCTTCCTCCTTCCTTTCTTTCTTCCTAACAGAGAGCTAGACAAAAACTTGTTTTCCAATATCCATGTACTGACTATCAAGTTAGTTAAGAAAGATGAAACAGGCGAAACGTTTTTCCTTTAATCCTGAACTTCTGTGGCCGAGGAGTTGCCAGCGCAGTGTTGTGTTTCTCAGTGGGAGGCTGCCGTTGTCAGGGCTGCGGCTGCTGTCAGGGCCCCGCCGCGGAGTGTGAGGTAATGAAAGTCCCACGCCGCCTGCGAGGCTGAGGCCAAGGCCGAGGCTGGGGCTGAGGCTGGGGCTGGGGCTGAGGTGGAGGTGGAGGCTGAGGCTGAGGCGGAGGCGAAGGCTGAGGCCGAGGCTGAGGCCGGGGCTGGCCAGACCTATCCCCTCTGCTTTCTAGCGGCCAGAGCTCCACTTCCTGTCATTCTTTCCTCATGTGGTTTTTGCTGTTTTGCAAGGGTTGACCCCAAAAATGTCAAGATTGTGTGCTATCTCCAATCCCAAAATATCCATGACCTTGATCAGAACATACATGATTTCTAAAAGGCAAACGGAAGAATTGACAGTCTATTTTTTTAATGTGTTTTTTTTTTCTCCCCAGGGAAGAATAGCTATCTTGAAAGAATAACTCAACAAAAAAATGTTATGCTTTACTGGGGAGTCAGAAAATTAAAATCTGAATAAGACTCAGTTAAATCAACCATCTGACAAATCGCATTCTAGGTCTAATTAGAAATTAGATTCCTACCCTCCCTTCCCCTCTCCCCTACCTTCACACATGAGCCAACTGTACCGTAAGAAACTTAACAAATGTTTATCTATTCCAGCAAAATCTCAAGAATGGTTTCACTTTCCCCAAAAGGGGCAAGCAAACCCAATGTAAAAAAGATGAGACAGCCACCCACTTAGAAATAAAATGAGCTATCCAATCAGTAGCTGGGCCTAGGAAAGATTTTTTTTCTTTATTAAACGTACTGGGGTGACATGGTTAATAAGATTGCATAGGTTGCGAGTGCACACTTCTGTGATCCGTCATCTGGACGTTGTGTGCCCACTGCCCCAAGTCAAGTCTCTTCCGCCACCACATCTCAGAGCTGCTGCACGGCGACGGACACAGTGGAAGGTGCACATCTTGTGTACGTGATCCCCAGGGCTTCTGGTCCGCACCTTCCAGCCCACCTGACAGCAGCCCGCCCCGCCGCCCCGGGCTGTGGGCACGCGCTGGTTTCCTGCACACCCCGCCCTCGCCAAGCCACTCTCCAGGAGGGACCCAGGTACGTCCCGGTCAGTGTCACCAGCGGGTCCGTTGAGGTAACGTGTGACTCGCACGAAGTGTGCTTTGAAGGGAAGGCATGGTTAATTCTGGCTTTTCCTTTGCTAAAAGCGCCCTAGGCCTCAGGGCGCCCGTTTGGGGCTGGGGTGGGGGTGCAGGCGTGGAACTCCCTGTACCATGCTCCAGACTGGCTTCTATAAGTGGGTTTAGGCCCAGGCCCAGCGGGGCAGTGAGCCGTGCGAACATGTCCCATGTGGTCCGCGCTGGGGAGAGCCCTGTGTGTTTGTGCCCTGGTACTTGGCCAGCTCCATGGCCCTGCAGAACAGAGGCGCCTCTTGCGAAGGGCCTCTCCTTGAACTTAACAATAGTAAAGCATTTTGCCAAAATGCGTTTGCGACCATCTGCCTCGCAACTGCCTGTGAGGGCCGGGGCTGCCTGGTCCCTGTTCTCCAGTCCGGGAAGTCGGCGCCCCCGGAAGCCGAGGACCGCGGGCAGGACCAGAGCCCACGCAGCCTCAGAATGCTTTCCCGGCGCCGTGGGTCCCACACATGACGTCAGCACCAGATTCCCAGGCCCACCCTGAGTGCTGGACAGGCCTGGGGATCTGCCGGGTAAAGGCCTCCCGGGGCTCAGACAGGCGGGAACGAGCAGGCAGGTGAGGGGGGATGTCGACCCGGCGTGGTGCCTCCGAGACCCTCCATCAGCTCTGTGTCCAGATGCACGGGGTCCTCAAGGCAACAGGCGGAGAGGAGGGCCTGGAGGTCTGAAGGAAGCAGTGATCCAGAGCGGGGGGACGCAGGAAGCTGCAGATTCGCTCCGAGGTGGAGGTGCCGTCTGGAGAGCCGGCTGTGCGCACGGACGCGGGTCCCCCAGCGCGGGCCATGCTGCCCTCGCGCGCAGAGCCGGTGTGGGAATCCTCCCCGGCGTCATCTCCAAGCCTCGCTGTTCCTTTAAAATCGATTTTTATTTATTTATTTGTTTATTTATTTATTTATTTTTATTTTTTGAAGTGGATGGGTTGTATATACTTCCCCATCTTAAAATGATATTTATTTTTTTCTGTCTCACTTCACTGGCCACTTTCTCTGGCCACATCACAGGCATGATCTTGCAGCATTTTTTTTCTTTATTGATTAAGGCAGGCGTCCTCAAACTACGGCCCGCGGGCCACATGCGGGTGTTTTTGCCATTTTGTTTTTTTACTTCAAAATAAGATATGTGCAGTGTGCATAGGAATTTGTTCCTAGTTTTTTTAAAACTATAGTCCGGCCCTTCCAACGGTCTGAGGGACAGTGAACTGGCCCCCTGTTTAAAAAGTTTGAGGACCCCTGGATTAAGGTATTACATATGTGACCTTATCCCCCCGTTGCCCCCCCACCCCCTAAGATAGATTTTTGTTGATTTCAGAGAAGAAGGGAGAGGGTGAGAGAGAAACATCCATGAGAGAGAATCATGGATCGGCTGCCTCCTGCACGCACCCCACACTGGGGATGGAGCCTGCAACCCGGGCATGTGCCCTGACCGCGAATCCTGACCTCCTGGGTCATAGGTCAACGCTCAACCACTGTGCCAGCCGGGCAATGCACATTTTTTTAATTGAATGAACGAGTCTTGTTACGTTAAATATCCAAAGACAGAGATTCTGATTAGAAAAATTAGTAAAATCATTGTGCTGGTCTCCCCAAAATTGAAAGCTACTCTATGAAACTATTGAGAAAATAGCCACTTAAAGAAGTATCTTCCCACTTGAGAATAGTTTATGTTTTAGAATGTGGGGGGGAAACAGAAAACAGATCCCTTGCTATTCCTTGTACTATCGCAGGCACAGCAACAACCCAGACACCCTTGCCAGGACTGCACGCCTGTCGTTTCTTCTCCGAGATGCTTGCCGGCTTCTTTCTGAGCATCTGACTTATGTTTACCACATTCCTATCTCATTTCCTCCTGGCCGTTATCTGCAGCTCCCAACGTGACGGGCTGTTTGTTGTTCTGTTGTGTTGTTTTTGTGGCCGAAAAGTACTAACTAATTAACTTCTAACCTTTAGAGTCGCAGCTTTTGGGGGAAACAGCTCTAGGCTCCTCTTTCAGAGCTGCCCACACTCTGCTTCTACACGTTCCCGAGGTGTGTCTTCCGGAGACCGCTTCCAAAATGAAAAGCAGATGGGGAAAGAATGCTTTGTCCGAGACCCAACTCTGAAGCTGTTGGAAGGCTAACCGCGGTGAAGGGAAAGAACAAAATTCCATGTGGAAACTGGCTTCCAGGAAAAGTTGTCCATTTTGCTTGGAAAAGGACTGTTGGAATTCATCCTGATGGGCACAGGCAGGTAACGGCAACCTACCTCTTCTTTTGCTTTTTCGAGGGGGCTTGGAGCAGGGAACCGGCGGAAAAGCATTCTGGGGTCTACAGAAAGTTCCTAACCCGCACACCCAGTAACTGTTATTTGCATCATCAGACCCTGTGCCGGGTGCTGGGGGTGAAAGAGAACTAGATACCCTACTCCCCGCCCGGCAGCCGAGACACACGGCGAGCAAGGGAGCAAGGGAGCCGAGAACTCAGCACAGGCGCGGGGAGTCCCATGAAGGAGACACGCAGGGTCCCTGGTAAGCAGTCATGGGAAGAGGGGGCATTCTCGATGGGCTTGTTGGGAAAATTCCCCCAAAAAGTTGTATAGATTAGAGCTCCTTATGTTATAACTAACAACACAGAGACTGTTATTCTCTTAAACAATGAAGAGAATTTACTGACTTGTCTGGGAGGAGGTGTACCTTCCTGAAGGGTTGGGTCTAGCAACCCCACGTCGGCACGCACCCTCCCATCTCTGCTTTTCTCCCTGATGAAGGCATCCAACACCCCACACAGGTGCTACCCTCCACTCCTTACCCCCCACTCAACCCTCCCCCACTCCCCCCCCACACACACACGTACACACGTACACGAAGATCCTCCCACGTATGAACATGACTGCCGCCCAACAATCTAGGGAAAGAGAAAGGTCTCGTCCAAAAGCTCTCAATGCACCGCCCGCAGCGTCCCTTTCTCAGACACCCTGGCAGATGTCTCCGCGTGTCTCCCTGCTTTCCCTGGGCGACAGGGCCACCCCTGAACCAGGCTCCATGGCCAGGGAATTGGAAATGCTCATTGGCTCAAGCCAATCCTGGACATGGGGTCCATCCCCCCTAGACACAAGCTAGAAAGTAAGGGCAGAACTCTAGAGCAAAACTGAGTGACTGTTACCAAAGGAAGGACGGTAAAGGTTGGTGCAAAGTGCAGATGATAGATCAGGAAATGACATTGAAGCTGAAGGATGAGGAAGCTACCAGGTGATGAGCCAGCGAGGACGGGTTCCGTGTCACAGGAGCAGCAAGTGACAGGGTCAGAGGCAGAAGAGAGCTTGGCGTGTTCAAGGGACAGAAGAGATTAGGTTTTTCTAGAACAGATCATTTAATCTTTTCTAACCACAAAGGGAAACTGGATGGAAAGGCGTCCATCTTGGGTCTGCTTGCCCAGGTTTGGGTATTTTCCCTATTAAATAGCTGCACGTGAGCTATTTCCATCACACCAGACCACACTTAAGGGGTAACTAAAATGCCACACATGGGGTAACTAAAACATTCCACATCAAGTCCACGTTTGCTAGTTATTCAGGCAAAATGAGGGAGTGTCTGAGTGGAATCCCAAATTCTTCTCTTAGCTATGTAGCAGGACTCGATCTAGTTTTCATCAACCTTAGGAAGTATTTATATAGCTGTCTGAAGTACTAACCACATTTTCAATTGCTTGTTTGTTTTGCATGCTGCAGTTGCTAGGTGATGGGGAGATGATACTATTGTGTGTCGGGTGACTTCACAAATATGTGTGTTATGTGGAGGAAATACATTCAAAATAGCCCCCGGAGCTGACGAGAGAGCAAGGCGGACTCTCTCAGAGCCTCAAAAACTGAGACTGTGGAACCTCAGAGGGAAGGCGGGAGGGCCGTGGGAAGAGATCAACCAATGAACTTGTGTGCATATATGCAAAACCTGCGACTGGGACCGTGGGTGGTGAGGGCCTAGGGGGCGGGGTGGGCGATGGGAGAGGACTGGAAGAGGTTACTGGGGGGGGAAAGGAGGACCTATGCGATACTTTCAACAATAAAGATTTGGAAGCTGAGTGTGAGGTGCCAACGCTGCGGAAATCCGGTGTGGAAAGTTGCTTCTCAAGTGGTGAGGGCTGGGGAGCTTGCCTGAGGGGACTGAGCACTGCCTCCTAGAGACGGGACAGGGGTTTACAGGGAGAGGAAGCAGAAGGGGAGAGAGTTGGGAGCATGCATGAAGGGACTGGCCGCTGCGGTGGCCTGGCTCTGGTCTACACATTTTTGAGAGCTGGTGTTCTAATGTTCTAACTTGTCATAAACTTAATGGGCAAAGAGTGGCATATTGGTGTTTTAATTCATAGTCCCAATAAGTTTATTGGTCATTTGTATTTTTAAATGAATTTCCCATTCCTTTTCTATAACATTTCCTCTTTCTTTCTTTCTTTTCTTTCTTTCTTTCTTTCTTTCTCTCACTGTTAAGAGGTGTGATTTTTGGCATTTTAACCTTTTGTCTCTTATATGTTTTAAATATTTTCCAAGTGTCATTTGGAGCTTAACTTTGTTTTTGGAGTCTTTTACCATGTAGAAATTTTGCCTTTTTATGTATCAAGTCTGCCAAACATTCTCTTTTTGGCAGCGGTTTTAAACACCAGTGGTTTTAAATATCGGATGGTTTTAAACACCAGATAGAAAACACAAATAAGCGGAGTGGTCCAGGAGAGGACGGGTGAATGAGAACACATTTTTAGAGAAATACGGTAAACAGGCATCGCTTGTTTACACAGAGGGGAGCGCCCTGGGCCCCGCCTGGCTGAGCCGCTCCTGCGCTCCCAGAGCTCGGCCAGGTGCCGGGGCCTCGAAGGGCGGGTGCGAGCCTCACGCTGGGCCGGGGGAGTCGTTGGGAGCACCTGAGGCTGGGAAGGGCCTCCATGGCTGAGGGAAGAAGTGTTGGCCCAGGTTGGGACGGCCACTCTCCACGTGTCCACTTGGTGACGAAGTCCTTGTTGTTCATCTGACTTCGATGCTTGGGATACAGGTGGTGCGATGTGAAGGCAGCTCTGAAACTGAGACACTGCCCTGGAGCTGTGTGTGCTGATGACGGGTAAGTACCTTTACTTCCCTTTTATGCCCACTCTTTCTCCCTGTGCCTAGTTCATTTGTCGTCTTTCCTCTCACCTGAAGACTCCCTTTGCCTTCTCCCTGGCCTCTCCTGCCCACCCACCCCACCTGCTGTGCTTCCTGCTCCCATAGCACGTTCCTGTCACAGTGCTTACCACTTCAGATCCCTCTGTTCACCTGTCTGCCTCTCTCACTGCATCACAAGCTACTCGAGGCAGACAGCTGCCTACCCGTCTTGCTCACAACTCCATTCCCAGCGCCTCGCCTGACACAGGGCAGAAGCTACTGTTGATTTGTGGCGCAAGTGAACAATGCGTACGGCTCTGCAGGAAGAACTGCCTCCGTCTCATGTTTTCATTCTGCACAGGAATTTCTAAGGCGAGAGCGGTCTACCCACGGGGCCCAGAAGCGCTTTCTGGCTGGGCAGCGACACTGCCTTCGTCTCCAACACTAATGGGAGAATTATGAAAACAAACATGTGGTCACTTGACTCTGTTTCCCTGTGAGCTGGGGAGAGCTCCGATTTCATCAGAGCTTTTCCCAAGTCACTCCTGTTGTTTATTTATCTTTTTTAACTTAAAAGGAATCAAAATGCTCACATGGAACAGACTGTTGGACAACATCAAGGGCTGGGGGCAGGAGGAAGAGATGGAAATGGAAAAAACAGTGAAAATAAACGTACCAAAACAGCATTTCCAAACACACATCTGAGACAAGAGCTCTCTGACTCTGGTTCTCACGATGTAAAAAGTTTGACAAACTTTGTAGATTTTTAAAAGAAAAACATAAAAGCAACTTCTGGATTTGAATCCAGACTTTTTCTTAGACAGCAAGTGGAAAACAAAATACTATCTTTCTTTTTCCTCAGCAGGAAGCTCACCCCAAAAAAAGCGGGGGGGAGAGAGAGGAAGAGAGAGAATATCTTAAATTTAGTTTTTATGAACAGGATGATGCTATATAGACTAAACATAAATACTAGGAAACAGCAAGAAGATTAAAGAATAAAAAGAAAAACATTACCTGTTAATTTTAATGATTCTTTAAAATATGTGTAATGCTCTTAGGAAGGAAACGCAGTCTTTCTGTCTTCAGCCTGAGCAGTACTGTGGGCCCTTCAATGGCATCTGTAGAGTGAACCCCTCCCCACTCTCTCTGCTCTCTCCTCCGCACTCACCCACCAGCTATGACTACAGGCCCCTCCCCCGTGGGAAAGATGATGCTCAGGGGCCAGATGATGCCCCGTCCCTGACATGCTGATTACATCAGGGCCAAGAACTTCACCCACTACACCAGTCAGATGCATCCTCTCGATCTGAAGCAACATATAGACACTGAAGTCAATTTGGCTTTAATTCATCCCCTTTTATACCTAGAATAGATTTTTACTGCTCCAACCACTAACTTAGATATGATTCCATTGCAATATAGCAAAGGAAGGAAGGGAGGCAGGGAGGGAGGGAGGCAGGGAGGAAGGGAGGAAGGAAGGAAGGGAGAGAGAAAGGGAGGGGAACGAAATATATGAGATTTTTACAGAGCTGAGATTAAATGTACATTAACCCTAGACAAGTTCTCAAACTAATTCAACGCATTTTGACCTGTTGAAAGTCAAAGCTTGTTATTGGAGTAAAATATTTATAGATTCTGAAAATATGTGCTGCAAAGCAATTTACTGGTCTTGAAATTTCCAAAATGGTTTCACAGCTTCAATGAAAGAATTTGTACCACATGAACCAGTTACTATAAAATTATCTCTGAATTTTGAATTCAAGTATGAATCCAGATAGAAACCAATAAAATAACCAAATTCCTTTGGAAAATATGGAATAAAACTGAAAGCAATAAAGCCATTTCCAAGAGTATTTAGCTATTTTTTTAAATAAAATTCTGGGAGAGAACCAAGATGGCGGCATAGGTAAATGCCTGTACTCGCTGCCTCCCACAACGGTGGAGAGCGGCTACAGGGTTTGGACAGGTTCAAGCCTCGGGCTAATGAGAGCGCACAGTCCTCCCATGGCCACGTGCAAGTCCCAGCGTGGAGGGCAGAGCCCTCCCAGCACAATTATAGCCACAGCTGTAATTGTGAGCTTGAACCTTTGGTCCGAACACGTGGCCCCAAGTGCCTGAGTGACGTGGGCTTGACAGAGTTCAGGTGCATGTAATTGAGGAGGATCGAAACCCACGAGAATGTTTAAACATCTTGGCCACGCCCTTACTTTGCCTCGTGGCATCTGCTATAAAATAAAGACACGGCTTGTAGTCCGTGGCGCTGTCGCTCACTCTCCGTCAGAGAGGCTTTCCGTCAGAAAGGACAGCGTCCCACCGAGACCCAGCTTTCATTCTCTTGTCCGTCTTTTCTGAATCCTTCACCGCCCCCTCTCAGGGTCACCCTTGGCCGTGCTGGCGCGGCACACACAACCACATCAAAATTACGACTAAAATACAGAACAACCATTATCCAGAAAGCTGGCTGAATGGAAGTCCTACAACTAGAGAAGCAAATAAGAAAGCACACTGAGATGGGTAGGAGGGGCAGAAGCACTGAACGGGCTGGTCCAGTACCCACGTGGGCCGGTGTTTTCATTGGGAGGGAGATTGCCTCTGCAGAGGCTGCCCGAGAGCAAGGGGTCCCATCCCCATACCAGACCTCTAGCCCAGGGTCCCAGAGCTGGGAAAAGAAGTGCCTACGTGCAGTAAGAACTACAGGCTGTAAAAACCAGTGTGGATTGGGGATCAGTGACACAGAAGCTGCTGGAGGCCCAGCTGTTCCTCTTAAAAGGCTGGCACCACGAACTGAACTTACAAGATTCTGCTTCCTCTGAGCTCCAGCACCAGGGCAAGGCCCTGAGGAACACAGACAGGTATGAGGAGGAACTGGATTGTCTGGCATCAGGGCAGGAACTTGAGGTGGCTTTCTCCCAGAAGGAGGTGCTCACAGGGATCACTGTTCCTATGCTGGGACCTCCCCAGTCGCAAGGCTGACTGGCAGCCATTTCTGTTTGCTCCGCCCTGGTGATTCCCTGAGACCCCGCCACACCCAATTTACAACCCCACCCAAGCTGTGTGCACAGGCTTTTGCATATGAAGGGCCTGTCCTTGCTAAGGGTAAAATCTCTCAAACAAGCTACAGCTGAGTTGGGGAGCCCCAAAGCTATCAATGAAAGGCCCAAGACCCGGCACCAGCACCAGCCTGCCTTGCTTCACAGCTGGGCCTCATCTGGGCACTTCCAAAACCAATACAAAGAGGAGGAATCTGCAGATCTCTCTGTATCTCCTGCTGGGTGGCCCCAGGCAGTGGCTGACTTTGCACCTCTCTGGAGACCCAAGAGCCAGTGTTCCCAGTGGTCAGTGTCAGACCATACCAGGTTACAACTCCTCACATCCATAAGTGACACACTCAAGGGGCAGACTCAGTGAGCACCAAAGCCTCACTGAAGCAAGTCCTGCCCCATAAGGGTGTCTCCAGCACAGCAGCTCTCCCACTGTAGTCCCAGCTGGTCATCACAGCCAATTGGCCTGGAGGTCAATTCCTCCCAGTGACACCAACAGCAATCAGGGCTCAACTACAACAAGAGTGTGCTCACAGCCCACAAAGGGGTGCACCTAGAGTGTCCACATCAGATGATTGGGGAGGCTGAGCCACTGGGCCCTATAGGACGCCTACTATACAAGGCCACTCTATCAACTCAAAGAGAGAGCAGCTCTACCCAATACATAGAAACAAACACAGGGAAGCAGCCAAAATGCAGAGACAAAGAAACATGTCACAAATGAAAGAAATGACAGAAAGAAAACTACTGGATATAGAGTTCAAAACCACAGTTATAAGGTTACTCAAGAATCTTCTAGAAACCTCCAAGAGACTTAGTGAGACTTTCAAGGATCTTAGTGAGAATGCCAAACACACGGAAAAGGACCAGTCAGAAATTAAGCATACACTGACTGAAATAATGATATACAGGGATTCAACAGTAGAGTAGAGGATTCTGAGAATCAAATCAACAATTTGAAATATGAAGGAAGCAAAAAAACACCCAACCAGAAGAGCAAAAAGAAAAAAGAATCCAAAAATATGAAGATAGTGAAAGGAGCCTCTGGGACAACTTCAAGCATACCAACATCAGAATTATGGGGATGCCAGAAGAAGAGAGAGAGCAAGATATTGAAAACCTATATGAAGAAATAATGACAGAAAACTTTCCCCACCTGGAAGCACAGAGAGTTCCAAACTTCCAGGAAGCACAGAGAGTCCCAAACAAGAGGAACCCAAAGAGGACCACATCAAGACACATCATATTTAAAATGCCAAGGGCTAAAGACAAAGAGAGAATATTAAAAGCAGCAAGAGAAAAACAGTTAGTTACCTACAAGGGAATGCCCATATGCCTACCAACTGATTTCTCAACAGAAACTATGCAGGCCAGAAGGGAGTAGGAAGAAATATTCAAAGTGATGAATAGCAAGGACCTACAACCAAGATTACTCTACCCAGCAAAGCTATCATTCAGAATTGAAGGTCAGATAAAGAGCTTCACAGATAAGAAAAAGCTAAAGGAGTTCATCACCACCAAACCAGGATTATGTGAAATGCTGAAGGGTATTCTTTAAGAAGAGGAAGAAGAAGAAAAAGGTAAAGATAAAAAATGGCAAGAAATACATATCTATCAGCAATTGAATCTAAAAATCAAAATAAATTATAAGAAATCTAGTGAACAGAATAAACTGGTGAATAAAATAGAATCAGAGGCATGGAAATGGAACAGACTGATGATTCTCAGAGGGAAGGGGGTGGGGGAGCAGGAAGAGATTAAACAAAGATCTTTTATACATGTATGCATTACAATGGACACAGACAATAGGGTGGTGAAGGCCAGGGATGAGGGGGGAACCAGGTAAGGGGGGACAATGGGGGGGAAAAAGAGGGACATTTGTAATAAGCTCAACAATAAAGATTAAATAAAAAAATTCAATTAATAGGTAATAATATGGTAGAGAGTTAAATTTTAGGTAAGCCAATGTAATTAATTATAAACATTACTAGAGGCCTGGTGCACAAAATTCGTGCACAGGTAGGGTCCCGAGGCCTGGCCTGTGGGGCCACTGGCAGGGTGATCAGGGGGCCCCGCTGGCACCCACCTTGGCTGGCCTGGGGCCTGTGGGCTGGGGGCAGCTCCTTCATTGAGCATCTGCCCCCTGGTGGTCAGTGCATGTCATAGTAACAGGTTGTTCCACCTGTTGTTCAGCCTTTTGGTCAATTTGCATATTAAGGCAATTATTATATAAGATGTCATAGTAACAGGTTGTTCCACCTGTTGTTCAGCCTTTTGGTCAATTTGCATATTAAGGCAATTATTATATAAGACTAGAGGCCCGGTGCATGAAATTCGTGCATGGGGGGGGGGGTGTGTCCCTCAGCCCAGCCTGCACCCTCTCCAATCTGGGACCCCTTGAGGGATGTCCAACTGGGATCGGGCCTAAACGGGTGGTCAGACATCCCTCTCACAATCCAGGACTGCTGGCTCCCAACTCCCTCCCCTGCAGGCCTGGTCCCCCCCAACTGCCCTCCCCTGCAGGCCTGGTCCCCCCCAACTGCCCTCCCCTGCCGGCCTGGGTCCCCCCCAACTGCCCTCCTTTGCTGGCCTGGTCTCCCCCAATTGCCCTCCTCTGCCGGCCTGGTCACCCCCAACTGCCCTCCTCTGCTGGCCTGCTCACCCCTAACTTCCCACAACTGCCCTCCCCTGCAGGCCATCTTGTGGTGGCCATCTTGTGTCCACATGGGGGCAGCCATCTTTGACCACATGGGGGCGGCCATCTTGTGTCTTGGTATGACGGTCAATTTGCATATTACTCTTTTATTAGATAGTATGCTCATTTATTCAATATATATTGAAATGTACTACATGCCGCCCTCTCCTAGGCAGTGGGAACATATCAGTGAACCAAACAGACATAAATCCCTGCCACATGGAGTTGACATTCTAGAGGGGAGAGATATAAACAAAATGAATAAAATATGCAGCCCAGTCTGTGATACTGTGATAAAGTAACAAGGAAAGGTGAGCCCAGCCAGCATGGCTCGGTGGTTGAGTGTTGACCTATGAACCAGGAGGTTCAATTCCCAGTCAGGGCACATGCCCAGGTTGCAAGCTCATTCCCGGGTTGCAGGCTCAATCCCCAGAAGGGGGCGTGCAGAAAGCAGCCAATTCATGATTCTCTCTCATCATTGGCGTTTTTATCTCTCTCTTCCTCTCTGAAATCAATAAAAATATATATATTTTAAAAGATTTAAAACACATTCAAGATTAGCAATGTAAATAACTAAATGGAAGAATGTGAGTAAGTGGTTTTAACTAGGGGCACTCAGCAATGTCTGGAGCCCTTTTTTGTTGTCATCATTTTGGGGGGTGGGGGTGGAGGTGCTACTGGCATTTAGTGGAGAGAGGCCAGGGATGCTGTGAAACACCCTGCACAGCGCAGGGCAGCCCCTTAAAGCATTGTCCGGCCCCAAATATCAACAGCCCCAAGGTTGAGAAACTGACTTAATCCTTTTACCTCAAGAAACTATGTATTTTTAAAGCTACTCTAATCACTAGTCACGATGGGCTCTTACGGAGATAGGACTGCTTCCCTAGTCAACTCCTAGGAACTGGAACTTCAAAAGCAATCGTAAAACAATGTACTCTGAACTGAAGTGACTGTCAGTCCCAGGAAACAGGGAAGGGCCGGGCTCTCATGGTCCACAGTCGATCAGTAGCAACTTGAACTCTGTTAAAACCATTAGATGGTAATAATCATCACACTCAATCTCAGAAACATTTGGATGAAGTATTAAGAACATTAATTAAAGTATTATTGCTGATAAATGGATGACAACTTTGGAAAGAGTGACTTGACTACTTAGCAGCAAGATTGCCAACCTTTGTGACATTTAGCAGTGCACACTAGGCTAGGGGAGGTATAAAATAAGAAAATACATCCAAGCAGAACCCGGAATGTGAAAGGACTCAAAACGAGACACCTGAGATTACGTAGTCACCCAGACCCCGAAAGTATGTCAAGAATCTGATGAGAGTGGCAATACTCAACCCTACACAACAGCAGTGTGATACAAAAGCAAAAAAGTCTATCGGACTTAGCTTCTTATTGACCATATCTTGATTGTCCCAAGGTGATCTGCCCTTAGATTTCTCTTTGACATGGAAAATATAACATTTCAAAAATTGAGCTTGTCCTTTTTCATAATAAAATTTCTGCACCAGTGGGGTCTCTCAGCCTGGCCTGCGGGGATCAGGCTGAAACCTGCTCTCCCACATCCCTCAAGGGGTCCCAGATTGCAAGAGGGCACAGGCCAGGCCAAGGGACCCTATCGGTGCATGATGGGGCCAGGAAGGAACCGTGGGAGGGCTCCAGGGCGTGTCCAGCCCTTCTTGCCCAATCCCGTTCAGCTGGACCCCAGCAGCAAGCTAACCTACCGGTTGGAGCATCTGCCCCCTGGTGGTCAGTGCACGTCATGGCAACTGATCCAACAGTCGAATGATGGTCAGACACTTAGCATATTAGGCTTTTATTATATAGGACAGGATGGGAACTCCTGTATTATTTTCAATGGCATCACCCGATTTCTGAGCATCTGGGCTCACAACCCTGTTATCTGGTATTCCATTGTCTATACTTCAGCCCCAACATCCAACTCCCCTCTGGATTTGTACCAGGCAACATCTTTTGGATTTTGGTCTTTTTGCCCCATTTAGTCCCTTTTATCTCTGCTGTTTAAGCCACTACCCAATGCAGGTCCTTATCGTTTTGCCTAGATGTCTGTAACAACCTCAGACAGCCTCCTATCAGGCAGTGACTCCCTGGTCCACTCTGTTTCACATGGTATCGTAAGTACAAGACCACTACAATCCTGACCATCAGTTCTAGGCCTGAGGGTTTAGAGCTCCAGGTTTAGGGCCAGGCTGCCTGGTTTTCAAGCACTTAAGTGCATTAAGTCACTTAATCCTTATAATAAACCAATGAAGTAGCTACTATGATTACCCATTTTACAAATGAGAAAATTGGGACTCACACATCTAGTTAGCACTGAGCCAGGAGATGGCTCGTGTGTCTGGCTCTACCATCTGAGCTCTCATCATTGTGCACCATTATCCCGGACCAGTGCCCGGGCCCCGGTGAGTCCTACATCCCTTACCCGGGCCCGGTGAGTCCTACACCCCTTACCCGGACCCCGGTGAGTCCTACACCCCTTACCCGGGACCCGGTGAGTCCTACACCCCCCTGGTGAGTCCCGGACCCCGGTTACCCGTCCTGAGTCCTACACCCCTTACCCGGGCCCCGGTGAGTCCTACACCCCTTACCCGGGCCCGGGTGAGTCCTACATCCCTTACCCGGAACCCGGTGAGTCCTACACCCCTTACCCGGGACCCGGTGAGTCCTACATCCCTTACCCGGGCCCTGGTGAGTCCTACATCCCTTACCTGGGCCCGGTGAGTCCTACATCCCTTACCCGGGACCCGGTGAGTCCTACACCCCTTACCCGGGACCCGGTGAGTCCTACACCCCTTACCCGGTCCCGGTGAGTCCTACATCCCTTACCCGGAACCCGGTGAGTCCTACACCCCATTACCCAGCCCCTCCACAAAGCATTCTCTGACTATTGCAGCCTCGTCAAGACCGTTCTGGTTAAAGGTGTTCACAGCCCTGACAGTCTGTCCTGCACCACCTAGCACCTGGTTTAAACCTCTCGTATCTGCTGCAGTTTGCCCAAATGGATTATACTTCTGTCGCATGCTGGCACCACGTCTCACATTTGTGGGCTGTGCTCAGAGCAGGCCTCATGGAGTCCTCAGAACCTCCTCTGCTGTAGGAATGGAGGCGGCGCACACAGGAATGCGCACCCTGATCTTATCTCCACCTCTGGGCTCCACCCTCCGGGAGGTCCCCTCCCACGGCTGCACTGGGAGACACCACGGCCTGCACACCTGCTTCTGCCAACTCACTGGGAGCCCGAGCCCTCCGCCACCCTCGGCTCTCGAGACTCTTGCTCTCCTTTCCTTATCAGCACACCGTGGCTTACTTCTGCATCACGGTCTTTGATGCTGACCTCCTTCCCTGGGAGGCAACCCGTCGCCCGGCTGAAGCTAGCTCTTTATGGCCTCTTTAACTGGCGTCTCTGGGAATGGAAATTATGACATCATCTAAGCCAATGACTCCCAAACACCCCTGAGGATAAGATCATGGGAGATAGAAACTTCTAAAACATCCCGATTCCTGGGCCCCACTCCAGATCTACTGCATCGGAGCGTTAGAGATAGGGGCCTCGGAACTGAAACGCTGAGCTAGCATCCTGCGTGATTCTCATGATCGGAACAGTCCAAGAAACACTCACCTAAGATTCTGAGTAATATTTTACCAGCTGATCTAATGGGATATTCAGGCTCAATTGCCAATCAGAAATTAGGAATCCTGGACAGAGAAAATTGATTTTCAGGGGCTTAACGGCATTCTTCCTTATGAATTTCTATTTTTCTAGCTATTAATATAAGAAAGCAAGTTCTACTAAGTAGACCACTAATATAGAAATTTGCCATGTGACCTTGAGCAAGCCATTTAAGAATTCTGAGCTCTAACTTCACTTTTATAGAAAAAGGCTGGATTGGGCCTGCTCAGTAGTAGTTCTCTCCCATGAACACACATTGGAATCGCTTCAGAAGTTTCTCAAATATACACCCCCAGGGATTCTGATTTAATTGATCCAAGTAACTGTATTGTATAATTGAGGTTAAAACCAAGTGAACTGGGTGGTTTTCAAGGTGCCCTCCAGCTCTGAGATAACTCTGGTTGAGTAACTCTTCCATTTTCTAATTCCTCTGTCAACTGCAGACATACTTAGCACATGTAATACATACATCCTCTCTTCTATTCCACTGCTTTTCAGTAACATCTTTGTTAGGTATTTCATGTTCGTGTAGGAAAGAGGCTGAATAACTTTAAAATGCTCTTATGAGTCATTCCTATTATTCAGGAATATAATAAAGTCTTTTAAAATCGATAGGCCCAGATACCAATAGCAGCGGCCCATCTGCTAATGAAATCAAAGACAGAGGTCTGCCTACCCATTCCTTCAGGATTTCAAGGAGTGTTTGTTGTTGAGGCCTGCTATCTACCCGCGCCTGTGCGAGCTGCCGGTGATACTGCAATACGTGAGGAACGCAGTCCAAGCCCACGTAGAAAGATAAACATTGTGTAAATATGACAGATGTGATGGGGATCAAGATGGCCTGCAGAGAGGGACTGAACCCCTTCTGTGCAGACAAGGCTTGCAGGTTGAAGGGCGAGTGAAGGTGAAACTTGCTAAACTAATTGGAATTACTGTAAGTGTATGTGTGGGGGCAGGCGACACGGCATGCTGGGAGGAACTGGGTGGGAAGAGCTGGGTGTCCCAGGAACACAAGGAAGCCCAAAGAGGCCGGGACTGGCCGGAGAGGGGAAAGGGCCCGGATGCAGGGCCAGGTAAGAGAGCTTAGGATTTTTTTAAATACGCTTTATTGATTTCAGAGAGTAAAGGAGAGGGAGGGAGAGATAGAAACTTCAGTGATGAGAGAGAATCATGGATCGGCTGCCTCCTGCATGTCCCCGGTTGGATGGATCCCGTAACCTGGGCATGTGCCCTGACTGGGAATCGAACCGTGACCTCCTGGTTCACGACTGACACTCAACCACTGAGCCACGCAGCTGGACAAGAACTTAGAATTTATACTAAGAGCACCGACACGCTAAGCAGGTGCTGAAGGATCTGATCCTGTATGTTGAGGTCCCCCCATGGGGCTTGGCGTGCAGAGAGCCCGAAGTGGGTGCGGGGGAAACAGGCTAACACGGCTGTCGGGGGAAACAGGATGGACTAAAGTGGTGTGAGCAGAGATGGAGAAAGGTGAATGGAGTCCAGATGTCCACCTAAGGAGACACGGAAGGCATGGTGATGGACGGGCTGTGGGACGATGGGCTGTGGGAGGCCCGGGAACTTATGAGTCAAGGTTTCAAACCCAAGTGACTGTGTGGATGGCGGTGCCACTTACTGAGATAAAGAACCCGGAAGAGGAGCGGTGTCAGTGGGAAACAGGAGTTCAGTCAGGGACACTGAGCGTGAAACGCCAGTGAGTCAACAAGTGAGGTCTTAATTAACGTGGGTCTAGGACTCAACAGAGACCTGGACCAACGTTACCGGTGGAGGGCTGTCGGCATACAGACGGCAGTGGAAGTCATCAAAGGTGGATGAAGTCATCTACTGTGTCAGGGACTCACAGGAGGAGCTAGGGCAATAGGTCCACTTCGCTCCAGTGACTCACAGGTCAACAGATGCACCGATGACCAGGGCCTGCATTTTAGTTCAACTGCCATGAACACTGCCCTGAACATCCCTACCAGTGATCATAGTAGGTGGGCCCTTCTCTTCTCTATGCTCTGAAGGTTTAACTCCCAATTCAACCTAAAAACTTGAAATTTGTCTACAAGCGGACTCACCTCTACTTTGTTCTAAGAAAGAGGGCTTCAACAGAGAGTACCGCTCAAGCCACTGACAGATTTCACTTAAAATAACCTTTACAAGTTGAATATATTTGCACCAACACCACACCTTTTACATGTCATTGTCTGTGAAGATCCAGGGAGCACACTGCCGATGCTGTGCTTGGTCACTCTCGGGTGATGTGAACTTTACAGTGTGCGGGCTCCGGTTACAAAGCCCAAGGTCTGTGAGGCTTAGGCCAGCGGTAAATAAGTCCACAGTCTAAGGGTTCTCGGGACATGATCTGCTTGTAAAATGTACTTTGTAGCTTAAAAAGCACTGCACCCACCAGCAGAGCCTCCGTTTGAAAGTTCACTGATACCAGAGAGAATTGCCAACAGGCCGAACGGAGATAGCTTGCAGGGCTCCGGTCACACAGCCCAAGGTCTGAGCTGTGACTCTTCTCCAATTACCCTTTTCCTTCCTCCCTCCTTTCTCTTTCTTCCCCCTCTTCTTCCCTCCCTCCCTCCATTCATCTTCTCTCTCTCGCTCCTTTTCCTTTTTTCCTTCTTTCCACAAATAGTTTCTGCCTCAGCTTTTATGGAATGAGACAAGGCACGCATATTTTATCTACACGCCACACACAGCAATACTAATGGCCCCTCCATGCAAGGCCCTTGGACACAACCACAGCATTAGCATTAGAAACGGAAGAGCTCTCATAGAACATCATATCCAATTCACCATTGTACACATCAAGAGAGACAATGTCCCACTGGTGTGCTTGAGAATCATCTTTTTAAAAAATATCTTTAATTGATTTTAGAGAGGGGGGAAGGGGTAGGGATAGAGAGATAGAAACATCAACCAGCTGCCTCCTGCACGCCCCCTCCTGGGGATCAAGCCCACAACCCAGGCATGTGCTCTGAATGGGAATTGAACCATGACCTCCTGGTTCATAGATCGATGCTCAACCACTGAACCACACTGGCTGGGCAAGTTGAGAATCATCTTGAGGTTTATTTGGCCATCATGTTAGACTTCACACAATAGTGGCAGACACGCTTTAGTAGTATTTTATTAAGGTAGTAGGCCTAGAATGGCACTAACCCCGTGGTCGGCAAACTGCGGCTCGCAAGCCACATGTGGCTCTTTGGCCCCTTGAGTGTGGTTCTTCCACAAAATACCATGGCCTGGGCGAGTCTATTTTGAAGAAGTGGCGTTAGAAGAAGTTTAAGTTTAAAAAATTTGGCTCTCCAAAGAAATTTCAATCGTTGTCCTGTTGATATTTGGCTCTGTTGACTAATGAGTTTGCCGACCACTGCTAGTCAGCCACAACATACATGTGCCAATTGAGCCCTTGAAATGTGCCAAGTCTGAATCGAGATGTGCTATAAAATACATAATGGGTTTTGGAGAAAGTCTAGCTAGAATGTAAAATATATCCTGAATTACATTTATATCGTTGACATGATGAAATGATAATGATTCGACACACTGAGCTAAGTAAAATACATGAATAAAATGAACTTCAGCAGGGCCCTCGGCAGTCCCAGACCTGCCTCCTGCTTCCACAGGGTTTGGACCGGACAGGCCCAGGGACGCCCCTCCTTTCAGCCTCGACCCCCCTCCACTGTCTTATCCAGTCCCACCTTCGGAACCTCTTCCGGGAGCAGCCAGCACACGGGTTTTCCACCTTCACTCCTTGCCGACACCCATGGGCTCCCAGATTCCTCAGAGTCATCCCCGAGGTGGAGGCCGGATCCCGCCCACACTTGCCCCTCGTCCACACCCACCTCTCTCTGGCCTCTGTTTTGACCCAATGCTGTGGCTCTCCAGGGCGGGGCCTCTCCTTCTTCGAGTTGGCGAGTTGGCGGAGAAGAAGCCGAGGGCGCTGAGCATCTTAAGGTGCAAACCCAGCGCGGTGGCCGCCTTCTCTCCGGGAGGGGCTGGAGCCTCCCCAGGTGATGGGTGACACCCGGGACCGAGGAGGCCCTGGCCTGGGGGGAGCCTGGCCCAGGCCCGTGTGGAGCTGCAGGCCCTGGTGCTGCCGCAGACCCTCAGCTCCTCGCCCCTGCAGAACCACCTCCGCGGGAGGAGGGGCAGCTCATCAGGAAGATGGGCCCCACCTGCCTCCCCTCCGCAGGTGCCCCCAGGGGCTGGCGAGTGTCCCTTCCAAAGGCTCCCCTCCAGCACCCCCAGGAGCCTGGGAGCCCAGAGGCCTTTGGGGGCCCCTCTGCATCCCCCTGGGGTCTGGCTTCTGCCTGAGCCTCTCCCCGAAACGACTAGGCATCCTTTAAGCACCTGGAGCCCTCTCCCCGGCACTGGACCAAATGCAACAAGAAAGCTTTTTGCAGAAAAAAAAATTAATTTTACCTTGTTTCTGTTTGTTTTTTTAATGTGGCTACTAACATTGTTATATTAAACACATGGCTCCCATTTCTCCTCCTAGTTCTGCTGAACAAAGTTGTTCCAGTGGGACAGAGCCTCTGTGCGGCTGCTTGTTGGCTGGCTCCCATGTCAGGCTTTCAGGGCTGAAGTTCCTGAACTCACCCAACATTGACAGACAGGAGCATGCATGCACATACAAAAAAGTGGGCCACCTGTCCCTACTGGTGGCAGCTCAGAGAGGCCGAGGAACTTAAATATTTGCCCAGGGTCGCACAGCTTACTAGTTCAGAGGTGAGAGCAGGACCAGGGCGATTTGCTTACTGACCTTCCATCACAGGACAGTTCAATGAACAAAACTGTGCCGTGGTTTCCAAAGGCTGCGGAACGCATTCCAGCTGAATTCAACAAATATTTGGGTGCCTCATAGGTGCCTGGCATTGGGCTAGCCCAGTGGTCGGCAAGCTCATTAGTCCACAGAGCCAAATATCAACAGGACAACGATTGAAATTTCTTTTGAGAGCCACATTTTTAAACTTAAACTTCTTCTAACGCCACTTCTTCAAAATAGACTCGTCCAGGCCGTGGTGTTTTGTGGAAGAGCCTCACTCAAGAGGCCAAAGAGCCGCATGTGACTCGCGAGCCTCAGTTTGCCGATCACTGGGCTAGGAAATGGTCATTAGAGGGCTTACGTTATCACCTTCATGCCTGAGGGCTTCCATCCAGTTCCACAGGAAAAACAAAGTTACTCTCAGCACATCTTCCTCACGTTCATGACTTAAATAGCACGACATCTGTAGGAGGAGGTTTTCTTAACTTTCAAACTCTAAATGGAATATTTGATCAAAGTGAAAAAGCTGTTAGTTCCCTAAAATGCAAATCATGTTAATTAAAAACATTAATTTTGAATTTATGGAATTTATATAAAAGCCATTACCAAATTATTTTCTCTCAAAACAGTCTTATTTACTTTGGTTATAATTTAATTAAAGCTTAAAACTGTAACATACTATCTGAAATGTACTATTACTGGGTGGGGCAAAAGTACATTTACAGTTGTTTATATGAAAAACTAGAGGCCCGGTGCACGAAATTCATGCGGGGGGGGGGGTAGTCCCCTCAGCCCAGCCTGCACCCTCTCCAATCCGGGACCCCTCAGGGGATGTCCGACTGCTGGTTTAGGCCCGATGGTCCTAAACCAGCAGTCGGACATCCCTCTCACAATCCAGGACCATTGGCTCCTAACTGCTCACTGCCTGCCTGCCTGATCGCCCCTTACTGCTCCCCCTGCCAGCCTGGTCACCCCCAAATGCCCCCCCTGCTGGCCTGGTCACCCCTCACTGCCCCCCTCTGCCGGCCTTGTTGCCCCTCACTGCCCCCCCGCCAGCCTGGTCACCTCCAACTGCCCCCTCTGTGAGCCTGGTCACCCACACAGCCTGCTGTTTGGTCATTTGGTCGCCCCTCACTAACACCCCCCTGCCAGCATAGGCACCCCATGCAGCCTGTTCGGTCATCCGTTCAGTTGCAATGGTCGCTTAGCCTTTTATATATATAGATACTACAATAATTAATAAATAATAATACAAATATAAACGCTGTGTTTTGCATACTCACAACTATAAACCTACTTTTGTCCCACCCTGTACATTCTTTCCTTAAAGGGCCAGATTTCAACATCCACTGATATCATTATATGGTTACTAGAGGCCTGGTGCACGAATTCGTGTATGGGTTGGGTCCAGACAGCCCACCCGGATCGGGGCAATTTGGGGCAGGGCTGGCCGGGAAGAGGGGCTGTGGGCAGTTGGCAGGCCGGCCCCGCCCTCTGGTCAAACTTCCGGTCAAGGGGACAATTTGCATATTAGCCTTTTATTATATAGGATAAGGCAGGGGTCCTCAAACTTTTTAAACAGGGGGCCAGTTCACTGTCCCTCAGACCGTTGGAGGGCTGGACTATAGTTTAAAAAAAACTATGAACAAATTCCTATGCACACTGCACATATCTTATTTTGAAGTAAAAAAACAAAACGGCAAAAACATCCGCATGTGGCCCGCGGGCCGTAGTTTGAGGACGCCTGGGATAAGGCTTGTAAAGGTTCATCTGTTGCTAAATAGTAAATTTTAGTTCATTTACTACAGGCAGATTTTATAAATATCTTTGGTGAATTTAAAGTAATGGCACTTTAGCCCAGCGGGTGTGCCTTAGTGGTTGAGCATGGACCTGTGAACCCGGAGGTCACTATTCCATTCCTGGTCAGGGCATAATAGGTGACTCAAGAGAAAATACTTTACATATCAAAATATTGAGAGTCAATTTGGGGGAAATGGATGAAGTCTGACATTCTCAAATGTATTTGAAAAAAATGGTCCTCTTTGATCATTTCAAGTAAATCAAATGTGAAATGAAAGATGTCAAATCAGACTCTCACATATTGTGTTCTCTTCCTTGTGCCTCAAAAACCAACATAATTCATTCCTTGTACTTTCTCAAAATTATGTAGTGGTAGTCACATAAACTAAATTGGTTAAATATAAAATACTATAAGTTTATTTTCCTAACAGTTTCATTTTTAAAAATAACAATTTAAAGCTGTGTATTTAAATATTTACTATAAAATGTCTGTTGTCATTTTAAACATATTCACTTTTAAGGATACTTGTCTAGTACCAATTATCCCATCTGAACACAGCAACCTTCCCGGAAACCATGAAAACTTCTTCATCTGGTGGCGTCAGAAGTAAAAAGTAATAAAGAGAGGAAGATCCAGAAATAATTTAGCTGCTTCTGAGTTCCTCCCAGCCAGGCCTTCCTCATGCAGTTTTATTACTTGTTTTTAGTTGACGTCCAAAGACAACAGGCAATAAACCCTGGACTACAGATCAGGAGTCTAGGCCCTGGATCCAGGCTGCCTCTGTCCACATTGCACCATTGCCACTTCCCGACTGCACCCGTTGGGTAAATTAACCAACCCCACTGTGTCCTCACCTGTGAAGTGGGGCAATACTAAGTGCACTTACCCCTCATGGCGTTGCTACAAGAACGGAGTTACAGACCTGTCAGAATGGCTATCATCAACAAATCAACAAACAGCAAGTTTTGGCGAGGATGTGGAAAAAGATAACCCTTGTGTACTGTTGGTGAGATTGCACATTTGTGCAGCCACCTCGGAAAACAGTATGGAGTTTCCTCAAAAAATTAAAAATAGAACTACCTTATGATCCAGCAACCTCACTCTGGGTATATATCCAAATAAATCCAAAGCACTGATTCGAAAAGATATATGCCCCCCTATATTCACTGTAGTGTTATTTACAATAGCTGAGATAGGGAAGCAACCCAAGTACCCATCAGTAGACTAGTGGATAAATAAGTTGTGGTGTATATACAGTGGAATATTACTAGGCCATAAAAAGGATGAAATCTTACCATTTGCAACAACATGGGTGGCCCAAGAAGATATTATGCTAAATGAAATGTCAGAGACATACAAATGCTATACGATTTCACTTATATGTGGAGTCTAAAAAACAAAATAAATGCACAAACAAAACAGAAACAGCCCTAGCCAGTTTGGCTCAGTGGATAGAGCATCCGCCCACGGACTAAAGGGTCCCAGGTTCGATTCCAGTCAAGGACACGTACCTCTGTTGTAGGATCAACCCAGGAGGCAACCAATCACTATGTCCGTCTCTCTGTCTCTCCTTCCCGCCTCTGCCACAAAGCTTTTTATTTCACTTTAAAATTATATCCTGAACAGAACAGTAGTGTGCTAATAATGTTTATCAACTGCTCTCGGTGGGACGGGGACAACATGGAGTGGAAGAAGCCCAATTTGCCTTAGTTGCCAGTTTAAGTGGTGTACATACTCCCACTGTGGCTGACTTCCAGTTCCAATGGGCAATCAAAGATTAAGATAAAAATCAAGGCAAAAGCAATAACAATGACAAAGTAAAATTTATGACACAGCTACAACCTGACAAAATAAACATGAGCCAAAAATGCCTCGTGCCCTTTGACCCTTTCATTCTCTAACTGAAAATTTAGCCATAGGAAGTACGGTGGCTGGAGCAGCTCCCTGCTGATTGTTACATTTTCAGGAATTTTATAAGCAGGTTGTTAAACATGATCATTATTCAAAAGTATCTATAATAATAAAAGGGTAATATGCTAATTAGACCAGACGTCTTCCGGATGTCCTTCCTGACAAAGCCGGGGCCAGGGGGGAAGCCAGCCCAGGTCCCAGGTGCCAGAGGAAAGCCGGTGCCGGCAGCTGGGGGGAAGGAAGGCCTACTCTTGCACGAATTTTTGTGCATCCGGCCTCTGGTCATATATAAATTCATAATTTAAAAAATCATTCTTAAAACAAAATTAATAAATGCTAAAAATGCATCACATGCTAAGTTTCAAATTATATTGTACTATTATCCATGCTGTTTAGGTTTTTACATCTCCAGTGTAACTACACATTTCTCCCCAACTCTGCATTCAGTGACATCTGCTGGTGGTAAGAAACAATGTACCAATAAGATTTCCTAGAGGATTTTAAATGTGAGTTTAGGAGTGCAGAGAACTGTTAATAGAGATGAGGAAACTACTGCTTTCCAATGGAGGAGGCAGTGATTATATAGACAAGGAAGTAAGAAGGTGGTAGGTCAGTGGGTCACTGGGAAAACAAAATGGTAGAAGAATGGTAACAGGAAACGGGAAATAAAGTGTGACTATATTGGTGTGCTCAGAAAGTATACTGTGATTGTTAAATGGGAAGAAAGCTAACCTGGAAGTGAAGGTATTCCTAGGTCACAGATTATTTAACTGTCTATGCTGATGACAGCAGCGAGATGGCACGGCTTGGATTCCCACACTGCACACGGAAGTGCCTGGGCTGTCAGAGGGAACTCGCGGGAGCACCACGGGGCCCTTTGCATTTTCAAAGGGAACAGTGCTACGTGGCATGCGTTGAACACGGCTTGAACTAGCTGTTCAAGTTATTAGCAGTTTCAACATTTGATAGTACTATATTTATTTTGATGATGTCATATATTTGCAAAGCTGGGTTTGGGGTGGCTGCAGGGATAAAAAAACAAGTACCTCATGGAAATTAATGAAGAACAGGAAACGAGGGTCGTGGTGCCAGGGTTTGAGAAGTTCTGCAGTGCCTAACGGGTATACGCATCCAATAAGTAATGGTGGTCATCCAATATAATAAAAGGCTAATATGCAAATTGTCCCCTTGGGAGTTCAACCGACCGGGGGTTCGACTGCTTTCTATGAGTGCGCTGTCCACCAGGAGGCAGCGTGGAACAAAGGGAGGCCCCGGCCAGCAGCCAGAAGGCCCCGATCAGCCCTGATCGCCGGCCAGGCCTGGGGACCCTACCTGTGCACAAATTTCGTGCCCCGGGCCTCTAGTTTAAGAATAAAATGAAAATGTTACTTTCTACGTCAATTTATGTGTTCAAATGGCTACTGAATTATTAAAACACAAATGCTTTTTAAGTTGCTAGGACCCGACTTCTTACTGAAAAGAGCTGTTTTGTGGTTTTATTGGTGGTTGTGGGGGTTCGTTTAGCTTGTTTGCTTGCTTGTTGTGGCTTTTGAGGACCATGAAGAAACTGTGTAGACACTAAGGGGGCTGTGAACGGGATAGGAGCCCCTGGCTTCGACGTCAAACTCACCAAGAAGAAATGAGTGGAATTCTGGGTGCAGAGTACCACGAGACACAACCACAGTAAATGCAAAATAAATAAATAAATAAATAAATAAATAAATGTTGCATTGAACCTCGAAAGAGGGATTAAAGGCAAGGAGTTAAGAACAAGAGAGAGAATAATAAGTGACGGTATGTGCAGCACTACTTGTCAAAGCGAAAGAAGGGAAACAACCCGAATGCCCTGACACAGAAGGCTGACTGAATAAACCATGGGACAACATACGACGTGCAGCTTTGAGAGAAATAAAGAATATTGCTGCACACTGCTGTGCAATGATCTCCGAGACACATTATTAGATAAGAAAATCAAACTGGAGGAAAGTATTTATTTTATATCATCATTTATCTAAAAACAGTGTAGGACATAAATATTTACCTAAACCTTTGCTTATTTTTTAATTCCTAGAAGGAATCGACCAGGAGAATCAAGGAAATTCTACCCTTTGGATCTCGGCAAGGCAAACGATTGACCCTAGAGAAGAGGAATTGTGGACTCCACATACGAAGACCAGCTAGGGAGAGCCAGTCATCCAACAAATATTTAATGAGCACCTGCTGTGTGTCAGACTCTCGGAATACAATGAAGGAAAGACTCCAAATTGCGGAAGGTAGGCACACAGACAAATGATAATAGATACAACGAAATAGGTAAACTGAACAGACAGAATGCTCAGGACGAGGGTGGGGGAAGGGGCTCACTACCTCTCAGGGTGGGTACCGAGGCGCTAAGGCAGGCTTAGCACTGCCCTTTATTTGTTTCTTGTCCCTCG